>JANUWF010001502.1:220000-1420000 GCA_026120185.1 Voacanga thouarsii
GGTCCAAGTTCTAACCCTTCATAGTCCAACCCCTATTTAATTTTCAAAAGTTTCCCTATTCTCGATCCTTCCGCCAAATTTTCATCTTTGTCAGGTCATTTTTGTCAAAGCATTATCTGGAGCCATTTTTGAATAGGCATTTCAAAGCCCTAAACCTCCATAAGGTAGTCTATCCTAAACATCCATTTATTATTCAAAAAAAGAAAAAAAATTAAAACTCCAGATTTTTGTCCCCATTTCTCTCAACCACTTCACACAAACATACACTAAAGTTCATCTTTTGCTCTCTCTCTCAAGCCCTCTTAACCGCCCCGTTGACCGCCCCCTTATCTTTCCCTTACCTTTTCAATTTTCTTCACTAAAACACTTGGATTTCTTGTTAAAAATCTAAAGATCAAGGAGTTTCAATGTAATACCCCGCACTTTTACTTTCAATTGGCCACTACTTGTAATAGGATAAGAATTTATATCAACGGCCAGAACAAAAGATGATCGGTGCAATGAGATAAATATTTTGGTATAATAATATTTGTTGGGACCTGGATGTAATTATTAGATTTGTTCTACCCATACCATAAATCTTTAGAAAGTTACTATTGTTAATAAAATAAGAATTTGAGGGTACACTGAGAAAAGAAATTGATCAATGCGATGAAACGCACGTTTTGGTGTGAATTACGCTATCTGGGTCATCGAAGGCATTTTAGTCATTTTGATCGCGCCCGTAACTTTGACCATAAATTTGACCAAATCAAGAAGGAATTGAAGAATTTAAGTATTATCAATGGATTCAGTGGAATTTTTGGAGTTGAATAGTAAAATAAAATATTTTCCCGTTTCGGACCCGATTTTGATCATTTCTGAGAAAAATTAGAAATGCAAGTAAAACTTGGATGTGTGGCGCTATGTGGTTGGTGGATAGGGACATGTGTTATAATATGAGAGGTTGTATGAGATTTCATACAAGATAAAGCTTATTAAATAAGTTTTACAAAATAAATAAAAAAATATGTGGACAAATGAAATTGCGACACGTGGCGGATAGCCCACAATTTGTGACCAAATGTCACCAATTTGGACCATATATGGTGGTGTAGGAGCTGAATTTCAGCAAGAAATTCATCCATAAGGAGTAGAGAAAGAAGAGAGAAAGAAAAGGAAAGAAAAACTAGAGAAAAATAGAGAGAAAAAGAAAAAGGAGAGAGAAAGAAAGAAGTGTGTGTGTTCTTGGAGCAAATCAAGATAAGAGATCCCACATACAAGGTAAAAGTCTATGCTTCAAGAATTAAAGCTATAGATCTGATTATGATGATTATTTTGGTATGAGTTTTAACATGAAAACATGATTTTCATGCCTTGATTTTAGATCAAAACTAGGGTTTGTGAATTTTGTGTATGAACCTTGTATATGGAGATATGTGTGCCGGCTTCCTAGGAGTTTATGGATAATTTTTTGTGTGAGGAAGAGCTGAGTATGCATGGTAGTTTGAAGGATTGCTTTTGGTTGATGAGATGATGACCAAAGTAGAATGAAAATGGAAGTTACTTGATCGGAAAATTGAATTATACTAGCTTTTGATTAGAAAAGATGAATTTGAGTTGAATAAGTGTAATTCTTGTGAGCTATTGGAATCTAAAAATTACAGAATTAAAGATGATTTGAAGGAGAATTGAATGACTTAATGATTCCAAGGTGTTGAAGAATAAAGGAGAAGAAAGGAAAGTATGAATAGTGAAATTGAGGTAAAACTACCGGGGCTATTTTTACCCTGTAATATGTCACCGGAACCAGAAATCTAAAAAATACCTATATGGAATTATAGTTAAAGACAAATAGGAGTTGTAAATTAAAAGTTATGTCCAAAACAAAATCATGTGTCAAGAAGTGAAATTCTAGAAAAATGAGTCTGAAAATGGATTAACTTAACGATGATTAATTGTGTGATTTTGGATTAAATGATTGTGAATTATGAATCCCTTTTATATGAAGGAAGAAAGGATGTGGAAAAAGGAAAACGAAAGAATTGATCAAATGATGAAAAAACGACATGAATGAAAGTAGAACTTTTTCCTTAACTATTGGCTAACCATCGGTCCTGTCAGCTAACTGTCGGCCCTGACAGCAAACCGTCAGCTAAACATCAGTTAGACATTGGCTACCCATCGGGCACGTCAACTGGACGTTGGCTGACTGTCGGCTATTTTTTGACCAAACACGATTTGACCCAAAAACGATGTTTGGTATAAGTTTATCGATAAATGGCCATCAGAACGTTGGAAATGGTAGAAACAATGATTGAACGGCCATAAATGGAAAAAAGTTAGTTAGGACACGACGTAAGTCCATTTAATTTCTAAAACCTTTTAAAAGCTAGGGTGCATTGTTCTTCCATGAAATGCTATGTTTTATACCATTTTGAAAATCCCTAAATATGTTTAAGGTTTGTTTGACCAAATTTGTTTTTATGCCATTTTGGGCTTCAATGAACTTCATATTTGGCTTGAAAACCTTAATGGATGAATAAAACATGAATTTTGTGAATTTAGTCCTTTTTGGGTTAAATACTTGGAATTTTTGAAAAATAGTAAATTTTGGAATCAGGTATTCATAAACTGATTGGAATGCCTTATTGAAACATTTTATGGAAATGTGTTTGGAAACTTTTAATTTAATCTTCCTTTGGGATTAGAATTCTGAATTTTTTTAAATTAATTCCTTTTGGAATCGGGTATTTGAAAAATAATCCAAATGTCCTTATTGAAATGTTTTTATGAATACCATTGGAATCAAGCATTCGGTAAATGACCAAAAATCTTTATTGGAACTCTTGTGAACACTTTTTAAATCAGGTAAGGGTAAAATGACCCGAACACCATCGAAAAGTCTTTTAGAACCTGGCATGGGTAAAATGACCCGAATGCCCTTGGAAATGACTTTTGTGATCTAGTACGGGTAAAATTACCGAATTTTCATGGAAACTTAGTTTGATGTGTGAAAAAAACTCTTTACCCTGTTTTGACACGATTTTAGAAAATGATCTCTCATAATGAGATTGATTTTAGAAACCACATTTTGATCTCAGAAATTGGTTATTAGCCTGAAATGCCTATGGAATGAATTGATCAGCTCTGTAGAGCCTATGTGAATGATGATCTGACTTACGAGTCAATGGGATCAAATTCTAAAAAATGTTATTTTGCCCAAAAAATGTTGTTTTGAAAATCCTATGGGATTAGATAACCCTCTGGCCTAATGAATAAAAAAGGATTGATATTGGTAACGTTGAGTACTCAATAAGGACTTTGATCTTTGTACTATCCTACGTTAGAGTTAGACGGCCCTAGTAACTTGGCCTAGTTCTAGGGATTGTCTTACTCTAAACGGGGTGACAGGACATTGAGATGAGTCATATGATGAGTAAGGTTGGCATTCATAAAGGTGAGTAAGGTTAGTGTTGATAATGGTGAGTAAGGTTGATAAGGGTGAGTAAGGCTTATATTAATGGTGAGTGAGGTTAGTATTAGGATCCCCGACTTATGGTGACTAAGGTTGGTATTGGGATCCTTGGGCTTGCGGTGGTAAGAAAAACATTATGAATTACTCAGCATTGTGCTTGTTTGCACTTACCCTTCCAATAATGCACAGTTAAGTACTATAGACTTGTGTCCTTATTACAATAAGATTGTGATGTTGAAGGCGAAGCCTTGTGAGCTTTGCACGCGGGCTAATCTTCTATTGGAGAAGTACCTATGACTTGAAAATTGGGGCAATTATTTGAAATCTAAATATAATTTTCCAAAATAATTGAGTGTTGAATAAACTCTTCTTTTAAGACTTTTGCAATTATTTCAGTGAACAAATAATATGCTTTCCCCACAAAAGTTTTATGTGATTTGTTCTTTCATAAAGCACTAGCACACACGGGACTCACTGGATGATTTTTTATTCATACATGTCTTTTATCTTACCCTTTTTGTAGGATCCAAAGTTAATCAGACCTATGGACAGAACAACAATACCATAGTCATAGCAGTTTATGTTCAGACGTTCCCCTTTTGATAATGTGCCTTATTACTGATGTGAAGTGAAAATTTTCATTTATGGGATTTTCTATTATATATATGTATGTGACCATCAGTATGGGTTGTTGTATGGATCTGAACCTTGTATACTCTATTGTTTTTGTTATAAAGGCCCCTTATCTGAGAAACTAGATGGAGCGACACCCAGAGTTGATATACTTCTGTTGTTACCTTTAGTAGGAGTGCTACAATTGGTATCAAAGTATAGTTTTATAGAACTGTGGTATCGTCATAAGGATTGATAGACATCCTTCATTGTGAAAGTATAACGGATAGGAGTAATAAGGGCAAGCGCCCAATGGATAAGTGTAGCGATGATAGGAGGAAAGAGATAGGTGAGAATTCGGGTGTAAAAGTTTTGGGAAGATTAGGACTATCTTTCGAGCCGGTGTGCCAGGATGTTTTCTTTTGACAGGATCAGGCCCTGGCCATTGTCATGCACCCCATCCCATTAGGAGCACGTTTGACTCGGCAATGCCCATTATTACTCCATTTATGTGACATCTCAATCTGAAAAGGACACTTACTCCCGAGAGAACATCGTCACCACATGAGAAGGTGGGTGGCGATTCTGATGAGATTGATGGTGATATTGAGCCATACCATCAGGATAATAATGAAGAGGACAGTATCCCCGATAGTGCAGTGTTGTCTGAGGATAATGAGGAGGTATTGGTGGGGAAACTCCAGGAATCTTAGAAGATGAGATGTTATGTTTGAAGGATGTTGAGGTAGGAAGAGATCAGGAAGTACCCGAGGTGGAGGTACCTATGGTCGATGAGTTCGAGGAAGAATTGGAGATAGACTCAGACATATTGGCATGGTTGCATCCTAATGTGAATGAATGTGAGGGATTCGACGTAGATGAGTCCTATACAGTTTCTACAGATTCAGGACCTCCTGTCTCAGATAGCGATGATGATGATGAGTAGGAGGGTGAGCTGTAGATATATGTAGTAGGGAATGTATGGTTCGACCAGTGTATATAACCATGTGCTTGGCACATAAATTTTGTACTGACTTTGTGATAAATGAGAATGGATATATGTTATGTTTTGCTATATGCACTATACCCATTTTTATGATTCCTTTTGAGCTGTGTTGCATTGTTATATCAGTAAATCTTATGAATTGTATAGATGCCTCATAAGCGAACTACTTGAAATCACCCTGAGCAGATGATGGGGGAACCGCCGGTGCAAGGTCGCCACCTTGCAACTTTGGTCCACCCTATGTACTAGACCTTCTAGAAGATCATTGATACTATCCAACAGTTATCTAAGACTATTACTAGAGTCAATGAGAATATGAGTAGGAGAGATCAAAGTGGGTTTTGGGGTATAAGTCAGAAAAGATTTAGAGGCACCGATGGCAAAAGAAATAAAAGATGCAGAAGAGGGGAGGCCCGACTAGAGCACAATCCTCTTTTAGATGCTTTAATTGTGAGAAGGGAAGACATAAGAGTTTTAGTTGCCCTCACCCTCAAAGGACAGGAGTATGGAGTCGGCTTGGAGGAAACAATCAAGGACAGAAGTCAGGACTAGGAAAAGGGAACTTAGGACAAGTTTCTACCTCTAGAGCTAGACCCATCAAACCCCCAAATGAATGCTCGAGTAGTGACATTAGAGAAGAGGGATAATCAGGCTATAGTGGCAGAAGGTCCGCTCCTAATTTTTTATCGTAATGCTGAAGTATTGTAGACCCCGGATCTACACATTCTTTTGTTGCTAATTTATTCTTGATTCTATGGGAATAAAAATGGAAGAAATTTCATATGAAATAATTGTCAGTATCCCATTGGGAAAGAAAATGAATAGTGAGAAAAAACATAGGAATTGTAAGAGATATGGGACAACCTTAAAGTTCAATACAGTAGTGCACCCACAAATAGATAGGTAGACTGAACAAGTGAATACAGTTTTAGAAGATATGTTATAGGTTTGTTGATAGGGGCTAAATTAGTTATGTTTTTTCTAGTTATTTGAGGTTCTTTTGTGATTATTTTGTTCAATAACTAGTCATATTCCTTCATATTTGAGATTTTACCCTTGGAAAGTTGTTTTGTTCATTATTTCAGATTTTTAGGGTAAAACGAAACAAAAATGTCGCAGAACAGAGGAGAGGCGGCGTCGACTAGGGCCCTAGAACTGGCGCCGGCCATACACTGTTGAAACGAACTTCAAAGCGATGGAAAAATTGGTGGAACAAAGTAGAATAGAACCAAGGCGGCACCGGTTGTAAAGCTGGAATGGCGCCGGCTGCATTCTGGAACACATGATGCAGAATTCGGAGAAAAAATGGCGAACGAGTGGAGGAACAGAACATAACCGATGCTGACTGTGTCATGAAGATAAGGTGGTGCTTGATTTTTTCTACGCAATTTTTGGTAATCTGAGGAGTTGTAGTATCTTCCAACTTCTATTCGGCCAAGAATTCAGTACCTATGAGTTTAGGCACTTCCTATGCCTATAAATAGATGAAAAACACAAGAGAAAATGGGAGAATTCATTAATTATCATAGAAGATTACTCAATCAAAGGAGGAATTCTTCAAGTTCAAGGAGGATTGTGCAAGAATGTTTTCAAAGAAAGAAGAAGGAGGCTTGTCTATGAGTGCTTTCTTTTAATTTGTTTTCTTTTTCTTGGACAATAATATGTTAATTGTTTTATTGTAATTTGAATTTTTTTTAGATATTCATGATATTTAGAAGTATTTGATCTTTTGATTAATTGATTGTTCTTCTTGGTATTTAATTACTTGGGCTGATTACAAGATTGGTTGATTGTTACTTTCTATTGACTTACTTGAAAAATGGGTTGATGGTAGTTCAATTGATTGGTTTCATATTTGTTTTCTCTTAACTTGCTTGAAAAGGGGGTTAATTGCTAAGAACTGATAATTAAAGGTTAATTGATGTAT
This sequence comes from Voacanga thouarsii, assembly GCA_026120185.1. Lineage (NCBI taxonomy): Eukaryota > Viridiplantae > Streptophyta > Magnoliopsida > Gentianales > Apocynaceae > Voacanga > Voacanga thouarsii. The sequence continues at coordinate 227,003 of JANUWF010001502.1, forward strand.
GCCAGAATATGGATTCATTGGTTAGTTTCATGTTTTAAGTTTGTCAGAATATGAAAATTTAATCAAGGATTGTGTTCAATGCATATTTTGGGTAAGACTGGTTGAGACAGAACATGTGATACTAAGTTACCTAGAAGATAGGGATTCATGGATTGAAAAAGAAGTGAGTCTATTTTAATCATTCATGATGCCAAGAGAATAATTAGTTATGATAATGGTTAAGTTCTTTAAGGTCATGTTTGTCTAAACAATGGTTCGAGTTATATAAATCTACATCCTTGACATGTATATATTTTTATTTTGATTTTATTTTATTTTATTTTTATTTTTATTTGTTTTTCACTTTATCGAGTCGGTTAAACAATGAAAGAAATGTGACATTGTTTACTTGTTCCTGGAGGATCGACACTCGTTTGAACCCTATGCTCGGTTAATGATAAGTATGCTTGCTCATATGTGTGATTTGGGTTGAATGTTTTAATTTAACTTGATTGGGAATGTGCTTAGTTTTTGTATGATTTTTACACCTAAGTCCAGACACATCACTTGCGCTTTAGATTTTGGAACTAAGCGGATTAATAATTTAGTGTACGTAAAATTTTCATACGAATTAAATTAGCCCTATTCAAAGCTCTAAATGAAAGAAAATGTAGTCTAGGACGAAAGGGCGAGTGAATAAGATGCCCTCAATCTTGAAAAGTTCAACAAGATGTGAAGATGATTAAAATCAAGTCAGAAGTAGCTCAGAGTAGACCAAAAAGTTACGCAAATCGACGTAAGAGAGATTTGAAATTTGTAGAATGAGATCATGTATTCTTGAAGTTAACTCCACAACGACAATTGAGAATCAAAGGACAAGTAAAGAAATTGGCATCTAGGTACGTTAGACCATTCCTTATTGTCGAGAGGATTTGGAAGGTGACCTATCGATTAGAGTTACTAGTAGAGCTTCAAAGTATTCCCGATGTGTTCCATGTTGTCCAACCTCAGAAATATGTAGCCGATCCAGCACACATTTTGAGTGAAGAACTTACTGAGATAACTCCAAGCTTGAAGTATAAGGAAAAGCCTATTAAGTTCTTAGAGCATACTGAAAAAGGTGTTCGAAATAAAGAAAATTTCACTTGAAAAAATATTATGGAATCATCATCCAATGCAAGAAGCAACTTGGAGAAACAGAAGCGAAGATGTTGAAAAAAAAATATCCAGAATTATTCCAGGTACAAGCCAATTTCGAGGACAAAAATTTTTGTGAGGGGAGAATGAAATACCCCACACTTTTACTTTCGATTGGCCACTGCTTGTAATAGAATGAGAATTTATATCAGTGGTCAGAACAAAATATGATCGATGCAATGAGACGAATATTTTGGTATAATAATATTTTATCGGGACCTAGATGTAATTATTGGATCTTCTACTCGTACCCTAAATCTTTGAAAAGCTACTATTATTAATAAAATAAGAATTTAAGGGTACACTAAGAAGAAAAATTGACCAATGCGATGAAATGCACATTTTGGTGTGAATTATGCTATCCGGGTCACTAAAGGCATTTTAGTCATTTTGACCGTGCCTGCAACTTTGACCAAAAATTTGACCAAACCAAGAAGGAATTGAAGAATTTAAGCATTACCAATGGATTCAATGAAATTTTTGGAGTTGAATAGTGAAATAAAATATTTTCCCTTTTCGAACTGGATTTTGGTCATTTCTGAGAAAAATTAGAAATGCAGGTAAGACTTGGGCGTGTGGTGCTATGTGATTGGTGGATAGGAACATGTGTCAATTATGAGAGGTTGTATGAGATTTCATACAAGATAAAGCTTATCAAATAAGTTTTACAAAATAAATAAAAACATAAGTGGACGAATGAAACTGTGACATGTGGCGGATAGCCCACAATATGTGACCTAATGGTCACCAATTTGCACCATGTATGGTGGTGGAGGAGCAAAATTTCAGCAAGAAATTCGTCCATAAGGATTATAGAAAGAAGAGAGAAAGAAAAGGAAAGAAAAACTAGAGAAAAATAGGGAGAAAGAAAGAAGTGTGTGTGTGTGTGTTCTTGGTGTTCTTGGAGCAAAATCAAGCCAAGAGATCCCACATACAAGGTAAAAGTCTTTGCTTCAAAAATTAAAATTATAGATCTCATTACGGTGATTATTTTGGTATGAGATTTAACATGAAAACATGATTTTCATGTCTTGATTTTGGAGCAAAGCTAGGGTTTGTGAATTTTAGGTATGAACCTTGTATATACACATATGTGTGCCGGCTGCCTAGGGTTTTATGGATAATTTTTTGTGTGAGGAAGAATTGAATATCCATGGTAGTTTGAAGGATTGCTTTTAGTTGATGAGATGATGACCAAAGTAGAATGAAAATGGAAGTTACTTGGTTGGAAAAATGAATTATACTAGCATTTGATTAGAAAAGATGAATTTGAGTTGAATAACTGTGATTCTTGTGAGCTATTGGAATCTGAAAATTACAGAATTAAAGATGATTTGAAGGAGAATTGATTGACTTAATGATTCCAAGGTGTTGAAGAATAAAGGAGAACAAAGGAAAGCATGAATAGTGAAATTGAGGTAAAACTATTGGAGCTATTTTTGCCTTGTAATTTGTCACAAGAACTAGAATTCTAAAAAATACCTCTATGGAATTAAATTTAAGAATTTTACGGTCATTTTGGTATATCATAGAGCCAAATCAGAGTTGTGGATTGAAAGTTAGGTCCAAAACAAAATCAAGTGTCAAGCAGTGAAATTCTAGAAAAACAAGTCTTAAAATGGATGAACTTAAGGATGATTAATTGTGTAATTTTGGATGAAATGAACGTGAATTGTGAAGTGAATCCCTTGTATATGAAGAGAAAGGATGTGGAAAAAGGAAAACAAAACAATTGATCAAACGACGAAAAAACGAAACGAACAAAAGTTGAACGTTTTCCTTAACCGTCGGCCCCAATGGCTAAATATCAGTTGGACATTGGCTACCCATCAGGCACGTCGGCTATTTTTCGGCCGAACATGATTTGACCCGAAAATGATGTTTGTTGTAGGTTTATCAGTAAACGGCCAATGGAATGTTGGAAATGGTAGAAATGATGATTGAACGGCCATAAACGAAAAAAAAAATAGTTAGGACATGAGGTAAGTCCTTTTGATTTCTAAAACCTTTTTAAAGCTAGTGCGCTTTGTTCTTCCATGAAATCCTTTGTTTTATACTATTTTGAAAATCCCTAAATATGTTTAAGGTTTATCTGAGCAACATTTGTTTTTATGCCATTTTGGGTTTGAATGAACTTCATATTTGGCTTAGAAACCTTAATGGATGAATAAAGCATAAATTTTATGAATTTAGATCTTTTTTGGTTAAATACTTAGAATTTTTGAAAAATGATAATTTTTGGGATCAGGTATTCATAAATTAACTGGAATACCCTTTTTGGAACATTTTATGGAAAAGTGTTTGGAAACTTTTAATTTAATCCTCTTTTGGGATTAGAATTTTGGATTTCTTGAAATGAGTTCCTTTTGAAATCGGGTATTTAGAAAATGATCCAAATGTCCTTATTGAAATGTTTTATGAAAACCTTTGGAATCGGGTATTCAATAAATGACCGAAATATCCTTACTGGAACTCTTGTGAATATTTTTCAAATCGGGTAAGGGTAGAATAACCCGAATACCCTCAAAAAGTCTTTTGGAATCGAACATGGGTAAAATGACCCGAATGCCCTTGGAAATGACTTTTGTGATCAAGTATGGACAAAATGACCCAAATACTCCTGTAAACTTGTTTTTATGTGTGAAAAGAACTATTTACCCTGTTTTGACACGATTTTGGAAAATGATCTTTTGTAATGAGATTAACTTTTAGAAAATGACATTTTGATCCCGAAAATTGGTTATTAACCTAAAGTGCCTATGGAATGAATTGATCAGCTCTGCAGAGCCTATGTGAATGATGATCTGACTTGCGAGTCAGTGGGATCAAATTCTAAAAAATATTATTTTACCCCAAAAATGTTGTTTTGAAAATCCTATAAGATCAGATAACCCTCTGGCTTGATCAATCAGTAGGGGTTGGTATTGGTAATGTTGAGTACTCAGCAAGGACTTTGATCTTTGTACTAGCCTACATCAGAGTTAGACTGTCCTAGTAACCTGGCCTAGTTCTAGGGATTGTCTTACTCCGAATGGGGTGACAAGATATTGAGATGAGTCGTACGATGAGTAAGGTTGGCATTGATTATGGTGAGTAAGGTTGGCATTGATAATGGTGAGTAATGTTGGTATTAACAACAGTGGGTAAGGTTGGTATTGATAACGGTGAATAAGGTTGGCATTGATAATGGTGAGTAAGGTTGGCACTGATAACGGTGAGTAAGGTTGGTGTTGATAACGGTGAGTAAGGTTGATATTGACAATGGTGAGTAAGGTTAGTGTTAGGATCCCCAACTTATGGTGAGTAAGGTTGGTATTAGGATCCTTGAGCTTACAGTGGTAAGAAAAACATTCTGAATTACTTAGTATTATGCTTGTTTGCACTTACGCTTCCGACAATACATAGTTGAGTACTCTAGGCTTGTGTCCTTAGTACAATAAGACTATGATGTCGAATGTGAAGCCTTGTATGTTTTGCACGTGGGCCGACCTTTTATTGGAGAAGTGCATGTAACTTGAAAATCGGGGCAATGATTTGAAATTTGAAATACAATTTTCCAAAATGATTGAGTTTTGAATAAACTCTTCTTAAGAAAGTTTCACAATTATTTCCAGTGAACAAATGATTTGCTTTCCCCCATAAAAGTTTTATGTACTATATTCTTTCATAATGCACTAGCACACACTGGACTCATTGAGTGATTTTTCACTCATACGTGTCTTTTATCTTACCCTTTTTGCAGGATTCAGAGTTAAGCAGACTTACGGATAGAAGGACGATACCACAGTGACAGTAGTCTAGGTCCAGACGTTCCCTCTTTGATGATGCGCATTATTACTGATCTAAAGTGAACATTTTTATATATGGGATTTTTTGTTATATGTATGTATGTGACCACCAGTATGGGTTGTTGTATGAATTTAGACCTTGTATACTTTGTTATTTTTGTTATAAAAATCCCTTGTCTGGGAAACTGGATGAGGTGACACCTGGTATTGATATTCTTCCGTTGTTACCTTTAGTAGGGGTGTTACATTCAAAGATATAATTTGAAGTGTTAACAAGTGTATTTCATTTGGATAAGTAGTTAGAATCCACCTCTTGAGCTAATTAATGTTTTATTCATTATGCCCATGTTGGTCTTATTTGTATTTCATGTGGAGATTTGAAATTTGGGTGATTATTTGTAAACAATCTGAGTTGGAATTGATGTATAAAAGTTGTATTGATGTTGGGGGTATGAATTTGAGAAGATTGGGTGTGATTTTATGGTGGTTTGATGTTGGATTAGTGATTTAAAGTTGGAATTGTGAACTAGAATTGCTGAATATGTGTATATTTGCTTCTATATCAAAATATTTTTGTTAATAACTCTACTATATTTTGATTCTATATGGTTCTAACATGTTTCTAGGTTATTTTCCCATGAGAATTAGGTTAAAACATTACTTGGCTGATTTTATGTGATTTTTCAAATGTAGCCTATACAATGAACCCCAAGATTTGATTATACCGAAAGATTGGAACCTTGATTCAACCCCTTTCTTTTCAAATTTTTGTCTAAAAATTTTATCAATAAACGCAGATATCTAAAGAAGATATGTTCCTAGAATTGCTCAATTTTGACCAGTATTTTGATCTCTGTGATTTTTCTAAAAACACTACCAAAACAAAGTATGGAAGTTACTGTAGCATTGATGTTAGTTTGAGAAATTAATTACCCTACTAGCAAAAACTATATTAGCCTAAAATTTTTACAGTAGTTTTTGTACATGTCTAAGTTTCCCTGTTCAAAATTTCATGGTGTTTTGATCTGTATTGATATGTTACATTATTTGTACAAAATGCACTCAGTTTTGTCGTGTTATCGATAAACTACTGCTTTGATCATATTATAATTAAACTATGTTTTAGCTATATAAACCCTTTTGATTCCTTATAATGTCATAATAGGAAGGTTGAGATCTAATTATTTTAGCAATCTTATTGCTTGTATGACTATAAGAATTGTTTCAAGTTACCATACGATAACTACACTTAGTTTAATGCTTAGTTTATGACATATTATCTTGTGCACTTAAGTGTTCTATGCAATTAGGTGAATGTGCTAAGTGTAACTATGTTCTAAATATCCATTATATGAGTATGTATGATAATGGTAGCCATGTGTGATAATAACTTCACATCCATCCTTTTGGCTGAGAATACATTTAGTTTAGAAGAGTGGTATTCATTTTGAGATACTCCAAAGTAGAAGCGCAGACACTAAATTTGAATTAGAGGGAGTACTTAGCTATTTAGGTTGCACTTACCTTCAGGTCCTCATGACATCTGGATGGACATGACTTCTTTAGGCTTGAATATAGCTTGAAGCTTAAATGAGCATTACACTAACACTTAGCCTATATGGTTTTTTTGTTCCCAGGAGTTTTATTTTCTCGACTTCCTTGGAGACCTTTTGGACTGCCTACTTTACTGTACACATTGCTATGATTTTATGCATTTTCTATGTTGTTAATGGAATCTTGGGTGAAAACAGAATTATACGAACTTACAAAAGGGTTGTGTAACCTAAATGGCTGTGTTGTCTTAAAAACCAAGAAATCTTTCCCTCTAAACTGACTAACCTTGTTGTCCATATTTTCTGGAAAATGCTTCAATGAACATGTTGTTTTGAGTGGTTTTAGACTAGACTTAGCACATATAAGGATTTTATTTGCTTTGAGAAACTTTAAGGATGTGGACAATCATGAAAACCTGTTATTGATTAGTTTTGCAAAAACATTTAATAAAAATCTAAGCTCATTTTAGTGTTAATCCAAATAAAAATTTGGATGAAATTTGGTTTTGGTTAACTCCTTAAAGTGTTATAATGAATTGGGGTGCATTGTGAAGTGTTAAAATGTAAGAAAACACCTTAAAAACTAGCTAACATTTCTTACCCTATAGTTGTAAAAATTCTGTACGAATTTAAGAGAAGTTATTGGTCAAATATTGATGCTTGGGGAAGTTTTGGGTAAATTCTTGATTGGATGTATCAACTAAGATGTTGTTGAAGAGTCTATTTGAGTTTGATTATATTGTACAACCTTGGATATGTGAATTACGTGCTAAAACTACTTGAACTCTTAGCTTATCAAAACTGAAATTTTGGTTTCCTTATGTGTAGTTGCTTTAAATGAATTCTTTTTGCTGTATTGGATAGTTTTATATATGAAGAGAGGGGCTACAATATGATGTGTTGTTTTGGATTGAGGTTATTTGAAATTTTCAAAGTTGATCAAAGATGGAATTTTGATTTCCTTATGTGTAGTTGCTTTGAATGAATTCTTTTTGCTATGTTGGATAGTTTTGTATAAGAAGAGAGGGGCTACAATATGACATGTTGTTTTGGGTTGAGGTTATTTGAAATGTTCGAATTATACTTGGAGTTAGAGAAAAATGATTTCATTATGATTTAAGACATGAAGGCATGATGTTTACAAAATATTCCCTCAAGCACTTTTCTAGAATTGGTAATAATTAAACTAAACCCTATTATATATATTATCCATAGAGGTTTACTATGAAATGAATATTTATTTGTACACCTACAAAAATGATTTGGAAATGTACAACAATCATGTTAATGGCAATGGTCTTTGCCAACACAATATGCTCTTGAATTGCTAACTGATTCAGGTTACCTTAGATGCAATTTATGGTCACTCCTAGTAACAGTAAATATAAATTTCATCTTGTTGATTTTGAACTATTCGCTAATGCTCTTTGATTTTCCTACTTCCCTTCATATGCAAGTTATTTATCGCATTCTGAAATATATTAAGCAATCTTTGGGTCCTTAATGTGTGCTTTTTGTTTTTATATTGTAAGGGACATTTTTTTGATGATGTTCATGAAGAGAGAAAGGATTCTCAAGTGTCCCAAGAGGCAACATCAAAGAAATGATGGCCATGACATACCTAAAGATGATGAGTAAATAGAGATTTTAGTAATATTTCTGTAATTTTTTTGGACCTTTTTGGCACTATATTTTGTTTCTAATGTTTGTAATGTTACACGTTTTATTTAATATACTATGATTTTTGTCCCTAAAATAGAATCGCATATTTTTGTCTATATGTTCTATCAAAGTAGAGTCAGAGTGGAGACGAAAAAATGGTCTCCAAGATAGTGACGGACAAATTAGTTTCCAATTATTTTGATTGGTCTTAAAAATTTATCGCCAAATCAAGTCAAAAAATAGTAACAAAAAGTTCATCTCTAATCCGTTACGAAAAAATTGGTCTCCATTTTTTTTTTTTTTTGTTTCTAAATGGAGACAAAAAATTATTTTGGTTGGTCTCAAAAGTTTGTCTCCAAATAGAGTTAAAATGGCGACAAAAAGTCCATCTCTATTTTAGAGACGAAATATTTTATGTCCATCTCTATTTTAGAGACAACTTAGAGACGAAAATTTCGACTCTAATGAAGCGTTGACTTCTTTTTTACCTGATAATTTAGAGACAGACAACAATATTTTAGAGACGAATCATTTCCCTTTCTAAATTTTAGGGACCAATATTTCTGTTCGTCTCTAATTAGGGACTCCATGTTTAGCGACTAAAACCAATTCATGTCTATTTCATCTCTAAATCCAATTTAGAGATGAAATTCAGCATTTAGAGATGAATTTTGTCCGTCTCTAAATAGTTGTTTTCCCATAGTGACTCAAGGTAAGTCCTTGCACTTCATGTTTTCATAAATTTATAAGTCCGCACATTTTATGATTTCCTAAACATAGGAATACATATAAAATATCTCAATTTTGATAAATTCTTCAACTGCATAAATATTTATCTTCAAATTTATTATTTTGTAATAAAATGTTTATTTATTCAAGGAATATTATGTCATGAAATACTTTATTTATGTAAGTGCTATTTAATCAAATGTATATATATTTGCATCTCGTTCGAGAAATTATATATTGTGAGCATGTTGTTCTATTATGATGCGAATGTAAATTATGGTTTACGCAATAATTAATTATTCATTATTTTCGGAAAAATTTGCATATTCATAATATGTTGCATATGAAAGCTTGCATTAAAAGTTATTAAGTATATAGAATTGCAAATGATCATGCATAAATAAATTGTAAAATACATAACATGTTTTGGCACATCTAGTTTCATATAACGTGAATTATACCTAAGGTATTTGGGAGCTATTTATTTATGGGATTTCAAAACAATTATGAAATCTTGATGATGTTTTTGGATTGTTGTGCTAGATAAACTCTTTTGAAATGATTTTGAGATTATAAGACGAATAAAGACTTTTGAGTTGAGCTTTGAAATCAAATTTGTGAGTAATTTTTGTGAAATAAATATTTTCAGAAATGTTTGTGAAATCTTTTAAAAAACTATTGAGATGTTTACGAAAAAAAATTGCACTGATCTTTTTAGGTTGGCATTGTGTCGTGTTTGTTATGAACAGTGTGGTTCTGTGCTATTATTCTTGAATACTCAAAAGAGACTTTATTCTTGTACTAGCTTTTGTGAAGTTGAGGATGCTATCTAGTTGGAGGCCACCTTCGAATAGTCGAATTTTCTAAGCAGGGCGACAGTACTTGTAATTTAGTCGCCCTTAACTAGCAACACGTTTGTTATGGGAAAAACGAAGGATAGATGTGGGACATCCGAGCTAGATAGCACATGACGGTAGTACTGATCATCTTATTCGAGCTAGATAGCCAATAATTATGACGAATGAATTTCAAATCCTATTCGAGCTGGATGGCAGTTTATTATGGTGGAAGAATTGCAAATCCTATCTGGGCAATTGTGGCCAATTTTGTTAATATGATGAGATTTTTTCGGTGTTTGATTTGATATCGTAAATGCATACATTTAAATTTTTCCATGCGATATTTGAAACATGATTTTGAAAATATGTATCGTTATATGTGATCGTAAGAAATAGTCAAGATGGCAAGCTCAATACAGCTGATGTGTTTAATACAATTAAATGTTGTTGACGAGAAATAATTTTTTTCGAGGATATTGAAATAATAGACACCTCCTAGGTATTATTCGGTGTGTTGGGAATATAATATGTTGTAAAATCATATTTGTTTTTGGAACAACAACTCATGTATCAAGAAAATATTTTTCCTCAAAAATTTCTCACGAAGCACGCACAGGATTTACTAAGATTATATCTCCCACCTTTTAATTCATGTTTTCAAAAAATTATATTAGAGACAAGATGGAGAAGTCTATAGTTGTCACCTTTGTTCTTGATGTATCAAATATATTTTTTTGTTTATGATTATTGTCTTGAAGAATGATATAGTTAACATACTTTAAGATATTATTACGTTATTTGGGAATGATATACTATTCGAAGCCTTGTAAGGTTTTATTTAGTTTGCTTTTAAGTCCCAGTTATTTATGTACTTAGTTCATTATAAGGACTTCTTATGTCTACTCGACGGGGCAACCTCCAAGGCCATTCTATGATTGTGGGGTGTTACATCCTAGTCCATCGCAACACCCATCACTATTAGTGTTATATCACAACATAGGGATAATAACCATATTGAGCCCTATGGTGATACGTTAGTTGAACATAATGCTGTGTTTTTATTTTACTTATTTTTCCTCGTGATTAACTCTCTATTCAAAATAGCTTATCATGCTTCGAATTTTTTAGTATTTTGCACATTATTATAGATCACACGTCTAAATGTGCAAAGACCATCAACACAATAATGAAGTAGCGATTTATGACGTGTTGGTTGCAATTCAATGACATACCCCCTGATGTGAAGAATGTTTAGTTTGGGGAGTTTGCTATAAGTATTTTCAAACATTTCTTCTTGTAGTAGTACATCCACTATCAATGAAATTTGGTCACGAAAACCTACAACATCACGAAAACTTCATTCTAATGACAGTGTACATAATAGCTTTTGAAAAAGTAAAAAAAAAAAAAAAGTTGAATTTCTATCATTTGTTTTGGTGGTGCTATTTTGGAGAAATGGCTTATAGCTGTTTGGTCAAAGTGGTGGTCATACTTAGGCCATCGATCCTATTTTTATCAACATGCCGCATTGGATTAGATGGAGCAGAAAACATAAATAGGATAACAGACCTAATCTAATTCTTTGGTTTCAAGTAGAAACAAATGTGAATTTGGAATGTACTAGGATTTATTACTGATTTATATGGAAAATCTTCATATATATGTATGTATGTATGTATATATATATATATATATATATGTAGTTTTTGCTACGTTGATTTGCTTGATTTTATGTTACTCTCACAAGATAGGGCATGAAGAAGTTTTTTCTCAGTTTAAACCTTGCTTCAATGGTGCTATTTATCTAGCTTTCATTTGTTAATGCCTTAGACTGCTTGAATTGCTAGAGTGACCCACTAGTGGAAACCTTGAAGCTTGCAAAGTGATTTCCTAATAAACCAATTAAGGAATGGGAAAGGAATAAAAATATTTTGAAAAAACAATGAGAATGGAGGAGAAATAAAGTATCTTTTAAGCCTAAGTTTGATCAAGCTCTGTGCAAAATGAATCATGAAATGCTAAAATAAGTAGAAATGTAGGAAGCTTCAACTCTTTTGTTCTGATGGCTTGTGTGATATCTGCTACTGGAGATGACATTCATGTAATACGCTTATAAAATGATAGGGCTAGTTAACTGGGGCAAGCATCAAATTTAGGCTAATTATGTACCATATTAAAGGGTGGCATGGGCTTAATATTTGGGCATGGGTTAAAAAGGCTAAATTAACATAGTATAGAAGTAGCAGGGGATTATTCCCTGTTATGCCCTATTTGTTTTACATGTACAACTCACTTCTCTAATTTTTGCTACAATGGTATGTTAAGATATTTTGCTATGTTCAATTTTACATCTAATCAAAGCTTGTAAGATGCAAGATATTTTGCTATGCTTCAATTACACTATTATATGAATTTGTTATTTTCTCGAAACACCTAGAAATTTGATAATTATAGTATATTCTTATATTTTGTGCAATGTATCCTCTTAAAATAAATTGTCAAAATGGTATTAGTCCAGGCTATATTTTACATTGTACTAACCCATTCTTTTTTTGCAGAAACACTAGACATGGCACCCAAATCATTCACCACAGATACGTGTAGCATGGGAGGAAAGATGTCGAGCAAGATTGGCTAATACTCTTGCAAAAAATAGGAATGTTCAGAAAACGATGCCTACTTGGATATCACAGGACATATTTGACCAACTGTGCAGACATTAGCAATCTGAGGAATGGCAAAAATTATTGCATATAGTTAATGAGAATAGAATGTGTAGTTCTGCCAAACACACCGGAGATTCTATTAGCATTACAGAGCATGAGTCCAGAGTGGTATTTCATCTGACATTTCCTTTTACATCAAATGTTATTTTAACAATTGCTAAAGTAATTGTGCATGTAAATCATAACTTTCTAATCCATTTAAATTACTTGTTATGATGAAGTACCATTTTCCTATCTATATGATCAACAAATAATGTTGAGTGCATTCTACTAAATCAATCACCATATTCCTCACACTACTATCAGCTTAAACCACATCTGCATTAGCGATTTTTAAACACAAGCTTTTCAATGTGGTTGCATTCCACAATAGGTGATACCTCATGCTAATGTCCATGAAGCTATTCTTGTACTCAGAAAACCCATATAGCATATTAGTTTGTTAATTAACCACATTAATATGATTGAAAAGAATTATAAATTTTAACATAGTTGTCTTAAATTTTTCATACTTCTTACAACGTGTGGAGCAAGGAGATGAATTTGACTATCCTTGTTCCAAAAATTGTACCGATTTCAAGATGGGCCCAATAAGGGCAATTTGTAAATGAGAGATCCAGCAAGATCATTGTATTTTACATATTAATCTCAATAGTTATAATTGCATAATACTTTGTCTTTTGTTTATGCTATCACCTTCAAAATACTTTTTAAGAGGACGTTCAAATGATGAAGTCACAATACTCACAGATAGAGTCTACTGATTCAGCATCTACTCCAAGTTCTATGCCAGATGAGAAAGCTATGATTTATGTTGGTAGCATGTGGATTGAAAAAAGGTAGGATCTATGGCATGGGGTTTGAGGCATCACGCTTAAAACTTCAATACCATCAGTCTGAGGCCTCATCATCTTCAGCGGATTTAGAGAAGCTTCATGGTGAGCTTGAGCAAACACTTCACCAGCAGCTTCAGCGAGCATTGGAGAAGAAGGACAATGAGATGGAGAAAGAGAGGAAAAAGATGAAGAAGACTTCGAAGAAGAAGGATAAGAAGATCTTTGCATTAATTGATATGAATCGCATTGTGATACAACATCTTAACCTATAAGTTCCCTCCATTCTATCTAACTCTGATGAGTATAACCCATCTTATGGCTCTTCAACAACTGCTAATAGTTAGATAGGTTATATTTTTATACTTTGTTGTTTGAATCACTTGAATTATGGATTTACTACAACTCTGAATTTGTATTTACTATTTTGGATGTTTTTCTAATATATGATTATTAGCACATTTGGACATTTTGAATTTATGGATATTGTAGTTAGGGAAATTGTAGTGGATATGTTTTGTGGTTTTGTGTTATGCATATAAATGGACAAGGAATATGAGTTCAAAAGTTGTAGTTATGTATTGTGCATATGAATCGACAGGTTTGATAGGGAATGAGAATTTAAATTTAGCCACATTCGTGTGTTGTGCATACAAAATGACAGGAATTAGAAATCCATGGCTACTTACCAAGAAATTACCACAAAGATAAGATTATATGGCAAAACTCTGCTACGAATTTACCACGGAAGACATTTGGAAGAAAAATAGTCCGTGGCAAATCCGTGACAATCTGTCACGGCTTTGCCACGGAAGAGTTGCAAATCCATGACAATTTGCCACGGATGTGCCATTGAAAAAAAAGCTTGAAAATAAACAATCCGTATCAAATCTGTGGCAGCTTCCTATGAATTTGCCATGGAAGTAATTTTCAAGTTGAAAACTCCGTGGTAAATCCTTGACAATCTACCACAGCATTGCCACAAAGCAACAATTGAAAAGAATTTTTCATGGCAAATCCGTGACAATCTTCCATGCACAAAAATAGAAAAAATAATTACTCCGTAGCAAATCTGTAGCATTCTACCATGGATTTGCCATCACCATTAAAATGTTGCAAAGAATCTGTAGCAAATCCATGGCCATGTGCCCCGAATTTTCCACGAAAGTTGCTTAAGAAAAATAATCTATGGCAAATACATGACAATCCACCACGGATTTGCAACGGATTAATTTTTTCGAACAACTTTTGTGGCAAATTACCATGGATTAATTTTTTAAGTAGCTTGTATGGCATATCTGTGACAATCTGCTATAGAATTGCCGCAGATCTCATGCAAAATATGTTATCTGTGGCAAATTCATGGATGATTGTCAAGGATGTGCCACAGAATAGGATTTTATCCCTCGCAAATTTTTGGCCTTTATATAAATTATCATGCTCTATTAATTAAAAAGTTGCTCGCAAATTTGTGGCAAATTGTGATGGAGAGTGATTTTCGTTGCAAAATAATATCAGTGACAAAGTGTTTTGCTTGGGAACGTTGGCCGTTGTAGATTCATGGTAAATTCCAGTTTAGCCACGGAATCTTCCATGGCAGATTCACTGTTTTCTTGTAGTGGAAAGGGCAAAATCATAAGTTGTACCTAGCTGGGGTTCAGCGAGCCAAACACTACCTTATGAAGTGTCCCCTAGGTGGAAGCTATCACCATAAAATAGATACTAGTCAAGGATCACAAAAGCGCTAATGCATATTTTGTGTGCATATATTTTTCTTAGGAAGTATTATCTCAAAATCACACAACTAGCTAAATTTAAATTAAAATACCAAGATTTCTCGCACAACATACATTTAGAAAAGTATACCTATCGTATAGCAAAGAATTATAATGGTAAGTATTATATCTCTTAGGAAATGTGGCAAGTACTTTTGGTTAACTTTCATTCCATTGTTTAGCCAACAAATCAAATATATAAATAAATGTGACAATTTTCCTAGATAGTATACTAATCCATACATACAAAATATCACCCCACAAGTTCACAAAATCATCAAAATAATAAGAAAATGAGATAAAATATGTAATTTAGTAGAATCTCCTAAAATTAAGCTAAACATTAGATATCCAATTTAACTAATTGACAATCCAAATCTAGCACCGATTGAGTAACCTTATACAAGACCTGCTCTCTCACGAGTTATAAGCCACCTATCTTTAGCCTAACTAATGGATATCTCTATATCACTAATCAAATCTAAAGGACATTAAACTCAATTATCCAACTCAATTTGGGGAAAATAATGTCCCTATTTCTAGCCAATATCAACAACTCATTAACTACCAAGTTTCTTTCTTTCAACCTCTCTCTCGAGTTAATCAATGGAAAATGTACAAAGTGACTCAATCAACAAGCTTCCAAATTCTAATGCTATCTCTTGAAATCATTAGAATAGGGAAAACCCAATAAATCCATTCATGCAAATTAAAGAAAGTGATTGAATGCTAGAAATAGATTTCAATAAACCAAAAAAGAATTCAGTATCCAATAAAATAAGGGTTCATCCCTTTAACAACAATATCAATCAATAAAGTTTTAACATAATCAAAACAAAATTACAACAAGAGAGAAAGGAAAGCTCTTAGACAAGTGAAGCCCTTTCTTTCTTGCAATTCCACTTGAAAAATGCTCATTTCCCCTTCAATAGAGGCCTTGATCTCCTCTTGGAGGCTTCTTAGTACTCTTAAGGGGTTTGAGAGGCTTCCTTTTTGGAAAATCATACCCTACTAAGTTCTAAAAGAGGTATTTATAGCTTGCACTTTCAAAAACTCCAAAAATTAGAAAATATGCATTTTCTACAAAAGTGAACTGGTGCCAATTACTCTCTTTTTTAATAGATTGTATTGCTAATCAACTCCTATTACCTCACTATGATCGGTGCTAGTTATTCCCAGTAGTTTGGTCTCTGATTTTTTAATGTAATCAACAACTGTTAAGCTAAAATAATAGGTGCCGATTATTTTATTTGAAGCTCCTTTGGCTGCTTTTCACTTACTTCTCCAACAAATCTTCTTTTTATGCAATATATGTAAAACAAAGTGAAAATAAGGGGAGTAAATAGTCATCTGTCCATTAATTCTAAGTAATTATAATACAAATAATATGAAATTATGTACATTTTAGGCACTCATCAAGCGTTCGAGGATACCATACTCTATACAGAGAACAACTAGTTAAACTCAAAAATACCTAAGTTTGGGATTATAGCTTCAGACACTTTGCAATTAGCCACACTAGTAGTCATAAGTATCCTTTGTTGGTTGTTAGGGTATTGAGAGTGCCGCTGTAAAAGGTCTCATAAAGACTTATGCTCTTAATTTACTTTTTTCTCTAAAACTAAAAAAATATCTAAACATATAAATTTTGTGTGAATAAAGTCAAGTTTTTCTTATGGATTTTATATAGTCGCAAAAAGTTGGGAGGGGGTCTTGCTTTATTTTTAGAATACTGATTAAATTGTTAATCTTCTTAACTATTATCTTGGACATATGATGTACAAATCCAAGATCATTTTTATAACTTTTGGTGTTTTACAAAATTCTATAGAAATCTTGTTCATGAAAGGAGACATTTTTCATGTACACTTCAAAAAAGACTTCACATTTGTAATACTCTTTCTTGGTTGTGTGTAGGAGATTTCTATGAGATTTTATTTCAAAAAATGAAACTAGTAATGATAGGCCACAGTGGTAATTAAATAATTTATGCCAAGCATTGGTGAATAGTAAGGTATATAACTTGGGATACCATGGGCTCAACTTTACTTGGTTAAATGGAAGGAATGGAATGGCTAATGTGCAAGCAAGATTAGATATATAGAGTCCTCATAAATGCAAGCTTTCATAATCTTTTCTCCAGCAGTAAGTGTATTCTACTATCTTTAATACACTTTAACCATTAACCTCTTCATATAACTTTTACAAGAGATGTTGTTTAAGTAATAATGTTCAATAGGAAGATTCAATTCTTTGAGTTATATAGGTTACAGATTGAAGACTGTGAGGAGTATTTTTTTTTTAAATTTTTTTTATCATATATAGAATCCCTCATGGGCCACTATGCTAGAAGGCATATCACATGGCATTCACTCCATTCACAGAGAATTGAGATCTTGGAGTTCTCAGAAATATGGGAATATCTAATGGCAACTTAAAGTTAAGTAGTCCTAGTTAGAGGATCTATACAAATAGGAAACTATGGATCACCAATTGGAATTGAGATTATTGATAGGGGCTAAATTGGTCTATATTTTCAAAGTCATTTGTGCTATATTTATGTTGAATTCATGTCTAAATGACTATTAATTCCCACATTTTTACTTTCTTTTGCATAAGATTTCTAGAATGGAAAATATTTGAGAAATGAGGTGAAAAGACCATCAAAACAGAGGGAAAACAAGTCTAAAACAAAGTCTAGGTTGCACTGATTGATCCAAGTATACCAAGGCTACCTGATTGATGAAAAAGCCAATGCCATTAAGGTAATGATAAAGGTGGCGTCCCCTAGTAGTTCTTGTAGAAAAACAGTAACTAGGTGGTGCCAGCTTTCAGGGAGCAACCAGGGCCGGCTGATTACAGAAATTTGACATGGAAAAGGATTTTTATGTGCAATTTTGGAAGGAAAACTCCTATAAATAGAGAAGGATAGAAACCCTAAGGCGTGGATTCATTTGGTGCCCAAAAACCTTAAAGAACTCCTAGAGAAGAAAAGAAAACACCAAGAGAAGGTTGATCAAGATGAACTCAATGAAAAAAAAAAGAGGAATTTTGCATATCTATGAATTATTTCTTTCCTTTTTCTTTGGATTATACTGTGACAATATTGAATTCATATATTTTTAATTGTATTTGGGAGATGAGCCCTAAATTTATGGTTTTGTATTGAGTTGTTTTTAGATTTATTAAAATCTAATTTCAAATATTTGATTACTAAGCTTATTGCACTAAATTGACTGGTTCTCTTCTATTGAATAAGAGAGATGGGATTAGGAGAGTGGTATCAACTAATCAATTCAATATTTGTTATTATTTAATTAACTCGAGAAAGAGTTTAAGGGAAATAACTAGTAATCATTGAGATTTTGGTTGTCACCTAGAGATATGAGCATTGGTTTCTTTTGGGTAATTAACAGGCTTATGATATCATCTAGAGGTTGGGGTATTACTTCTACTGGATATTTTTGAGTTGATCTTAATGCTTTTTAGACTTAACTGGGGAGTTAGAGATACCTTTTAATTGGCTAAGAATAGAAATTTCATAATTCAAGAGAGAGTGAGATTCACAATTCTAATCCTACTAGTGTTTGTATTAGGAATTAATTGACTTAAGAGTAGCTTCTTTATTTGACATAAAATTGGGTGATTTCTTCTTTGCATGTCTTTTCTCCTTATTCTTACTCCTTGATAATCCTTGTGACTTTTTTGTGTGAATTTGATATATTCTCTAATATATTAAGTGTGTAGGTTATCTATTTTATCTATTTATTTTGTCGGTTAAACAAATGAGATTAGAGCAAAGTAGCAGTAATTGCTAAGTTCTTGTAGATTCAATATTTACTATGCCCCTAGCATATGATGGGTATACTTGTCCAATTATGTAATTTGTTGTTTAGCATTTTATTATAATTTGATTGAATATGACCCTTGTTGATAATATTTCTAATACTAAAAAACACACAACAATAATGAAGACAAATAGATGAACTTTTTGAGAAACAAGAAAAATAATGGAGGACTCAAAGTAGAGTAGACTAGATTGAGATTAGGGACTGCAATAGTGGTTACTTCCATCAAAAGGCATCTCAAAGAAAGAAATACAACACAATTACTAGTCACTTGGACCACAACAGAGCGGAGTATGGGTTCGGTACAAGTATAGAAAGGATTGTGACTGATTATTTCACACAAATATGCATCTCTTAGGGATCCATAATATAGTTTGATGAGGAATTTTTTTAGTCCAAGTTGTATCAAAATCCATTAAAGAAGTTCAGTAGAGATTTTACTGAAGAAAAGATAGCTCATCTATTGAAAGGCATGAAAGGGATGAAGTCACTAGAACCAAAAAGTATGCACCCTACTTTCCTTCATAAATAGTAGCATATTCTTGGAGATAGGACTACATGAATGGATTTTTCTTATATACAAGTAAGGATCTCTCTTTTATTAATGAAACTTTTATTGTCTTCATTCTTCAAACTAAATGTCGTAAGAATGTGATAGAATATGGACCTATCAGTCTTTGTAATTCTATTTATAAGATTATCTCTGAAATGTTAGCTAATTGACTTAAATTCGTGCTTCCATTTATCATTCGTGAAAGCCAAAGTGCATTGTTAAAAATAGGCAGATAACAAACAATATTATCCTAACTTCTGAAGTATTATATTCCTTTCATGTATCTTTTTTTTGAGATGTCCTTTATTATGCCATTAAATTGGATATGAGCAAAGATTTTGACAGGGTGGAATGGGATTATTGGGAAAAGGTGCTTTTAGCTATAAATTTTCCTGGTTATTTTTGTGACTCTTATTATAAAATATGATTAAACTATCAGTTATTTTATCCCTATTAATGGCTCTTTAACATCTACAATTTGCCTATCTAGAGGGATTCACTAGAGGGACCCTCTCTCTCCTATTCTTTTTGCTCAATATGTTGAAGGATTTTTAGCCTTGTTGAGAAGAGCACATCAAGAAAGAGCCATAGAAGGGTTGCATTTTGGATGCCATAGTCCATCTCTTATGCATTTACTCTTTATAGATGACTCTAACTAGGCATAATAGTTTGTCTAAAATTTAACAAATTTTGTTGGAATATGAAAGCTCTCTATACAGTCTATCAATCTTAACAAATCAGATATATACTTCAGCAAAAATGTTCACTCATAGGTTAAGAGTATGACCAATAATATTCTTGGTGTCTCAAAGCATTCGATAAGAGACAAGTACTTAGGTATTCTCTTCATGATTGATAGATTCAAAATTGATATTTTTCACTTTGTCAGAGATAGTGTGGAAAATAATTACCGGGTGGAACCCAAAACTTCTCTCTTAAGCTACAAATGAGGTTCTCATCAAGAGTGTGATCTAGGCTATTCGAACATTTATTATATCTTACTTTCTTCTGTTGGAGAATACCCATAAGGATATTATCTCCATGATCTCCAAATTTTAGTAAGGTAGGAATGATAACCATAAGAAACTATACTGGAAAGCTTAGCATGACTTATGCAAACCTAAAACTATAGAACGGTTAATAATTTGATATCTTAAATATTTTAACTTGCCTCTCTTAGTGAAGCAAAGTTAAAAACGTTGCAATACCCTAACACCCTATTAAAACGGATCCTTAAAACCAAGTACTTCCCTTATTCTTCTCTTAGGCATCGACCATCTTATATCTAGTAAAGTATTCTAGAAGGAAGCGATCTTTCTTGCCTAGGTCTAAGATGGCATACAGGAATGGGTTTTCAATGAGGATATGGGAGGACAAATGGCTTTCCCTTTCCTATGATTTCAAATTTTAATATATTAACAAAGGGACTAACTACTCTTATTGATTTTAACCAAGGCTGCTGGTAAGAGGACCGCCGGAGCTTTATTTCTCCTAAAGGAGGTAGACGTCATCTATCAAATTCCCCTTAATGAGGTGTCGCCATATCATAGGATAATATAGCATTATACTTTGAATGGGATTTACCCTGTGAAATCTAGCTACAAGGCAATCATAGTATTTATACGGCAAAGCCTATTTCTCTTCTTCCTCATGTTGGAATGTATTCTCAAAATAGACTATGTATTTCTATATTTTAAAAAATTAATAAAAATTCCATTCATTAATGATTGTTTGTTTACATGTGTTGCATATTAAGGTCTAAATGTATTAGTAAGTAATCTACGTGATTAGGTCGTACTTTCATAGTAAGGTATAGATTATGGGCTAACACATAAGTAAAAAATATTGTTCTTGATTGATTAATGGAGCTAAGCACTTCACCACGGTTTAGATCATTAGACTATAGTTTCTAAACAGAAAATGGTTTACCATTAACCAGTGAGTAATCCACTCACACCAATAGTGTAAACGTATTTGGAATACATAAAACAGGACCACATGATAATAATCTTTTTAAAAGTACTGAAATAAATAAAGATTGGTTTATCACAGCTATTGCGTGGATGAGTACTCTAAGATTTGAGTATAAGTTGGTGGTTTGGTTAAGCTGGACTTGTACACTTTGATGTATATTTGGTGAGGTCTTATCGCAAGGCCTATAGCCTTGTACGTTAGGTGTATAACTCTAGTTAATTAAGATAGATTTATATAATAGAGTTTCCATTCTTCCTTACATGAAAAAAACCATCCCTTTGCGATTGTCTGAGATAATCTAAATAATCCAAAACCCTGGGAAATATGACTAAGTATATACATTTTTTGGTAACTCTTTGTGATAAGTGGATACATGCTAGAATTCATGGATTATCAGATTAGCTATCAGAGAATAGTAGATGTCATTGAGAAAGGTGTTAGTGCATTTTTCCTATGACAATGACAGGTGTTAAGTAGAAGGATATTTTCATTATTACACCTATAGGTTGAAGATACTGCACTTGCAATATTTTTTTTTTGGGTTAATATTTTCATATGATAATAAATAGAATATTTAAAATAATAAAAATACTACTATGTGTTAGCAAGGATATTTTGGTCATTTTAGTAGCCAAGAATAACCTTAATAAATTTATTTACTATATAGTTTTATTGGGTAAGTTTATTATTGGAAGAATTATTCTAGGAAGTCCAATTAATTATTTATTTGGGTTAGAATTATTAATTGGACCATTTTAATTAACTAATTATCTTAGATAATTTTAAATTGGGCCTAAATAGATTAATAAAAGAGCTAATTTAACTAATTGATTTATTAATTAATTATCTTGAGTAATTTAATATTAGGCCCAACTGGATTAATTAATTAAAAAGAGAATTAATTAATTAGTCTTGGACTAATTAAGAAAAAGCTCTGGCCTACCAGAGTTTTGGGTGTGGCGGCTAGAAGGTTTCAGTAACCTAAGGTAGCCACCACATGACAAAAGAATAAGGAAAAAGGAGGAAAAGGAAATCTGGTCTTGTGTTTGTAAAGAAAAAGGAAAGTTGGTGGTTTTCTTTAACAAGCATCTCGTGTGTTGTACTGGTTGACCAAAAAATCTAAGAAATGGTTTTTGTTGTTTTTCCTTAGAAAACAAGGCCATTTTTCCTTCATTTTTTCTTTATCGTTTTAGTTATTTCGTTTTTCTTCCAATCTTCTTCACCCTAGTTCTACTTTCACTGGTAGAGGTCCATAGAGGTTTGAGAATACTCTGGAAGGTCAAGAGCTAGTAGACGTGGTAAATGTTTGATGCAAAAGAGTCAACGGTTAGCTGGTATACCCTAAGTTGGATCAGTAATTTTAATAATTTTCCCGTGGTAATTTTAATTCATGATATGCCTAGTAATTTTAATAAATCTAACGGTTGGATTGGTAATTTCAATAAATCTAATAGTTAGGTTTCGAGCATTTTTATAGATATTATGCTAGATTAAGTAGAAAAAAATATTCAATTATCTTGAAAGTTGGTCATAACACTTTTCATAGCAATTTCAATAAATCTAACGATTAGATCATTAATTTGACGTATCTATCTTTGTATATGTGTTACGTTTTAGGTAGTTTTACAAAATTATACTAGATTATGTGCTAAAATATACCCTATTTTCAAATTTGGTCATAACAATTTTCATAGTAATTTCAAAAAATCTAATGGTTAGATCGTTAATTTGATGTGCCAATTTTTGTAAATGTGTTATGTTTAGGGCATTTTTATAGATAATATACTAGATTATGTATCAAAATATATCCGATTAACTTCATATTCAATCATGATACTTTTCATAACAAATTTAATAAATCTAACGATTGGATTATTAAATCAATACGTTTTATCTTTTCTTTTTATGCATGTGTGTGTGTGTGTGTGTGTGTGTGTTTGGTATGTATTTGGTGTGTACATATAAATATTAGTATATATATATATGTATTGATATATGTATATATATTTATTAATATAATAAAAAGTATATATATATTCTATTTTAATATGTATAAGTCTATTTTAATAAATGTATATATATATATATATATATATATATAACGTACTAAAATAGTTATATATTATATATATTATGAAATTTTGGGTTCTAGATTGATACCTTGTAGGTCGATAGCTACAGAAGATACCGAATGTCTAGGGGGCTGAACACCTGATAAAGACGCATGAGGTTGAGGATATGAAAACCTTTGACTGAGAGATCTTTGGATAGCTATTTCCACAGATCCACAAGAGAATTGTTTGATGTTTAACACAGTAGTATTTTCTGGTTTCACAGAAGGAGCTGCATCAGTTAATAACCAGTTAGAAAGAAGGCTAACCTGATTCTAGGAGATAGGTTTTGGGATGGAAAGACGAGATTTTTGCAAATCTGTTGGGAAGTCTAAAAATATGGCATCTCTTAGACATAAAAGGAGAGAAGTGTCAAGACCTTCTCTAGAAAGAGGTTTTGCTGGAATTTGGACAAAACCAAAATGTAGATAATTGTATTTGCTTCAACATTTTTTGTTAGCATTGGCAGAAATAAGTTTAATTTCTTTGCGGTCAGAGTCTAATTGAACTATTTCTTCAACAGTACGAATGACATAGTCATGTTAAGTGACCATTTGGGAGATTTGTAAAGCTCATTAGGGAAAAACTTGGGAATTTTTCAATTCTCAATATACTGTTGAAGGTTAGAAAAGTTAAACACTTCCTTAAGTTTTGAAGAATTTTTAGATGAGGAGGAGGTCATAGAAGAAGAAGAGGAGGATCTGGAAAAAAAGCAAAGGAAAAAAGATAAAATGCAGAATGTATGCAAATTACTTAGAAGAAATTAAATAAACACAGTAAGTACAAATATGAGCTTTATGCTTCCTGTAACTTGGCAATCATCACTTTCAGGTTCCATAAGAAGGATACATTCATATTTTTAATAGCTTATGATGTAAAACATGCAGATCTATTTGTGATCTTAGCAGATATAAGCATTAATTAGTAAATAAAGAATAGATCTATAAAGTATATAACAGATCTAAGAAGGATCAGGTCATTAAGAATAAATTATTGTCTCTTACATGTTATTGAGTCCACAACAGCCATTACTCAACTTATCGACCAACAATAACTCAGTTAGATCACCTGTAGAGTAGATCGGGAATTTCAGCAGGAAAGATAGCCATGCCTCCCAAGAAAATAAAGTCGAAGCTCACTGAGCTTACAACCCTACCAGCATCACATATAGTACAACGAACCCTAAAAACAGATTCCAATGAATCCTCATCCTCCTCTGGTAAACCAAAATTTACCTCACGAAAAGATTTTGCCATGAACATATCTCAACCGGCAGTGACCCAACTGCAATCTTATGGGAGTAAATCTAGGCAGGCTTGAATAAGCTGAAGAATTGGAGCAGAAAGAAAACTACTGGTTATTGGTTATAAAACCTAATTTTGAAATATTCAAATCCAGTTTGAAGATACTTTGATATATTCTATATCAAAATTAAAGATAGATACAATAACTTGCCACCTAGCAAATATCTATTTAGAGGTGTTAGTGTTGTGCCCTAGAGGCAATCACTTATACATTGTATATGACACATTTTATTTTAATAAAAGGTTTTATTTATCTTACAGTTTCTTTTATTTACTTTAAGTAATATAACTGTTCGATAAAGTCCCTAGTACAGCACTGTGTTAAGGAAATCATGATAGAGATCATAATATGATATTCCTACTACACTGGATGGTGTTAGTATTTAAATAGTCCCTAGTCATAGTATTAATGAGACAGGACATCATTAATGTGTCAAGACTAGTATATGTTACACTTCCTGATTTAATCAAGCGGTGGTTCTCATAACTGTGAGTATTGAGATACTCAAAGTTAATATATGGATGCTTGTTAATGGAATAAGTTCATTAGATGACCTAACTTTGAGATAATCACATGGATAACTATTTAGTGCCAATGATATAATCTCAATATAGCAAACGTGCAAGTATCCTTAGACTTGAGATCTCCAAGGTACTTTGTTTGCTGAGCTTTGTACTTTGACTCCAATCTCCAGAGCTCGATCAAGGGCCGCCTATGAGATAGATATTGGGTATATTGTGAGGTAAACGAAAGTAGTTGAGAGGATCAATAAAGGATTCACCACTCCTAATAGTAGGGGTAAATATCTCACGGCCACTTATAGGAATTACTACTCGAGAAGTCCTTAGCCAAGGCAATTGTGTATTGGAAATAGTTTCAATTGATACACATCTTGAGTAGTGGGTTCCTGGTACAAGTACTATTGTATTCGGGCCAGAATTATTTTTGGAGGGAGTTGGCACTAATTCTGTACTCCAAACCGAATGAGATATTGTATGGTGAAATGAGTTAATTGCACTGAAGTTTGTGATTGAAGGGTTCATGTCAAGCCACTTGACTTCCTGGACTCTTAGGTGGTCATGATGTGTTGCTAGATACCACTCATGATATGGGAATATGAGTTTATTAATTGATAAATTAATAAACCAATCCTGATTAGAATTAATATGATTAATTCTAATTAATTATAGATTATTAATCTCAAAGACGTTTGAATTAATTCATGTTCGCTACCAATTGACTGGGAGACCTAATAGGTCACACACAATAGAGGATTATATACTCAAGATATTATTTGATAACATAGTGGGGTTGATTGAGAGAAAGAGAAGTTGTTGTGGACAAATTATAATTAGTTATACTTTGTGGTCCAAGTTGTAATTATGAGAACTTGATGTTTCCAATTACAATTAGTGAATTCTAATAGGATTAGAATTCTCAGTTTTGGGAGGGAAATTTTGTGTAATATATAGTATATATAACACACACAAAACCCTAGCTGAACAACACACAAAACAACAGCCACGAACATTCTCTCTTCTCTCTATCTCTCTCGATTTGATCTTGATCAAAGAACCCTAGCCGCTATATTTTTCTGCTAGCACAGGAAATTTTGGTGCTTGAGCTTATCCTCTGTGTGGATTACTATTAGAGATAATCACACACTGTGATTATAGTAGTTAGACGTTCAACTCACGTGGAGGTTGATCACGAGGATTGCTGATCGTACTTCAATTTGAAGAAGAAATTTTTGTTCTTTGGACAATCACCCAAAGGTAAAAAGCTGCTACCTTTATTGTCTTTATGTCTTGTTTTCCACACATAGACGGGTCCTAGGATGGTATCTCATTTTATTTTCTGCTACGCCGTATAGGATACGAGCCTAAGATATTTTACATCTTTTTGTAAAACATATATTTGCAGCTTTGCAATCAATGCGAAGTAAAAATTTCTAATTTAATAAATTAGCTTGAAATTTGGAAATGCATAGAACAATGCCAAAATTTCTTTTTTAATAGTAGGATAGTTCTGCTGAGAACTATTTCAATATTTTGATGCAAAAGTAACAATATGCTCTTTGCCATTTTTTACTTGTTTGAGGGTGGAAAGCTGGTCCCAGAAAGAGAAAAAGAAACTACGGGAATTATCAGAGGGAGTAAGGTCGCATACTCAATGCACATAAGTATAAAGCAATAAATAATTAAGACAATAAACTTAGGTGGCTCAACCGACCATAAACAAAAATAATATATATATATATATATTACAGTATAATATTACAAATTGAGACTGAAATACATATGAATTAGGAGTTAGACGGGAATTCTAACCAGAGAAGAGTTGGGGATTCAACTTTGGAACTTGTATAACTAAGCTAGGGGTTGAATGGGAATGGGATGGCTATTTATAGACAAAATAACCGTGTTGCTACAGTAGCCCACTATAGTGTACAGTGTGGAATAGAGACATGTGAAAAGCTGCTATAGTGTACAATTGAAAATAGTAACATGTGAAAAGTGCTACAGTGACCTGTGTATAGTAATTATGCTGATGTCATAATTTGATGACTATTTGAAATAGTAATCGCCATCATCTTCACTATTACCAGGTTCTTCTGGGGATGTTTTTGAAGACTGTTTCTGGGTGGCAAATGATTCTGCTTTCCTTTGGTGCAATAATTTTTCCATTGCTGCAAGGAAGTCTTCTTTTGAGGCAGATGCTGCTAGAGTTGCAGCAGCGATGGATTTCTGTTGTAAAAATCCTATTTGTTGGTTGTTAGAGAGAGACAAGTATTTAGGATTGGTCTTAAACCATTTTTCGATGGAGAGAATATATGTATTCTATGCATTCCAATCCTTCTACCATTTGCAGTGTCCTTGGAGGGCAAGACATGGGAGACCTTCCTGATCAAGATCTTTTGCATATGCAAACTTTTGGGAGTAAATCTAGGCAAGTTTGAATATGCTGAAGAATTGGAGCATTAAGGGAACTGCTGGTTATTGGTTATAAAACATGCTTTTGAAAAATATTCAAATCCTTTTTTGACAAGGTCAGGAAGGATGTTTTCAGGTCGGCCATAACAGGGCCACAATTAGTTGACAACCCAATTAGGAAAGACTAACTGGGCAAGTTTCTTCTTGTTGAAATAAAGAAACCAAGAATGATTTTGAAATTAGTTTTAGAAGGTGAAGACATTTAGCCAAGCATGTTGATAATTCCAATAATTATAGACTATTGTATTAAATTACTGGGAAATTTTTTTGAAAGTATTTAGCGGGTCTTTCTATACAAAAGGAGTATGGATTAAGTGTATTTGTACTAAGGTGTTGGTAACGTATGTCTTATTTTTTTGTTTTTTTTTTTCGTCTTTGTGAGGGTGAAATGATACACTCTCTATATCTACAAGTATGAACTCATAGTATTTTTGGGTGAATTTTGAAGACTTCTAGAAGAAGTTGACATATGTACCAAAGAGGTGGGGGGCTGCCTTTTGTGGGTTTAGATCCTAAAATTCAAGTTCCATTTGGAGTAATTTGTATACTTTGGGAGTTTTGATATATGTAAGTTCTTGAGTGGAAGAGAACCTATAATAAATAGGTTTAGGCTCAGAAGAAAGAGCTTGTGTGGATGCTGACTGCATCATGCTTGTGTTTGTGTTTTTAGAACTCTGGGTTCCAGTGATTGTGGGGTTAGTAGCCACCACATTTTTTAAAAGAGGCACAAAGTGATTAACCAACACATTTTGGGATTCAAAAGGAATTACCTAACTAGGAGATATCCCATTAGGCTGCACCAATTTTCAAAATTGGATGGACAGAAAGATTGGGTTTAGGCATGCTGTAGATCTTCTGATTCTACAATGTCAGCTCAACTTGCTTGTGGCAACTTTGTTAAGGAGAGAAGCTCCTGTTTTTTAGTATGCTGGGTCATAGTCGGTTGAGATATGCTCATGGCATAATCTATTGGTGAGATAAATTTGGATTTACCAGAGAAGGATGAGGATTCATTGGAATCCATTGTTGGTGTTTGTTGTACTACAGGTGGTGCTAGTAGGGCTAGAGGCTCCGTGAGCTTCGACTTTATTTTCTTAGGAGGCATGCCTATCTTCCCTACAAAATTTTTCGAGTTAAAAAATTAGGAATAAAGATTGAAGATCCTTTGATATATTCTACATCAAAATCAAAGATAGATGAAATAGCTTGCCACCTAGTAAATATCTATTTAGAGGCAAGATTTTTTACATCTTTTTGTAAAACATATTTTGCAGCTTCGCAATCAATGCACAGTAAAAATTTCTGATTTAATAAATTAGCTTGAAATTTGGAAATGCATAAAACAATTTCCAAATTTTCTTTTCTAATAATAGGATTGTTCTACTGAGAACTATTCTAATATTTTGATGCAAAAGTAACAATATTCTCTTTGCCATTTTTTACTTTTTTGAGGATGCCACCATAACCAATGTCAAAGGCATTAGTTTCAACAATTTTTTGTGCAGATGTATCAAGAAAAGATAAATAAGGAAATTATTTAACTTTGGACTTGATTTGTCTGACTATGGAAGTATGAACATTGGTCCATAGAGGAGAAGGCTGTTTGAGTCATGCAAAAGTTTGATAAGGTTGCTCAATCCTGAAATAAACTCAGAAACATAATTTAAACAACCTAAAAATCTTTGAAGCTGAGTCTTATCAAGAATTTGATTAGGAAATTTGTCAACAAATTGAATAGATCTTTTAATTAGAATTATTGTTCCTTGCTGAATATTATGTGCAAGAAATCGGACATTTGTTTGAAACAAACTAAATTTTGATTTTGAAAGTACTAATCCATTTTGCTCAGCAGTAAAGAAGAAGCTGTTTAAATGTTTAAAATGTTGTTCTAAATTTTGAGAAAAGATTAGAATATCATCAATATAAACAATAATAAATAGAGAAAAAGGATTAAAAATTTCATTCATAATTCTTTGGAATTCTTAAGGAGCGTTTTTTAATCCAAATGGCATGACATTCCATTCATACTGGCCAAATGAAACTATAAAAGCCATTTTGTATTGATCTCTTGGATCAATTTCAATTTGCCAGAATCCTTATTTCAAATCAAAATTTGAAAATAATAAAGCAAAATGTAATCTATTGAACAAATCTTTTTTGTTAGGAATAGGATACCTAATCCATCGGAGAGCTAAATTGAGAGGTTTGTAATTTATGACAAGTCGGGGAACACCTCACTTAATTTCAGCATTTTTGTTGACATAGAATGACGCACCACTCTAGGGTGAAGTACTTGGAGAAATATTTTTTTTTTTTTTTTTTTTTTGTAAGAGATCATTGATCTCATTTTGGTAATGGGCTGTAAGTTTATGGTTCATTTGAATAGGACGGGCCTTTGTTTGAATTTATTTTTCGTCGAAGTCAGGCTCATAAGGAGTTGGACAATATGTTGTTTTCTGTTCCAGAATGCTATAGGAAGGTCAGAACATAATTGGGTCTGGATATGGATTTCCAGGGATTTGATCCGATCTTTGATGTGCTCAGCAAGTTGGTGTCGAAGTCGTTGGAAGGCAACATCTTCTTTAAGAAAATTAATTTAAGACTGCTTTGTCTCAATAAGATGAAGATCTTTTTCAAGATGAGGCCTATCAAAAGGGATAAGAATTTTTTGGTTCAAATGCTCTATCTAAATATCAGTTTTAAGGACCATGAAGGGTATGATCTGTTGAATAAATGGAGTGCCTAAGATAACAGGATTAGTGATATCTTTGACAGGCAAGAATGAAGTGAAAATAGATAAAAAGGAATGCTTTACCTCAACATCTGAAAGTTTGAAGCTAATTGCTAGCTTTGTGCCATTGGTTGAACAAAGGCTTTCCTTTGTTTTTTCAAAAAAAAAAAAAAAATGTAGGAATGAGACCTTCTTGAATATAGTTGAGCTCAGCTCCAATATCAAGTAGAGCTAGAACTTCAAGCATAAAGTAATTTTGAATGACAAGTGTAAGATGCACATGCCATCTTTGAATTGAAAATTTTGAAATATAGTTTAAAAAAGTATTCACATCAAAACTAGCTTTAGTTTTGATGGTTTTTGAGGTTCTTTTTTAGAACAAAGATTTTAAAGAACTAATTTATCTAGTTCTTGAGAAGCTTTGATTTCTTTGATCTTTTCCTTAAGAAGAGAGATTTCGAATTGAAGATCTTGAATGGTGACATTCTTGGAATTTTTAGTAGAAATCCTATTGAGAATGTCAGTATGATTATACGTATTAGCAATACGCAAATGATGTTGGAAAGAAATAGAAGATGAACTTCAAGGTACTCTTGTTTATTAGAATCATTACAAAGTTTTCCTATGAGTTCTAGGAGAAAATCTTATTCTTTAGTAAGAGTATTAATTTGTGGTCCTTCTAGATCAGAAGAGGATGAAGAAGAGAGATCATCTTCTTGAATTTGATTGAACTGTTGTTCAAATTCATCATCAGCTTTATCAGAATCGGATTCAGAAGGAAAGAGATTCTAAATTTTTTCAAGAACATCGTCATTAAAAAAGAGTTCATGAATCTTTTTAGAAAATTTACAATATCGGGCAATATGACCAAGCTTATTACACTTGAAATAGACAACTTTTTTAGATTTAGAAGGCTGAGACTTAACCTTAGTAGTTTTGGTTTTGGTCAGAGCAGGAAATGCAGGCCACTTAGCATGTCTGTACTGCTTCTTATGGTAGGAAGGTTTGGAAGACACTTCGTGTTTGGTCTTATGATGCCTATGAGGCTTGGCACTATAGGAAGGTAGACCAAATTGTTTACAAAAGGTGCCTAGGTCACGCCTTCTCTGGACACAGTCTTTGGCAAATTATCTCAGCATCTTATCATGACGATAGATTTTGAGAGCAACTTATTAGATTTGGCTAGTCAGTTGGCCAAAAGTAATTTGTTCATAAGGTACAACTCCGTTGTACTGGGTTTGAAGTTCTTCACGAACTAAGTCACAAAGAGATTTGGGGAGTCCATCTAAGAATTTTTCTTTCGAATATTAGCTATTTCCATCTGTTCTAGCATAGATTCTAGTAAGAAAGGTATCATTATACCATTTAAAATCATACAGGGCTTTGCATTTGAGATTATTGAGGATTTTAGTAGATTTTTCTCTAATAATTCCTGTAGTTTCTTTATCTTTTCTGAGACCAGCTTACCACCCCTTATTATCTAACCTAGATGGGGAAGTAAAGTGGATGATTCTTGTTATTAATATCTTGCAATGAATTCCATATAGATCTGAGGATGATAAGTATATTGGGTATCTTAGTTCACGAGGCGTATAAACACTCTGTGTTGAAGATAATGGCTTACCATCAGATGTCCGCGTATGATGCATAAATGTTTCTAATATTGCTAGTTCTATAAATTATTCAGTATATCTTGAATAAATCTATACACTCTATATCAGATCTAAGGAGATGAGGGAAGAGATCTGGTTTCAGATCTACTCTACAGGTAGTCAATTGAGTTGTTGTTGCCCGATAAGTTGAGTAATGGCCGTTGTGGACTAAGTAGCCTGTAAGAGACAATAATTTATTCTCAATGGACTGATCACTCTCAGATCTGTTACAGACTTTAAAGATCTATTCTTTATTTACTGATTAATGCTCATATCTGCTAAGATCACAAATAGATCTCCATGTTTTACATCATAAGCTATTAATAACATGAATGTATCCTTCTTATGGAACCTGAAGGTGATGATTGCCAAGTTACGGGAAGTATAAAGCTCATATTTGTACTTACTGTGTTTATTTAATTTCTCCTAAGTAATTTGCATACATTCTACATTATGTCTTCTTTCCTTCGCCCTTTTTCCAGATCCTCCTCCTCTTTTTCTATGACCTCCTCCTCATCTAACAATTCTTCAAAACTCAAGGAAGGGTTTAACTTTTCTAACCTTCAACAGTTTATTGACAATTGAAAAATTCCCAAGTTTTTCCTTAATGAACTTTACAAATCTCCCAAATGGTCACTTAACATGACTATGTCATTCGTACTGTTGAAGAAACAGTTCAATTAGACCTTATCGCAAAGAAATAAAACTTATTTCTGCCAGTGCCATCAAAAAATTTCGAAGAAAATACAATTATCTACATTTTGGTGTTGTCCAAATTCTAGTAAAACCTCTTTCTAGAGAAGGTCTTGACATTTCTTTCCTTTTATGTCTAAAAGATACCATATTTTTAGACTTCAATGATTCACTCTTAGGAATGGTAGAAACCAGCCTTTGCAGTGGTGAACCAGTTTATTTCGACTATTTTTCAAATTTTGTAGTCTTTCTCAAAGATCAAAATCTTCTTGATGCTCTGACTCTTAATGTCAAAAATTACAAAATCAAAACAGGTTCTCTCTATATAGCCATCATATACCGAATCTAGTATAAGGCTATAACTTCTGCTTTCAATACTAGAGCAATGAGAATGTCTCACAAGGGTCAAATAATTCTCTTCCCAATAGATTTGCAAAAATCTCGTCTTTCCATCCCAAAACCTATCTCCTGGAATCAGGTTAGCCTTCTTTCTAACTAGTTATTAACTGATGCAACTCCTTCTGTGAAACCAGAAAATACCACTGTGTCAGACATCGAACAATTCTCTTGTAGATCTGTGGAAATAGCTATCCAAAAATCTCTCAGTCAAAGGTTTTCATATCCTCAATCTCATGCATCTTCATCAGGCGTTCAGCCTCCTAAACATTCGGTATATTCTATAACTACCTACCTACAAGGTATAAATCTAGAACCCGAAATTTCACAAGCTAGATATGTAGTACAACCTGATTCAGATGATATTGAATCTGAAAAATCCTGTATCACCTAGCCATTCTGCTATGGCTGGAGAACTCAATACTTTACAAGCTGATTTTGAAAATTAATTTGTAATTGATAAAACCAAACTTAGAGAAGAATTCTATTCTCCTCCAAATCTTTCAAAAAGAATTTGGTTCTTTGATCATTTTCAAAGATCTGCACGACAACAAATCCAAGATTCTTATTATAAATTCTTAAATTCACTCCAAAAACAAATGACTTCTTTTTATGGTTTGAAGCTTATGCTGAAATTCAAAAAATTGATTATCCTTTTGCTTCAACTATCAATGTTTCAAAACTTTAGCAAACTGCTCAAGGAAGAAATATTTCTTCTGAATTTCCTCCTGGTCAAAAGTTTAAAATTCCTTATTGGACTGAGCAAATTAATGCTTCATCTTTTAAACGAAAAGACAAAGAAGATGATATGCTTCGTCCAAAGGCCATTCAAAATCTTTATGAACAAAACAATTATACAAACAAATATTTACAAACAATTGGTAAATATTTGATTTCAAAACTAAGTACCTCTTTCCTTCAGGAAAAATCTGTACCTAATAATTCTTCAAGTTTCTTAACTTCTTCTACTCCACTCTTCAAACCTTAAGAGATTCCTCTCCAGTTTAGGAAAGAACTCAATAAAAAGACTTCAGATAAACCTCTTCTCACTGAACTTCAAAGAAGGATTGCTAAATATTAAAATCTATTATCACAGATTCTCATTTAACTCCTCAATAGCCTGTTGGTTCCCAACATTCTGTTTCTTTTTTAAATCAGAATGACTCAGATACTAAAATCCATTCTGAGCCCAATCCAGAGATTTCTCCTTCTTCTTTAGATGTTCTACCTCTCCGCCTAAGTAGACCTCTTCGTTGGAAGAATCCTCAAAAACTCTATTATCCTAAAGGCACTCATCCCGATGTTGCTTTAGAAGAAAGTCCAAACATTCTACAAAACTGTTATAATGCCAATAACATCTATGAATGGAACATAGATGGTTAGTCGGAGTATATCATGATGTTTAAGCTCCAACATTTATATATTTGCAATAATATATATCTATGTATGTATATATATATTATTAAAAGATATTAATTATTAATACATATATATGTATGTGTATATATATATATATATATATTTAGATGTCAAAAAGTGTGTGTGTGTGTGTGTGTGTGTATATATAATGTTTACACATACGTACGTATGTACGTACGTACGTACATACATACATATATATATATATATATATTAACATACAAAAAATAGTGTGTTTATATTATATATATTACTTTATTAATATATATATATATATTAAAATACTATATTATATATATATGTATGTGTGTGTGTGTGTATGTGTATACATAATATGTGTGTGTGTGTGTATACATAATATGTGTATACATACAGCACATACACATATTGTGTACACACACACACACACACACACACACACACATATATATATATATTATTATATGAAATATAGTTTCCTATCCTCTTCAGGATACGTAACTTCAGGATATATAATCTCTTGTCCTCTTCTAGATGCACGACTTCCATTAGTGCAAGTTCAAGATGGAATGAGAATTATATATATAAATATGTGTGTGTGTGTGTGTGTGTGTGTATTTATGTGTATTTGTGTTTGTATATGTGTGTGTGTGTGTGTGTGTGTGTGTCAAAAATATAATATATGAGTCTTTTTTCTTATTGATCTGTATATAAAAATTATTTAATACAATAGATGACATAATTAATAGAATTTAAACTTTTAGAATTATATAAATGTATAAAATAATTTATTAGTTTGAGTCATATATTTTCATAGTAAGTTTAATCTGATGATTATTTTTTGTTATTACTCTAATTTATTTTATAAAAAATCCAAAATATGTTGATAATTGTTTAAATTTAAAAAAAATGATACAATTATTAATCAAGCAATTGAACTTGGCCCAGTGGTTGAGTTCTTCAATCTCTCAACGGAAGTTGCGAGTTCGAAACCCGCGAGCGTCAATCTTCAAAACATTCTCAATTAAATTGAGAAGGTGCAATCTGGTGTGCTTGCCAATGCCCATTTTGGCGAGGAAATATTTGGTTGCCAAAGGTCATTGGCGAGGAATTATTCCTCGGCAAAGGTCCCTCACCACATTTGGTGAGGAATATATATACCTCACCAAAGATTATGAAATATTTTTTTTTTATAAAAATTTTCTCACCATTATATTCAATTTTTTATATAAAGTTATATTTTTTGTGACCAAATTTTAGTGAGGAAACATTTTTGTAGCTAAAAATCATCATCAGTAACAAAACTAAAACCTTTGGCGACAAAATATTTTCACTTTTAGCTAGGAAATTGTTCCTAGAAAAGAGTATAAGCTTTAGTCAAGAAAAATTTTTCCTAGCTAAAAGGGGCTCTTTGGCAACAAAACTCAATGATTTGTTGACACAAAGCTTTAGCGACGGCGCTTCAGTGAGAAAGGCGCGAAAATTTTTTTTTCCTCATTAAAGGCCTTTAGCTAGGAATCTTTGGCCTTTAGCGAAGAAATTGTTTTATCACCAAAAGCCTTTTTTTTCTTGTAATGAACGTTGATAAAATGGTTAGAAATGTGATAAGTTATGTAATTCTTCTTATTTCTTTTTAGGGATATGCTCTGGAAAGGGTAGTATATATTCTGAACTTGGTGCCTTCTAAGTCAGTGCCTAAAACATACTATGAGATCTGGACTGGATGAAAGCCCAATATGAATTATCTCAAGGTATGGGGTTGTCTAGCATATGACTTAAGGAAGGAAGCTAGACCCCATATTAGAATTGTACTGCTTCGTAGGGTATCCAAAAGGAACAAGGAGTGGATACTTTTATCATCCCCACCCAAGAGCAAAAGGTACATATTAGTACTTATACTAGATACTTGGAGAATGAACAAAGTGTGTCCACTAAGATTTCGAGTAAGGTGGAATTAGAAAAGAAGTTGATTGATACGTCAACTTCAAGTACCCCAATTGAGGAACCTAAAAAGGCACAACCAGATGTTCCTATACAAAGTGAACCATGTCGTAGTGGGATGATATCTAAGGTTCCTGAAAGAAGGATTGGAGAAGCCTTTAAGGTAGTCTCCGACCATCAGGAACAATATCCCACTAAATATGATAAAGCCATTTTTGTTGTTGATGCAGACAAATGGCAAGTAACAATAAATATTGAGATTGAGTCTATATATCTCAATCAAGTATGGGATTTTATCACGGCACACGAAGCAATTAAACCTATAAGGTATAAGTGGGTTTACAAGAGAAAGAGGATAGAAATGTGGAAACCTTTAAAGTAAAGTTGGTTGTAAAAGGATATACTTAGAAAAAAATAAGGGATCAATTATGAAGATACCTTTTCAATTGTTGTCATGCTTAAATCCATACGCATTCTCTTAGCCATCGCATGTCATTATGACTACGAGATATGGCAAATGGATGTCAATATAGCCTTTCTTAATGACTATCTTAACGAAGACATCTATATAACCCAACCTGAAGGTTTTGTTACAAAAAGCCAAGAGCATATGGTCTACAAACTTATGAAATCTATTTATAGACTTAAACAAGCATTACGAACATGGAATATATATTTTGATGAGACTGTAAAGTCTTGTAGTTTTGTACAAAATGTAGATGAACCATGTGTATATAGAAAAATAAATAGCAACAGCTTGTCTCTTATGGTACTTTATGTAGATGACATTCTACTCATTAGCAATAATGTAGGAATATTATGATCTATAAAGGTTCGGCTATCAAGTTAATTTAGCATGAAAGATATGGGACAAGCTAGCTACATTCTTGGAATAAAGCTTCTTAGAGATAAGAAGAAAAGAATGTTAGACTTATCCTAATCTGCTTATATTAACAAGATATTAGCCAAGTTTAGCATGGCTTAGTGTAAAAGGGCAATCATACCCTTTAGACACGGATTGACTTTATCTTCCAAGTAGTATCCTAAGACACAAGAAGAAAATAAAAGGATGAGTAGGATTCCTATGCCTCGGCAGTGAGAAGTCTTATGTATGCCATGCTTTGTACAAGGCTAGATATTTACTTTGCAGTAGGAATAGTTAGTAAGTATCAGTTAAATCTTGGGATAGAATATTGGTAAGCTGTAAAGCATATTCTTAAGTATCTAAAGCAAACGAGGGATTATATACTTGTTTACAGGGCCGATAACATAATTCCTACTGCTTACACAGACTCAAACTTCTAATCAGATAAATATGAAAAAAAAATTCACTAGTAGATATGTTTTCACTTTGTTTGGAGAGGCTATTTCATAGAAGAGTGTAAAATAATCTTGCATTGTTGATTCTACTATGGAAGTTGAGTATGTGGTAGCTTCAAAAACTTCAAAAGAAGTGATTTATCTCCGGAAGTTCTTCATAGAACTTGTAGTTGTGCCAAAAATGGACTTTCACAATCTATTTAATGCAAGTGGGAGACTGTTGGAATGTATACCCAAAATAGACTATGTATTTTTGTATTTTAGAAATTAATAAAAGTTTCATTCATTAATGGTTGTTTGTTAAATATATTTCACATTAAAGTCTAAATGTGTTAGTAAGTAATCTACATGATTAGGTCATACTTTCACAGTAAGGTGTAGATTATAGGCTACTGACACATAAGCCAAAAAAATTGTTCTTGATCAACTAATAGAGCTAGGCACTTCATCAAGATTTAGATCATTACACTGTGGTTTCTAAATAGGGAATGGTTTACTTTTAACCAATGAGTAGCTCACTCACACTAATAGTGTAAGCGTATTTGGAACGCGTAGAATTGGACAATACAATAATAAACTTATAAAATTACTAAAATAAATAAAGATTAGTTTATCACAGCTACTGCGTGGATGAGTACCCTAAGACTTAAGTATAAGTTGGTGATCTGGTGAAGCTGGACATATACACTTTGATATATGTTGGGTAAGGTCTTATCGCAAGGCCAATAACCTTGTACGTTAGATGTATTACTCTAGTTAATTAAGACGGACTTATACAATAGAGTTTCTATACTTCATTACATGAAAAAATCACCCCCTTAGGATTGTTCGGGATAATTTAAATAATTCAGGACCTTGAAAAACATGACTAAGTATGTACACTTTTGAGTAGCTCCCTGTAATAAGTGGATACATACTAGAAATCATGGATTATCAGACTAGCTATCAAGGGATGGTAGATGTCATTGAGAAATGTGTTAGTGCATTTTGCCTATCTTAATGACGAGTGTTACATAGAGGGGTATTTCTGTCATTACACCTGTAGGTAGAAGACACTGCACTTACAATATTATTCTCAAGATTAATATTTCCATATGGTAATAAATGGAATACTTAAAATGATAAAATTATTGCTATCTGTTAGTATGGATATTTTGGTCATTTGAATAGCCAAGAATAATATGTCTTTTGGTCCCCAGAGTAGCTCAAATAACCTTAATAAATTTATTTACTGTATGGGCTTATTAGGTGAATTTATTGTTGGAAGAATTATTCTAGGAAGTCCAATTAATTATTTATTTAAGTTAGAATAATTAATTGGGCCAATTTAATTAATTAGTTTATTAATTAATTATCTTCAATAATTTTATATAGGGCCGAAGTGGATTAATTAATTAATAAAAGGGTTAATTTAATTAATTAATTAATTAATTAATTATCTTGAATAATTTAATAT
Organism: Voacanga thouarsii; assembly: GCA_026120185.1. Taxonomy (NCBI): domain Eukaryota; kingdom Viridiplantae; phylum Streptophyta; class Magnoliopsida; order Gentianales; family Apocynaceae; genus Voacanga; species Voacanga thouarsii. Next base: position 266,455 of record JANUWF010001502.1, read on the forward strand.
TAAGCCCAAGTGGAATAATTAATTAATAAGAGAGCTAATCAATTAGTCTTGGACTAATTAAGAAAAGTTATGGCCTACCAGGGTTTTGGTTGTGGCGGCTAGAAGGTTTCTGTAACCTTAGGTAGTCACCACATGACAAAAGAAGAGGAAATAAGGAAAAAGGAAAAGGAAATCTGGTCTTTAATTTTAAAGAAAAAGGAAAGCTGGTGGTTTTCTTTAAAAAGGCATCTCATGTGCCTTGTACTGGTTGACCAAAAAAATCCAAGAAACATATTTCATTCTTTTTCCTTAGAAAACAAGGCCACCGTTTTCCTGTTGTTTTTCCTTCATTTTTCCTTTACCGTTTTAGCTCTTCTATTTTTCTTCCAATCCTCTTCACTCTAGTTCTAATTTCACCGGTAGAGGTCCATAGAGGTTTGAGAATATTCTGGAAGGTCAAGAGCTAGCAAACGTGATAAATGTTTGATGTGAAGGAGTCAAAAGTTAGCTGGTATACCCGCGGAACAAGTAGACGTTCCAGTACAGGATGTGCCATCAAACTCAAATCCAACTCCAGTTATTCAAGTAAAATACCTTAGAAGTAAATATTTCTAGACTTTGGCTCGAAAAAAATTTTAATTTGTTGTCTTCCGCTGCATATTTAGTTTTCCCGTGGTCCTTCACCTCGATGGAGGATAAGTTTTAGAATTCTCTTTGGCATCTACCAATTCAATTGAAAGTCAAGAATTTTTTATAGAAAGCATGTTGCTAGATTCTACCATGCTCCCAGAACCTTCATACTCAAATTTCTTTAATTTCCACTCTTTACAGATTTTGTGAGAGGGCATTTGAATCTACAATGCATAGCCTCTTTGACTGCTAGCATGCTTGGAAAGTATGAAGGGTACTTTGATTTGTTTGAGGTTTTATAGAGCATATACTAGATAGATGTTCATTCAAAGAATGTATGGTAATATTCTTAGGGAAAGCATTATCCACCTAAGTTTCTATTTTAGATAATGCTTATGGGTTTATTTAGTATGTGAGGAATTCTACACTCTTTATGTGAAAGAAATCAAAGAACAATTATTAATCAGGTTTCTAGTTTGGTAGAGGAATATGTAGAGATTCATCAGCAATCTTCCAGGCATTATGCAATTTAAATACTATCTAGAAGAAAATTTGTCAGGGAAAAAGATACTAAAAAGTGGTATCCAGCACTAGGGGTATTCCAACGTAATATTGATGGTTTATACACTTAAAAGGAATCCTATAGGGGGCCATTGTTTGAGATGATAGAGGTACTGTCCAGGTGGCTATGGCCAGGTAGTTGCCAAATGCTATATCATCCTTTCATGCAAAATTGCTCGCCTTCATTCAAAGTCTCTAATTCTGCTTAGCTCGGGGATAAGACAAACTTGATTTGGAAATTGACTACCAAGTTCAAGCATAGAAGATAGCTGATACGCATACTGCGCGTATAGAAATTCCAAATCAATTGAACCCCACTTATACACAAGTTTTAATAATTAAAATGATAATTAGAATTACAATACACACACATATAGGCAAGTGAATCTATCATTGGTAAGTATTGAAGAATGTTAGGGAACATGGCCTACTACCCTACTTCCTTCTTTTCTCATTGTTTAGCCAAATATAAATATAAGGTATAATACTAACTACAATAAGAGAGAGATCATGTTCTTGCACAAAATAGGGAGTCATAATTTCCTCAAGGAAAAAGAAAGAGAATAACTCACGTAACAAAAAGAATTCTCCCATTCAAGACCTAAGAAATGAGCATCCCCTGGACCTATAATTCTAAATTCTAGGTACCGAAGTGAGTCAAATATCAATTCACTCTCTCTCAAGTTATGATATTTTTACCCCCAAATTTAGTTAATTGGTATCTCTACCTAACCAACCAAATCTAAAAGCGCATTAATCATCACTCACTATCCCAAATCATCCAAAGGCCACAAAATCTCTACCTCTAGGTAATTTTATAAACCTTTTAGTTATTAGCTATAATTTCTAACATCTCTCGAGTTAATTAAAAATGAAAAATGTTAAATTAGTCAAGTAGGTATCCTAACCTTAACCCCATATCTCGAAATCATTAAGAAAGAACAATTACTTGAAACAAATCAATCAAAACCCAACTTAGCCAAGATAACTAAATAAGCACAAATAACCAAAACCCAAGAACAAGAATAAAATATCTGAAAGAAATACATCATTCTCAAGTACAATAATAAGGTACAACCCTTCATTACAATTAAAAGTCAAATCTTAGCATAATAATACAAGTAGAATTACAAAAAGAAGAAAAAAATAAACTCATAGACAAGCTTCCTTCTTCTTCCTCTTGAAATCTTCAAGTAATCTCCCTTCCTTTTCCTTGGATCTCTTGATCTTCCTCTCTTCTTAGAGCACAAAGTCACAAGAACTAGGGTTCTAGAGAGAAACCCTAGCCTTTCCCAAACTCTCCTCCCTTGATTTTGTGTGAAAAAAATGATTATATAGAGATTTGATTGTGTAGATTGCGCAAAATCACATAAAACAATACTTTTCTTACAAGTGGGTAGCTCAAGAAACTTGGACTTCCCTGGGCTGCCATGTGGTTCCAGAAACAAGGCGGCCTAAGGTAGTCTAACTTTCCTAGGCCGCCTTCCTTCTGGAAAAATAGCCCTTTTGAAAGAAGACCAGGCGGCCTAGGGATGTTTGACTTCCCTGGGCTTCCATCCGAACACTATATATATACATATATCTACAACTAGGCGGCCTAGGAAAGTGAAGGTTCCTTAGGCCACCAACATTCTAGAAAACATATATACAAGAGACTACTAGGTGGTCTAAGGAAGCTAGACTTCCCTAGGCCACCAATTTTCTGAAATTATATACATACATGAAAATAACTAGACGGCCTAAGGAACTTGGAATTCTCTTGCCACCTGCTTCTTGAATAAAATATGCAATTGTTTTTTATCTGGCAGCCTTTGCCTGTTCATTGGACACTATGTACATGGCTTCCTTGATTTTTTCAATCTATATTTCTTGTATTTTTCTTCCTTGTTTCTTCCATTTTTTCTTTACTTGATATTTTTTATTTCCTAGCAAAAACAAGATAAAAAGGATGCGGTATGTAGTGAAATATTTAAGAATTTATCTCCATTGAAGCACAAAAATAGTAAAAAATCTATATATGATGAAGTCTCTCCACAACCACCACACTTAAAACTTTGCTTTTCCTCAAGCAAACCATAAAGCACCACAAGCAAATAATTTCTCACAAAATAGGATGAGATTTTTGAACATGAGTTGGCTAACATGGTAAAGGTATTATTTTCCATTTGATTTAAGAATCGAGTCCAAAACCTAAATAGCCAAACCAATTTTTGTGTAAACTACTAAATTAGGAACGAAATGATCAAAGCCATCGAAGTTAAGTTAAACAAGTCTATGCACATTCAAGGTGTTCCATTTTAATTCTTTGGGTTTCAAAAGTAAGTAGTGTGATTCATATAAGTTAGGCCCAATAAGTTAATTCTAAGTTCTATAATCTCCCAACGACCATAGTCCAAATAGGCAAATGTAGGATTGATCCATAAGCTCACTTTATTCTCTCAATTCTTTTTAAATTATTTTTTTCTTGTAATAAAGTAATGCAAAAGCCTACTAAATATGTATAACAAGGATTTTTCAGCTTTTGTGTTATCTTACTCTAGAAATTTTTCTATTTTCTTGTGGATTAGACAAAGTAATACAAATGCCTAGTAAAGATATAAATAAGGATTTTTTATCTTTTGTATTACCTTGCTTTATTTTCTTATTTTTTTTCCTCAATCCACATTTACTCACCTAAAATAAAGACAAGTTGTACAATCATAGAGCAAAGATTGATCTAAAATTCCATGCTTATACTTCATCACACCCACTATCTTAATTCCTAAAAAATAATATGGTGTCACTTTTACCAGAGCCTAAACAAGGTTAATTTAAATTCTGAAGATCTAACCATTTCATTCCTAATGTACAAGTTTACCCAAAGACAAACCCATCCAATAGGTTTTAGATTCAATTCTCATGCCAAAAGGGAAAAAACAATAATACCATCAAGGCCCAACAAAGTCCAAAAATAAAATAAAATAAAATAAAATTTCCCAATAACACACAACTCCTCAAAATCAAGAACAATTCCATAATCATAATAAAAATTTGAAGAGAATATTAGCATAACCCCTCCTCCATACTTAAAGTAGACAATGTCCTCGTTGGCACAAATATAGCATTTAAATCATCCAAATAGGATTGAAATGAATAAAAAAGGGAAAGAAGGTTAGTAATACTCCCTACTTGATCGCAGTTTCATGGAGAAGTGTAATTGTGTCAGAGGAAGAAGAAAAAGAAAACTGTCAAAAATAAGTTAAATATAGTAAATGCCAGCTGTAAGAAATAATAATATAATATAACTCAAAATTAAAATCAAATCTGATATGCACAAAACTGAATCCAAAGAGAAGATAAGAAAAGCAAAAGTAAATGAAGTCCCCAAAAACCAAAAAAAAAAAAAAAAAATCAATGTTCCTCTATATCGTGTAAGATGTAGTCCACTCTCTCCATGTTTCCAATGTTCTCTCTAGTTTTGGGTCAAAATCTACAATATCACTTTGAATTCTCTTTTTCATGTACAATGGAAACTATCCTTCAAGAAAACACACAAAAGATCAATGACCTCCAAGATATTCATTAAAACTCAAAATAATAAGCCAAAACCAAATTCCATGAAAAAACTATAATTTCTCAATCTCCAAAAGATGAACAAAAATTTTAGTCCAAAAGACTCATTCATTTATCAGGCAAAAACACAAAATAACATTGCTCCCAAAATAACTTCAAGTCACAAATCAACATGCATAATCATAAGAGAGCCAAAAATTTCTAACTCCAAAAAGAATGAACAAAGATGAAGTATAAGCCAAAGAAATTTTCCCAAAAGATAAGTTTATCCATCCAAACTATATACCACATATACTTTTCACATATCTTCCTTCAAAAATTTCAATTACAAGAAAAATGAGCATAATCTCTATCACACCAATTCAATCTCCATTTTTCAACCCAAGAAATCCAACACAATGAAATACATCACAAATATCCAATTTCCAACAATTTCCTCGTAATCGTACTCAACCAACCAAAGAATAAGATATAAATGAATAAACCAATAAATGAAAATGAAATTACTCAAAGTCCAAATGAATAGATTATACAACAACAACAATACAATAATCAAAGAATCCTCAAATACAATTTTGGCCAAAATAAAATAAAATCACAACACACATACAACAACTATTTACAAAAAAAGTTAGTGATATGTGCAAGTTATATACAAATACAAGGCTAAATAAATAGGAATTAAAGCTTTTAGAATATAGCCTAAACCGTTCCCTGGCAATGGTGCCAAAAACATAATGCACATGTTGTGTGTTTAGAAAATCCAAATCAATTGAGCCCCACATACACACAAGTTTTAATAACTAAAATGACAATTAGAATTACACAACAGACACATAAAGGCAAATGCATATATCGTATAGTTTAGTATCGAAGAACCTTAGGGAAAGGGGGCTACTACCCCAACTTTCTTTTTTTCTCATTGTTTAGCCAAAAATAAATGTAAGGTATAACACTAACTATAATAGGAGAGAGATCATGTTCTTAGACAAAATAGAAAGTCACAATTTCCCCATGGAAAAAGAAGGAGATGTGACAAAAAGGAATTCCCCCATTCAAGACCTAAGAAATGAGCATCTCTTAGACCCGTAATTTCTAATTCTAGGCATTGGAGTGAGTCAAATATCATTCTCACTCTCTCTCGAGTTATGAGATTTTACCCCGAACAATAGTTAATCGGTATCTCTACCTAATAAAACAAACTTAAAAGTGGATTAATCATCATTCACTATTCCAAATCATCCAGAAGCCACAAAATCTCTATCTCTAGGTAATTTTATAAACCCTTTAATTATTAGCCCTAATTTTCGACCCTTCTCTTGGGTTAATTAAAAATGGAAAATATTAAATTGGTCAAGTGTGTGTCCTAACCCTAACCCTAACTCTCAAAATCATTAAGAAAGAACAATTAATTGAAACAATCAGAATCCAACTTAACTAAGATAACTAAATAAGTACAAATAATGAAATACCTAAGAACAAGGACTATAAATCTAAAAGAAATACATTATTCTCAAGTAAAAAAAATAGGGAACAACCCTTCATTACAAATAAAAGTCAAATCTTAGTATAAAAATACAAGTCGAATTACTAAAAGAAGAGAAAAGCAAACTCATAGAAAGCTTCCTTCTTCTTCCTCTTGAAATCTTTAAGAAATCTCCCTTCCTTTTCCTTGGATCTCTTGGTCTTTCTCTCTTCTTAGTGCTCAAACTCACAAGAACTAGGATTCTTGAAAGAAACCCTAGCCTTTTCCAAATGCCCCTTCCTTGATTTTATGTGAAAAGAATGATTATATAGAGGTTTGACTGTGCTGATCTGGCAAAATCGCGTAAAACAATGCTTTTCTCACAAGTAGGCAGCCCAACAGGGAACTTGGACTTCCCTAGGCTACCATGTGGTTCTAGAAATAAGGTGGCCTGGGGAAGTCCAACTTCTCTGAGTTGCCTACCTTCTGGAAAAATAGCCCTTTTGAAAGAAGACCAGGTGGCCTAGGGATGTTTAACTTCCTTGGGCCACCATCCTAACACTATATATACATGTATATCTACAACTAGGCGGCCTAGGGAAGTGAAGGCTCCTTAGGCCGCCAACATTCTAGAAAACATATATACTAGAGACTATTGGGCGGCCTAGGGAAGCTAGACTTCCTTGGGCCGCCAACTTTCTGAAATTATATACATGTATGAAGATAAATAGGCAGCCTAGGAACTTGGAGTTCTCTTGGCCGCCTGCTTCCTGAACAAAATACGCAATTGTTGTTCACCTAGCGGCCTGGCCGCCTGTTCACTGGACACTATGCATGTGGCTTTCTTAATTTCTTCAATTTCTATTTCTTGTATTTTTCTTCTTTCTTCTTCCTTATTCTTCCCTTTTGTCTTTACTTGATATTTTCCATTTCCTAGCAAAAACAAGATAAAAAGGATGTGATGAGTAGTGAAATATTTAAGAACTTATCTCCATTGAAGCACAAATATAGTAAAAAAATGTATATATGATGAAGCCTCATTAATAACCTGAGAGGATAAGATCTTATGGGTATAGGTATACTCATCTTCTAGCTTTAGTATACTTTACGAGAATATCCTTCTATTTCCGTGTCCTATGCACATTGTATTGGAAATTGTCCAACCTATTTATTTATCTTATATAAAACTATCAGATTAATGGGGGGTTTTGCCAAATCCCTACTTGTTTATTGAAAGAAAACTATCTAAAACAGGTCTAACATGAAGCGAAGGAAAATGCAACCTATCTAAGTTACAAATGCCATTGGCTTGTTGAGAAAAATCTGAGAAAGACAAATAAAGGTGTAAAAAGGGAAGAATTACCCCTTATTAGCCACAAATTTTGCAAAATGATTTCCTTCACGGTAATATGAGAGCATCCGATCAAGGAAAACCTATGCGCAAGATACCAAATATGGATGAAAAGTTGCTTGAAATGCCAAGGAAATAGCTACTCCTTATTAAAGTTGTTTGGATGTACTTTCTTCTGTCTGACTGTATTTATTTGGGAATATTCACTCCTATTTGATGTACAATCCGCAGTATTAGCGAACATCCTCTACTTAATATATATCACTCTCTTATTTTTATTAAAAAAAACCCTTATAATTTTTATAACTAAATTGTGAGCTAATTTAAAATTGTCAAACTATACAACCACTAATCCTATCTAAACAAATTCGTATCAATGGAAGAAGAATGGGATTTGGGGCCAAACATTAACCAAGGGATGTTGATACCTAATATAGTAAAATTTTACTAAATTAATATTTTGATAGGGATGGCAAGTGGATTAGGATGGGGTGGAGACTAAAAATCCCGTCATCTAATATCTCGATTCATTCCCCCAATAAGGAAGGATCCGTACTCCTGCCTTGGGGGGAATAAAATCATCCCCCCACTTTTGACCCATCCCAAGTGGAAAAGTAGGAGCCTAGTAGGCTAAAAGGGGGAAAATTTTCCATTAGGATCTACGAACTAAAATAAATAGAAAATTTAAAAAATTTATAATATGAGAATCCAAAAAGTTCACAAAAAATAATGAAATTTTAAAATACAATTCCAAACAACAAATAAAAATATCAAAATACAACATCAATAGTAATAAAACATAATAAAGTATGGAAATAAAATACAATTTCAAATAATTAACTTTCCTAATATGATTTCATTAATTCATGATTTAAGAAGACTTTTAAAATTAAAAAATTTATCAAATTTGCAGATTATTTGACTTTAAACAATCAAATATTTCTTACATTTTACTTTAAAAATAAAATACAAAATACTTTTATAACCATTCAAATTAATCCTAAAATAATATTACTTCTGTCACAAATTAGATATTATCATACATCTTTTAGAAATCTTATAAAGTATTTGACCATTTACTATATTCTAAAGTATGTGATATACTCTAAAAATATATTAAATAAATTCTTTTATAAATATAAATTTATTTATTTGTACCTTAAAATTTTGTGTATATTTATATGTATATTAATATAATATAAATATGTATAAATAGAAAAAAACTAAAGGACATGCGAGGATAGGTCGAGACGGACCTTGAACAATACAATTCTCATCCCTGACCCACCCTTGCCTATGGAGTTGAGGGATAGGTCCTATCCCACCTCCATCCCCACCTATGTTAGGGAATCTTTGGCATATTAGGGCCAAACTAGGTCAAGTCCCTAACTTAAGTGAAAAATTGCCATCTCTACATTTTGATGTATCATTGATAGAATTGTAGAATTTTTTTAAAATTTTATTATTGGTTTATAAAACCTTTTAGGATAATTGAGAGGCCCCAGACCTAGTAGAAATTCCCCTTAGGTTCTCATAGGTATTATTTTAGGCTTTTTTTAAAAATAAAATATCATCCACATTATAAAAAAAAAAAAAAAGTTTCAATTGGAAAGAAAAAAAAAACCCATTCTTTTCTATAACAAAAATTGTTTCAAATATTTTTTAAAAAAACAGGAAAAATAAGAATACCAGTAGCTTATTAATTTTTTTTAACCATTTCTTTTAAAAATTAGAAAAGATGTTTCTATTTGACAAAGGAAGATATATAATAAAACTCTTAAAGATATTTTTTAAAAATCAAATTTCCTTACCAATTCGTTAATATTTAATTTTCAATTCTTAAGCTCTTTTCTTAAGTTTATATTCTCAATCTGATTATCTTTTATTTCTCATTTCATCATTAATTTGTATCAGTACATACATGCCAGCAATTGGATGAGGCATTGTTTTGTTTGACTTTGCACCACTTCACGTTGCTTTACCGTACTTTTTTTTTTATATAGATAATGAGTTAGCCTTATATTTCAGAAGAAATAGAAGAGGGAACAACCATCTCCTCAGACAGTACAGGACCTGATTGGGGGACCAAAAAGGTTCCTCCATGATTACATAAAATGGCAGGAGGAATGAGGAATTGGGGTATATAACCAAAATAGTTGTGAAGTTTTGCCCACTTGGCAATTTCTTGAGTATATACATTTCCGGACCAAGGGACATAAACATACTTCCAAAAATTCGTATCACTGAGCATATACTTCACAGTAATGAACGCTAGCAATGACCCTTATGACATTAAGAGAGTCACCTTCAAAGATGACTTTAGAGATATCAGCCCCATCTGCAATCAATGCAGCATTATGAGCTGCAAGAGCTTCAACAGCAAAAGCATCACTAACAAAGTCTTTCCCAGTCCAAACCCAAAGAAGTTGACCCAAATAATCCCTAAAGACACAGGCAGAAATCGCAATCCTATCTTGAAAGGCACTGTCGAAATTGACTTTGATTAGGGAAATGGACGAGCCTGCCAAGATCGAGGAAGATATTGGTGTCTCCTTTTCAAATATCGAGTAATTCTTGCCTCCTAATAAAGATTAGCTGTCCTGGCGATATTAGTAGAGATCACAGTCCACTATTGAGCATCCTCTCCTGTACGCAATTGATTTCTATATTTCCACACTTGTTCCATCATCACCACAGCATAGTTTAGAAATTATCTCTTATTCTCACGTGGAAAAGAGAAAGAATTGTTCGGATTTAGAAATTCCTTTACCAAGTCTTCAATTTTCTAGGTTGAAAATTTTTCTATACGGAGTTGCCATCTGGAATGCCACCATAAACACTTTGAAAGAGGACAGAGTAGAAAAAGATACTCCAAACTTTCCGTAGAAGACTGGCATATATGACAGGATTGATCTATCAAAACCATAATCTAGGCCAATCTAGACTTTGTTGGCAGTAAATGCGAAACCACACGCCATAAAAAATGCTTGTGTCAGGTATAGAGACCAGAAGACCACTGATTTTTCCACATAGTGCTGGGAGAGGAGTAGATGATGAAGATGAGTTAGGAGTGTGCCTAAGCTGATGAATAATTCTGTATGTAGACTTAACAAAAAATCTCCCTGACTTAGAGGGACCCCACACCAGCGAGTCAGGTTCCCCATTCTGGGGAATATAAATTTTCATGATTTCCAGAGTAATAGATGGTGGAAACAGATTTGAAATAAGGTCATAGTCCTATGTATGTTGATCAGAACTCATAAGATCCCGCACAGCACTCAGATTTTGTTGAGCTATTGGAACCGATGGTAAACGATGAGTAGGAAGGCCTGGAATCCATGGATCATCCCAAATATTTACCATCGATTCATGTCTAATACGATAGCATATTCTTGCCTCCAATACCTCTTTACTTTTCCATATACCTTTCCAAATCCAGGAGGACTCACTTGGACATCATTCCATATCCAACAAATGCCTCCCGCGGAGGTATTTAGATCGGATTAGATTGACCTATGAACGATGAGGCTCAGTGTGTAATTTCCAGGAAAGTTTCGAGAGTAAAGCTAAATTATTATCCGATGTTTTCCGAAAGCCAATACCACCAGTGTTTTGGGGGCACAAATGTAATCTCAAGCTTTAAGGTATAAGTGCCGACCTGAGTCCTCTTTATAGCCCCACCAAAAGTCTCGCATTATGGCATCCAATTTGTTACAAATGGAAGTTGGGAGATGGAAACATTTCATAACATGGATAGGAAGAGCTTGAGCCACATTCTTAATTAAAACAAAACGACTCGTCTGTGATAGAGTCTTCAGTTTCTGATGAGACTCCGCTTCATCATGGAGGTCAAGATAAAAGAGAGGGAGTGTGGCCATGCAAAGATAAGGGCCGGCGACAAAGACGGACGAAACTCGATCAAAAAGGAAGCCTCCAGAGGACAGCTAGTGCCGGCTCCAAGCAGCCAAACCGGCGCAAGCTCCATTTTTCCCCAACAACTGCCTCAATCACAACATAAACTGGCCCGAAGACATATCACAACCGGCGCCGGCTTCCCCCTGGGTAGCCGATGACTGTTTCATATTTTTAATATTTTATCCGATTTTCCTCAATTTTAATTTCTTGTAAAAACTTATTATGACCCTAAACTATAATAGAACCTCAGAGATTACCTTAGCTAGGGTTAGGGTAGTATAAATAGCTCTTTTAGTGATTTGACAACACAATACACTTTACTTCAATTCAAATTTGAGATTGAGAGGCCCTAGCTTCTTTGTTCAAGACCAAGCTTAAGGGTTAGTCCTCCTTATGTATGAGTCTATAAATCTTTTGGATAATCCAATATTATTTTCTTTGAATGAGTCTTAGTTATTTTATTCTTCTAAGGTTTGTTTGAAATCCAATATTTGGGTGCCTATTTTCTCTATTCTATTTGTTCTTGTTTGCCTTTGTTGCTTCAAGGATATTGGGGTGAGATTATAATAGAACTATCTACTTTTCTTGAGATTCTTTGAATCTTAATTCTTCAAGGGTTTGATAAAGAGTAGGTTGTTATTTTATCTTCTCCCTTTTTGTCCCAAGAATCTCTGTTTTTTTTTTTTTTTTGTCCCATTATTGATCTGAACAGTTAGCCAACTAAAACACCCATAATACCAAGAAAAGCCACATAAGATTCATATCAAAGAGTTTGGTATCAGAGCAAGGAAAATCTTGATTCCCATCAAAGCTTGAAAGTAAGAAAAGGAACCCTACAAAGTTAAAGAAAAGGAAAAATAGGGAAATCCCGTCACTAAAAAACTTGTTCCAAAAAGGTCTTGAAATTTTTGTTATATCTTGATTTTTCTGTTGGAAAATTGTTCCTTGATGTTGTTATAATCCTTGGGAACAAATTTGTCTTGTGATTGTGGTGAAAATTGGCTTGAATATGGGTGAAAATTCTGGTTGTTCTTAAATGACGAGATTGCAGCCAAGATGTTTGATAAATGTTCCATGAGAGTGTTTTTTGCTATAGTTGGGAACTTTAATTCTTAATTTTCACTCCTTAGGATATTGGGACTTAATATATCACTCTATTGTTGAATTCCATGTTCATTGAACTCAATTTTACTAGTGCACACTTGTGATCATCTTGTTCTTCATCATCCTAGTTCTAGTTGCTCTTGTTTCTTTATTCTTGATAATTCTTATTTATTTCTTGCTTAGAAGTGTTTCTTTGCATCTAGTGCTTGTTTTTGTGTTGATTGAGTCCACTTTTTCTTGAAATTCTTTATTAAAAACTTGTTTGCTTGAGGTGCCCAACAAGTGTTTGTTGAAATTCCCCTAAGACCCCCTAATTGGAACGTTCTTTTGATTTGTGTGATTCACTAAGTTGAACTAAAATTTTAGCTATTGAGGAGAATTGGGATTGAACAAGAAGGCTTGAGTGTTGAGAAAAAGGCAAGAGGGTGAGCCTATTATTAAAAGAGCCTAAGAGAGCAAACATGAGCGTGGAGTGAACAACTTTGAGAGCCAGCTCGCAAGGAAGTGAAGTGAGGATCTATTTTTCTTTCTAATCACTTTTGTTTTGCAGGTATAAGTAAGTAGATATTCCATCACCATGGCCCATGAACAAGAGATCTCTAGGCCTAACCCAAGTGGACCTAGTAGACCTCAAGAAGAACAAATTGATGCTAGGGGACTGCGTGATGACTTGCAAGCTATGATGAGGACTATGCAAAGTGAATTTCAAAATATGACAAGGGAGTTAATAAATCATCTTGAACAATCTTCTACCATTGCATAAAGGAGAGGCCAAGAGCGATTTGAAGTGCCAAGTCTAAGGATGGGGGATGGTGATGCCCATACTCCTCCGTTACATGCCCAACAAGGGGAAGAATTGGATGAGCACTCTATTGGGGGTTTCCAACAAGCTCTTATGAGAGGGGGAAGACATAGAAAAAACATAAGAGGGCTAGAAAGAGATTTTAAGGGAGTTGATGAGTGGTATGAGGGGGAACAAGTTGAGGCCTTTAAGGAAAAACATAGAGGATGGAGTAATAAAGGAGAAAGAAGAGAAGGAAATGATGTGGATAGGGAGTTGAGCCATATTAAATTGAAAGTGCCCACATTCTATGGCAATAGTGACCCTGAAGCATATTTTGAGTGGGAGAGCAAGATGGAGATATTCCTAGAAAGTCATACCCATAGTGAGAGGTCAAAGATGAGGTTGGCTATATTGGAATTTTCGGAATATGTCTTGGTATGGTGGGAGCAAGTTAGCGCTCAAAGGAGATAAATAGGAGTGAAACCCGTGGCAAGTTGGAATTTGTTGAAAGATATGATGAAGACAAGGTTTATACCACACCATTACTACAACGATCTTTACCAAATACTCCAATCACTCAAGCAAGAGAATAAGAGTGTGGAAGATTACCATAAAGAGATGGAAGTTATGTTGATGAGAGCTCAAATTAAGGAGGATCCTAGAGTAACAAAAGCAAGGTTCTAGGGATGATTAAATTGGGAGATTGCCAATTTGGTGGAATTGCACCCCTATGATCGATTGGAGGATATTGTACATGCCGCTATAAGATTAAGAGGCAATTAAAAAGAAGGGCATTTACTAGACCATTACTTCTGTAACACCCCGCTACCTAGGCCGCAAGGGCCAGGGATGTCGCCCCGTCCAAATGATAAGGGGTCTTTATAACTAGGTCACACAAATAAAATAGCGGAATAAAAATAATAATTAAACTTAAAATTTATTAAAACTCAAGAATAAATTCAAGAATAATCCGCAAATTTCCAAAAGAAACACAAATCCATAAATAAAATCATCCACGCTCAACTCCCCAAAGCAATACATAAAAATAAATGACAAATTCTCTTCCAAGGCAAATAACACTAGCTACTCATCCCTACAGTAGGATCGACCTGAAATAATGGTAAAAATAGTGATGAGACAGAAATCTCAGTAAGTCCATGTGTGCTTTGAGTGTCCAGTGGAAATAGTTCGTGTATGCAAAGTATAAAATTCTTTATAAAAAAAATCACTGGCAAGCAATAAACATTAGTCAAAAGCAAGAGTGGTGTTTTGGCTTTTCCAACCATACATAATCAATAAAATCAACCACTCAAAAGAAATGATCATGGATTACCACACGTTGGTGTTAGGATTCGTGAACTCCTAAACGCGGAAAACATCCACGAATCCCTCCCGAGGACCCAAGTAAACGATTAAGAAGATCTAAACTTTAAGAATTACCTCTAGTTGCTGTAATTGAAATCCTTCGATTCTGGTTGCGCTGTTATACGTTCAACCCGAACAATCACCAGACGCTGCAATATGCGAACGTCCTCTATGGGATACACACCGCGAACTCACTCGATACCCGGGGAGTGCTAGCGCCTAGGGTTTGAGAGGGTTTTTTCTTTCTAGTAGAGAATGGCACGAATGTTCTCAACTGAAAAATTAGACTATTGAAAAGACGGCTAGGGTTTTCTTAAAAACCCCCGAACCTCTTAGAGTCCAACCCTAATAATATCTTATCATATTCTAATTTAAATTCAAATTAAATTAAAACTGATATGATAAGATTCTGCCATTATCTCGGTAATTTAACTAATTAATTTACCGAGTCAGATTCTTATAATCTGGATATCATCCAGATTCATCGAACCTGGTCACCAGAAAAATAACTTAACAAGTTCGCTTGTTGTGTGACCCTATAGGTTCATTTAACACTGGCAGTGTGCCTAAATCATATTTAAATGGCCCACAAGTTATAAGCGGTTTCTAGCAAAACATTATAACTATCCAGGTTAAATGAAGATCGGTGATCTTTTTGAACCAAATCATAATTTTATATTTAATCCTTTTGTCACACGATATCCAGATTAAGCATAAGGCACGGAGCATGTCATCCTTATTAAGCTTAATCAATTATTTCTTGATTTCATAGTAGACTGTTCAAACAAATGATATCAATATCTTAGATTGATATATTTGAGCACGGCCATGTATTTTTAACAGTCTAACTTATCAAGGAGCCCATGGATATCTCTCCCATAACTGAAAGGGACAAATTCCTTCACAATCAATCATATTCCTCTCCTTGATTTATTCTATATCCAACAGTAGTCTAATTTATTATCTGGTTAAAGACAACTTTAGACAATGTCAAAATATAGAATTTATCAAGTAGGAAACTATGATGAATTTAGGTCGAAGGACTTTCAATATTATTATGGCTAGAAAGTACTTATGACATATTCCATGAAGTACTCTCACAGTGGGTCATGTCCAATACAATGTTCTCTAACCATTATTTATGTCTTGACTCGATATCACAAATATCCATGGCCAGTAAAACATAGCCATCAAGTCACAAACATACTAATCTTAATTTATTATTATTCCAATAATAATAATCGATCAGGGACAGTTTTAGAATAGTCATTGTATTCATTGTAGGGTTTTACTATCAAGTCACGTACTTGATGACCAACAAAACAAAACTCACTATTCATGGAAATGAAAGCCTCATATTATTATATAAAACATAATGACAATTGTATAAGTACAAATTGACTCTAGGGCATATCCCCAACAGTTGGGCCCCTTAACCGATCAGAATGCCGACACTTTGTGCAAATTGACAAAAAAAAGGTAGGTAATCGGCCTACCAGGTAAGATACTCCTCCTTCTCTATACCTAAACAACAACCGGGTGTCTATTCCGGCAAAACACAGTCACTTGACTGAAAAATAAACTGCTAACTCGGACCGGCACGACCTACTGGACTGACATCTTATCCGGGCAAGACTCACCCCTCAGAGGTGGCCACCTACTTAGAGACTTAACCTAACCCCTCAAAGACTAGCCACAACAGTCCACCCTTATTGAGTACTCAACGTAACATATCCCACTTGGGAGAAAATGAACAAACACAGTTTCACATGAAAATGGCAATTAAGGGTTTCCAAAGTCTTTATCAAAATTCGTTTTAGAAAGAGTTTTAAGTTTGAGTAAATCTGCTTGTTGATTTTCAAATAATTCAATTGACTGAAATAAGAAAGAAGTCAATCCTCAATTGCCTTTACAGAGTTAAGTGTCCATGCACTCTACATTTGGCTTGCCATAATAAACATTTTACATCAATCGGGTTTTATGCAGGAGCTTACCTGATTTTTGCTCACAATAAAAAGTCTCCAATAGCTGACCTAACCCCACATGGGAAAATACAAACCACAATCAAACTCAAGCCAAAATTCACTTTCTCAATTTAAAATAACTCAACTCACTACTACCATGATCCTAGTGTCCCAAGCTTTAAGGCCAAACAATAAATAAATAGGTTTATAAGCTAAGCCTAATTTGATATTTAAAATAATTAATGTTTTGGGAAATACATATTAATAAGTTGAAGGTTTAAATCTTACTAAGCTAAATTCAGAGTTTAATTGGTGAAGAGTCTTAGGTATTAGGTAAAAAAATGATTTATTAATAATTAATTGTTTGAAAATAATTGCTAGCTAAAATTAGTTGAAAATAAATTTTAATGCGTCTTGATTGGAAGATAATAAATAGACTTTAATAGGTTTTGATTAAAATGTAATAATTAAATTTTTAATAATAAATATTTTACTTATTATGATTATTTTCATAAAAGGCTTTAGTTGATTTTATCATTTTATATAATATCTATATATTTTATTTCTTGAATAAAAGCTACTATTTATTTGGCTAAAATATCTTTTTAGTAATTCAAATCCACTTCCTAGGGTTTTTCGAATTTTCTAGAAAAATCATAATATTAAATATTTTATTAATGAAATAAAAATTAGCTTAGGCACAACTAGATCATGATCATATTTCTATGGCTAACCACAATCATGAACATATACAACCCTTCCATTCATCAAATTATCCAAATCATGCATATAAGCATAGATCTAAATTTATCAAGATATGATCTAACCTCTACTAGCGTAAATATAATCACGACTTCAATAATCCAACATGAATATAAATCCTATTCACCAAAGGTGACATAGTCTCTAGCATACTTGATCACAAATACTACCTATGACATGGAGACATGCATTAAACCCTAAAACACCATACAATCAACCAAGATAATCCGTTCATGCATAAATCCCATCTCCAACATATTCATACATATATTCATGCTTCACTCTCAACTCATCACAACAATATATACTCAACCCTATTCATGATTCATCTTCTATCAACATCATCCTAGAGACATGAATCTAGAATTTAAAAGAATGGTTAAAAAGGCTTACTTGATTGATGAATACCTTGAAGAAGTTTCGAATGAATCTCAACTCCTAGATGTCTAGATCCGTCCAAAGAAGATGAAGGAAGCATGGCCATGGTTGATGAAATCATTCGGCTAAGAGAGAGGGAGTGTTCGGTTAAGAGAGAGAGAAAGAGAGAGAAGAGAAGAAGAAAGTCCATTAGCATGCTTAAACACATATATATTCATTAGAGATTGAAGATTAGCGAAGATGAAGTTGATTGAATAAACCTACCTTGAAGGTGTTCTTGAGCCTTCACAAAATTTCTGATTTTTTATCCAAAAGAGCAAGTTGGATTTTGGAGTTTGATGTTAAAAATGGTGTGGATGGACTCACAGTAGTGAATAGATGAAATCTAGAATTTTTAGAAGAAGTTTGAAGTGATTTGGAGAGGTATTAGGCGAAAGGAAGGAGTAGGTGTTCTTGGTGTGCTATGTGTTCTTGAAGGTTAAAGAGAATAGAGAGCTTTTGGGATTGGAGGCTACTAAATTTGTATAGGGATTAGGGCTGCCGAATTGCTTGTAGGGTTTTGGAAGATGATTTTCTGGTGTGGAAGGGAAAAGGAAAGGTTAGTTGTTGAAATCCTTAAAGAATATTTTTGGTAAGCAAAGTTGGAAACTAAATATAACAAGAATATCTTTGATTATTGGAGCGCTTTTGGGAAGCTACCATGGCCGACTGCTTATGCAGTATTTTGGCTGGTTGAAGGAGGCTAAGGGTGGCCGAAAATAAGGAGTATAATGGTGGAGGAAAGGTCTGATTGTTTGAGGGATATTTTATGGAAGGTTGCTAAATTATGGTGGCTAGAATTTTGGTAACTTATCAAGCATGATTGCAGAGATTTGTTGGAGAGATTTTCGGGTAGCCATGTCTGAATTTCGTGCAGAAGCTTGGGGAGGACAATGGAGTTCAGCTCATGGCTGTTTAAGGAGGGTTTGTGCAGAAGAAAGCTGAGGTTTCGGCTAGGGATGAATTAGGAAACAAAGCTGGAAAGTTTTCCTACACAGAATTTTTGCAAGGCTGGAATTTTCTGGGCAGTTTTCGACTGCCATTTTCCAGTCAGCTTGCAAAGAGTTTGAAGAGGATTTCAGGGGTCTTGCAAGGCTGGTTTCCAACCTTCTTTATGGAGGAAAAACGTGGCTAAGATGCTGAGCAAAAATTGGAAGAAAACAGCTTGGTTTCGGACCTCCAAAGCTGCGAATTTGCCCAGGGATTTTTTTTGTTTTCACAGCCTTTGTGCAATCCGAAAATGGCCAGAAAAATTCAGGTTTCAAGCTGATCAAAAGGGCCATTTCCTGGTAGCATTTGGGAGGGAATAATGGCTAAGAATTTCAACACCTTGAAGGCACAAGAAGTTGGAAAATTTTCAGTTCAATGCATGAAGGAAAATGAACCTTGCTAGAGTGAAGTTTTAGAAAGTTCACTAGGGAAATTAATTCACTTGAAATTCTTCCCCCTCTTCCATGGTTTCGGTCCATAAAATGTCTTTCTCTAAGACATTTTGAACCTTCAAAGCCACAGCACATTGCTAGAATTTTTCTAGAATAAAATTGGCCTGAACAAATTGTACATCCTAATGGATTGAGAAATAGGAAAAATTAAGGATCAAGAGGAAATGAATTCCCCTTAGGAATTTTGTGTAGGGCAAAAGACTAAGATTAGGATACTCCTATCATGTCTCTCTTAGGACAACATCTCTACCCTACTCCAAAGCATATAAGGCTGAAAATAACACTTCCCAAGCAAAAATAAAATTTAATCAAGCTAAAGCTCCTATGATGAAATTTAAACCAAAGACCTCAAGAATTAATTCCAAGGCTCTAGCCATTAAACCACAACAATTTTTGTTTTTATTTTCTCTCTAAAAATATTTTCCTATTCAATCCTTAAGATATCACCCTTTTTCCACCTCAAGAAAAAATTATCATTTTGCCCTTCTCACTCAATAATCATAATCAAGCCCTCTAGACTATAAAACACAAATTTAATGCACATAAAATCATATAAAAATATATTTAAACATGCAACAAAGTATGATATGCATCCCAACCCCCTTACTCTAAGGTTGGTTTCGATTGGGGTTTCACAACTTCCAAACCCCAACACTACTAGCAAGGTGCCAATTAAGAAGGATGAAACCTCTAAGCCATTTCAAAGGGACTACAACAAACCTAGTGAAGGATGGAAGCCTAGAGAGGATTGGAAGCCTAGGGAGGATAGGAAACCTAGGGAAGGATGGAACAAGGACAAGGGAAAAGCCATGGAGAGGCCACAAAGGAATAGGGATATCAAATGTTTTAAGTGCCTTGGATATAGGCATACTTCCCATGAGTGTCCAAGCAAGAGAACAATGTATACTAATCCCTATGGTGAGGTCTCTATCGACGAAGAAGAAAAGGGTGAAAGATACCAAGGAGACTAAGAGGGCAATGGAGATAAGGAGAGTGATGAAGGAGAAGTTGTTTGTCAAGAATACTCATTGGTAGGAGTCACAAGAAGGTCATTAAATTCACAAGCCATTGAGGATCAAGACCATCAACAGAGAGAGAACATTTTCTACACTAGGTGTCTAATCAACAAGACCCCTTGTAGTGTCATTGTAGATAGTGGGAGTTTCACTAACGTGATTAGTGCCAACTTGGTTGAAGAATTGGACATGAGTTGGATTAAACTCCCCAAGCCCTACAAATTACAATGGTTGAACGATAGTGGGGAAATGAGAGTGAACAAGCAAGTTTTGGTGTCTTTTGAGATGGGGAAGTATAAGGATGATGCGCAATGTGATGTGGTATCTATGCAAGTAGGTCATTTGCTCTTAGGGAGGCCTTGGCAATACGATAGACATGTTAAGCATGATGGGAGGAAGAATACTTATTCCCTACTCAATGAGGGAACTAAGTTTACCCTCACCCCCATGGCCCCTAGTGAGGTGAACAAAGATCAACGAATCATGAAGGAGAAAGAAAAGAAGAAGGGAGCACAAGATGTTAAACAAAAGCAAGAAATTGAGAGGAAAGAAAAAGAGAGGCAGGAGAAAGAGTGAGAGAGAATAGACAAACAAGTACCTTTGATGATCAAGGATAGGAGTGAGCAAGGACAAGAGAGGGGAGGTAAAAGAAGAGTGAATTTCTTTGCAAAAGAAAGTAAGGCCGTAGAGACTATAGAAGCTAAGGAACCGGTTATTCTTCTTTTCTGCAAAGGTTCTTATGTTCCTACTAATGATTTTTCATCGTCATTGCCTAATGAAATTGCAGCTATTTCTTAAGAATTTAAAGTTGTTTTTCCAAAAGAGGTGGTCAACCGAACACTTACCCAATTATTGCAGACCATAATCAAGAAGATTTTGAACAATTGGGAGGAATGTTTGCCACACCTTGAGTTTGTTTACAAAAGGGCTATTCACTCTACTATTTCTTATTCTCCTTTTGAAATTATGTATGGTTTTACCTTTCTAACTCCTTTAGAATTGGTCCCCTTGCCTATAGATGAACGAATGAACCTTGATGGAACTAAGAAGGCGGCAATAGTGAAGGCACTCTATGAAGGTGATGGAAATGATTCAAAGACAAATCCTTTTCAAGGAGAGAGAGATGATGAGACTCCGCTTCATCATGAAGGTCAAGATAAAGGAGGGGGAGGTGTGGCCAAGCAAGGACAAGGGCCGGCGACAAAGACGGACGAAAATCGACCAAAAAGAAGGCCTCCAGAGGACGGCCGGCGTTGGCTCCAAGTAGCCAAACTGACACCGGCTCCATTCTGCCCCAACAACCGCCTCAATCATAACATAAACCGACCCAAAGACAGATCACAACCGGCGCCGGCTGTGGTTTCCAAACCGGCGCCAGCTTCCCCTTGGGCAGCCGACGACTGTTCCATATTTTTAATATTTTCTTCGATTTTTTCAATTTTAATTGCTTGTAAAAACTTATTATGACCCTAAACTATAATAGAACCTCAGGGATTACCTTAACTAGGGTTAGGGTAGTATAAATAGCACCTTTAGTGATTTGACAACACAACACACTTTACTTCAATTCAAATTTGAGAGAGAATCTTGAGAGGCCCTAGCCTCCTTATTCATCTTGTTCAAGACCAAGCTTAAGGGTTAGTCATCCTTATGTATGAGTCTATAAATCTTTTGGATAATCCAATGTTGTTTTCATTAAATGGGTCTTAGTTGCTTTGTTTTTCTAAAGTTTGTTTGAAATCCGATATTTGGGTGCCTATTTTCTCTATTCTATTTGTTCTTGTTTGCCTTTGTTGCTTCAAGGATATTAGGGTAAGATTATAGTAGAACTATCTACTTTTCGTGAGGGTCTTTGAAGTTTAGTTCTTTAAGGGTTTGATAGAGTGTAGTTTGTTATTTTGTCTTCTCCCTTTTTGTCACAAGAATCTCTCTTTTTTTTTTTTTTTTGTCCCATTGTTGAACTGAACAGTTAGTCAACTAAAACACCCGCAATACCAAGAAAAGCCTGATAGGGGCTAAATTAGTCATATTTTTCCTAGTTATTTAAAGTTCTTTTACAATACATTTTGTTCAATAACTAGTCATATTCATTTATAGTTGAGATTTTACCCTTGGAAAGGTATTTTGTTCTTTATTTCAGATTTTTAAGGTAAAACGAAACAAAAACATCGTAAAACAGAGAAGAGGCGGCGCTGGCTAGGGCTCTAGAACCAGCGCCGGCCATGCACTGTTGAAATAGAATTCGAAGCGACAGAAAAATTATTGAAACAGAGTAGAACAGAACCAAGGCAGCGCTAGCTATGAAGCTGGAACCGACGCCAGCTGCATTCTAGACACATTGTGCAAAATTCAGAGAAAAATCAGCGAGTGAGTAGAAAAATAGAACACAACCGGCGTCGGCTTCGAGAATTAAGACGGTGCCGGCTGTGCCCTGAAGCTAAGACGGTGCTTGATTTTTTCTACGCGATTTTTGGTAATCTGTGGAGTTTTAGTATCTTCCAACTTCTACTCGGCCAAGAACTTAGTACCTACGAGTTTAGGTAATTTCTAAGCCTATAACTAGATAAAAAACATAAGGGAAAATGGGAGAATTCTTTGATTATCATAGAAAATTACTCAATCAAATGAGAAATTCTTCAAGTTCAAGATGGGTTGTGCAAGAAGGTCTTTAAAGGAAAAAGAAGGAGGCTTGTCTATGAGTGCTTTCTTTTACTTTATTTTCTTTTTCTTAAACAATTATGTATTAATTGTTTTATTGTAATTTGATATTATTTTAGATATTCATGATTTTTAGAGTTCTTTGATCTTTTAATTAATTAATTTTTATTCTTGATATTGATTACTTATGCTTATTACGAGATTAATTGGTTGGGTCTTTCCATTAACTTGCAGGGACAAAGGGGTTGACGGTGGTCTCAATTCATTAGTTTCATATTTGTTAGCTTTTAACTTGCTTGGACAAAGGGGTTAAAAATACAGACAAAGTAACTCAAGGTTAATTGATGTCTGCCAGGATATGGATTCATTAGTTAATTTCATGCATAATTTACCAGGAATGGGAATTAAATCAAGGAATATGGTTAATGCATCTTTTTGGGTAAGACTGGTTGAGACAGAATATGTGATACTAAGTTTCCTAGAAGATAGGGATTCATGGATTAGACAAAGAAGTGAATCTATATTATCCTTCATGATGCCGAGAGAATAATTAGTCATAATAAAGATTGGGTACTTTAAGATCATGTTTGTCTAAATAATGGTTTAAGTTACATAAATCTACATCCTTGACATGTATATATTTTTACTTCATTTTAACTTTTTTTTAATTTATTTTTCACTTTATTGAGTCGGTTAAATAATGAAAGAAAGGTAATTAATGTCTACTTGTTCCTGGAGAATCGACACTCATTTGAACCCTATACTTGGTTAATGATGAGTACGCTTGCTTATATGTGTGATTTGGGTTGAACGTTTTAATTTAAACTCGATTGGAAATGTGCTTAGTTTTTATATGATTTTTACACCCCAAGTCCGAACACATCAAGTTTTTGGCGCCATTGTCGGGGAACAATAGCATGAAAGCTTGGATTTTGTTGATTTAACCATGTGAATATGTAAATATGTTAATACGTAAATATGTAAATGAAGTATAATTGTTCTTTTCACAAAAGGTGCCATCTTTTATATCTCATGTATTCTTGTACACCCTTGCACCCTAACCTAACCTACTAACCCTGACCCTGTTTTATTAACTAACTTTTTCTTCTTTTAATTTTGTTATCTAACCTTCTTCTTGTCTTTTGTAGGTATAGGCCATGGAAAGCAGTGAAGTCATTTTTGCTGTTTGGAATAATTTTTATTTTCGTCATTTTGTTTTGTTCTTTTTATCGTGTCTTCATGAATTACTTTGCATGATTCTTTAGTACTGCATGTTGCATTCAAAAAAAAAAAAAAAAGAGCATTAGTGTATTTATTGGTAAAATTACAAGCTAACATTGATGTTTGTAGGGAGATGTCATTAGAAACATTAGTGAATTCTTTGGTTGCCAATACAAATTCATATGTTCAGTAGCTTAAAGAAGCTTCCCAATGTCTGTGCGGTCAAAGAAAACAATTAGTTAAGATTGTTAAGGAGAATCATAAGTTCATGCTGGCCCATACACTTGAACCAGAGAATCTCCCAAGGAGAGGAGAGATGCTACAAGGGACAATTATCCACTGTGGGAAGGGAGGTATTCAATTCTTCACTATGTGCTAATAATCCAAATCTTTCTTTGTCACATGATTTCTTAGGCTCCTCTCTTTTCTTGGAGAATGTGTGTCCAAATAATGATGTATTGACTTTAGCACACGTCAAGGAGTTGGATCTTTCAACACTATATCGTAAGAAGTCCTTGGAGGATGGTGGTAATTTTTACCCTTCACCCCATTCAACGGGAGGTAACTTAGTTTTTGTAAATGTATTAAAAAGTAAGGATTTCCCAATCCCATCTTTAAGAACTCAAACACTAAGTTTAAAGGGGTATTTTAAATTGCAAAAAATCTTTTAAAGGTTAATCGGTAATCTCAAAGTTGATGCATCCGTTAGATACCATGTGCACTCATATGTTGAAAAAGATATTTATGTGTCTAAAAGAATGTTAGAGAATGGGGTTAATGTGTTTTGCTTTGCTGAGACAAATTGTTTTCCTGAACCTTCCATTTTTCAAAATTCTCTATTCTTCATTCTTCATTCATCATGTTTATCTTCTATTTTTAATTTCTTTTCAAAAGGTTTGATGAGGAAGCATGATGGGTGTAGAGAGTTTTTTGTTTTATTTTTATTATTTTAGTCTTTTTCTTTAGTTTGTTTTCTTTTATTTAGGTATGTTTTTATTTTATTATTATTTTCTTTGTGCTTTTATTTTTGTTTTGTTTTATAGGCATAAAGTCCTCTTGGACAAGCCCTTCTCTGTACCTCACGTATGGATATCTATTGGAGCATCATCACACTTGGGCAGTGTTACTTAAACTTTCTAACCCCTTATTATTTCGTTCCTTCGGAGATGCATTCTTATGTTTATTTTTTGCCAATGAAGACATTGTCCACTTTAAGTATGTAGGAGCGGTTTGGGGATATACTTTGTCCAAATTTTCATCGATTTTAGCACATTGCACAATATATGGAAGTATTGTCTTTCTTATCTCTTCTCCTTTATACTTTTGGTCCCATGGCATTGTTTCTTTCCTGTTATATTTATTTAGCCATTGAGGACAATGTCCAGTTTAAGTGTGGGGGAATGATTTGATTGAAAATTCTTCTATGCATCTTTCTTTTATGCTTTCCTTCTTCTTGTGAGCGAATATTTTCAAAAATTTTTCTGATTTTCTGGAGATTTCAAGCTATATTTTTTAGTGTATGTTTTTATGATGGATGATAGAACATATGTTCTATATCTTTTATAGCTTATGCATGACTTTTTGCACGCACTTGGACAAAGTAGTTCTTGATCTAATGCTTTGCATTGTTCTTAAATCTATTTTTCTGTTAAAATTCATGGAGCATTCTAGAACTTACTTGAATACCTCTCGAGGTGAAATAAGAAAGACAATTATGATTTCACTTAGGGATGATGATAATAGGCCTTCTTTAGGTAGTTTGAGCTTTTCAAGCCTACCTATTGTTATATTATCCTTAGTGCCTATTTTGAGCCTAAATGGTTGATTTTTTTTTCATTAAAACCCGTCACAAGATTTTGTCCATTGCTTGTTTGTGAGAGTTTGAATAATTTTTCAAATCTTTATGCTCTTGATAGATGAAAGTGTATGAAAGAAAATGTTGAGGAAGAATGTTGGAAAAAAAGATCATGACTTGTTACTTTCAGTCATGGATCAATAATGAGTTGAGTTGGAAAAGAAAAAGAAAGAGAAGAAAAAGAAAAGAGAGATTGAGAACAAGTAAAGAAAAGAAAAGCAGCAGTAAGAGTGAAAGAAAGAAATTGAAAAAGAAAGTAAAGAGATGAATTGAAAAAAAAAGAAAACAAAAAGCTACTAGAAAGAATGGAATGAAGAAAAGAAGTGAAGAAAACAAAAACAGCAGCAGAAAAAGAAAAGACAAATTGAAAGAAAAAAGAAAAGATCACAAAAGGGATGGTGATTGAACTGTACAAATTAAGTTCATCTTAAATCTTGACACCATTGCTGGAAATTTGAGTGATCTTGTGGGGAAAAAAAAGAGTTGATGAAAAGAATAGTTGAAAGAAAAAGAGAAAAAATATAGGATTTGCTTGAGTGGAGTCGTAATTGCTATATGAGGTTATGGTTTGTTGGATTTTTGGAATAGGAGAGCAAGAAGAGTTGAAAATTATTGATTCATTTTGTTTACCCTTTTCTTGCTAACTTTCAGCTTTTCTTTGATTTTTAATTCTCCTATATCCTTCGTTTGATAAGCTACATTACAAGCCTTTAGCCTTACATTACAAGCTTAAAAGTCCTACTTGATCTAAGTAGAATCATGATATGTCTCGGATTAGTGGAGAGAGCGTATGAAAAGTAAGCTTATGGAATGCATATTCTTTTTTAACTAAATTCTTTTCAATTGTTTGAGAATATTGTTAAGTATTGTGATAGTTCTACTGAGCCATTTATCACTAACACAAGTCTTGCATTGGTTGTGAAAGATGTAGTATCATATGTTTTATATTCTTGAATGAAGGAGGCATTGAAGATATGGTTTTGAAATTGATTGAGTGATTAACGAAACCTTGTGTTTTCCTAATTGTTCTTGATACTTTGCTTGAGGACAGGCAAAGAGCTAAGTGTGGGAGAATATGATAGTTGCTAAATTAGTCATATTTTTCCTAGTTATTTAAGGTTCTTTTGCAATTCATTTTGTTCAATAACTAATCATATTCCGTCATATTTAAGATTTTACCCTTGGAAAGGTATTTTGTTCTTTATTTTAGATTTTTAGGGTAAAACGAAACAAAAACGTCGCAAAACAGAAGAGAGGCGACACCAGCTAGGGCTCTAGAACCAGCGCCAGCCGTGCACTGTTGAAATAGAATTCAAAGCGATGGAAAATTTGTTGAAACAGAGCAGAACATAACCAAGGCGGTGCCGGCTGTGAAGTTGGAACCGGCGCTGGCTGCATTCTGGACACATTGTGCAAAATTCGAAGAAAAATCAGTGAGCGAGTAGAGAAGCAAAACACAACTAGCACCGGCTCTGAGAGTCAAGGCAGCGCCGGCTGTGCCCTGAAGCTAAGGCGGTGCTTGATTTTTTCTACGCAATTTTTGGTAATCTGTGGAGTTTTAGTATCTTCCAACTTCTATTTGGCCAAGAACTTTGTACCTACGAGTTTAGGCAATTTCTAAGCCTATAAATAGATTAAAAAAATACAAGAAAAAATGGGAGAATTCATTAATTATCATAGACAATTACTCAATCAAATGAGGAATTCTTCAAGTTCAAGGAGGGTTGTGCAAGAAAGTCTTCAAAGGAAAAAAGAATGAGGCTTATCTATGAGTGCTTTCGTTTACTTTATTTTCTTTTTTTTTTAACAATGATGTATTAATTATTTTATTGTATTTTGACATCGTTTTAGATATTCATGATTTTTAGAGTTCTTTGATCTTTTGATTAATTAATTGTTATTCTTGATATTGATTACTTGTGACAAAGGGTTTGATGGTGGTCTCAATTCATTAGTTTCATATTTGTTAGCTTTTAATTTGCTTGGACAAAGGGGTTAAAAGTACGGACAAAGTAACTCAAGGTTAATTGATGTCTGCCAGGATATGGATTCATTAGTTAATTTCATGCATAATTTACCAGGAATGGGAATTAAATCAAGGACTATGGTTAATGCGTCTTTTGGGTAAGACTGGTTGAAACAGAATATGTGACACTAAGTTACCTAGAAGATAGGGATTCATAGATTGGATAAAGAAGTGAATCTATATTATCCTTCATGATGCTGAGAGAATAATTAGTCATGATAAAGATTGAGTACTTTAAGATCATATTTGTCTAAACAATGGTTTAAGTTACATAAATCTACATCCTTGACATGTATATATTTTTACTTCATTTTAACTTTTTTTTAATTTATTTTTCACTTTATTGAGTCGGTTAAACAATGAAAGAAAGGTAATTAATGTCTACTTGTTCCTGGAGGATCAACACTCGTTTGAACCCTATACTCGGTTAATGATGAGTACGCTAGCTTATATGTGTGATTTAGATTGAACGTTTTATTTAAACTTGATTGGGAATGTACTTAGTTTTTGTATGATTTTTACACCCAAGTCTAAACACATCAAAGCCACACAAGATTTGTATCAATTTCCAACCACTGATTTTTTGTCAAAGTCTTTCCACCAGACCTTGAAATACCACAGCTTTTGAAGCTTTCTTACAGAATGGAGCTCCCAGATAAGTACTATTATGATCACATTTGGACATGTGTATAATAGAGCGTATAGAACATTTCAGTGAAGGCTCCACTTTCTTGCTAAAGTGAATTGCAGATTTAGCAAAATTAATAGATAAACCAAACCATCTACAATACATTTCCATCAAATCTTGTACCACCTGTGCCTCGGTTACAGATGCTCTACAAAAAAGAATCAAATCATCCGCATACATAAGATGGGAAATATAAAGGTAGTTGCGTCCAATTTTTACACCATGAAACAAATTGTTCGACTTAGCTATAGAAAGCATCCTAGATAGCAAGTCAAAGTATAATACAAACAATTATGGAGATAATGGATCCCCTTGTCGGAGACCTCTAAAGCTTTTGAAGAAACCAAACGGAGAGCCATTAATCATAACTGAAAAGGAAGCAGAAGATACACACTCCAAAATAAGGTTGGTAAACCGATCATTAAAGCCATGACATTGGAGAATCAGGATGAGAAGAGTCCATTCCACTTTATCATAGGCCTTCTCCATATCAATCTTCAGTGCCATAAGACCCAATCTTGCTCTCTTCTTGTTTAAATGATGCAATATCTCATGACACATAATCACATTATCGCTCATACCATGAGAAGGAATTAAAGCACCTTAGGATGGGGCAACAATACTGTCTAATAAAGGTTTAATACGATCCGCCAAAATATTGGATATAACCTTATAAATGATATTACAAAGAGCAATGGGCCAGAAGTGATAAACTCTGTAAGCTGCATCCCTTTTTGGGATAAGAGTGATGAAAATATGATTTATAGATTTTAACATTTTCCCATGAATGAAAAAATACTGAACAGCAGCGACTACCCTTTGTTCAATGATGCACCAGTAGGTTTTGAAGAAGCAGGGACTCATTCCATCCGGACTAGGGCTTTTTCCAGCCTGCATGTCAAAAATGGTTTGGCGAATAAACTCAGCAGAGGGAATAGAGCACAATACCTCATTTTTCATAGTTGTGATAGTTGGAGAAATGAGGTTGTTGAGATCAGAAGGGAACTGAGGGGTAGTGGAAGAGAACATATTACAGTAATATTGTTCAAAAGCTTGACTAATACCATCCCAATTTGTACGCCATTCAGCATCACTAATCAACAGAGAATCAATGTGGTTATATCTTCTATGTACAATAGTTGAAAGATGAAAGAAACAAGTATTTGCATCACCATCTTCCAGCCAGGACATCTTTGCTTTGTTCCACCACAGTAGTTGTTCTCTTTTCAGTTGTTCATCCAAGGCTATCTGAAGAAACTATTTTTTCTCCAAGACAAGAGAGGATTGGGGAAGTGACTGAAGATTATCAATCTCTCTACGGAGCTCAATTATATTTTTCTAGATAACACCAAAGACTATTTTATTCTAAGATTTAAGAGCATCTTTAGCATTTTTTATACTCGAAACTAGAGCAAATAGAGGTGACCCCCGAACAGGAATTAACCATGCCAACATAACAATATCATGGGAAGAATCATCTCGTGTCCATATAGTCTCAAAACGAAAAGGTCTTATCAACCATTCAGATAGAGGGGAAGTATCAAGGAGGAGAGGTTTATGATTTAAGAAGAGAGCAGTAAGGTGGGAGACTGATGCTCGGGGAAACAGAACATGCCATGCTTCATTTACAAGACCCCGATCCAGACGAACCTGGATGTTTGATTTTCTAGACCTTTTATTATTCCAAGTAAATGGAAATCCAATATACCCCAAATCAATTAACCCACAGTATCCACAAAAGAGCAAAAACCCCCAGATACAGGAAAACAGAATGGACGTCCACCATGTTTTTCAATAGCAAGCATTATACTATTAAAATCTCCTAAGATCAACTAAGGTCCAAAAAATCCTCTACCAATATCTGAAAGATCCTTCCAAAATCGTTGTTTCCGAGAATAGATACAAGGACCATAAACACTTGTAAATTGCTAAGGATAGCTAAGTTGAGCAAAAAAAATCAAACAAGTGATCAAAGTATTATTGGAAGCTATAATTTGTAGATCAATATTTGGACGCCAACACAATGCTTGACCACCCGCATAACCAGTAGCAGGAACAAAATGAAAATCCGAAAATCCAACTGCCTTCACAATCTGTGAAATTCTTTCAAAAGAAGAAAATTTTATTTCAAATAGGAATAAAATATCAGGCCTATGTGAGTTAACAAATACTCACAAGGCTCTTACTGCCTTGGACTAAGATAGCCCTCGGCAGTTCCAAGCAAAGACTAACATGGGAACTGTGGGGGCCTAGATTGGCTCGCCTCCTCAGCCTCAATAGAAAGATCTTCAATAGAAGAAAGTACCCCCTTATCATTATGTCGCTCAAGGTTTGAGCTGACCAATCCCTTACGTGCAAGACGTTTCACATGAATGAATCTCTTCTGGATAAGAACTACATTTTCCGTTGACTCTGGTGGAATCTGTTCCAAATTTACTGAATATGGAATTGTCAAAGAGGGCGAAGACTGTGCAATATGGGATGTTAGTTGACGTTGGGAAAGGGAGGAGACCATACCAAGCTCATCTGGACTTAGGTGATTTGAAAAACTTGCCGACGAATACTCTTGATTAAAGCTCGAAATTGAGATGCCATTAACAAGAGCGATCTTTTTACATTTTTTGGGGATGGGTAAACTGGAAAAGGAAGGTCTTTTACCCAACTGTGTTAAAGCATACCCATGTTTGATAGGCCGAGGGATATCCGCAAACCCTAATATTTTACATTTACTGCTCAAAAGCATGGAAGAATCCTGACTGATAATTGGCAATAAATCATCACAATCATTATTAGGTGGGGTATAAACTTCTATTGTGTTAGTAGGAGAAATCAGGTCGGGCATATAGACCTCAGTCAGTGGAACTGGAATCAATGGGGAGGTAGTAGACAATGTGGATGTAGTGGACAATGTAGTGGTTGCAGATGAAATCATGGTTGTGGGTATAGGTATAGGAGTTGGCCATGCATTTGTTAATGATTCTCGCATGAACAATTATTATCTAAACACAGTCTGAGTTTTGAGGAGATAATATTATCCATATGTTTACTTCAGCGTGCTGCCAAGTATGTTTCTTTGGTGCAATCCAAGTATTCGATTACTTTATTTTCTTTGACATCAAGCAAAACTTGATTACTTTGTTTTCTTTGACATCAAACAAAACTAAAGCAACAGATTACTGTGGAATTATTAATTAATTCAGTGGTGAATGGGTGAATTTATCAATGAAATCTATAAGAAGTCTCTACATTCAACCATTGTTGGCACAACTTGGCAATTCATGAATCTCTGCTCAGATCCCGAGACTCGAAAGTAGACTGCCGAAACAAGAAATCCAAGGGGATTTTTTCGAGTATTCCATCTCCGGTTCTCATCGATATGCTATCAAAGATTACCTACCAAGGCTATCATCGGATGCCGCTGTGTATGCAAGGCCTAGCTCAAGATAATCTTGTTGAGTTTTTTTCAATTTCACATGGAATAGTTTAAAAAAGGATAAGGAAGGATTTCCATACAAATAAGTTAATGTAGTTTTAAGGAGAGTACACCAACTCATTGAATATAGTAAATTGGGAGATTTTTGGATCTTGAGTTATTTTGTAAAAGTTTGTAATTTTGTCCGTAGATCCAATTAAGAGATCGAATCACGTTAAATTTTTGTATTCTGTTTTATTTATTTATTTTTCTTTCCTCTTTCTATATATATTGTGTGTTGCTTCCATTGCCTATCCCAACAAGTAGTATTAGAGAAGGGTTCCAGCTTGGGAGAAGAGTAAAGTTCGAGCTTAGGAAGAATCGGGTTTGGGAGGATCTAGGGAGGAGATAAAAGAAGCAGGAGGTGCTTCATCAAGTTTTGAGTAAGAGGAAGAAAGAAGAGCAAAAATATCTATTATCTTGATAGTCATTCTTTGAAGATGTGACTTGAAAGAAGCAAAAAGGAAAAAGCAACAGAGGAGAAGAAGACGGTAAGGATTGGGATTAGAGTTAAATTTTCAAATTGTATTGTAATTTGAGAAATTGAGAAAAGGGAGGATTTGTTGAACTTTTCTCAATCCCATAAGGGAGAACTTAAAAAAGGTTAAGGAAGGATTTCCCTATAAATAGGTGTTGTTTTGAGAAGAGTACACCAACTCATTGAGCCTAATAAATTGGGAGATTTTTGGACCTTGAGTTATTTTGTGAGAGTTTGTAATTTTGTCCATCCAAAAATTACATACTGGAGTGTTTCCCTTCGAAGTCATAAATGTAGATCTAATTGAGAGATCGAATCACGTTAAAAAAAATTGAGAGTCTTTAATTTTATCTGTCTAAAAATTACATAATTGAGTATTTCTCTTCGAGATCGTGGATGTAGATCTAATTGAGAGATCGAACCACATTAAATTTTTGTGTTCTGTTTTATTTATTTATTTATTTATTCTCTTTTTATATAGTTGTATGTTGCTTCCATTGCCCATCCCAACAAATCTCAAAATCGGAGTTCGTCAATCTGCACCTTCCAAGATCCCTCACCTACTTTGTTATCAACCAGAGTTGTTCTACTCCTCCAAATGAACCTCATTGTCACATTCTTCAACATGACCCGGTTGGAGTGAAAATGAAGCTCCCAAGAGGCCAATCACAGACATACATGACAATAGTTTATTCCATCAATGGCTTAATCTGGTTAAGAGAGTATGATGAGCTGATTGATTATGATACTTTCTATGTATAGAATCCAACCACAAGAGAATGCTTTACTACTCAGGCACCAGAGAACTTGAGGTCATGTTCTAATGTTTTTTATGGGTTTGGATTGATGAGCTTAGTTACAAAGTAGTGCCAAGTGATTAGGATTTTGCAGCAGCTGGATTTTCCTTGCTTTACCAAATCTGAGTGCCAAGCTTATACACTTGGAGAAGGATCTTGAAGAAGCGTCGGACATGCCCCTTTTCTGTATATTCATGAATGCACTTGCAATATTTTTCTGAACGGTAATCTTCACTGGCTAATACATGATCGAGATGGCTTTGAGTTCATTTCTTGTCTTGACCTTAAGAAAGAGGCGTTCCAACCATTTCCTCCTCCTCCTGACTTGACCAAAGAAAGTAATGCAACCTTGAACATATACGGAGGCGTCTAAGCATCTGTGATAATACCTCGGATTATGATATTGTGATTTCGGTGGAGGAATATGGAGTCAAGAATTCATGGACTAAGGTTGTGATTGACTAGACTGGTTAAAGCCTGATTGGGCAATTCTATGAACAAATTTTTGTCGTTAAAGTTTTCAAAGATGGAGAAGTGTTGCTAATATTAAGGGATGATCTATTGATGTCCTATCATCTCGAGAGGAAACCTTGGATACCATTTTTTTATGAAGAATTTCACCCTTGTATTGAAGTAATGGATTACGTTGCAAGTTTCCTTTCCCTCAAGAACTTTGGAGTGGAGATGGTAAGCATGGTCTAGGATCCTACATGTTTGATTTTAGAGTATCAAAGATTTGTTCTGCTCAGGTTTTGATTGAAACTTTTCAGTTGTTATATTAAAATTTTTGTTTTTCTACATATTATAATTAAAATATACAGTATAAAACATATTTGGATATGTTTTACAAATTTGCAAATATCATTAGAATAATAGAATGTCATGAATGAAGGATATTAAATAGTTATACTTAATAATTATTACCTCAAATAATATAGGAAAATATGTTTTATATATTTGTACTTAAACATTAAATTATATATACTTAAATGTATTTAATCACATTTTCTTGCACTTCTTTATTCAAATGCATTTTCACCTTTTAAATTTCATTAGCTTAAAACAAATCGATTATGTTTAAACTAAAAATGTAATCTCTAAGAACCATAGTGGTTGAACTTTTAAAATTTCCAAATTCATTAATCAGCTCTAGATGAATTGAAAATGGACAATCAAATTATGCAAATTTTGTAACAAAGTTTAAAAGTAATGTACTAGGAATTTTAAAAACTCATAAAATAAAATAGAAGTATTTGATTAACTAAGAGCTAACGAATATATTCTATATCAAATTTCTTTGTGATATATATGTGCAACACATGTACACACTTGCATACATACAAAGAGTTTTTAGAGACTATGTTTAAAAAAAAAAATATCTAATACGGTGTGCACTATGTTGATAAATAAGCAACATAAATGAATTGAGATATTGTTTTTCTTCTGTGTAGTATCTGATTGAACTATCTCATCATTTATTATTTTATTAATGCATAACATTAACTTATTTTTTAATTTCAAACGAATTCTATAATTTTTAATGATGATAATTTAATCTCTTTCTTTGGAAACTCGATCGATGTTAAAGCTTTCTTATTGTGTGTAATTTATATAATAATGAAAGATATTTTGAAATGAAAGAAATATTAAGCAATCTCAACAAAAGTGCACTAAAAAGATTTTTCTAATAGTGAATTAACATACATACATACACACATAGATATTATTTTATTTTTTTTATTACTTCAACTTTGATTATTTTATTTTTTTATTACTTCAATTTTGATTCGTCGATTTAACTAATGTAAGACTCATTGATTGGTAACTTTAAAATTGAGGACTTATTTGAGTGGTACATTAAAACATTTAATAACTATTTTCTACCTTCTTACCAGATCTTTATTTAATATTAAGATTTCAAAACTATTCACTCATTTTTGTTAGACTTTTGAATTTTTTAAATTACTTGAAATTTTGACTGGTTAGTTAAATTTATATCTATTACATGTAAGATTCATTCATGTAAAAGGAAGCCTTGTAATAGATATAAATTGAAGACTTGTTTGATTAGTTCATTCATCAAATCTCTATTTAATCTCTAATACCCCAAAACTCCTGCTCTTCTTCCTTCAAACTTTTGAATTTTTTTTGGTTACTTTGAAATTTAGAAAATTTGAATTTTGAAGACTTATTTGATTAGTTTATGTAAAACATTTAATAACTATTTTTTATCTCCTTACCAAATTTATATAATATACTTAATCTGCTCCACTAGAAAATAAAATTAGATTATCTATGAAAATTTTCTATATATTTAACATATATTTTCTTTTGGATACTTATCATGATGGCATGCATAATTCATCACAATTACATATACATTGTTTAAAATGATATTGTTTTATTACAAAATTAATTAATTAGTATATTAACTTATTTTTTATCGTACAATCTTCTCTCCTTCGACTAAGCTATTCTCTTCTTCAACTAAGGGTGTCAGGCCGCATATTGGCACCCCTAATGTTGGAAATGGTGCTAACACTATTAGAAAAAAAGGCTTTCCTGACATATTTTTAATGACACTTTTTATAAAGCGTAATAATATAATACTTATAATGACACTAGTTTTTTAAGTGTTATTATATTAAATCAATACGACGTAGTTTTGTAAGTTTCATTTAAAGTGATATACTGTTATGACACAATTCTGTGTCAAGAAAAAATATTAGAGTTTTTCTGACAGTTTGGGACTGTAAGGAATGAAAAGGTGAGCATAACACTTTCACTAAAAAAATTGTGCGAGTCATTAGAGAAAAAAAAAAAAGAGACTTATGTTTTCAACGCGAAGGAGTCGAACAACGATAATGGCAGATAGACCGATTTTTCCTTCAAATCACTAATGGAAATTGGATGATCTAGACCGCGAGCCACATCTTCTTCAGCCCAAATTCCTCTGCACGAGTCACATCTTCGTCTTTGCACAATCGGTTGAAGGGGTACCGTCGGCTCTACTACTGTGCGAAGGGGTGTTTGGCATTGCAGACAGGCATTGTCGGCTGCAATCTTGACGCCTCTCTTTAGATTGATAAGTATTCAGATATTGATTTGCATTTTTGTGCATATGCAAGTTTAATTTTTTGCGGTTGAGTTGGTTTTCCTCTGAAATTCAGAGGCTTGAATTTAGGCCAGGTGAATAGCCTTTAGTGCAGTGTTCTTGCAGTTGAGTTAGCTCTAAAATTAATATTTTGGACATTTGTTGATTTACGGATTTCTCCAGCAAGAATTATTCTTTTCCCTACATTCAAGTGAGGGTTCATTTTGCTTAACTACATTCTCTGTATTTTGCTTCTCAGTCTTTTGAACAAAGGAAAAAATATTTCTATAAATGTAGGTAGATTATTGTTAGTTATGTTTCTGAATTTTCTTGTTGCCTGAAAATATTAACTGTTTATCAACACTAGGTAGATTATTGTTAGTTATATATCTTAGCTTTTTAGAATTCATCTTCTCTGTTTCCTACAAAATTGAAATAAAAGTTTTTGCTTATTTTTCATGTTGTTAAACTTGGTGGCTAGCTACAATATTTTGTGATGAAAAATGATACCAAATTATATATATTCACACTCTTAAACTACAGCTGGACATTTCATATATATTTTCAAACTCTTAAATAGTAACGTAGCAAGCCTGGCTCCATATGTATATATATTTTCACACTCTTAAAATACAACTAGACATTTGATTTAATAGTTATAATTTCTGTCCTTTCACTCCCCAAGTTGTTTTCTTTTCCTGTAATCTGATTTTATATTGCTTCAACTGAATTGATTTCAACCAACGCAATCCAGTATGAACTCTAAACTATCTATCTATCACCCCTGGCAAAGAAAATTAGAGATCAAACGACACATTTACAAATTCAACTTTAGTCTCCAAAATAATATGTACAAAAACATTCTAGACACTATAGTCTTAGTGAAACATAACCCCTAAAAGACTATGCAATCATAACAAAACTCATGAACACAAGTAGAAAACTGCTACTTCCAAATATCTCAATTTTTGCCAATAGCAATAACAATCAAAAGAAGCATCCGAAATGAACTTACATGGGTCATTATGACTGTGCATGCACCTGTAGTAGTAACAATAATCAGATTCTCTTTTGTTCCAATACATTTAGATCTAATTCTCTTCAAGTAGAGCCTCTTCCTATTTCAAATTAGAAAGTACACACACCACTTAACATATTAGAATTTGCTTCCTATATATTGTAAAAAGTATTGCAACCTTTTTTTTTTTTTTAGGGATTTCTCCACTTGTATTCTAACATGATTCGAACATAGGTAAATTATCTTCCATTTGCTGCTACCATTTGAGTTGGATAATTAGTTTCAAAACTATGGATAAGGGTTGGATGAAACTTCCAAGGAATTGCATTGAATATGAAAATGGAGTTGAAAGGTTTTTAAACTTTGCAATGAACAACACAAGTTTAAATGGAATGATATTATGTCCTTATCTAAAATGTGAAAATGGAGTAATGAGGACAAAAGTTGAGGCCAATGAGCATTTGATTGTTACGGGGTTTATTAAGGGATATACACATTGAATAGCACATGGAGAACTCTTTACGCCTAGTTTAAGTACATCACACTCAAAGCCTATTTCAAATAATGTAGTATCTATGCCTAATGACATGTAAGAAATGTTACATGATACTTTTGGAGTCCCACCTTGTGGAAATGTAGATGAAGAAAGTAATTCAACATCCGCAGATGCTGAAAAATTTTACAAACTGATTAATGACACTCAACAAGATTTGTATCCAGGTTGTAAGAAATTCTCTAAACTTGCCTTTATCATTCGGTTACTTCATCTCAAGTGTGCAGGAAAGTGGTCTAACAAGCATTTTGATATGCTACTTGATTTGCTGAGAGAAGCATTGCCCAAGGGTATTGAACTTCCTAGATCTTTTTATGAAGTTGAAAAATTGATGAAGCAACTGGGCTTAGGCTATCAAAAAATAGATACTTGTCCTAATGATTGTACATTATACTGGGGGGATAAAGAAGGATGGAATGAATGTAAAATGTGTAAAGAGTTTAGGTGGGGCATTATTGAAAATAACCCAACGGGAGAGAAGAGGAAGATTGCAAAGAAAGTTTTGCGGAACTTTCCTTTGAAACCTCGACTACAACGTCTATTCATGTCAGCCAAGACTTCAGCTTCTATGAGATAGCATGCAGAAGGGCGCATAGATAATGGTCGAATGAGGCATCCTATTGATTCTGTTGGATATTTCATGCATATCATATATGGCACAACGGAAAATTAAAACGAGATACCAACCCAAGATCCATATATATATGGAAAACAAGACATAAAGATAACAAAGGTAACCGCTTTTTACCTTTCTTTGATCATGCGAAGAACAAAAATTTTCTTCTTCAAGTCGAGGCGCGATCCAGCAATCCTCTTGATCAAACTCCACGAGAGTTGAACGTCCAACAACTATAATCACAGTGTGTGATTATCTCTAACAGTAATCCACACAGGGGATACACTCAAGCACCAAAATATTTCTGTGCCAGTAGAAAATCAAAGTGGCGGCTAGGGCTACTTGTTTTTCCAGAAAAACGAGAGATAGAGAGAAGGGGAAGAAGTTGTTTGTTGCCTAAGGTTTTCGTTAATCTAACCTTGGCTAGGGTTTCGAGTATGTCATACATATAAACTGAAAAACCCTACTAAAACTGAGAATTCTAATCCTATTAGAATTCCCTAATTATAATTGGAAATATCAAGTTCTTACAATTATAATTTTGGATCATAAATTATAGGGAAAAATTCACTTTGCCATCCAAAGTTTGCCCCAAATCCCACATTGCCATCCAAACTTAATTTTGACTCCAATTGGCATCTCAATTTCTATGTTTTCCCAATTTGCCATCTAGCCGGCTTTGACTGTTAGTCAACTGAATAAATTCAACCGAAATCATCTGTCAAATTAACTAAAATGACATAAAGACCAAAATGCCCCTCAATCTATCTCCCCAAAACAGTGCAAATTTTCTACCGTTGCAGCCGCAAAGGAACCAGAAAGCAGAGGAATACGCAAAAATGTTCAACACGTAGGGTGGCTCAAATTTTTGTAATATTAATTCAGGTTTGGCAGGTGTAGTAAGGACTGGAGAAGGGATTTTATTCGCGGCTATGCCGAAGGAGTGGGAATTTGCTGCAAAACGGAAGCCGAAGTTTTGGCTTTGTTTAAGGTTCTGCAGAGGTGCACAAAGTAAATGTTAGTATATTTTGATTTTAAATATAATCAAAATATCATTCTGCTTTGATTTTGCAAGTTTTGCATTTTCAAATTTCTCTAGTTTTCTCTGATGTTGTATTGTTGGTTAGGAGCTTCTGTTTATTGTATTTCTACCATTTGTAGGTTTGCTCTAGCACTGGAATCTAATCTCCGCCGGGATCAATCGCATGGAGGTGAAGGGTTTTTAGGGTTCTGCCTAGGGGGGAGAATGATGATGTTGCTTCTCATAGTGTTCTTTCGCATCTTTACCGCTAATCTCATTTCTCAAGGCCAGCTCAAGTTCTGACAGCAAATGGGTTTTTGCTCTTGTGAATTTCATTTCCAACCCTCTGATTCCTTTTTTTTTCTCTTGTTAAGAAGGATTCAATCGATCAATTTGTTTCCTACTAGGGGATTTTGGTTTTGGGTGGAACAACCAAAATTTGGCTTCTTTGTTATTTTTTGTCATCTCTACTAGGGGATTTTGTTGTTCTAAGCCCAGAGAAGGACGAGGGAAGCAATAGCACTGTGGTGTTTTCAAGGGAAGCTCCTCTTGTGAGTATGGACTTGAGGAAATCGGATGGAGAAGGAGGATTTTGTAATTGTGGTGCTAAGAAACTAAAATCTAGATTGGCTGCATCTGATTTTGAGCTTGGCAAGAATGAGAAATCTGGGCAAGAGAAGAAGCTCGGTAGGTAGGACAGGTTAGAGTTAGGTTGATTGTTTCAAGGTGATGTGAGTACCCTTGAAGATGAAGAATACGCACAACTGTTCGACAATGTTGCAGAAAATGGAGGAAATGAAGCTGAATTAGAGGATGATGGTTACACGAGATTGAGGAGGAAGCAGATGGATTGAGGGGCAGTTTGGTCTTTATGTCATTTTGGTAAATTGGACAGATAGTTTCTGTTAGATTTACTCAGTTGACTAACAGTCAGAGCCAGCTAGATAGCAAATTAGGAAAATATAGAAATTGAGATGCCAATTGGAGTCAAAATTAAGTTTGGATGGTAATGTGGGATTTGGGGCAAACTTTGGATGGCAAAGTGAATTTTTCCCTAAATTATAACTAATTATAATTTTTCCATAACAACTTCTCTTTCTCTCAATCAACCCCACTATGTTATCAAATAACATCTTGAGTATATAATCCTCTATTGTGTGTGACCTATTAGGTTTCCCAGTCAATTGTTAGCGAACATGAATTAATCCAAACGTCTTTGAGATTAATAATTCATAATTAATTAGAATTAATCCTATTAATTCTAATCATGATTGGTTTATTAATTCATCAATTAATAAACCCACATTCCCAGATCATGAGCAGTATCTAGCAACACATCATAACCACCCAAGAGTCCAGGAAGTCAAGTGGCTTGACATGAACCCTTCAATAACAAACTACAATGCAATTAACTCCTTTCACCATACAATATCTCATTCGGTTTAGAGTACGGAATTAGTGCCAACTCCCTCCAGAATTAATTCTGACCCGAATACAATAGTACTTGTACTAGGAACCCACTATTCTAGATGTGTATCAATTGGAACTATTTCCAATACACAATCGCCTTGGTCAATGACTTCTTGAGTAGTAATTCCTATAAGTGGCCGTGAGATATTCGCTCC
This sequence comes from Voacanga thouarsii, assembly GCA_026120185.1. Taxonomy (NCBI): domain Eukaryota; kingdom Viridiplantae; phylum Streptophyta; class Magnoliopsida; order Gentianales; family Apocynaceae; genus Voacanga; species Voacanga thouarsii. The sequence goes on from JANUWF010001502.1 coordinate 307,884, forward strand.
TACTATTAGGAGTGGTGAATCATTTATTGACCCTCTCAACTACTTTCGTTTATCTCATAATGTACCCAATATCCATCTTATATGCAGCCCTCGATCGAGCTCCAGAGATTGGAATCAAAGTACAATGCTCAGCAAACAAAGTACCTTGAAGATCTCAAGGCTAAGGATAATTGCACGTTTGCTATATTAAGATTATATCACTGGCACTAAATAGTTATCCATGTGATTATCTCATAACTAGGTCATCCAATGAACTTGTTCTATTAACAAGCATCCATGTGTTAATTTTGAGTATCTCAATACTCACGGATATGAGAACCACCACATAATCAAATTAGGAAGTCTAACACGTGATAGTCTTAACGCATTAATAATGTCCAGTCTCATTAATACTACGACTAGGGACTATTTAAGTACTAACACTATACAGTGTAGTAGGAATCTCATATCATGATTTCCTTAACACAGTGTTATACTAGGGACTTTATTGAACAGTTATATTACTTAAAAGTAAACAAAAGAAACTGTAAGATAAATAATGCCTTTTATTAAAATAAAATATGTCATATACAATGTACAAGTGATTACCTTTAGGACACAACACTAATAGATTCACCTGATTGGAAAGCTTTTAACGCTATAAATACAGATTTTGCAAAAGATGCACGTAATGTGAGGTTGGGATTAGCATCCAATGGTTTTAATCCATTTAAAAATATAAATATTGCTCATAGTGCTTAGTCTATGATACTCATGCCTTACAATTTATCCTTTTGGATGTATATAAAGCAACTATATTTCATATTGTCATTGTTGATACCTAGTCTATCTGCTCCTAGTAATAATATTAATGTTTATTTACAACCTCTAATTACTGAATTGAAAGAGTTATGGGACATAGGCATACAAACATTTGATGCATCTTCGAAGCAGAATTTTTAGCTACGTGCAACATTGTCGTGGACAATTAGTGATTTTTTAGGTTATGCAAATTTGTCGGGGTGGAGTACTAAAGGGCATCTAGCCTGTCCCATTTGTCATAAGGAAACAAATCACAATGGTTGAAGAATGGTGCCAAACATTGCTACATGGGGCATCGTAGGTTTTTGTCTTCTAATCATCATTTTCGAAATGATGCACGATCATTTGATAGTCTGTAAGAACATGGAAGGCCAACCCCGAAATTGAATGGGGATATGATATTGCACGAGTTGGAGGAAAAACAGATCAAATTTGGAAGGGCAGTCAATGATTACCAACAATTGCCCTATAATTGGAAGAAACAAAGTATATTCTTTGAGTTGCCGTATTGGAAAGATAATTTGCTATGCCATAATCTTGATGTAATGCATATTGAAAAGAATATTTCTGAAACCATATGTGCAATATATTATTAGAGGTGCATAAGAAAAGGGACCTTAAGTCACGTCTCGACTTAAAGGATATGGGTATTCGATCCAACCTTCATCCCGTTGAGAGGGATAATGGTAAAGTTTATTTGCCACCGACTTCGTTTGTACTACGTAAGAAGGAAAAAGTGACATTTTGCAAGATTTTGAAATGTGTTAAGGTGCCGGACGGATACGCTGCCAACTTGTCTAATGGCGTACACCTTAATCCACCTAAGCTTTCTGGACTTAAAAGCCATGACCATCATATTTTGATGCAACAATTGCTACTAATTGCTCTAAGAAAAGTTTCACCTTAGTCTATCCGCTATCCCTTAATAAAGCTCAGTAGATACTTTAAAAAGTTGTGTTGTACTGAGATTCATCCAAATGAAGTGTTTCAATTAGAGCAAGAGATTGTAGTTATCCTTTGTGAATTAGAGCGAGTCTTCCCTCCTTCATCGTTCAGTATCATGATGCATCTAACTGTCCATTTAGCATTCGAAATTAGGATAGCTGGGCCGATTCATTATCGATGGATGTATCCTATAGAGAGGTACATGTTTTTTTCATTTCATATTTAGGTTATTCTTTCTTGCGATTTCAAACATGTATAGCAATGGCATTGAAACTAATGTATAAAAGTTAAAATTAAATAGGTATTTGAGCATATTAAAGTCCTATGTTCGTAATAGGACTCGCCTAGAAGGTTCTATTGCTGAAGGGTACTTAGTTGAGGAGTGTTTGACATTTTGTTCGTTATATCTTGCTAACTATGTTGAGATAAAATTCAACTGACCAAGTAGGAATGACGATCATGAAACTAATTCCTATGCTGGGTTAGATATTTTCAAACTAACTGGACGTCCACTTGGGAAATGAGTACCTACAAAATTCGATAAAGACACATTGAAGAAAGCACATCAATATGTGTTATTTAATTCTCATGCTGTAAAACCTTACATAAAGTAAGTATAAGGTAAAGAACTTATATTCTTCATTAGATTAGTGCCAATGAAGCCACGCCTAACTAATGCATAGTATATGTATGCAGCCAACATCATGGATTAGTGGAGCAAAGGCATACTCGTGCAAGTTTGCATGAAATTGAGTGCATCTATAGTAAAGAATTTGCGAATTGGTTTTGCAATTATATGAGGTTCGTCTCAAATATCATGCTTAAAGTTATACTTTAATGATGCTTCAGCTTACACTGACTCTTGTCAATTTCCTAGGTGAAGGCATTGCAATTCAATGATGATGATATAATTTCTAAGGATTTAAAGCATCTGGCCAGAGGACCCAATTAGATTGGTCTTAAATACGATAGGTTCTTGGTGAACAGCTTTCAGTTTCATACTAGAGAAGTTGGACGTAAAAAGAAAACTCAAAATAGTGGCATTTCTGTAAATGCAACAACAACTAGTTTTTCAAATGTTAGGGACAGAAATCCAATTTTAAGTGATGTGTCTTATTTAGGGAAATTAACATATGTAATTGAGTTAGATTATAGAGACGGGCGTAGAGTTGCGTTGTTCAAATGTGATTTGGTATCAACAGGGAAAAAGTTGAAACAAGATGCTGAGGGCTTTACTCTAGCTAATTTCATTGATGTTAGGCCCCATTCTGAGCCTTTCATTGTATCTTCTCAAGCAATGTAAGTCTTTTACGTTGGAGACCTGACTGAAAGTAATTGGAAAATTGTTATAGCCACAAATCTAAGAGTTGTGTATAACATGGGGTCCGTAGTTGATGTTGCTATTTATTTGCAGAGTGAAACTTGCAACATCCAAGCAAATTTAGGTAGTGAGGAAGTCAGCTGGGTTTGTGAAGGGGTTGATGGAGTTGAAGTTGAAATTACATCTACTTGATAAATCTTTATTTTATTAGTTGCTTTTGTTATCTTCTATTTTGTTTTGAAATCCTTCTATTCAGGCCAAGTTGTTCAAACTTAGTAGCAGAATATGAGATACAACTTTTTAAGGCTCCATTATTTATGCCATCTTGCAAGCAATATGTGATGTGTCTTTGCATTTTGTTTGTTTGATTGATTTTTTTTTTAGATAATAAATGTTTTGGGTTCTTTTCGGGGATTTTTTTTTATATGAAATTATTGATCTCTCTGTGAACATTTGAATCCCAGATTTCCATTACATGTTATATGGCAAGAACTAGGGGAAGAAGAAGAAGTACCAATCAAAGAAACCAACAAGTTGATGGCCATACCAATACGCATGTTGTACAAGAGGTTGATGGCTAAGTTATGCAACAAAGTGAAAGTCAAGGTATATTTATATTTTGTGGCTTCTCATATGCTTTCTATATTTTTGTACTTCTTAATGTGTCCACGCGCAATTTTTATAAGAGAAGTAAGTACTAGAAGAACCACTTGCAAGAAAGGACTGATGTGTATTTATTTGGGTATAAAAATTATATAAAAACTAAGCACATTCCAAATCAAGTTTAAATTAAAACGTTAACCCCAATTTACACATATGAGCAAGCGTACTCATCATTAACATAGCATAGGATTCAAATGAGTGTCGATCCTTAAGGAACAAATATACATTAATCACTTTTCTTTCATTGTTTAACCGACTCAATAAAGTGAAAAATAATAAAATAAAAGAATATATACATTTCAAGGATGGAAAATTATGTAACTTAAACCATTATTTTGACATACACGACCTTAAAGTACCTAATCATTATCATAACTCATTATTCACTCGGCATCATGAACGATTAATATAGATTCACTTCTCTTCCAATCCAAGAAATTACTACCTTCTAGTTAAATTAGCATCACATTCCTGTCTCAACTAATCTATCCAAAAGATGTATTAAACACAATCCTTTAATTAAATTTCCATTCCTGGCAAACTTAAAACATGAAATTAACCAATGAATCCACTCCTAATAGACATCAATTAACTTTAATTGCCAGTTCTTAGTAATTAACCCCTTTTACAAGCAAGTTAAGAGACAACAAATATGAAATTAATAAATTGAAACCACCATCAACCCCTTTTTAAAAAATGTTAATAGAAAGAAACAATCAATTAATCTCGAAATCAACCCAAGTAATTAAATATCAAGAAGAACAATCAATTAATCAAAAGATCAAATAACTCTAAAAATAATAAATACCTAAAACAATGTCAAATTACAATAAAACAATTAACACATCATTGTCCAAGAAAAAGAAAACAAAGGAAAGAAATAGATATTCATAGACAAGCCTTCTTCTTCTTCCCTTGAAACCCTCTTGTACAATCTTCCTTGAACTATTTATCTCAAGAAAATATTGGTAATGCACTTTAAAATAAATCTAAGTCCCTACATTGTCATCTCCCTTTTCCTAGGGTAAACTGGCCTTTATTTATAAGCTTACAAAGTTCCTAAAAGAATCTTAAATAAAGAAGAAGTAATTACCTAAATAATTCAAAACCAAAAAGGAGTTGTAAATAAAAGCTAAATAACAACCTAACAAAACAAGGTCCATCGCCTTTTAACTTTGTGAAATTGAAATGTGAAATCAATTTGGACTTGTGATTTCTTTTTGTCGTGAGCCGTGATGCTAATTGCTTCCTTTTCCAAGCAATTTCAATTTGAGCTCACTCTATTTCTTCAATTTCTCTGCTCTTCCAGTGGAAGACCGGTGCCAGCTCCACTTTCTAGGCTGGTGCTGGTCCTGTTCTGGAAAATCACACAATTAGCTCTAAGTTTTTCTTATTTTTGTATAAAATTACAGAAAAGTATTTTTATAAGGGAAATATCAAATAGGAAAGAATATGACTAGTTATCGTATAAAAAAAATGTCTTAATTTAGCATTAAATAATTAGAAAAAATATGACTAATTTAGGCCCTATCAAGGACCAACCTATATGACCTCTATTTGGGGCCGCCCTCGAAATGCGAAGCTATTAGAGGTTGATTTCAACAAGTTTGGATAGCCGGTTGGAACGAACCGTGCTAAATTGACTGAATATTTGGGAACCATAGCAAGGAATAGAATGTACGCTTCGATAGATATCAAAACATGGTCTCAGATTCCTCAAGACAACAAGAATGAGATGTTCAATGTAGTAAAGGTATTTTACATTGTTATATAATATTGAACTGCAGAATATAGTAATATGTATTTGAGTTTTGTTATTTTTGTGTCCATGTACAGAAGAAGTTTAATGTACCGCCTGGTCTTAAGCCTACTATTCTAAAATCAATTGGCATAAAATGGAGGACTTGGAAAGCATCACTAAGGAATGAATGGTGTGATGCAGAAAAAGACATCCATCACCAAACTCCATGTACCGATGACCGTGTGATACAAACTCAGCGGACTAATCCCCTTCAATGGTGGGATTCAGCTAAAGGAAAGGTAAGAATCTCTTCTTATACTCTTTCTTGATTGATTGGCTAATCTCATGAAAATCTGTTGATGAATTTTATTTTTTTTTAAATTTAGGCAATGTCGGAGAAGAATAAAAGGAATATAAACATGAAGAACATGAATTATAGGACAGGGAAGAAGCCACACTGTCAAATTTGTGATGATATGGTAACTTTATGATTTGAGAACAATTTCAAGTGTTATTTCCATTGACTTCTATTAACTACTAACATAAATTGAATGATGCAGACAAAGGAGCAAGGCCATTCTCCAACTCGTGTACAAATGCTCAAGAAATGTTACACGGATGCTAATGGAACTTCTTCCAGCTCTCATGTTGCCAGTGTAGTGGTAATTATACATTATTGAATCATTAGAATTTGTTTTATTGGAATATACCTTTCTTTATAGTTATATGGGACAACTATGTTTTTTTATCGATGGAGAACATTGTGGACTATGAATGCATCTTTACCAATTAAGTATAGGAACATGTCTATTTGCTCAATCTACCACTTAAGAGATGTGTGGGTTTGATTGGATTTAATTTTGTTTTGAGCGTATTGCAGATGTTTTGAGAGAACTGCAGCCATGTTGAGTTGTGTGGGACTGAATTTGTTTTAGATATGTGAACTATTGAATGTGTTTGTATTGTTACAGTAAGAGTTTGGAGCAGTCTACTCACTGTTGAATGTGTGGGATAGAAATTGTTCAAGATGGGGCATTTTAGTGAGTTTCAGTTTTGAATGTTCATGAAGTATACAGAATTTCATATTAGAATTTCTTTTGCGATTGGTCAAAAAAAAAAGTAATTTTGTAAATTTCCTGCCTCATTTCCTGTGAGATAACAGTTTAGAATTTCTTTTGGCTTGGTAAAAAAAATGTAGAAGCTAGAGATATGCACTGTTGACATATGATGCTCTTTGTTCATAGGATTTTGTGTTGGCTGCTTTGTCTCGTGTGTGCTTGTATGGCTTTTTGCTTGATGTTTCAGTTTTGAATGTTCAAGATGGGGCGTTTTAGTAAGTTTCAGTTTTGAATGTTCAAGATGGACAGAATTTCATATTAGAATTTCTTTTGAGATTGATCAAAAAAATGTTGTTTTGTAAATTTTCTGCTTTATTTCTTGTGAGATAAAAATTTAGAATTTCTTTTGGCTTGGTCAAAAAAATGCAGAAGCTAGAGAGATATATCATTCTACCATTTGAGCAGTGGTGGAGGCAGCTTAATAATTTATTTTAGAGATAGTTTTTTTTATTATTATTAAACTGTACAAAATGGCTTAACTGTTCTAGGAAGGCATAAATTGGCCAACATGGCATTGTGAATTTAGCCAACAAGGCATTGTGAATTCTGCTAAGCTATTGTCTACTAGTTTTTTTGAGGCTCTGTGAATTCTGTTTTCCTAATTTGGGTTTTTATATTGCAGTGCTGGAGGCAGCTTAATAATTTATTTTTGAGTTAGGTTTTTTTAGCATTAAACTGTACAAAATGGCTTCAGTGTTCTAGGAAGGCGTAAATTGGTTTTGTTGCCAATTGTTGTAGGAGTATTTTGGGATACATGTTACTAAATTTGGACTTGTGAGTAAAAAGTTATGGAGAACACACTAAAGACTATCAAAGGTGAAATTCTGGTTTGGAGTGAAATTCCGGGTTATCTTTGTTTCATTTCTAAATGTGCATGCAGCTTTTGCTCAAGAAGGAAATTAAAGTTGTCATTGCTATATTTTTGTATTTTTGAGAATATGTACCTTATGATTGCAATAGAACTGGCAGTAATAGTAGACTTCTGTTGCATTGGAGGGGGGCAAATGTACTGGGAAATTAGGGTGAAAAGTGGATATGCAGGTATTAGAGCTGGAAGGTTCTCTTTGTTAATTTTGCCTGCATTGGTGAGAGGCGGATCAGATAAACATTGGATTTAGCTTTCCATTTTCCTTTTTTGTGATTCCTGTTTGACTAGTTTATCTTTTTCCTTCTGAAAAGTAGGAATTGGAGGACATTACATAAAAGATTGTCTCACTTTATCCATACAAAACCGGCTAAAAAATGAGATAATGCCATGGAAATGATTAAAGCCATTATATTGTTGTCATTCAAAACAAAGTACTGGCTATGCTGTAGGTGCATAACTGGAAATCAATGGGCTAGGTGTTGTAATCAAGACATCGGTTTATTAGGGGAATTGTGATTTAAGAAAACTAAAGTGAGTAGTTGGAAACTGCTAATAACATGTTATGTGAACCTTTGAAGGCTAAATTAGAGATACCTAAATATGTAAGCATAAAATGTGTCAGTGCAGCCAGAAGAGTTGAATGGATGGAAGTTTAATCTACTCACCATTATCTTTTCTTGGCCTTTTATTAGTTCTGTAGTTTTGCTGAGGGAAGGGCATATATTCAACTAGAGGCTAGGACATTTGCATATGTGTTACTTTTCAGCCCTTAATTGGTTTTCTTGTCTTGTATGTGCCTGATATGTATGGTAATTGTTTATGCTTTTTAAGGGACTTAAAGCAAGTATCACAATATCTGAAATCTTGTTGAAGTTGAAAACTTAACTGGCTTTAATTTTGATCTACTAACTTAGCTTGTTGGCCAAGGTTGTTATGATGTAAATCTGAAATGTAACTACAAGAAGGTGAACTGAAATTTATGATGGCTATTAAATGGCTAAAAAATAGAAAACTAAATGGCTGCACTTAATTTGAGGCTACCTTAATATAACTTATGAATGAAGTTGATGGTTTCACAGCATTTGCAATATCCTGTCCTTATCATGGAAGTATTTTGGTTTAAGTATTAGTTCATTTGGTTTGTCAAAGCTAAAATTCTGGTTTGTCTTTATTTCATTTCTAAATGTGTATGCAGCTTCTAAGACTACAAATCATGGCTCTTTTCTTGCATATACCTTTAACTGCGAGTAATAGCTTAAGAAATCGTAAAGTAGGAAATACATTTTTAATATGCTCTTTTCTTCTTAATTAGGTGTATCGCTTCATTGTGCCTTAAGATGTAGATTTGAGATTTGATGACTTTTTCCTAATATTATGCATTCTTTAAATATATGCAAAGTGTTTATTGCTTACACTATATATTACTATAAATTGTTACAATAGAGACTAACTTTTGTGATTGCTTATCCATCCTAAAGAATGAAATGGATGAAAGAAGTACACAACTCCCTCCTGGCTCAGAAGATAGACTTAGTCCAAATGATATATTCTCCCAAGTTGTTGGATCCGATAGATATGGCAGGGTCCGCACGTTTGGCAGCGGTGTTCACCCTTCGAATATGTGGGGTGAAATTCCAACTCGTACCACATCTTTTCGTATTATTGAAGAGCAAAAAGATGAAATTACAAGTATGAAAACACAGTTGAGTGAACAAGCAAAAGAGCTTGCCGAGATACGTGTTGTGTTACTGTCTCAGAGAAATAGTTCATCCCCACCTGTTTCAAGAGTTCATTCAATCGGTTCTAACAATAACACCCCTATATTGAGGGTATACAAAATATTACCACATCATGGTTGTCTTACTTGTTTATATTTATAGCAAAGTATGCATATAAATAGATGTCCTATTTCATTATTCTACCGTATTATTCATGCCATGTCTAATATTTCTATTCCTGTCCTGTCCTTTCCCATTTTTCCTGTATCCACTGCCACCAATCTCTCGCTGGTCCTCTTAGTCTGAAAGCAGCAAATTTCACCATCTACTCCTCTGAGTATTGCAAGGTGCGGAATATGTCCTCCATCTGTTCTGTCCACAATTCTGCTTTTTGTTCCTGCTCTGCCTCACCATAGTATGTGGGTGGTTGAAACTTCAAAAACCGCTCCAAGGCTTCATCTTCACCATGGGGTGCTCTCTTCTCCGCTATCGCTTGGAGGATTTCAGTCATCTTATTGAAAGCTTGTCCTATTGAGATATCAGTCGATCCATCCTTCTGGCTCCTCTTCTTGACTTTCTTCGCCTACTACTTCCTCATCCTGTGAAGGGTTTTGCGTAGGCTCATGCTCTGGGTTTGCTGGTTCCACTCTAGGAATCCTACTTCTACGGGTAGCTACTTGGCATCTCGGAGGCATCTTCTTGTCACAAAGGTTACACCCTTATTATGTATGCATGTAAGAAATGTTCATGCACATAATGTCACATGCGAATCAAGTAATAGAGCGTAGGCACAATGAACATTTGTCACACAAAGTGTTTGCACATGAGTATAAAATATAAAAAAAAAAAAGGTTTCCCCAAAAGTAATCCTCCCATAAAATAACATATGTTGCATACTGAAACATATAGTTCTTAAAAGAAATAGGTTCCACATCAGATATCATCATTCATAAAGCATAGTTTGCAAAGAAATTTGAAGTTCCAAAATAAAAACATAAGTACTTAATCATTTCATCTCCCAAAATACTATTACTATCGCCATCCCAACCCTCTCCTTAGCACAACTATTCATCACTAGAACCATCAGGGTTGGATGGAAAGCACCTCAATTTTTTTTTTCAGCTAGGTCTATAAATCTAAGAAGTTCCTCTACTTCTTCTGATGGCTTAGAAGCGAAATACATACTAAAAGGCGGTGGCTGGCTAATTCAAGGCGTCATAGACTTATGAGTGAAGGTAAGTCTTCTAACCATCTTACACACAAAACACACTAGAATTAGTAACAAATTGAAATACTTAATGCACTATATTCATATAGTCGAAAGAAAATGCCTAAACCTAGGCTCTGATACCACTTGTAACAACCCGCTACCTAGGCCCGCCAGGGCTGGGGATGTCACCCAGTCCAAAGGACAAGGGTTCTTTATAACTAGGTCACCCAAATAAAATAACGGATTAAAATAATACTTTAACACAAAAATTTATTACATCCCAAGAATAAATCCATGAATTCCCAAACACAAATCCATAAATAAAAATTATCCACTCTCAACTCCCAAAAGTAATACATAAAAATAAATGACAACATTCTCTTCCAAGGCAGATAACACTAGCTACTCATCCCCACAGCAGGATCCACCTAAAATCATGGTAAAAAATGGGTGATGAGACAGAAATCTCAGTAAGCCCCGTGTGTGAGTTGGGCTAAAGAAACAAAAAACTTTTCATGATGCATGCACTAACAATATATCAAAAGTTTTATCATACCTTCTTTACAAATTTAACTCTCACTTCTTGAAAGATAGTAGTGAGAAGTCATGAAGCAAAATGCTCTTAAATTATTCTGTTTGGAAATATATGAATAATTAAAGATTTTGAGCTTCGAATAAAATTTCAATAACACTTTAGAACAGTTCCCCGAAAATAGCTCAACAAGTAAAGCAACCAAGTTAATCTGACAGGGCACAGTGGTGGCTCTCACACCAGGTGAAGCACTTAACCCCCAACACCTGGTAAAAGAGCACAGAGGTGGCTCTTACTTCTGTGAAGCACTTGACCCCCAACACCTGGTAGGTGTACATCCTACCGAGTGAAATACTCCTCCCTCTCTCACTCAATCCAAACCGGTTATCCCACTTCCAGCCGTCGGTTCTACCAGAACCCCGTCGCTAGTTGAGGATGGCTCAACCTTCTATACTGACACCCTGATCGAAAAGAGTCAACCTCTCGGAGGTGGCCACCTGCCGAGAGATATCCCCAGACCAACCAAAGGCTAGTATAAAGGCCTAGCCCCCATTGAATACTCAACGTTATTCAATCTTCACAATTCATAAGGCTCCAAAATGGAACCTACAAAATTAGTTCAATATAGTTCCAAACAACATTTTTCAACTCATACAAAAATTTTAGAAGGTATGGTTTTAAGTCAATAATTTATTCCACAAATTCATAGTGGAGGAGCCACATGCTCAAATAAGTCATGCTGTGATTTTCAAAAATTAGACGCATGCCCAAAAATTTATCTCTTGCATATTCAAAACAAATCAAAATGTTTGATGCTTAGCTCCTAAGTCATGCCTGACACATTTTAAAAGTTTATAAATCTAGAAGTTTCTAAAATTAGAAGTTTTTCAAATGTAGAAAGTTTCCAAAATAAGAAGGTTCCAAATATAGAAGTTTTCAAAATTAGCTACCGTGCTAAAATTTCGTATTTGCAAGAGATATTCACCAACCTTACTTTCAAACCAAGATAATAAAATAAAATCAATTTCATAAATGCAAGGGAACTTACCTTATCCTTGCTCAAAAGAAAGGTCTCCAACAGTTGACCTAACCCCGCCTGGGGTAAATATAAATCACAATCAAACTCAAGCTAAAAACTCACTTCCACAAATAAAACTAGCTCAACTCACTACTACCATGATCGTAGTGTCCCAAGCTTTAAGGCCAAATAATAAATAAAAAGGTTTGTAAGCTAAGTCTAATTTGATATTTAAAATAATTAGTGTTTTGAAAAATCGGTACTAATAAGTTGAAGATTAAAATCTCGCTAAAATAATTTAGAGTTTATTTAATAAAGGGTCCTAGGTTATATTAGGTAAAATAATGATGTATTAATAATTAAGTTGTTAGAAAATAATTGATAGCTAAAATTAGTAGAAAATAAATTTAATAAGTCTAGCTCAAAAAATAATAAATAAATTCTTAATGGGTTTTGATTAAAAGATAATAATTAAATTTTTAGTAATAAATATTTTACTAATTATAATTATTTCCATAAAAGGCTTTATTTGATTTCATTATTTTAAATAATATATATATATATATTATTTTTCTAGCAAAAGCTATTATTTATTTGACTAAAATATCCTTATTATATATAATAATCCAAATCTACCCCTCCTAAGGTTTTTTTTTTTTTTTTCTATATTACTAGCAAAATCATATTAGGAAATATTTTATTCATGAAATAAAAATTAGCTTAGGGACAACTAGGTCATGATCATATTTCTATGGCTAACCACAATCATGAGCATATACAATCCTTCAATTCATCAAATCATCCAAATCATGCATATAAGCATAGATCTAGACTTACTACGGCATGATCTAACTATTACTAGCATAAATATAATCATAGCTTCAATAATCACACAAGAATATAATTCCTATTCATCATAGATGATATAATCTCTAGCATACTTGATCATGGAGACATACATCAAACCCTAGAACACCATATATTCAACCAAGATAAGCAACTTATGCAACAATCCCATCTCCTTCATATTCATACATATATTCATGCTTCAATCTCAACTCATCACAACAATATATACTCAACCCTATTCATGATTCATCTTCTATCAACATCATCCTAGAGACATGAGTCTAGAATTTAAAAGAAGGGTTAAAAAGGCTTACTTGATTGGTGAATACCTTGAAGAAGTTTCGAATGAATCTCAACCCCTAGATGCCTAAATCCATTCAAGAAAGATGAAGAAAGCATGGCTATTGGTGAAGAAGCCATCTGGCCAAGAAGGAGAGAGATTCGGCCAAGAGAGAGAGGGAGTGTTCGGTTAAGAGAGAGAGAGAGAGAGAGAGAGAGAGAAAAGAGAAGAAGAGAGTCCATTAGCATGTTTAAACACAAATATATTCATTAGAGATCAAAGATTAGCGAAGATGAAGTTGATTGAACAAACCTACCTTAAAGGTGTTCTTGAGCCTTCACAAAATTTCTAGTATTTTGATCCAAAAGAGCAAGTTGGATTTTGGAGTTTGATGTTAAAAATGGTGCGGATGGACTCACAGCAATGAATAGATGAAATCTGGAATTTTTTAGAGGTAGTTTGAAGTGATTTGGAGAGGTATTAGGTGAAAGGAATGAGTAGGTGTTCTTGGTATACTATTTGTTCTTGAAGGTTGAAGAGAATAGAGAGCTTTTGGATGGGAGGCTGCCGAAATTCTGAAGAGATTAGGGTTGCCGAATTGTTTGTAAGGTTTAGGAAGATGATTTTCTGGTTTGGAAGGAAAAAAGAAAGGCTAGTTGTTGAAATCCTTAATGGATATTTTTGGGAAGCAAATTTGGAAACTAGATATAACAAGAATATCTTTGATTATTGGAGGGCTTTTGGGAATCTGCCATGGACGAATTTTGGAGCAGTATTTCGGCTGAATGAAAGCTGGTTGAAAAAGGCTAAGGGTGGCCGAAATTAAGGAGTATAATGGTGAAGGAAAGGTCTGGTTGTTTGAGGGATATTTTATGGAAGGTTGCTAAATCATGGTGGCTGGAATTTTTGGTATCCAAATCAAGGCATGATTGCAGAATTTTTTTTGGAAATCTTTTAGGCAGCCATGACTAGATTTTTAGTGCAGAACTTAGGAAGGATAATGGAGCTCAGTTAATGAAGGTTTAAGGGTGGTTTGTGCAGAAAATGATGGAGCTTCGGCTAGGATAGAACTAGGAACAAAGCTGGAAATAAATCCTGCATAAGATTTTCGCCCTTGCTGGAATTTTCCCTGGGCAGTTTCAGCTGCCACCTCCGGCTAGCTTGCAAGGAGTTTGAAGGAGATTTCTGGGGTCTTCCATGGCTGGTTTCTAGCCTACTTTATGGAGGAAAAACGTGGCTAAGATGTTGAGCAAAAATTGGAAGAAAACAGCTTGGTTTCAGACCTCCAAAGCTGCAAATCTGCCCATAAATTTTTCTGGTTTTGCACAGTATTTGTGCAGTCCGAAAATGGCCAGGAAAATTTAGATTTCAAGCTGATCAAAAGGGCCATTTTCTGGAAGCTTTTAGAAGGGAATAATAGCTAAGAATTTTGACACCTTGAAGGCACAAGAAGCTGGAAAATTTCAATTCAATACATGAAGGGAAATGAACCTAGCTAGAGTGAATTTTTAGAAAGTTCACTAAAGAATTTAATTCACTTGAAATCCTTCCATTGTTTCGGTCCATAAGATGTCTTTTACTAAGACATTTTGAACCTTCAAAGCCACAGCACATTGCTGGAATTTTTCTAGAATAAAATTGGCTTGAAGAAAATGAACAAACTAATGAATTGAGAAATAGGAAAAATTAAGGATCAAGAGGAAATGAATTCCCCTTAGGAATTTTGTGTAGAGCAAAAGAGTAAGATTTGAAGACTTCTATCATGTCTCTCATAGGACAACATCTCTACCCTACTCCAAACACCACTAAGGCCGACAATGATATTTCCCAAGCAAAAATAAAATTTAATCATGCTATAGCTCTAATGATGGAATTTGAACCTAATACCTCAAGAATTAATTCCAAAGCTCTAACCACTAAATTACAACAACTCTTGTTCTTATTTTCCCTCTAAAAATATATTTCCTATTTAATCCTCAAGCTACCTCCCTATTTTCACCTCAAGCAAAAATTACCATTTTGCCATTCTCACTCAATACTCACAATCAAGCCTTCGAGATAATAAAACGCAAATCCAAAGCACATAAAATAATATAAAAACATATTTAAACATGTAATAAAATATTATATGCATCGCAACCCCCTTACTTTAAGGTTGGTTTCGACTGGGGTTTCACACCTTCTCTAACTCCAGTTCAACCTCCTTTAAATGACAAGGATTATCATCAATGGTGTAGAGCCAAGCGGATGACTTTGATTTCCAAAAAGAAATTAATTTTTGTCAATGGAACTATCAAAGTACCAAATCATACAAAAAATTCTTATGCAGCTTGGGAGCAGTGTAACAATATGGCTCTTTCATGGATTCTAAATTCAATTTCACCTTCTATAGCTCAAAGTATTAGATGAATAGATACAACTTATGAAGTGTGAAATTACTTGCATGAACTGTTTTCTCAAGGTAATTCCTTTAGAATTTTAGATCTTCAAGAGGATATTTACAACCTCAAACAAGGTTCTTCAACTTTGAATAAGTATTATAATAATTTGAAGATTGTGTGGGGAGAATTACTTAACCTAAGGCCACTTCTTAATTGCTATTGTGATCCAAGGTGTAAGTGTCCTGCACTACCAGAGGTAAAGTCTAACAACGATGCAGATTTTGTTATTAGATGTATTTAAGGCTTGAAAGATGAATTCAATAGAATCAAGTCACGGGTTCTACTGACTCAACCTTTTCCTATTATAAATCAAGAATTTTCTATGGCTTCTACATATGAGAGATCTCTTAATTACAATTCTACGCATTCTGATATGTCAATTTTTGCAAATCCTCAAAATTTTACCACTAAACATGTTATGGTAAAGTCACAGGGGTATGCAAGAAATCTTTCTAAGCCTAAACATTTAATGAATGTTACTGGAAAAGCAAATGGAAGAAATCATGTTGTTTCTGATGCAGTGGTGAATCATGTTGATAATAATGCAAATGGCATAAACATACACTACTATGCTGGAAATTATGGTTATAGAAAGGGAAGTAATGTGAATAGGAAGTTATAATGTACCTTTTATGGGTTACAAGGGCACACCATTGAGAGGTGCTATAGGAAACATGGTTTTCTTGTAGGGTATCAAAACAAAATCAAAATTTGAAGGGTTTAGGTTTTACGTCTTAGGCTAATGCTGTTATGGATAGAAATGATTTTTGGAATATGTCTAATGCTATGACTTTAACTATAGGTTGTCCTAATATTCTTGTAGATTCATAAGCTTCAATATATGCGACATAAGAATAATATCAACAATTGCTACATTTAATTCAGTCACATCAATTTGTTTCAAATTCTAGCTCCGTAGCTAATTTTGAACGTACTCATTCCATTAACCAAGAAAGTACTCTCTCAGTAGATTTTTCCAACTCTTTCCATCGTGTTCAAGGCATAAGTATATCCTCCTCTACTTAAAATTTAGACTCAAGTGCTACAGACCATGTTTGTTCATGTTTGGATTTTTTTTTTTTTTTTTTTGAAGTTCATCTTGCTCAAAATATTTCAATTAAGCTATCTATAGGAGACATACTTTTTGTATCTCATATAGGAATTCTTCAATTAAATCCTTCCATGGTTCTATATCATGTGCTTTTTTATACCTATGTTTTCCTTCAATCTGATTTCTGTTAGCAAGCTCCTTCAACACAAACAGTGTGTCATAACCATCAAACATGATTATTGTTTTCCCAAGGGTCCTCATATTAGCTAGATGATTAGATCAGCTAGGTTGTCAAATGGGCTCTATCACTTTGATCTTCTTCAATCTGCTCGTCCTACAACTGTAGCATGTATTTCATCTAATGGTGATTTTTGTGATAAGTTATTTTTGCGGCATTTTAGATTAGTTCATCTTTCTTTTACACAACTAGCTATAATACAGAAGAGTAATTCTTATGTTTCTTTACCTAATAAAGATGCGTTCTGTTCTATTTGCCCTCAAGATAAACAGTATAAACTTTCATTTCTTATGTTTCTTGTTGTGTGCTTTTGTGATAGATAAATGCTTCCAAAGCTCAATCAGATTTTAAATTAAAATAAAAAATTAACTCAAATAACACACAAATTTGAACAAGTATACCTATCGTGTAATATATAGTTGTATTGGTATGTATCGAAAAATCCCTAGGAACTATCTCAACTATCCCTACTTCCACCCTTGTTTCATTGTTCAATCAACTAAAATAGAGAAATCAAGTCACTAACTACTATCAATTACAATTGATTATCAATGAACATAACAAGAATACATCAACCCAATCACAAAGTAGAGTCTAGAATATCACAAGAGCAAGATATAAGTAAGAAAAGTAGATTAGTCATGTAATTAAAGTGAATTCCCCTAATGACGATCATGTATCAACTATTACTCAATCAATTGAATCAAAATCTAAGAATTCTAAGGGGCCCCAAATGCAAACACCTACTCTTTCTCAAGTAATGAGTTTCATATCCTTCAACCTAACCCATAGATATCTCTATTATATAAATTAAACCTAAAGAACATTAAAGTCAAAGACCCACAAATCTAAAATAAAAAAGTGTTAAGCCCCTATCTCTAGGTGAATAAATAACTCCATCCATCACAAAAATCTTATTCCCTAAATCATTTCTCAAGTTTATCAAGAGAAAACAACTCTGTTGAACCAATATAAATGGGTATCCATCTCATAAATCCTTTTTCCAAAGTCAAAATAAGAAAATAACCTAATCAATCAATTTAATTTAATCAAATAACCCAAGTGATATATTACTCAAATAAGATTTAATTAATCAAATAATAATCTAATACAAGATCAAATTAGGGCACAACCCTTTCATTTTAATTATATCTAAGTAATATAAACATCACTAAATCAAAACTACGAAGCAAAAGTAAGGAAAACTTATAGATAAGTGTTATTCTTCTACTTTGGTTTTTCTTTGGGGATACTCTTCTTCTTCTTCTTCTTCTTCTTCTTCTTCTTCTTCTTCTTCTTCTTCTTCTTCTTCTTCTTCTTCTTCTTCTTCAATCTAGAATTGATCATCTCTTCTAGCTCTCCTTAATATTTCAAAGAATTTTTAGATCTAAATCTCGTATGGCTCCCCCTTAAAATGCCCCAAATGAAGGGTATCTATAGTTTCCTTTGAGAATCCCTAAAATCCATTGAATAGGGGTTGACTGCGACGTTGTACCGCACTGCCCAAGGTGTTTTACACAACATCGTGTATACTTTGCATTAATGACATTACCTCTCTAATAATGTCATGTAACATGACCTTCACAAGAAAGATGTAACCATGCATGACGGCATCTAAAATTATAGGAATGGTGCCATTAGTTCTCAGTACTTTGAAGATTCTGATACTTTGAAAGTGCATAGTACCATTACAGGTGGACAGCATAGCACCATTAAGTCCCAGTACATTAATTCTAAAGTTCAAGTTATGACATGGCACCATGGAATGTGAGTTGAATGATGCCGGTGCTCCTCAAAACTCTTTTGAAATTCTTTTCATCTTGCTTCCACCTTTATTCTCAAATCAATGCACCTTACATTAAATAAGGTGAAAATATGGAGATAAGTAGCAATCCATAATAGATTTCTGAACACTTTAAAGCATAAATGATGTATAAAATGTATATGTATTGAGCACTCATACTTAAGCTTTTGCTTGTCCTCAAGTAAATTATTAAAAAGCATAAATTAGTGAATTACTTAAGCACCTCAAGCAAAAAACATTTTAACAAGAGTGAATTTTTGGCAACATTGACTATCATGAGAAAGATATTCTTTCTCGTTTGAGATGAAAATCCAATTCAAGATCACTCAACCAAGCCAGACTCGTGTAAACCCATGTATTTTAATAGATAAAACTACGACCATCAAATTTAAATTAAACAAGATTGTATCTATTTAGCGAGCTTTACCTCATCTCCTAGAACAAGAATAAAAACCCAGTGATTCATATAAGCGAAGAATAGTGAGCTAACTTAAGTTCTTTGACTTCCAATACTACTGTAATTGATAGGGGCTAAATTAGTCATATTTTTTATAGTTATTTGAGGTTCTTTTGTGATACATTTTGTTCAATAACTAGTCATATTCCTTCATATTTAAGATTTTACCCTTGAAAAGGTATTTTACTCATTATTTCAGATTTTAGGGATAAAACGAATAAAAAACATCACAAAATAAAACCAAGGTGACGCCAAACAGGGCAGAGGAACCGGCACCGGCTATGAGCTATTGGCATGAACTTCGAGGATATAAATTTGTGAAATAAGACCGAAACAGACCCAAGGTGGTGCCGACTCCAGTAGCCAAGGCGGCGCCGGCTGTACTTTGGACAACATTACATGGAAATCAAGAAAAAATCGACGAACAACAAAAGAAACAGAACACAACCAGTGCCAGCTGTGCCCTGAGGATGAGACGGACTTTGATTTTTTTCACGCGATTTTTGGTAATCTGCGAAATTTTAGTATCTTCCTGCTTCTACTTGGCCAATAACCTTACACCAACAAATTTAGGCACTTCCTAAGCCTATAAATAGATGGAAAACACAAGAAAAAATGAGAGAATTCATAGATCATCATAGAAAATCACTCAAATCAAATGAGGAACTCTTCAATTCAAAGAGGATTGTGCAAAAGGGTCTTCAAAGGAAGAAGTAGGAGGCTTGTCTATGAGTGCTTTCTTTTACTTTGTTTTTTTTTTTTTCTTAAACAATGATGTGTTTATTATTTTATTGTAATTTGATATTGTTTTAGGTATTCATGCTTTTTAGGGTTATTTGATCTTTTGAGTAATTGATTGTTATTCTTGCTATTTAATTACTTAGGTTGATTACGAGATTGATTGGTTGTTTCTTTCTATTAACTCATTAGACCAAAGGGGTTGATGGTGGTTTTAACTTATTAATTTCATATTTATTAGCTATTAACTTACTAGACCAAGGGGGTTAATTGCTGAGGATTGAGTAATTAAAGGTTAATTAATGTTTGCCAGACCAAGGATTCATTGATTAATTTCATGCTTTAAATTTGCCAGACCAAGGAAATTTAATCAAGGATTGTGTTTAATGCATCTTGTGGGTGAATTAGTTAAGATAGACCAAGTGATGCTAATTTATCTAGAAGATAGTGATTTAATGGATTGACCAAAGAAATGAATCTATAGTAATTCTTCATAATGCCAAGAGAATAATTAGTTATGATAATGGTTAAGTACTTTAGGATCATGTTTGTCAAAATAATGGTTTGAGTTATATAATTCTCCATCATTGACATGTATATATTTTTATTTTCTTTTGTTTTATTTCTTTTTCACTTTATTGAGTCGGTTAAACAATGAGAGAAAATGGATTAATGCATACTTTTCATTGAGGATCGATACTTATTTGAACCCTATGCTATGTTAATGATGAGTACGCTTGCTCATATGTGTAATTTGGGGCTAACGTTTTAATTTAAATTTGATTGGGAATGTGCTTAGTTTTTATATGATTTTTATACTTAAATCCGAACACATCAGTAATCCAAGTAGTAAATAGAAGATTAGTCTATAAGCTCACTTTTGCAGAGTAATGTAGATGCCTAATAGAGATGGATAATTACTATTTTTTCAACTTTTACATTGCCCTCATTAAATTATCAATTTCTTTTAGAGTAAGGTAATGCAAATGCCTAATAAAAACGTGTAATAAACATATTCAACTTTTGCATTATCTTACTTTATCTCTTATTATTTTACTCCAATCCACATGTACTTAAATTCAGAGTAAGGAAAAGCAAGAAGACCACATAATATAAATCAATTAAAATTTCCTACCTATATTTTATCACAAGTTTCTCATCAATTTCAAGAAATAAAATGTCACAATGTTTACTAAAATATAAACAATGTTAATTCAAATTCTCAATAATTAGATTATATTACATCAAATATACATGTTTACCTAAGAATATCCCAATTAAAATAACCTCATACCAAATTCTCATACCAAAAATAAAAAGAGTAGCAATCCCAAAAGAGTTCAAAATATGCCCAAAATAAAAAAAAAATAGCCCATTTTATACCAACAATAACAACAGAATTTTATACCAATAATAAAAATAGAAATGCCAAGGTATTCAATAAATACTTACAAGAAGTAGCCCATTTTATACCAACAATAATAATAGAATTTTATACCAACAATAACAATAGAAATACCAAGGTATTCAATAAATACTTGCAAGTAGTAAAACCTAATCCTCTCTCCCATACTTAATGTTAGCCCTAAAGGCATTCTCCTATGTTTTGACTTCTGACAAATATTGATGAAGATTAACTTGTGTGGTCTATATGTGATAGGACATATTTGATCTTAGTTCTTCTAAGGCATGCAAATAAGATTACTAAGCAATTCTTGAGCAATTAAATCCAAGAACGGGTGATCAAGTAGAAAACTAAGCTTAAGAGATTGCATACCAAGAAGTCCTTGTGGAAGAACTTTAGACTAGGAATCGTTATTAAGATATTTCTTGTAAATTCCTATGTCTCTTTACTTTATTATTCAATTTATTTCTACCTTGAAGCACACAAACAAAAAGATTTCAAAGTTTTATATCTCAGAATTTTGAATTGAGTAGTTTGGATGATTCTGCATCCAAAAGATTCGTTCAAAATCTCGTGAACAGTGTCAAATCATTTCTGCCTGAAAAGTGCCATTTTGGACTTACATTTTGAATGCATCATTGTCCGAAACATGAGTTCAAAACGCGGGTAAATCTGATAGTGAAAAATAGCCATTTTATAGCCGTTGGTACTTTACTTTATGTCTCTATATCAGGCTTCTAAACTCGATTTGACAGTAGATTTTTGTCCTATCCTTCTAAGAAACTCTCTTGCTCTATAGAAAACAAAAATATCTTTTATCAAAGTGCTTCAAAGTGAAATCAAATTTTATTTTAAAGGTAAAAGGGTTTGTGCTTATTCTTTGTGTACATCTACTCAAAGAAGAGAGCCTTTACTATTGCATTCATTTTCAATATCTTTTGTATACTAAGGTTGTGGTGTAAAACCCATCTGAGGTAAGCCTTGATTTGTTAGTTGATTGAGAGGTTTTGGAAAACCAAGTGTAATGATCATCTCTTGTATTTGGTACAGATTGATTTTATTGAGTTGGGTAAATGAAATTTGGTTGAAAATCCTTAAGTATGAGCTTAAGGAAGTGGATGTAGATCTTGGTAGATTAAACCACTATACATTCTATGTCTTATTTCTCTGCATATAGCATTAATTGCATCACGCTTCTTATCTCAGATCAAATCTGGATATTTCTCAAAGTTTCCTTAGATAGCTTTCTCTGTTGCCATGTAGTTGGTCCAAGAAACTTAAAGAACATTTATATTATGTAAAACAGATTTCTTAAAAATTTTTAATTTGCCAAAAATCTTATTCACCCCCTCTAAGGTTTTTCATTTAGTATCAGAGTGAGGTCTACTTATTCTCAGTCTAATAACCTTGTAGGAAAGATCCTCATGGCAAACTCATCCTCTCTTCCATATGTTGAAGGTTCATAAACAAATCGACCTCCTTTGCTCAATGGAAACAACTACACATTCTAGATAAACAGAATGAAAATCTATGTGTGCTCAATCAACTTTGAGTTGTGGAATTTGATAGAAAAGGATCCTTTTATTCTATCAAAAGTTGTTGATGGCATAAAAATGCCTAAACAAAATGACGAATTTGATTTTGAAGACAATGCTAAGATGACATTGAGTTTTCTAGCTATGAATATCTTATGTTGTGTTCTAGATGCCACTAAATACAATCGAGTTAGTGATTGTGATTCAATCTATGACATGTACAAATTACTTGAGGTCACCCATGAGGGGACAAACCAAGTTAAGGAATCCAAATTGGGGCTTCTAATTCATGATTATGAATTATTCACAATGAAGTTGTATGAAAGCATTACTGATATGTTTACTAGATTCACAAATATTATAAATGGTCTCAAAACCCATGGGAAGGTTTATTCCCTTGGAAAACAAAATCAAAAAATTCTGGATGCATTATCTAAAAGCTGACAGCCTAAAGCTCTTATGTAGAAGAATCTAAGGATTTAAAATCTTTACCAACTGAAGAACTGATTGGCTCCCTTTTAACACATGAAATGAAACTCAAGAGGTTTCAAGAATCCGATGATCATGATAAAGGTAAAAAGGGAATAGCACTGAAAGCTGAAAAAGAGGATGTAGAAACTAGTCAATCCGACATTAGTGATGAACTAAAATAGACAATGAAGGCCTGGCAATGACAGCAAAGAAATTCAGAAGGATGTTCAACAAAGGGAACTTCAAAAGAGGAAAGAAGTGTGCAAAAAAGAAAGGACAATCCTCAGCATTCAAACCTCAATGTTATGAATGCAAAAGCATTGAACACTTCATTACTGACTGTCCAGTTGCAAAAGAAAAGGAAGGCAAAATGTTTTTTAAAAAAAGAAGAATGAGTTGAAGGTAAAAAAAAGCAAAGGATTTATGGGGACTTGGGATTAAAATGGGTCTGAGTCTAAAGAAGAAGATTCTAAAAACAAAACTAGCAACATATACTTCATGGCCATGGAAAACGAGATAAACTCTACAACCACTAATTTCATATCTAATTTGCATATATCTAAACATGAAAAGCATGATGATCCAAATGAATTGCTATTTGATATGTTTCATGAACTAAAAAATCTGTCTAGAAAAAATAAATAAATAAATAAATAAAATTGAAGATTAATTGTTTGTTAAATAAGAATGAAAAGTTGTTGAGTGAGAAAAAAATATCTCTTGAGTCACGCATATGTGCTATTATGGAAAAGAATGTGATCATGACTACTTTATAGTATATATCTCAAGAAAATGAAAGTTTGTATGATAAAATTCATTCTCTTGAAAGTATGGTCAGCACGTTTGATGACATGAAAAATAGAGTCAATGACCTTACCACATGTATTGAAAAATTCACAAATGGCAAAAATATCCTGGAAAAATTACTAGAGACTCAATATCAAGCTGGAAATAGAAATGGCCTAGGATATAGACATGAGAATGAGGACAAAATTCACAAGCCTCAATTTGTTAAAGCTGCCTCATGCTACACGACAAACAAAGCATGCACATATGGTAAAAAAATGGGACACATAGCATCGAGGTGTCTTATTAAGAAGAAAGTGGAATCTGGCGGAATAATATTTTGGAAAATTATAGGAAACACTACTAATCCCCATGGACCCAAGAAAATATGGGTACCAAGAATCGCTTTTCTTTCTCATGTATAGGCACATTTATTGAAGAAAATGAGCTCCACCAAGTGGTACTTGAACAGTGATTGTTCAAGACATATGATTGGAAATGCAGCCTTGTTAGAAGATGTGCAAACCACAAATGAAGGATTCGTTACTTTTGGAGACAAAAAGAAAGGAAAAATTCTTGGCATAGGTAACATTAGTAAAGGTTCCTTAACCATTATAAAACAAGTATTACTAATTGATGAGCTAAAATATAATTTGCTTAGCATTAGCCAACTATGTGACAATTGTTACAAAGTCATTTTTGAAAAGGATTCTTACTCTATCATGGATAGCTCAAATTTTGAAACAATTTTTATTGCCAATCATGTTGGAAATGTGTATGTATTCTATCTAAATAACCTTATAGCTCATCGTATTAGATGCCTCTTCGTACATGACAATGATAGTTACCTTTGGCATAGAAGATTAGGTTATGTATCTTTTGATTTGCTAAACAAATTATTCTCAAAAGAGCTTGTTAGGGAATTGCCCAAAATGAAGCTTGATAAAAGAAAATTTTGTTATGCATGTCAATTTGGAAAACAAATCAAAACTACCTTTAAACCTAAGAAAATGATTTCAACCTCAAAACCTCTTGAATTAATTCATATGGATTTGTTTGGACCAATGAGGACTGTTAGCCTTGGCGGTAAAAAGTATGCATATATGCTAGTTGATGATTTCTCCAGATTTACTTGAACTTTATTTCTTGGACAAAAGGATAAAGCTTTTTTTGAATTTTCAAAACTAATCAAACGCATCCAAAATACTATTTGATGTAAACTGATTTCTATTAGAAGTGATAATGGTAGAGAATTTTACAACAATGAATCCACACACTTTTGTGATGAAAATGGAGTATTTCACAATTTTTCAACAGCTAAAACACCTCAACAAAATGGTGTTGTCGAGAGAAAAAATCGAACTTTGCAAGAAATGGCTAGATCCATGATTTGTGAAAACGCCCGTCCAAAATACTTTTGGGCTGAAGCTGTTAATATAACATGCTATATTGTAAATCGAGTAATATTGAGACCGTTTTTTAGAAAAACACCATTTGAACTTATGTTTGACAAAACTCCATCAATCTCCCATTTTAAAGTGTTCTGCAGCAAATTTTTGTCTTTAACACTCAAGATAATTTTGGAAAATTTGATAGCAAATCCGATGAGACTATATTTCTTAGATACTCTTCCAATAAAAAGGCATATAAAGTGTACAATAAAAGATCTCAATGTGTAGAAGAATCCATACATGTTATTTTTTATGAATCTAACATTTATAGTCCAATAAAAAATGATGATGATGTAGGAGGTTCAAAAGAAGTAAGAAAAGACCAATTCAAAACTCCACTGCTAGATACTCATGCAAAAGAAGAAGAAATTGAAGAACAACAAGCTGAGCAAGGAAGGTAACAAACTGAAGAGTCCACGGATCAACAATTACCAAAGGATTGGAAATACAAAATCGATCATCCCAAAAAACAAATCATTGGTGATCCAAGCTATGGAGTTAAAATTAGACGGTATTTCTTAGATAACTTTGCCCTTCTCTCAAGTAGAGAACCTAACTGTATTGATGCAATACTGCATGATGAATTTTGGATAATTGCTATGCAAGAAGAACTAAACCAATTTGAAAGAAATTAATTTTTGAAACTTGTCCCTGGACCACTTAAACATCCAATTATTGGTACCAAGTGGATATTTAGAAACAAACTTGATGAAAACGGAGCTATCATTAGAAATAAAGCTAAACTGGTCACCCAAGGATTCAATCAAGAAGAGGGCATTGATTATGATGAGATATTTGCTCCTGTTGCTAGACTAGAATCTATAAGAATGCTTCTTGCTTTTATTTCCTTCAAAAATTTCATACTTTATCAAATGGATGTTAAGTGTGTGTTCCTAAATGGCTTTATTGGGGAGGAGGTGTATGTAGAATAACTTCTTGGTTTTATTCATGAGCACTTTCCAAATCATATTTTCAAACTTTCTAAGGCTCTTTATAGGTTAAAACAAGCTTCACGAGCTTGGTATGAGAGGTTTAGTGGATTCATGCTTTTAAAAGGTTTTTCAAGAGGCTTGATCAATATCACTTTGTTTATCAAATCTGATAAATCTCGTGATCTACTTATTGCTCAAATTTATGTTGATGACATCATTTTTTGTGCTATTAATGATTCCTTGTGCAAGATGTTTGCTAAGACAATGTAGCAAGAATTTGAAATGAGCATGATGAGAGAACTAAATTTCTTCCTTGGACTGCACATTAAGTAAATTAAGGATGAAATCTTCATAAATCAAGCTAAGTATATCAAGGAGTTGCTCAAAATGTTTGGTATGAATGAAGTCAAAGAAATCTGCACACCTATGGGTACTTCTATAAAACTTAACAAAGATGAAAAGGGTAAGAAGGTAGATGAACATAAGTATAGAGGTATGATTAGAAGCTTACTCTATCTCACTGCTAGCCGGCCTGACATTGTGTTTCAGTTTGTCTTTGTGCCCGATTTCAATCATGTCCAAAAGAATCGCACCTACGTGCAGTAAAATGCATCATTCGATATCTAATAGGCACATATGATTATGGCTTATGGTATCATCACACTAACACATTTGATCTTATAGGATACACTAATGCGGATTATGCAGGCTACAAAGTGGAAAGAAAAAGCACAAATGGCCATTGTTAATTTCTTGGATACTCTTTAGTGTCATGGCACAGCAAAAAGCAAGCTTATGTATTCTTATCCACAACCGAGGCTAAATATATTGCAGCTGGCAGTTGCTGCGCACAAACCTTGTGGATGAAAAATACATTGCTTGATTTTGGTTTTAACTTTAATTGCGTACCTACATTATGTGCCAATACAAGTGCTATCAATCTAACTAAGAATCTTGTTCAACATTCTAAGACCAAGCATATAGAAGTTAAATATCATTTTATCCATGATCATATGCTTAAAGGCGATGTGGGTGTTAAATATATTTCAACTGATTAACAACTCGCCAACATATTTACAAAACCTCTGGTTGAAGAAAGATTCAACAATCTGAGAAGAGATTTGGAAATTACAAAAATCACATGACTAACTTGTTTGCACAAGTTTTCTTTATTTTGCAGAATCACTGAAGACAAAGATTTTGGATGCAGTGTTTAGGTCTAAAACCTACCTCTAAAACTCATCCTTGAAAAAGTTCCATTTGGATGTATATTTTAGATCGGGCTTGAATCCAAAACAGAATCATCTTTAATGCTTTGATTTTCCTTTAAAAATAACTTCTTTCATATTTTCATAATTAAATTTCAAAATGCTTGCGCTTTTCTCAAGATAGATTTTTGAAATCTCTGAGTAAAGTAGCATTTTCAATGTACTTAATTGCACTTCTATCGCAGCTTCCTAGGTATTAACAAAGTACTTTCCTTTCCCTCTCTCTTCCAAACTTTGGAACCAACGATTACTCACTCCATCTTCTGCAAAATTCTTTGAGGTCTTCCTCTCTGATCAATCGAGTGTCAAAGCCCTCATCTTCTCAACAAAATGGAAAAAACAAAATCAGCCACACCGAAACTAAAGAAGGAGCGAAAAACTTCTCCAATGATAAAGAATAAGCTTTTTGCAATGAACAAAAGGAAAAGAAACTGCACCAGATTTCTCGACGTTCCATTATGATTCCTAAAAATTATCACCGGAACAAAAGAGTTCCGAGACTCAGGTACTTCGATTTATAGATTCAAAAAGTGAATCTGCTTATAATGATTAGGTCTCAAGAAATAGAACTGTGATTATTGGGTATCGAGTAAATCCATCATCTTTCTTGAATTTCTCCAATGTGTTGAATCTGTTTAAGTTTATTGGTTGGGGTAGTTTACTGTTCGTCGATGAAAAATTATTTACCCCATTCATTTGGAAATTCTACGCTAACTTGAGGAAAGGACAACTTGAGGAAATCGAGGGAGGGTTTATAATTCAATGGTATACTTCTAGAGTTTAGGGGAAGAATATTGAATTCGACCACCATTTGCTGAATAGAGTATGTGAAGTAAAAGATGGAGGGATTCAGTATTTTGAACTGAATAAATTTCTAAAGGGAATTAACATGTTTGATTTAAAGAAATTTGAAGAAATGTTTGCTGGTGGAAGGAGTTTCAAGAATTTCAATAACAGAAACACTAAATGGCTAAATAGAGAAGGTAGTATCTTACACCATATGATCTCAACCATAGTGATGCCAAGTTTTGGTCATAAAACCTCCATTAAAATAATGCAGATGGTGATTATATTAGCCTTGTCTAAAGGAAGGCAAATAAGTTTTGGATTCTTAGCTACCAAGTTGATGTTGCAAATAAGAAACACCTCTTGCAAGGCCCTGCCATATGAGAATTTGTTAACAAAAGTCTTCAGATACTTATCAAAAATGAATATATATATATATATATATATATATATATATATATATATATAGCTTTGAGTCCTTTGAGCGCATGGGATATGTGAGGATAGGAAATGAATGGAAGTTGCTTCGTGACACAGATGGTGAGAAAAGGGAAAGATTGTTGAAAGTAAAAGCTGAAGGAAAAAATGCCCCTTTTGTTGGAGCCAAAAGAAAAAGTGAGGTAGAACCTCAAGAAGCATCCTCTACCAAAGGGAAAGAACAAGCTCAGGAAAAAGGATTATCTGAAAGTATATTGGATGCCGTCAATTCTCTGGCTATTCTCGAATGGCCTCAGTTCAGAACTTCAAACTCTTGGAAATAGACTAACTGTGGTGGAGAAGAAGGCAAAAAACGAATGAACCGGTGTCTGTTCCTGTAGCACCTACTCCAATAAAGGAAATAGCAAAGGTAACAGTCCCTGAGAAAGAAACTGGATGAGAACAACCTACTGAGGAAGTGACAAATACTGCATAAAACAAAGAAAAATCTCTACCTCAGAAAGGTGTAGCACCTCCTGCCTTCTCTGAACCTCATGTCTCATCTGGGAAGAGACAGAAAAATATTGTGGTTAAGAGGAAATTAAGTAGGATTGCTTGTCAACACTCCTGAAAAGGTGTCGGATCAAAGATTGAAACAGTTCACATCTCCTGAGTGACCAGATTAGTAGAATGCACTCCAGCTGACCTCTACCCCGATTGACCTCAATTCTCATTGCTATCTTAAACAAATCTTTTTTTTTTTTTTACATCTAAACAATTTATTTCCTGTCTTTTAACAAGTCTGTCAGCTTACCTTATAAATGCTTCATATCTATATATATCATTTTTCCTGCTTCATTTCTATTATTCCTCTTTTTGATTAATGACAAAGGGGGAGAAAATTGACTGCTCTATCGTTGGATTGTGATTGTCATGTGATTGGATTGATTCTGTTTATACTTGCCTATTGTGATTGGGCAATGTTGTGATAAGTTTCTACTTATGATTGTGAGTGTGTTGGCTCCGCTGACTGTGTTGTGATTATTCTACTAATCAGGAACGAATGAAAAATTCATTTGATCATCTATGTGACAGTGTGCTATGCTCTCCGTGTCTAATTGTTAATAATGTACTAATAAATAACTGTTTGACAGTCTGTTTGACAGTCCTTGAGTAGTAAACTAACATGAGGGAAACTTTGTGCTCTGAATTGATGTTCTGCACTAAAATTGATATTCTGCACTAACATATTGCCTCTAAATATAGCTAAGGTCTTGTAATTCTCTCTATGAAATTCATGACAAGATTTGAATAAACTGCTTGATATGAAAATTTATAATCTGTGATCTCAGTTTTGTTTATGTCCAAAAAGGACACCAGTTTGATATCCTGAATGTCATCCAAAAGTACTCCCTTTAGGAATAAAAGTATCTTTAAGACTAGAATTATTGGTAAATTTATTTTAAGTTATTGACATGATTCTGTGACATATTCATTTATAAAAATCTCATACAGTTGGATAGCTTCCTTAATGATCAAAACTCTTTGAGAAAACCAGGACAGATCAAAATTCTAAAAATCCATTATCTTCTACATTATGACAGGGGGAGTTTTTGGGCTCATATTTTCTTGATTTAAAAGTCCTGTCCAAAATTGTGTTCTTTTAAAACTACATGTTATTTTTTGGATACGCATTTTGGACATCCAAAACTCAAAATCCAAAAAGTTCTATACTCATTTTCACCAAGTTTTGGATGTACTTTTTGGATGTACAAAATTGACTCCAGTTTTGTCACATAATTTACAAATATGCATATATGCACATATTAAGGGGGAGCATCTCATCTCATGACTTATTTGCTATAACTCTCTTCTATACATGGTTATAAAATCATTGTAACAGTTATTCCTTTAAGGAATAATCATGGGATGGAAGGAAGCAGGAAATGCAGGTATATTGGCTATAAGCTCATTAAGCCATGCTTTTGAGTATATACCTAAAATTCTTATCTTCAACTCATAAGCTCTCTTTGAGTCCTATAAATAAAAATTACACTTCATTAAAAAATATTCTTATTTCTCTCGGTCTAAACATGTTAGTACTAAACATATCTTTATTATTTATATATCACAATCTTATCAAGTTTGTCATTACTCCAAAAGGGGGAGATTGTTAGCTCTAAGGGCATTCTCCTATGTTTTGACTTAAGACAAACATTGATGAGGCCTAACTTGTGTGATCTATATATGATAGGACATGTTTGACCTCAGTTTTTCTAAGGCGTGCAAATAAGATTACTAAGCAATTCGTGAATAATGGAATCCAAGAACGGGTAATCAAGTAGAAGACCAAGCTTAAGAGATTGCATACCAAGAAGTCCTTGTGGAAGAACTTTAGATTAGGAATCGTTATTAAGGTATTTCTTGTAAATTTCTATATTTATTTACCTTATGATTCAATTTATTTCTACCTTGAAGCACACAAACAAAAAGATTTCAAATTTTTATATATCAGAATTTTGGATTGAGTAATTTGGATGATTTTGTATCCAAAAGATTCATTCAAAATCCCGTGAACAGTGTCAAACCATTTCTACCTAAAAAAGTGCTATTTTGGACTTACCTTTTGGATGCATTATCGTCCGAAACATGAGTCCAAAATGCAGGTAAATCTGACAGTGAAAAATAGCCGTTTTATAACTGTTGGTACTTTACTTTATATCTCTATATAAGGTTTCTAAACCCGATTTGACAGTAGATTTTTTTTCTATCCTTCTAAGAAACACTCTTGCTCTATAGAAAATAAAAATCTCTTTTATCAAAATGCTTCAAAGTGAAATCAAATTGTGTCTTAAAAGTAAAAAGGTGCTCCGCCACAGTGAAAAATTGTTATAGGTAATTTTATCAAAGCTGTTATGCAGTCCTATTAGCTTGGTAATAACCATTAGTTGGTCCTTCATGACAGTGGCGGAGAATGTTTCAAGCTACAGCTTGATCAACACATCTCCTAATGACATGATCTACACAACAACGAAAGAGGAAAGGATCCTCCCAAAATAAATAGTTCACATCTGAAAGAAATTTCTTCTTTGTTATGAAGTGTATTCTTTTAAAATAATTCCTACAACTACACATAGTTAGCAAAATTTGTAAACCAATGAGAAGATGGAGTTTTACTATTAATCCATTAAAGTTGCTCATCAGAGAAAGTGTTATAGATCTTATCTTCCTTCAATGGCTCTAAATGAGGATTGTCCAACCAAGATAAATGATTTGCTGTAAGATTTTCATCTTTCTTTTTATCTCTAATCTCCAAATCAAATTTCAGTAAAAGTAACACCTATCTTATCAGTCTAGGCTTAAAGTCATGCTTATCAAGAAGATATTTTAAAGCAGAATGATCAGTGTACATAGTCACTTTAGATAAAACAAGGTAAGAATAAAATTTATCGAAAGCAAACACTATAGTAAGCAAACCTTTTTCTGTGGTGGTGTAGTTCTCTTATGCATCGATGAAAGTTTTACTTGCATAGTATATAGATTGAAAGTTCTTCCCCTATTTTTACATAAGGACTACACCCAGTACAAAGTTACTCGCTTCACATGTGAGCTCAAAAGGTAAAGACCAATCAAGAGTGACTAAAATTGGAGAATTTGTCAATTGAAACTTCAATTCATTGAAAGCCCAAAACAGTTTTTCGTCAAAGTTGAATGGGGTATCTCTTTCCAATAGAGAAGTGAGAGGCTTGGAAATTTTTGAAAAGTCCTTAATAAATCTCCTATAGACCCCCTGTATGACCTAGAAAAATTTGCAAGCTTTCACAGTGGAATGTGGAAGAACTTTTTCAATAATTTCAATCTTGGCTCAATCAGCCTTCAAACTTTTACTCGAGATTTTATGTCCTAAAAGAATGCCTTCGTTGACCATAAAATGACAATTTTTTTCAAATTCAATACTAAAATAATCTCTTCACATCTTTAAAGTACTCTTACTAAATTCCACAAACATAGCTTAAAAGAGTCTCCAAAAATAGAAAAGTCATCCATAAATATCTACATTATGTCACCAACCAACCCCTCAAATAGAGCCATTAATGCACATCTGAAATATTCTTGGACCATTACAAAGACCAAAAGGCATCGTTTGATATGCAAAAGTGCTAAAAAGACATATTGTAAAACCTGTCCTTTTTGGAAGCATTTTATTTATAAGGACATTTTATTTTTTATTAAGATTTGAGAGTAGAATCCTAGAAAATAAGAATTAGAATCTTTTGTGGTTAATAGTTTAAATAAGTAGGAACTTGAGTGTAATTATTTAAGGGTTAAGAAAAACCTTATGATTTATTATAATACAGAAGTCTGTGGAAAATATTGTTGTTTCCCTAAAGCTGTCAACAAACACAGAAAGAGTGAGAAAGAGAGAGTGATCAATTAGGGTTTGAAAAAAAGAACACCGTAAGTTGTTACCATCTTCAAATGTCGATAACAAAAAGTAAGTAAGAATGAATCTCTTTTATTTTCTTATAAGAATGATATAATAAAAATGTTATTTTTGGTTAAAATTTTCCGAATAAAGTATGATATTTTCTCAAAGTATATGTTTTAATGATTGATTAATGCACGGTATGTATTTTAGTGCTTGTGTTTTGAACATGATACATACATTGTTCTTGTGGATGTATTTGATGAAAGTTTTACATGATGGAATCTGTTTATGTTCTCTTTGGATGTGATGCCTCTAAGGTGGCTAAACCTTTTTGGAACAGCATTAAAATTGAATTTGTCTTTTTAGAATTTATGCAAGATGAAACTTCAATCTTTTTGGACTACTAAGGCCGGGTTAATCCTTTTTAGATTTTCCTAATTGAATAAGTTAATTCAGTTAGAAGATGGTAATTGTTATATGAATTTGAGTAGATAAATATTTTTGTATGATTTATATTCATAGCTATTTGTGGTGTTGTAAGGATGTGTCTGTCCTGTTTCTTTGATTAGGGGTGCTTTCAGTTATTGAACATAAAACAGAAATATTATCTAAAAAAAGAAAAAATATATATGTTTGGGTTTAAAAATAAATAAATAAATAAATAAGAATATTTTGCAATTTTCTGATTTGGGTGTATGGGAGTTCATGTTCTTTTGTAAAGATTGTCTTTTTCTTTCTTTTTTTTAATAAAGCTTTTCAAAATCCATGGCTGAATGGAATTAAAAAAAAAAAGAATTTTGCTGAGGTTGTTGGATAACGAAGTAGAGCAAGTGCCTTTTCATGAAGTTTCTTCCAAAAAGAAAATATTAGCTTCTTTTTCAAACTAAATAATATATATACATTATAGTTGTATTATATTAGTTGATTTTGAGATTTGAAATAAAAGAAACCAGTTAGTATATTTTATTTTCTTTTAAAATGCGTAAAATTTATACTTACTGAAAATAATTTGAGATTAATTGGGTTATTTATATAAACAAGGGTAAAAAAGAGAAATTTTTATTCACTTAGTGTGTCATAAGAATGTTTTAGGAACTAAATATTTTGTAAATGTTGTGAACTCTTCATCAAAATGATGGACAATGTTGTATATATGTATGTATATTATGTAGGTGTATAAGAAGCTCTATCCAGAGGAAGTGATTCATTACTACTTACTGAACATATAATTGACTCACCCATCAATATTTTCTCTTTTCATATTCTAATGATGCTTAGTGGTACGAAGGTCCTTTCTACTAGGAATGTGTTCGAGATGTAGAATGAGGTCAAAATTCAAGTATTATTTACAGGCTGTTGCTATTTTATTTGTTCGAATTCCTTTTCATGATATTTAAGCACTTGATGGAATAAGTGTAAAATTAGAATTTTGTTCTTTCATGTATTAAGCTAAGCAGGTTGTATTTGGGTTTTGGTCAGACTTTTCTTGGGAAAATTTAGTTATGATATATTTGGTTTATTATTTTTGAGAAAGTGTCTGATTATTTAAGTTTTTAATGCAAGGTTTCGTACTATTGGAGAAATACTCTAGCGATATTGTTGTACCACATCCTACAGGTATAAGGCGTGACATTTAATGGTATCAAAGCAATAGGTTTTGATCTTACTGGGGATGTCAAAATAGTTAGATATGAAGTCACCTTATATTATTTAATTTATGAGTTCCTGATACAATAAACCATGATAATAATTTATGAGTTTGAGATATAAGTATGTATTAGGTTTTGGTTTAGGCTTAAGCTAAAAGGAATAAATTTGTCACGTAAGCGAACAATAGCGGGAAGAAGGGAAAAAGCTAGTAGAAAACATGACAAAACGTCTGATAGAGATTCTTATGGGACAAATTAGTTGAACGTACCTTTAGCTACATGGGGACGAAGAGCACTAGCAAGAGGACGAAACAAAGGCGGACCATCAAACGCACCTCAACCACAAAGGATGGCTCCTCCTACAGTGAATTTGGACATTACTACAGTGTTAGTGGTGATTGCTCAAGTGATGCAAGGACAACAATAAATTCAGCAAGAGTAGCAATGCATGTTTCAAGCCCAAGAAGAATGGCTTCGGAGAAATTCAACTGGAACAAGAGCTTATTACGAGCATTTAAAAAAAGCTAATATATCAAAGTTTGATGGAGGTGCAGATCCTGAGAAGGCTAAAAAATAGTTAGAGGAAATAGAGCAAAACTTTGAGATTATGGAGGTACCGGATGAAGCTAAGTGAAAGATCGTTCTTCCTTTTCTCGTGGGAAATGCACAGAAGTGGTGGAAATGAGCACAAACTGCCTATTCAAGTAATAGACAACCAATTTCGTGTGACGTATTTAGAAAGGCATTCTTGAATCATTACTTCCTTACCACTTTGCGATTGGAGAGACAAAATCAATTCTTCAACTTGGTACAAAAGGATGGTATAATAGTAGTTGAGTATGCAAGTCGATTTAATGCCTTAGGACAGTACATCCTTCAGTAACAGCAAATTCCGGGCTCAAGACATTACGATTTGTGAATAGGTTACAAGCACGAATTTGAGTTAGGATGTCTGCAGTACAGTCTACTAACTATGAGGATGCTTACTAATGAAGCCTTATTATCGAGATGGAAATTAGAAGAGAGATATGGAGTGAGGTGTTAAAAGACTAAATAGATTACATTTCGCAAACCCGACTTATGGCTCCTTAGGAGGAAGGACAATGCGAAAAGAGACAAGTACAAAGCTTCAACACTAATACCACTATGGGGATGTAACATAAATTATGTGACAGTTGTATTGCCATGATGGGGAATACAGATAGAAAACAAGTGTATGCTTTAGTTGTAGGAAGTCCGGCCACAAAGTGCGTGATTGTCCAAGAAGCAAGCAGTAAATTTAGCCGAAGTCAATTGAAGAAAAAGGGGTGGATACTCAAAAGTAGACCAATGTGCGTGTTTTTGCATTACCTCAAAAAGCAGCAGAGGAGGAAACCTAAAAAGGTAAGATGTATTACACTTTTAGAATTTAACTTATTTATGTGTGATTTTCATTATGTATATGTGTGATTTTTATTTTGTGGTAAGGAAATGAATTGTGCTATGGTTAGCTGTCAAGTTTCAAGGCTGAAACTTTTTGTAAAGGGGTAAAATGTAAAACCCGTCCTTTTTGAAAGTATTTTATTTATAAAGATATTTTATAGTTGATTAAGATTTAAGAGTAGAATCCTAGCATATAATAATTAAAATCCTTTATGGTTAATATTTTAAGTAAGTAGGGACTTGAGTGTAATTATTTAAGAGTTAAGAAAAACCAAATGATTTATTATAATTCGTAAGTCTGTAGAAAACATCATTATTTTCTTAAAGCCGTCAACAAACATAGAAAGAGAGAGAGACAGTTCAATTAGGATTCAAAGAAAAGAACACTGTAGGTTGTTACTATCTTCAAACAGTAATATTAAGAGGTAAGTAGGAATGAATCTCTTCTATTTTCTTATAAGAATTATATAATAAAAATATTAGTTTTGATTAAAAATTCCCGAATAAAGTATGGTATTCCAAAGCATATATTTTAATAATTGATAAATGCACAACATGTATTTGGTGCTCGTGTTTTGAATATTATACAAACATTGTTCTTATGAATGTATTCGATGAAGGTTTTATATGATGGAATCTATTTATATTTTCTTTGAATGTGATGCCTTTAATGGGGGCTAAAATTTTTTGGAACAACGTTAAGATTGAACTCGTCTTTTTGGAATTTATGTAAGATGAAATTTTAATCTTTTTGGACCGCTAAGGTCAGATTAAGCCTTTTTAGATTTTTCTAACTGAATCTTTTTGGACCACTAAGGCTGGGATAAGCCTTTTTAGATTTTTCTAACTGAATAAGTTAATTCAGTTAGAAGAAGGTAATGGTTATATGAATTTGAGTAGATAAATATGTTTGCATGATTTATGTTAATAGCTATTTGTGGTGTTGTAAGGATGTGCTTGTCCTGTTTCTTTTATTATGGGTGCTTTCAGTTATTGAACATAAAACAGAAACATCATCTTAGAGAAAAAAAAAGGAAAAAATATATATGTTTGGGTTTCAAATAAATAAATAAATAAGAATATTTTGTAAATTTCTGATTACGGTGTCTAAGAGTTTGTGTTCCTGTGTAAAGATTGTCTTTTTCTTTTCTTTTTTTCTTTTATAAAGCTTTTCAAAATCTATGGCTGAATAGAATTAACCCAAAAAAAAAAAAAAAGAAGATAATTTTGATGAGGTTGTTGGATAACGAAGTAGAGCGAGAGCCTTTTCATGAAGTTTCTTCTAAAAAGAAAATGTTGACTTCTTTTTCAAAGTAAATAATATATATTCATTATAGTTGTATTATATTAGTTGGTTTTGAGATTTGAAATAAAAGGAACCAGTTAGTATATTTTCTTTTCTTTTAAAATGCTTAAAATTTATACTTATTGAAAATAATTTGAGATTAATTAGATTATTTATATAAAGTAGGGGGGAAAAAAGAGAAACTTATATTCACTTAGTATGTTATAAGAATGTTTTGGGAACTAAATATTTTGTAAATGCTGTTACATCTTCGTCAAAATAATGTATAATATTGTATATATGTGCATATATTATATGGAAGTATACGAAGCTTTATTTGGGAGAAGTGAGTCATTTCTACTTACTGAGCATGTGGTTGACTCACCCTTCAATATTTTCTCCGTTCAGATTCTAATAATGATCAATGGTACAAAGGTCCTTTCTACTAGGAATATGTTCAGGATGTAGAATGAGGTCAAAATTCAAGTATTGTTTAGAGGCTTTTGTTATTTTATTTGTTCGAATTCCTTTCATGATATTTAAGCACTTGATGGGACAAGTGTAAAATTAGATTTTTGTTCTTTCAAGTAATAAGCTATGTAGGTTGTATTTGGGTTTTGGTCAGACTTTTCTTAAAGAAATTTAGTTACGATATATTTGGTTTATAATTTTTGAGAACGTATTTGATTATTTAAGTTTTTAATGTAAGGATTCGTATTATTAGAGAAACACTCTACTAATACGGCCGTGCCATTTCCCATGGGCACGAGCATGGCACATGTGAAAGTAGTCTTTTCCTATAGTCGATGCACATTCTCTAAGCCCTTACAAGTTTAGTGGGAATTAACTCATTTATTTCATTAGGAACCACAATCATACCTCCTTTCTTGGAAACTACTTGGATTGGGCTCACCCATATGCTATCTAATATAGGATAAGTGATTCATGCTTCAAGAAGTTTGATCACTTCATTTTTCACTACCTTCTTCATGTTTGGATTTAACATTTGCAAAGGCTACACCACAGGCTTGGAACCTTCATCCAATAAATTTTTGTGTGTGTAGAAGGAAGGACTATTTCCCTTTATATCAGTAATTTTCCATGCTATAGTTTTCTTGTACCTTTTTAAAACTTGAACCAACTGTAGCTTTTTATGATTCTCTAAATCATTGGCAATTATCATTAGCAATTTGTTTCCTTATGCCAAAAATGCATACTCCAAATAGTTGGGCAGCTTTTTGTTTAACTCCAACTCTAGTGAGTCCTTAGTGGATGGTCTTATCCTCCCAAGACTTGATTTCTCAATATCATTAAAGACTTCTAGTCTAGAAGTATCATTGAAGTCCTCCATATGTGCTATAAGTTCTTGTGTGGATCATCCTTTTATTTCAAATTCATCATCCTCTGTCCATTGTACAACCCATGATGTTTTAATAAATTGTTCCTACATGAAATCACCAAACACTCAACAAGAGTATTAGCTATAAAACAAGAATCATCTTGCATGGACAAATGCTTTATTCTCTCAGAAATCTTAATTATGGCTTCTACATTCTCTACTCTTAATGTCAGCTTTCCTCCATGAAGTTATGTAATGACTTTAGCAATAGCAAAGAAAGGCTGGCCTAAAATCAAAGGAGCTTCAGAATCTTCAGCCATGTCAAGAATGCAGTCTTCAGGAAAAATGAATTTGTCCAATTTTACAAGTACATCTTCTACAATCCCTCTATGATGTTTTATAGATCTATCTACAAATTATATACTCATTCTAGTGGGTGTTGGTTTGTCTATGCCTAACTCACATGTGTTAGTTGAATTAATCCCTCAAATTTGGAAGTTGTTTGTGGTATAATAAAAATATGTTTATTTTTAGAAAATGAACATTCACTTTAAATATCCCAAAAATAGAAATGTGAATATTCAATTTTGAATGACGGAGAGTAATATTTAATTCCTCAAGAATGGTTAATTAAATATAAAGTTGATTGGATAAATTGTATTAAAAATAATTTTGTAATATTTTTTTTGTTGAATTCTTTCTTATTTTGTTTTCTTAATTTTGTAGTTTATAACATTTGTTAATGTACTTTTTGCAAACAAAATTAGACAATATTTCTTGCGTCTCAAAATATAAATCTCTTTGACTTTTTTTGCAAATATTAAGGATGTAAATAATCATATACTTTCTAAATCAACATACTAAACAACTACTCAACTAAATTACTCAAGAAATAAATAGTTTAATTGGGGAGTTTTTTGTATTTTGACTTAGAAAGTGTATAGTTTTTTATATCCTTAATTTTGAAAACATGTCAAAGGGGTTAATATTTTGAGATGGATGGAGTACTTTTTTTTTTTTTTTTTTTGAGAAGATACTACATTGGTTACTAATTAAATTTAAAGCAATTATAAAGCTATTTCCCTTTTATCTTAATATTTTCATTCCTTTTTGTTTTAATATTTACCCAAAAAAAATATTTTGAAGGAAATCTTTAGATAATTACTTACATATTTATTTTAATTACACTATTTAGAATTCTACTATGGTACTAGCCAAGTAGAATTATTATGTAGTGTATGAAATAGTAGTGTTATATAATGCTTGATGATTAAATTTATTCATAAATTATACATTCTATTTTCAAATGAATTAGATAAGGAATCTTTTTTTAAGGGAAAAAACGAAAAATTTTGCACAAACAAACTTAATTATTTGTCTTTTAGTGAAAAGAAAAATTAAAAAATTATCAAATTTTAATTTTTTAAAAATAGAGACAAATTTGATATGAAATTGAGATAATAATAAAATTATCATCTCAAAATGGTTCCTAAATCGTCTCAACATTACTATTGGCGGGAGAAGAATAAAATAAGTGCCAAGAAAAAGAAAACCGATACATTTCAAGGTGTCAAAGTCTCGGTCAAACAGCTCGCTTACAGAACCATGTCTTTATGTTTCTCTCTTACCTAGAAAAAAAATAAAAGACTTTTTGTTTCTCCCAGTGAAGTTTATTCTTCGTCCATCTCAGGTTTCTTCTCCAACAATCGTTTCTTCTCCGACGGAAAGGTTCCATTTTTTTTCCACAAATCCTTCACAAAATGTTGCTGTTATTCTCTTCAATTGCCCATTTTTCTTATAATTTACTTTAAATCCTTAAATTACCAGGGTTACTTCGATCGCAGTGAATAACTTCTTCCACTTTGATCGCAGCGAATAGAAGTAGGGCGAGAGGAGATCAAGATTTTCCCAAATTTCTTCATCGACAGAACCACAAAGCCAGAAAATATAAAAAGGTACCATTTTTCTATGAAATCCTTCAACCTATGGTTCCTGTTATTCCTTTTCAACCTTATATTTTTCTGAAATCCCACTTTAAATCCTTCACACATTTTAAATCCTCCAAGCCTCCTGAAATTCTATCGATTTTAGAACATTCTCTTTTTTATGTTTTTCAAGTGCTTGCTTTGTCTCTATAAGTTCCTTTTTTTAGTGTTCATGCCCAAGGTGAGAACTAAGGAAATCTCCATCCAAGCCTCCTGCCATTCTATCGGTTAACCATCAGAAGCCCATGTATAACGCACAAGTATTTCTGAGCAGTAGCAAGATTGTAAACTTTCATATGTAGTAAACTTATGAATTTCGAAGTAGTAAAGATTTCTAACTAAAGTGTTCTATTATGCATATCATTTGGATCTGATTATGTGCTAAGTATATTAGGTGTCTCTTGACACTTTGTGTTAAGCAACGATGGTTCACCATCAGAAGCCCACGTATGATGCACAAGTATTCTATCGGTTTTATCATTTTTTTAGTTAATGCTTTTTTATGAGGGGAGGGGTTAAAATGTATTATATCTAAAAACATTTTTTTTTTTATTAAAATAGGTTTAACAGCTAAACATTGGAGAGATGGTGAAAAGAAACACAAACAGAAAAAATGGACAGAAGAGGGAAGATGCAAAAAATCCAAAAATGAAGTTAGGAAATCAAAGGCGGACACAGAACTCATACCTTTCAAATTCCAAGATGTTAACCTCGGACATCTTTGATCACTATTTGGAGCAAGTGCTTACTGAATTCTTACCTCTTATTAAGATTACAACTCCTACCTTGCCAAATCTATGAATTTGTTTTACCAATATTGCTAATATGAATGCAGGATGATTTTGAAAATTGTTCCAGAGGAAAGGTCCAACTTGTTTCTCTGTCTGGATTCTTTATGGTTCAATGTCTATGCATGTCAGAGTAATGAAAACAGTGGATAACTAAGGCTAATGTGTTTTGCAAGCATTGTGTCATTGTACCTATTGTCATGTGGTAAGAAGTTATCAAATTTATGTTGTACATATATAGTCTTGGTCTTGGTGTCTTGGTTCTCCGATTATGTGGTAATGGACTACTCAAATTAAAATGTACAGGAATCATTGGAGCCTTTTGATATTATGCGGATTCGATGAGATAGATGAGTCAAAGAACAAGTGTGCTATCTTGTTGGACTCACTTCAGTTAGGAAATAACAACAGTCTCATAACCTTGATAACAAAGTGAGTTTTTGAAATAAGACTAATTTGAATCCTTTGTCTAGGTTGCAAATATGTTACTAACTTGAATCCTATGATTCATAGGTTTATTGTTGACATACATGAAGCATTGGGTAGGTCGAATAATGATACAAAAGCCAGTGAAATATCTATTTTAGCACCAAAGGCAAGTATAACTTAAGGTTGCATATGTATTACTTGAATTGTTGCGTTGATGGATATTTCAACTAATTGAAATTTAATTTATTCTCAGGGTCCCCAACAATCAAGTGCAGTAGAGTGCGAGATGTATGCTCTCTATTATGTTTATTTGTTTATCCAAGATTGCTCTGAAAAGTTTACCTTGGAATGCATGCCCTACTTCGTAAGCAATTAATGCTGACAAATCATATTTTATTATAAATGTCATTCATTTTCCAAGTCAAAGAAAAAATTGTCATTATTTTCCTTTGATTCATAGATGACACCTGATTGGTTTACGTTGGACATGTTCAATGAATGGTGGAGTGCACTAAGTAGTGATGAGATTAATCATGTAGTTGACGATGTCAGCCATGATAATGGAGCAAGGTCCAAAGACATAGTTGATTGTGGAAAGACAAAGGGAGATGAGGCCAGCAGCCATCCTTCTAAACCATATAAGACAGGTAATATGGCATTTGGAGAAGATGAAGTTAGACAAAGCAGAAATCTTGCAACCAGTACAGGATAGATTTGCAACCAGGCTGAGAAGTGATTTTTAGAATGGAAAAAGTTAAAAGAAATTTGTGTTTTTTTATTTATGTTTTGAGAGTGCATCATTTGTTGCGTGTAAAAAATTATACTAATGTTGTTTAGTTTGTGCAATCAGCAGGTGTGATGACTAGAGAAAAGCAAAAGCAAACAATTTGTCAAGGAAACAATGGCCATGAAGAAGGCAGAATTGTTGCCACACAATATGTATCTAATGCTGAAGGGGTGGCTAGCAATCGTACTCGAGAGAACGTGGTTCAACATGATGTATATGCTGCTAAAGATGTACCTAACTCAATGCAGTGTAACAGCCAAAGAAGTGAGTTAGGGTCTTCACAAACACATGAACCTAATAAACGTTTCTTTTCTTCGGATGAAACGTAAGTTAAAACTTATTTCTCTTTTTTGACTTTATTTTTTCTAGCTCATTTTACTGGTGAAATCTTCTACTAAACTGGTTGCTTTCATGTGTTAATGAATTAAATCAGTGTAGACCTCTTGCATATGATGAAAAAGGTAAAGACATTAATATAACCAGAGAAGTTACTAAGGCATGGCGATCAAAGTATGATGATTTTTATCCTCATTGGACCAAAGTCCCTTTGTCGACAAGAGACATTTGGTTCTCTATTTTTCGGGCAAGTTAATAGTTTGTTCAGAGTTGACAGTTATACATAGTTAAATCTTGATTAACGTGGAAATAGATGTATGTTGCTGATATGTATTGACGTAGACATTTGGTTCTCTTTTTTTTTTTTTTTGAGTAAGTTTTTTTTTTTTTTTAATTAGTATTCATCGATTTGGCCTTTCTGTTTTTGTGATTTCCAGATTTTTGTTGGCTTCATAAAGGTTATCTGTCAAAAATATATATATATATATATATATATATCTTGGAATACCCTGCATTGGTGCCAGTACCATTATAATGGCTTTGGACGCAAAGTATCTTACAAACCTGCTTACAATATGCTTAACTGTAAACATCATGCATATCCTATGGATGCTTTAAAGATTACAATTATAATATTCTACTATACTACAAAATTAAAATAGTTGCTTTAATACGCAATTTTCAAGCATGGTTTACATGGGATCCAAGCATGGACGCATCAGTTAGGTACTCTTTTGAAACGATTGGAAGTACCATCTTGAAAAATATTTTGAACAAGGCAACAACTAATAAGCCAAATTATATGAATGACAATGTCTATGCAAAGGCAAAAGAGTTTTGGGCATCAGAAACTTTCAAACGTCAGTTCGAAGTCAAGAAGTCAAATCGATTAAATGACCATGAAGGCCTTGGATGATCTACTCACTCTGGTGGCTTAAGATCTACAACCAAGCACATCATACATCTTGTATATGTCTTTTTTGCTTCAAATTTGAGTTATCTATGTTCTATTTGATGTTTGAATATTTGTCTAAATTCAAGCAACTTTTCTTATAATTTATAATTTCATATGGCATGGGAAAAAGAATTGAAAAGGATGCCAAATTGCTCAGAGATCAACTTTTTAGGGAATTAGGTAACCTTGACAACCTTCTTCGATTGTACATTATATTTATATATGTATGTGTTTTTTGTTGATGAATAGGTTGTGGAAGTTGAGGCTAATGGAGATTGCAAGGATTTTATGGTAGTAGTGGTATTACCAATAGGGAAAAGAGGATTCTGAAATTTTTGAAAGGAGTTCAAGGAAATTTATGTGAGTTTGGAGAGTGACTTTGAT
This sequence comes from Voacanga thouarsii, assembly GCA_026120185.1. Lineage (NCBI taxonomy): Eukaryota > Viridiplantae > Streptophyta > Magnoliopsida > Gentianales > Apocynaceae > Voacanga > Voacanga thouarsii. Next base: position 352,516 of record JANUWF010001502.1, read on the forward strand.
ATGAGGAGTAAAAAAATTTGATTGCAGTGACTTTGTTTATGTGAGTTTGGATAGTGATTTTGTTTGTTAAAAAAGGGGATGCAAACTGTAGACTTTGATTGCAATGTAGTAAACTTATGAAAGTATTTAAAATTTAGCTTGTGTATTTTACAAATTTATGAATTTTTAGATTACTTATGAAAGATGCAAACTGTAGCCCTTTGGATTTAAAATACACAGATTGTTGTTATAGAATTTAGCTTATGAGCAGTAGCAAGGCTGTAAACTTTCATATGTAGTAAACTTATGAATTTCCAAATTTCTTTTCCTTCAATGCCTTTGGCTGTTGACTATTTTTTTTTTTCTATTATAAGAACGGATTTCTTGGTGGTGTACGTGAACAGGGTCCCAAGAGGCAACATCAAATATTAGCATGAAAGATGAGTCACTTTCAGCTTTTGGAAAATATGAAGACCTATGGGTAAATGTGGTGGGAAAGGTACAACATGGTCGAGTTTATGGCTTTAGAAGTCCTGGTAGATCATTCCTTAAACTGGATGATTACAACACGTCCTTGTCTGCAGTCCCACCTTCACCCCCACCTGCCATGGTTGATCATGTTGCGATTGTCCAATGTGATGCCTTCACTAATGCCTTGAATGAACAGTTAGCAAAACTAAAAGAGTAGCAAGCAGAAGAAGTTAACACACTATTGGAGGAAAATAGGGAATTACAAGATGGTCAGTAACAATTTCATGATTTGCTGAATCGACAAAAGCAACGCATGGTGGAACTGTTGCAAATTCAAAAATCACAATACCTTTAGTTGTGCACTAGGATGGGTGTCAATCCTATGCCCTTTGGTGAGGAAAAAGATGATGGCAATGATACTTGTGAAAATGATGAGTAAAGGGAGATGAAGGCCATAAGTTTTGTGTTTTGTAGACTTTACTGTTGGAAATAGATGGGTAGAGAAGGACTTTTGGAAGCCAAATGTACAGGCTAACATGTTGTATAGAACTATGGCTTTGGATTTCTTTGAATTGTTAGCATGAAATGCCTTCATTTTTTGTTGATGTAGTGCAGAAGTCACTTTCAACATATGTATTGCAGAAGTTATTTTTTATAGTCTGTGCTACAGAAGGCATTCTTAGCATAGGTACTACTGCAGATGGTATTTTTTGTTGACATGTACTACAGAAGGCATTCTTATCATGACTATATGAAATGGCATGTGTTTGTGGACATGTACTGCATAAGGCATTATTTGAATTGTGGAAACAATTTTGTGCCTTTTTTTTTCACCTTTTCTTGCAAATACAGAAGTCCTAATGCAAATCTATCAAGGTGTGGTCTGGAAATATTCTTTACTGTTGGCATTCTTAGCATATTCTTGAAATATGCCTTACTGATGCCTTGAAGATGGTGGTTAAAAAGATAGTGGTTCTATATAAATTTATGCATTGCTTTAAAATTTAAATTTTAATTAAATTACATAATAAAGAAATTTGATTTTAAATTAAATCAAACCATTAAAATAAAAATAAAAAATAAATATTCTATTAAAGATAACAGATATTAATATTCTATTTTAATATGTATAAGTGTGTGTGTGCATTAACATGCTAAAATAGTTATATATATATATATATATTATATATTAATATATTTATATTAATTATACATATGTATATTAATATTTATGTATGTATATATATGTATATAAATATATATTTATTAATATATTCAAAAAGTATATTAATTATATTTTTATATATGTAATAATATATATCTATGTATTATATATATATATATATATATATATATATATATATATATTGAAGGAATTGATAGAAATAGAGAGCATGCTTCGGTGGAACAAAAATAGAGGAAATAAATAGAAACAGAGCATGGTAGCAGCATGGAGGCATGAAAAACATACCTCTTGGAGCCTTAAACCTTGAAGAATATGGTTGAACAAATTGAAGCTCAAGAACAGCTTCTTTCTTCCACTGGGATGAACACTCCGGTAGCCTTCTTTCTTCCCCGTGGGAGGAACACTCCGGTATAATACTTGACTTTTCAGTTCACAGAATATCACCCTCCCTAATTCCAGTTGGTGATCATAGAAAAGGAATAAAGAAAGCCTCAATCTTTGTCAATCTCTTGGTTGGCATTTTATGTTGACAAAAACCAAAAGTCAATGAAGAAAACCAAAATGCCAGAAAATCAAGAGACACACACGAGAGGGAGAGAACCAAGAGACTCGGGAGAAAAGTTTCTCTTTTCTTTTATTTTATTTTTCCACAGAAAGCCAAGAGTCATGAAACTAAAAATAATTATTTTGATAAAAATAATATTCTCGGAATTTAATATCCGAATATTATTAACAAAATAAATTTTGACTTCACTCTAAACTCTTCTAAACTGTGTTCGAAAAAATCCTATGGTCCAAGCTATTGGGGCAAAATAATATTCATTATTTTTCTTGGACCCGAAAAGCCCAAAATAATAAACATTAATTATTTTCCTTGGGATTAAATAAATAACTCAATAAATAATTAATGAATCCAAATGAACCAAAAATAATTAAAATTTAATTATTTATTTTCCTCTTGTTTAACTCTCGGTTACTTTTCTAATTATTCAAACTGGACCTAGGTCCTGAATAATTAATTAACCAATTAATCCAGATAATAAATTTCTCTCCATTTATTTTATTCCAATCTAATAATAAATTAGACTTCCTGAATAAAATAAAACCCTCTCAACTGAGATCAATTTCTCAACCCAAAAATTAATTAGGACTTACAGGCTATTCCAAGGACCAAAAAGACACATCGCCTTAGCTACTAAAATGACCAAAATACTCCTACTATATAAATAGATGTATTTTGCATTTTAAATATTTCATAATATCGCCATAAGGAAATATTGATTCCAAGGACAATGCTGCATTAGCAAAGTCTTCGACCTACAGGTAAAATGACTAAAATACCCCTCTACATATCGCCGTACATTTAGAGAGGAAGAAGTATATTAACACCTCTCTAAATGATATCTATCATCCTTAGACTTCTAGTCCAATGATCCACGACTTCTTGGAGTGTTTCCGCTTTCCAAGGGAGCTACCCTAAAGCAAACATCCAAGTCATGTTTCCCAGGGCCCTAGATATTTAGATCATTTGGATAACCACAAGGGGCGATATAGTGTACAAACTATCTTGCACAAGTCCGTCTTAACTAACTAGTCACATATACCCAACATGTAAGTAGATTGGCCCTACGATAGAACTTCAACTATAGCATGTCAAAGTATATGCTTTCAGCTTCGCTAGACCACCAACTTATACTCAAGTCATAGAGTACTAATCCACGCTGTAGTGGTAGTAATCTTGGTTTCTACCATATAGTACTTTTAGAAACCACTACTACTGGTCCTGTTCTACGTATTCGAACTACGCTTATGTCATAAAGTGAGTGGACTACTCACTGGCTAAAGGTAAGTCATTCCTCATTTGGAATTCACAACATAATATCCTAAATATGATGAGATTCCCATTCTCATCAATCGGTTAAGAACAAATGTTTATGTGTTAAGTAACCCGTGATCCATATCTTACTGTGAAAGACCTCTATTCATATAGACCACTTACTTAAACACAATGGGTCTTTTCCAAATGAAATTGTGCACAAACAAAAAGTAAATTCACAAACGATTTTTGAAATAAATTCTTTTATTAACATATTCGATATTTATATTAGAAACCTAGTCTAAGAGGGCATACATTCCAACAATCTCCCACTTGCACTCTAAGACTAGATAAGTCCACAGGTGCCCACCCTTATGGCATCTAAGTGTCTTTTGAAGACATTCTCAGCCAAAGGCTTGGTGAATGAATATGATATATTGTTCTCGGAGGCAATTTGTACCACCACGACTTCCCGTCTCTGGATAAAATCCCGGATCAGATGGTACTATCTCTCAATGTGCTTCCCCTTCTTATGGTTCCGAGGTTCCTTTGAGGTACTTGAGAATATACTTTATAGCTTGCCAAAGAACCTCCTCAGGGTTTGACTGATATCTGCTGACTAAGCCTACAGTAAAACAGATATCTGGCCTAATACACAGCATGACGTTCGTGAGACTTCCCATAATTGAGGCGTAGGAAACCCTACTTATTCTGTCATTTTCTTTTTGAGACTTAGGACAGTCCCTTGAAGAAAATGACAACCCATGTTTGCAAGGGATTAGAGCTCCCTTGCACGAGTTCATACTGTACTTAGCCAGTATCTTGTCAATGTATGCAACTTGGGATAATCCTAACATTTTGTGCTTCCTATTTCTAAGAAGTCTAATATCGTGAATGTAGATGGCTTCTCCTAAGTCCTTCATACTGAATTGACTAGACAACCAGACCTTCGTAGATGACAATGATCCTACATCATTTCCAATGAGTAGAATGTCGTCCACATACAAGACAAGAAAAATCACATTAAACCCCTCAAGTTTCTTGTACACGCATTGTTTATCCTCGTTTTGAATAAAACCGTAAGACTTTACAGTCTCGTCAAAACGAATGTTCTATGCTCTCGATGCCTGCTTAAGTCTATAAAGGACTTCTTAAGCTTGCAAACCATATGTTCTTAGCCTTCAACAACAAAACCTTCTGGTTGGGACATATAGATGTCTTCGCTAAGATGGCCACTCAAAAATGCCGTCTTGACATCCATTTACCATATCTCGTAGTCAAAATGACATGCGATGACAAGGAGGATACGGATGGACTTAAGCATAGTTATCGGAGAAAAAGTTTTCTCATAATCGATCCATTCTTTCTAAGTATACCCTTTTGCCACAAGCTTAGCTTTGAAGGTTTCCACCTTTCCATCCACTCCCCTCTTTCTCTTGTACATCCACTTATACCCAATGGATTTTATCCCTTCAGGTGAAGCTACAAGATCCCAAACCTGATTGAAGTACATAGACTCAATCTCGGCTTTCATCGCTTCATGCCATTGATTTGCATCGGCATTAGCAATTACCTCCTCGTATCTAGTGGGGTTTTGTTCTTGATGGTCAGAGACCAACTCAAAAGCTTCTCCATACCATCTATCTAGAACCCTAGAGACTCTCCCACTACGATGAGGCACCAATTGTACGGGCTCTTGAGGCTGTGCCTCTTCTTGTTCCACAATTGGGTCAGAAGAAGTTGCTTTCGAAGATAAATTTTCCTCGAGTTCCAACATAATTGAACCTTTTGTGGAAGTACTTTGATCATCCTCTAAGTATCTAGCATTGGTACATAGCATAATGGTAACCACCATTTGTTCCTTTTGGATACCCAACAAAATAACCACCATTTGTTCCTTTTGGATACCTAACAAAATAGCATAATTCTGATCTTGGTTCTAACTTGTCGCCCTTGATCAGTACATAAGTTGGACAACCCCATATCCTGAGATGATTCAGACTTAGTTTACGCCCAGTCCACATCTTATAGGGAGTCCTAGGTACTGACTTCGAAGGTACTAAGTTCAGAATGTATGCCGATGTTTCCAGGGTATATCCCCAAAAAGATACTGGAAGAGTAGCATGAGACATCATGCTTCTGACCATTTCCATCAATGTCCTATTCATTCTCTCAACTACTCCGCTATGCTGGGGTGTCCCCGGCGTAGAGAGCTAGGATACTATCTCATGGTGTACCATGTAGTCCTTGAATTCACCTAGGAGGTACTCTCCACCACGATCTGATCGTAAGGTCATGATTAATTTACCTGTCTGACGCTCCACTTCAGCCGTAAACTTCTTGAATTTATCAAAAGAGTCAGACTTGCGTCTCATCAGGTAAATGTAACCAAACCTTGTACAATCATCCGTGAAAGTGATGAAGTACTTAAAACCTCCTCTAGCTGGCACAGACAAGGGACCACACACATTAGTGTGAACAAGACTCAGTACCTCATTGGCCCTATCCGCCTTTAGGACAAAAGACCTTTTGGTCATCTTTCCCATCATGCAAGATTCATATTGAGGCTAATTTTGCAATCTCAATGAGCCCAAAGGCCTATCATGGATTAGCCTTTAAATCCTGGTTGAGTTGATATGACCCAACCTTAGATACCAAAGATATGAGTTATTAACATTGGTCTTTCTCTTCTTAGTTAAAGGTTTAGATTGAGCGTTATTCGATTGATGATTAATTAGGTTTAAATAGAATAGATTTCCATACATGTGCCATAAAATTTCTCCATCTCTACTGATAGAAATACCAGAATGGAAAGATACAGAATATCCTTGATTTTTTAGTTTTGCAACTGAAATCAAATTCTGACGAAAACCAGGTACATATACAATATCTATTAAAACCACCGTTTTATTAAAATAAAAAACAAGACCTAGCTCTCCCACTGCAAGGGCCTAGACTTGTGCTCCATTTCCCACGCGTAATCCATGTTCACTCTTCTTGAGTCTTCTTATCTTTCTAAACCCCTGTAAGGAGTTACAAATATGATCAGTGGCTCCTGAATCAACAATCTAAGTAGAAGTTGATCCAACCATTGATATAGACTCAAGATAGAAAAAATTACTAGTGGGGTTTTTCTTGGCTTGAAGATTTGGATACTCCTTTTTCCAGTCCCACATTTGCAGTACTTGCTCTTTGGTTTATCTTTGGGCTGGGTCTTGAGCTGGGCTGTTGCGTATCCCTTCTTCCTTTTGAATTTTCTGGGCTTGGACCCAGTTCTTGAGGAAGAAGCCTTAGCAATTATGGCCTTTAATTGTGGCTTTATGACCTTCTCTGCCATCTGGAGTTCCTTCATCAACTCAGTCAAACTCATGTTTAACTTGTTCATATTGTAATTTAATTTGAACTGAGTAAAGGAACCCGGTAGAGATTCGAGAACCATGTCCACTTGGCTCTCGGGGTCAATGATAACTCCTAAGATTTCTGTTTCCTCGAAAGCAGCAATCATCTTGAGCATATGCTCTCTGACTGATACTCTTTCAACCATCTTAAAGTTTATTATAGTTCGAAGAGCCCCTGCCTTGCGGGCCAGCTCTTATCCGCGAATATAGTGACCAATGAATGACTAATGCCATACGCAGAAGCCATGTGCTTATGTTTAGACTGGAGCACATTAGACATGGAGGCTAGCATATAGCAACGTGCCATTTCATTAGCCTTCTTTCATGCCTTCTCAGCCTCTCACTCTTCGTCAGTGGAACCTTCCCCGATCACAGGGCAGGTCTCGTAAAGGACATACTTATACTCCTCGGCTGTGTGTATTATGTCCAGGTTCCTCTTTCAATTCACATAGTTTGGTCCGTTAACTTATTCTCTCGGAGAATAATGGCCAAAGGACTAAAAGAACCTCTCACCATTTCTAAAAAATCGAAAAATAAAAGAAAGGATTTAGTTTGTGAAAATAAATTTGTGCACTGAAATTAATTTGGTTCTTAGGAAAACTAATATAGCTTCTTTGGAAGATTAACAGTTTCCTAAGCTAAATGTATTAACTACCACAAATTAATTTCTCTTTTAGGTAATGATCTAGAGGATAACTCCATCGAGGGGATGGCTGTTTCCTCTCATTTCCTATGGACATTCCTCGCACTTTAACCTCCAACGTGGGCTGGCGATTATAGTACGTGTCCTGGGTTATTAATTATATCATTCCATTAGATTTAGATCTTTGTGGTATCCCCATCTTATATGGGTTCACTCCCAGGGTGATGCGAGGGGACTCACGATCTCTAATGAGGATCGTGATGGAAGCCGTGGGGCCGTTAAACTCCTCTCCCACTTAGTCTTTTAAAATAAAGTTTTCTGGAAAAATAACCTTTTGAAATTTCCATTAAGTTTTTCTTTAACTTAAAAATAAAATATCTAAATCCATTAAAATCTCTATGTCAAGGATTATATCCTTTGAGAGATTTTTCCATAGACTAATTTTATTTAAGTTAAAACTTAATGATTTCAAAAATTTTCCAATTAAAACTTTTTAGAGACTTTGGTCTCAAATTTATTTAACAAAACAATTTTTCTTGTGCAAAATAAAATAAAATGGCTTTCTATTTTAACTTACAAAAATATCTAAATCCAATATATTTTCTATGTCAAGGATTAAATCCTTTGAGAAAATATCAAAGGATTAATTTTTGTTCAAGTTAAAATAACCATTTAATTTTTAAAGAAAAATGTTTTCCTTGTATAAATATTCCCAAAGACTTTGGTCTTTGAGAAAACGCGCACATAGGTACACAAAAAAATAGCATGTCAGAAAACAATAAACGTTTTCATACTTTTCTATTTTTAAACCTAAGCGCCCAAATAATAGAATTAAACACATTAATTAATTAATTAATGATCTTATTTAATCCTAAAATCCTTTACTAATATTTTTCGTGCAAATATATTACAAGAATATAAACTATTGCAAAAATATTAACTTCGCTTGGTATGAGACCCAAATTAAAAAAAAATTACAAAAAATTGACTGGCGGTCCACATGCACCTGGCACACCGGATTCGCGCCCATTTGGCCTGCGGTCCATTGTAGCTTCGGTGCACCAACTGCACCAGATCAGGCACAGTCGCAACTCGCAAAGCCCTTCTGCGACCCGCGCCCGCTTCCTCTCTGCGCTCGACCCGCTCGTCCGCCCGGCCGGTGCCTCGCTTACCCATGTATGAACCCGAATTGCAATTGCAATTGCAAAATTTGATTTGGCTTCAATTCCTGCAAATCGGCTCGGCTCGTTCGCGTGCGGGAAGCGGCTCGTGACACAAAAACATCAGCACGGCTCGGTTTAGGCGGCCGCTTAGGAATAGTAACTTCATCTTCTCCATGAAATTTCTCTGCATTCTGTTTGCGTTTTTCTCTGCGGATTGCTTCCTTTGGCTTCTTTGGACATTTTTCATTACAAAAACTCATCCAAACCAAACCTACAACCGCCTATACCCATTTAAATTGGGTTTACACAATCAAAACATCAAAGCCATAAATGTATAGAGGATTCCTATGCTTCCACTGTGAAGCTCACATTCATCCTATCCCATACCAAAACAGCGAAGGATCACAGGTTTAAGCACCAAACAATGTTCTTCTCCATTTTTATTAACTAACATGCTCCCTAAGACAATCAAATTCAATGCTTTGATACCACTTGAAAGAATTAACAGAAACAGAGAGCATGCTTCAGTGGAACAAAAATGGAGGAAATAAATAGAAACAGAGCATGGCAGCAGCATAGAGGTATGAAAAACATACCTCTTGGAGCCTTAAACCTTGAAGACTATGGTTGAACAAATTGAAGCTCAAGAACAACTTCTTTCTTCCACTGGGATGAACACTCCGGTAGCCTTCTTTCTTCCCCGTGGGATGAACACTCTGGTACAATAATTGGCTTTTCAATTCACAGAATATCACCCTCCCTAATTCCAGTTGGTGATCATAGAAAAGGAATAAAGAAAGCCTCAATCTCTATCAATCTCTCTATTGGCATTTTATGTTGACAAAAACCAAAAGCCAGTGAAGAAAACCAAAATGCCAGAAAACCAAGAGACACACACGAGAGGGAGAGAGCCAAGAGACTCGGGAGAAAAAATTCTCTTTTCTTTTATTTTATTTTTTCACACAGAAAGCCAAGAGTCATGAAACCAAAAACAATTATTTTGATAAAAATAATATTCTCGAAATTTAATATCTGAATATTATTAATAAAATAAATTTTGGCTTCACCTTAAACTCTTCTAAACTGTGTCTGAAAAAATCCTATGGTCTAGGCTATTGGGCCAACATAATATTCATTATTTTTCTTGAACCCGAAAAGCTCAAAATAATAAACATTAATTATTTTCCTTGGGATTAAATAAATAACCTAATAAATAATTAATGAACCCAAATGAACAAAAAATAATTAAAATTTAATTATTTATTTCTTGGGATTAATTAAATAAATAACTCAATAAATAATTAAGTATTAATTATTTTCCTCTAGTTTAAGTCTCGGTTAATTTCTAATTATTCATATTGGACCTAGGTCCTGAATAATTAATTAACCAATTAAACCAGATAATAAATTTCTCTCCATTTATTTTATTCAAGTCTAATAATAAATTAGACTTTTCGAATAAAATAAAACCCTCTCAACTGAGATCAATTTCTCAACCTAAAAATTAATTAGGACTTACGGGCTATTTCGAGGACCAAAAAGACACATAACCTTGGCTACTAAAATGACCAAAATACCCTTACTATATAAATAGATGTATTTTGTATTTTAAATATTTCCTAATATCACCAAAAGGAAATATTGACCCCAAGGACAATACTGCATTAGCAAAGTCTTTGACCTACAGGTAAAATGACTAAAATACCCCTCTATACATCGCTGTATATTTAGAGAGGAAGAAGTGTACTAACACCTCTCTAAATAACATCTACCATCCTTAAGCTTCTAGTCCAATGATCCACGACTTCTTGGAGTGTTTCCGCTTTCCAAGGGAGCTACCCTAAAGCAAACATCCAAGTCATGTTTCCCAGGGCCCTGGATATTTAGATCATTCGGACAACCACAAGGGGCGATATAGTGTAGAAACTATCTTGTACAAGTCTGTCTTAACTAACTAGTCACACATACGCAACATGCGAGTAAATTAACCCTACGATAGAACCTCAACTATAGCATATCAAAGTATATGCTTCCAACTTCGCCAGACCACCAACTTATAGTCAAGTCATAGAGTACTAGTCCACATTGTAGCGGTAGTAATCTTGGTTTCTACCATATAGTACTTTTAGAAACCATTACTACTGGTCCTGTTCTACGTATTCGAACTACGCTTATGTCATAAAGTGAGTGGACTACTCACTGGTTAAAGGTAAGCCATTCCTCATTTGGAATTCACAACATAATATCCTAAACATGATGAGATTCCCATTCTCATCAATCGGTTAAGAACAAATGTTTATGTGTTAAGTAACCCGTGATTCATACCTTACTGTGAAAGACCTCTATTTACATAGACCACTTACTTAAACACAATGAGTCTTTTCCAAATAAAATTGTGCACAAACAAAAAGTAAATTCACAAACGATTTTTGAAATAAATTCTTTTATTAACATATTCGATATTTATATCAGAAACCTAGTCTAAGAGGGCATACATTTCAATATATATATATATATATGTGTGTGTGTGTGTGTGTGTGTGTGTGTGTGTGTGTATCTTTATATATGTTTTTGGTTTGTATTTGGTGTGTGTGTGTGTGTGTATATATATGTTATTAAAAGATATTAATTATTAATATATATATGTGTATGTATATATATGTATATATATTTATTAGGATACCAAAAGTCTATTTATATATATATATATATATATACACTTATATATGTATATATATATTTATTTATATATATATATTTATAAATATGTATATACATATATATGTATATATGTGTGTGTGTATATATATGTGTGTGTGCGTATATCAATGGGTATATATAAGTATATATAAATATATGAATATATATGTATATATATATATATATATATATATATATATATGAATATGTATATATATGAATATGTGTGTGTGTGTGTGTGTGTGTGTGTGTGTATTTTCCAAGACCACACCGAATAGGGTGGTGAAACTTAATTAAAAAAATAAATAATTATAGAGAAGTAAGAGAAATTAAAATCTTAAAATACGAAAACCCCTGGCTTTTTGTCTAGTAACCGTATGATGTGAGGAAACAGATTGCACTAGACTCCATTTACCTTTCTTGGATCGAATTGGGATGAAATCATCTTCATCATAATAATGAGCTGCATCCTCAACTAAATCTATAAACAAATCTAAAATAGGCATATGAGTCAACTGATGAGCTTTTTCTTTATGTGATTGCCTAGCCTTCTTATGAACCTCGTCTTGGAAATCCGAACGAAGTGATTTTTTAGAAGCAGAAGATTCTGAACAATAACCACTAGAAACACGTTTTTTACCCCTAGTTGCACGAACCTTGGCCTGCAGCATTTAGGGCCTAATACATATATCATCCTTAGAAACTTTAGGCAAGAAACCATCAAGATTACTATGTACAGTATAATCCTGACAATTAGAATAATCATGCTCTTCCCTTTGTATAGCAATCTCACATACATCCATAGGCATTTACTGAAAACTAAGCTCTTCATTTTGTCCATTAGTAACATGCAAGTGGGAGTTACTTTGTTGAGCTATTTGAATGACATTAATAGTGGAATCCAATTGTTCATCATGAATAGCTAGATCAACCAACAAATGGCCATTAGATTCAGCAATGGGTTGAGAATCTTGCATGGGAGACATCGTGTCGGCTTCAAAGTGTCATATGGAAACCTGTTGTTCACACTGCACTTCGCAAGGACTCCTCGTATTACTTGCACATCTACATCACGCAGGATATGTTGAACTGCAATGGAGGCTAGAATGATTGTCAACTAATCACGCATTGGCAATAAGGTTCTAATCTCAGGTGAAGAACCCACAATTGTTGGACACATGAAATCATTCTACGAGCTTTTATAAAAAAGATGTAGAGCTTGAGAGTTAGCCAATTGTAGAGATTGTTGCATATCAGGCACCTTATCAGGAAGCGCCTGGGAATTATCAAGAGAGCTTGAATTTTGAACATGGATAGGACTTGATCTTTGATTTTGATGCGTATTTTATTTGGGTATAAAAATCATATATAAAATAAGTACATTCCCAATCAAGTTAAATTAAAATGTTAACCCCAAATTACACATATGAGTAAGCGTACTCATCATTAACATTGCATAGGGTCCAAACGAGTGTCGATCCTCAAGAAACCAGTATGCATTAATCCATTTTCTTTCATTGTTTAACTGACTCAAAAAGAAATAAAATTAAATTAAATTAAATAAAATTAAATGTATACATATCAAGGATGTAACATTATGTAACTAAAACCATTATTTTGACACACATGATCTTAAAGAGCCTGATCATTATCATAACTCATTATTGCTTTGGCATCATGAAGGATTAAGATAGACTCACTTCTTTTTCAATCTATGAAATCACTACCTTCTAAATAAATTAGCATCACATATTCTGTCTCAACTAATTCACCCAAAAGATGAATTAAACACAATCATTGATTAAATTTCCATATTTTGGCAAACTTAAAACATGAAATTAACCAATGAATCCATATTCTGCTAGACATCAATCAACCTTTAATTACTTTATTCTTAGCAATTAACCTCTTTTTCAAGTAAGTTAATAGACAACCAATATGAAACTAATGAATTGAAACCACCATCAACTTCTTTTTCAAGCAAGCTAATGGAAAATAACAACCAAATAATCTCGTAATTAGCACGAGTAATTAAATACTAAGAATAACAATCAATTAATCAAAAGATAAAATAACTCTAAAAATCATGAATATCTAAAACAATGTTAAATTACAATAAAACAACTAACATATCATTGTTCAAGAAAAAGAAAACAAAGTAAAAGAAAGCACTCATAGACAAGCCTCCTTCTTCTTCTTTTGAAGAACTTCTTATACAACCCTCCTTGATTTGAAGAATTCCTCATTTGATTTGAGTGATTTTCTGTGATAATCTATGAATTTTCTCCCTTTCTCTTGTGTTTTCCATCTATTTATAGGCTTAGTAAGTGCCTAAACTCATTGGTGTAAGGTTCTTGGCCGAGTAGAAGTAGAAAGATACTAAAATTTCACAGATTACCAATAACCACGTAGAAAAATCAAAGCTCTATTTTTTCCTTAGGGCACAGCTGACGCCACCTTGGCTACTGGAGTCGGCACCGGTTGTTCGCCGATTTTTTTCTTGATTTCAATGCACTGTTGTTCAGAGTGCAGCCGATGCTACCTTGGCTCCTGGAGCCGGCGCTAGTTCGGTTATGTTCCGGTCTATTTCAACAATTTTTCATCGCTTCAAAATTCGTGTCATCAGCATATGGTCGGTGCCGATTCCACTACCCTGTTTGGCACCGCCTTGGTTCTGTTTTACGACATTTTTGCTTTGTTTTACCCCTAAAATCTAAAATAATGCACAAAATATCTTTCCAAGGGTAAAATCTCAAATATAAAGGAATATGACTAGTTATTAAACATAATGTATCACAAAAAAGCCTCAAATAACTAGGAAAAACATGACTAATTTAGCCTCTTTCATATTCCCCCACACTTAGCTCTTTGCTTGTCCTCAAGCAAAGTATCAAAGACAAGTAGGAAAAACATAAGGTTTCATCAAATTACTCAATCAATTTCAAAACAATATCTTCAATGCTTTCTTTATTTAAGAACATAAAACACATGCTACTACATCTATCACAATAAATGCAATACTTGTGTAAGTGAATAATGACTTAGTAGAACCAGCTCAATACTTAACAATATTCTCAAATCATTTGAAAGAATTTAGCTAAAAAAGAATATGCATTCCATAAGTTTACTTTTCATACACTCTCTCCACTAATCCAAGACATATCATGATTCTACTTAGGTCAAGTAGGACTTTTAAACTTGTAATGTAAGGCTAAAGGCTTGTAATGTAGCTTATCAAATGAAGGGTATGGGAAAATCAAATATCAAAGAAGCTGAGAGTTCAAAAGAAAAGGATAAACAAAATGTATCAATAATTTCTAAACTCTTCTTGCTCTCCTATTCCAAACATCAATCAAAACCATAACCTAATTTAGCAATTACAGCTCAACTCAAGCAAATCTCGCTTTTTTTCTCTTCTTCATTTTTTTTTTTTTATCTTTTCACTTTCTTCATCAATTCTTCTCTATTTTCCACCTGATCACTCATATTTTCAACCATGGTGTCAAGGATTTGATATGAACTCAACTTTTACAGCTCAATCACCATTCCTCTTGTGATCTTCCTTTTCTTTCTCTCTCAATTTCCTTTTGTCTTTCACTCATCTTTTGTTTTTCACTGCTACTCTCTTTCCATCTTTTTATTATTTTTTTTTCAGCAGCTCTTTATTTTCTTTTCTTGTTTTCAATCTTTCCTTTCTCTTTCTTCTCTTTCTTTTCTTTTTCCAGCTCAACACAACTATTGATACATGACTGAAAGTAACGAGTCATGATCTTTCTCCAAGTATTCTTCCTCAACATTCTCCTACATATACTTTTATCCATCAAGAGCATAAAGATTTGGAAAAATTATTCAAACTCTCAGAGATATGCAATGGACAAAGTATGATAACGGGTTTTAAAGAAAGAAACCAACAATTTAGGCTCAAAATAGGCACAAGGGATAATGTAAAATAGGTAGGCTTGAAAAGCTTAAACTATCCAAAGAAGGCCTATTACCGTCATCCCTAAGTTAAATCATGAATGTCTTTCTTATTTCGCTTCGAGAGGTATTCAAGTAAGTTCTAGAATGCTCTATGAATTTTAGTAGAAAAACAGGTTTAAGAACAATGCAAAGCATTTGATCAAGAACTACTTCGTCCAAGTGCATGCAAAAAGTCATGCATAAGCCATAAATGATCTAGATATATGCTCTATAATCCATCATAAGACATGCATTAAAAATACAGCTTGAAAATTTTTTAAAAATTTTGCTTACAAGAAGGCTAAAGTATATGCATAGAAGAATTTTTAATCAAATCACTCCCCCACACTTAAACTGGACATTGTCCTCAATGGCCAAACAAATAGAGCAAAGAAATACTGCCACGGGGCTAAAAATAAAGGGGAAAGAAGAAGAAAGAAAATACTTCCATACTTTGTGCTCGCAATAAAATTGATAAAAACTTGGACAAAGTATATCACCAAACCACTCTTCCATACTTAAATTGGACAATGTCCTCATTGGCAAAACAATAGACACAAGAAAGCATCTCCAAAGGGACTGAAAATAATAAGGGGTTAGAAAGTTTAAGTAATACTGCCCAAGTGCAATAAAACTCCAATAGATATCCAAACTTGAGGTAAATAGAAGGATTTGTCTAGGAGGACTTTATGCCTATAAAACAAAATACAAATAAAAGCACAAGGAAAATAATAATAAAAACATACGTAAATAAAAGAAAACAAACTAAAGAAAAAGGCTAAAATAAAAAATAAAAATAAAAATAAAACAAAAACTCTCTATACCCATCATGCTTCCTCTTCAAACCGTTTGAAAAGAAATTAAAGCTCAAAGTAGAAGATAGGCATAATGAATGTAGAAAGAATGGAGGATTTTGAAAAATGGAAGGTTCATGAAAATGATTTTTCTCAGCAAAGCTAAACATATAAACCTCATTCTCTAACATTCCGTTAGACAAATAAATATCTATTTCATCCTATGAGTGCACATGGTATCTAACGGATGTATCAATTTTGAAATCACCGATTAACCCTTCAAAAGAATTTTTACAATTAAAATTCCCCTTTAAACTTAGTCTTTGAGTTCTTAAAGATGGGATAGGGAAATCCTTACGTTTCAATGCTTCTATAAAACTAAGTTACCTCCCATTAAATGGGGTGAAGGGTAGAAATTACCACTATCCTCCAAGAACTTTTCAATTTAGTGTGAAAGATCTAACTCCTTGAGGCATGATAAAGTCAATACCTCATTATTTGGACCCATGTTCTCCGAGAAAAGAGAGGAACCTAAGAAATCATGTGACAAAGAGAGATTAGGATTATTAGCACATAGAGAAGAATTAAATACCTCCCTTCCCACATTGGATAATTGTCCCTCATTGCATCTCTCCTCTCCTTGGAGATTCTCCTGTTCAAGTTTATGGGCCAGCAAGAACTCATGAATCTCATTAACAATCTAAAATAATTGTTTCCTTTGATCGCACAATCATTGGGAAGCTTGTTCATGCTACTGAACAGATGAATTTGTATTAGCAACAAAAGAATTCACTAATGCTTCTAATGACGTCTCACTAAAAACATCAATGTGAGCTTGGAATTTTGCCAATCTATCATTACAACTTTTTTTTTTTTCTAATTGAATGTGACCACGAATTCATAAATTAACTATTAAACTAAAATTAAAAATTGTACATAAAGAAACAAATAATAAAATAAAATCAGTCCGTCTAAACTATCGTGGTAACAAAAGTCCAAACCTGAAAATAGGAAGAGTTAGTATTGACTCAAAATTATAGACGTAAAAATCATCCAATTCAAAATACAAAGATTACACACATTCCATATTAACATTAGGTTAGTAAAATTAAACAATGAAATATACAATAAATACAAAAATACAAAGACAAGTTAGTTATTATGAACATGTATCTACCTATTTACATATTTACAACATATAGTTAAATTAAAATAAAATTATACAAACAACAAAATAGGGCCCTTACTCATACAAGGAATGTATATACATATTTACATATTTGCATATAGACATATGAACATATAAACATGGTTAAATCAATGAAATCCACGCTTTCATGATATTGTTCTCCGGCAACGGCACCAAAAACTTGATGTGTATTTTATTTGGGTATAAAAATCATATATAAATAAGCACATTCCCAATCAAGTTAAATTAAAATCTTAACCCTAAATTACACATATGAGCAAGCGTACTCACCATTAACATAGCATAAGGTCCAAATGAGTGTCGATCCTCAAGAAACAAGTATGCATTAATCCCTTTTCTTTCATTGTTTAATCGACTCAAAAAGAAATAAAATAAAACAAAAATAAAATAAAAATAAATATATACATGTCAAGGATGTAGCATTATGTAACTCAAACTATTATTTTGACACACATGATCTTAAAGAGTCTGATCATTACCATAACTCATTATTCCCTTGGCATCATGAAGGATTAAGATAGACTCACTTCTTTTTCAATCCATGAAATCACTACCTTCTAGATAAATTAGCATCACATATTCTGTCTCAACTAATTCACCCAAAAGATGCATTAAACACAATCCTTGATTAAATTTTTCTATTCTGGCAAACTTAAAACATGAAATTAACTAATGAATATATATTCTGGCAGACATCAATCAACCTTTAATTACTTTGTTTTTAGCAATTAACCACTTTTTCAAACAAGTTAATAGACAACCTGATGTGTTTTTATTTTGGTATAAAAATCATATAAAAACTAAGCACATTCCCAATGAAGTTTAAATTAAAACGTTAATCCCAAATTACACATATGAGCAAGCATACTCATCATTAACAAAGCATAGGGCTCAAAAGAGTGTCGATCCACAAGGAACAAGTACACATTAATCACATTTCTTTCATTGTTTAACCGACTCAACAGAGTGAAAAAGAAAGAAAATAAAACAAAAGAAAATAAATATATATATATATATATATATATATATATATATGTCAAGGATAGAGAAGTATGTAACTCAAACCATTATTTTGACAAATATGATCTCAAAGTACCTAATCATTATTATAACTAATTATTTTCTTAGCATCATAAAGGATTAAGGTAGATTCACTTCGATGGTCAATCCATGAAATCACTATCTTCTAGACAAATTAATATCACTTGGTCTGTCTCAAATAATTCACCCAAAAGACGCATTAAACACAATCCTTGGTCTGGCAAATTTAAAGCATGAAATTAATCAATGAATCCTAAGTCTGGCAGACATCAATTAACCTTTAATTACTCAATCCTCAGCAATTAACCCCATTGGTCTAGCAAGTTAACAGCTAATAAATATGAAATTAATCAATTGCAACTACCATCAACCTCTTTAGTCTAGCAAGCTAATGAAAAGAAACAACCAATTAATCTCGTAATATGCTCAAGTAATTAAATACCAAGAAGAACATTCAGTTAATCAAAAGATCAAATAACTCTAAAAATCATGAATATCTAAAATAATGTCAAATTACAATAAAACAATTAACACATCATTGTTCAAGAAAAAGAAAACAAAGTAAAAGAAAGTACTCATAAACAAGCCTTCTTCTTCTTCTTTTGAAAACCTTCTTGCACAACCCTCGTTGAATTGAAGAATTCCTCCTTTGATTGAGTGATTTTCTGTGATAATCAATGAATTCTCCAATTTTCTCTTGTATTTTTCATCTATTTATAGGCATGAGAAGTGCATAAACTCGTTGGTATAAGGTCCTTAGCCGAGTAGAAGTAGGAAGATACTAAAATTCTACAGATTACCAAAAATCGCATAGAAAAATCAAAGCTCCGTCTTTTCCTCAGAGCACAGCCGGCGCCGCCTTGGCTCTCGGAGCCGGCACTGGTTGTGTTTTATTTCTCCACTCGTTCGTTGACTTTTTCTCGAATCCAACACAATATTGTTCAGAATGCAGCCGGTAACGCCTTGGCTACTGGAGTCGGCGCCGGTTCCACTCTGTTCCGAACTGTTTCACCAATTTTTTATCTTCTCGAAGTTCGTGTCAACAGTGCATGGCCGGCACCGGTTCCTATGCCCTGTCCGGCGCCGCCTCTCTTCTGTTTTGCAATATTTTTGCTTCGTTTTAACCCAAAAATCTGAAATAATGAACAAAATACCTTTCTAAGTGTAAAATCTCAAATATGAAGGAATATGACTAGTTGTTGAACAAAATGTATCACAAAAGAGCCCCAAATAACTAAGAAAAACATGATTAATTTAGGCCCTATCATATTCCTCCACACTTAGCTCTTTGCTTGTCCTCAAGCAAAATATCAAAGACAAGTAGGAAAACATAAGGTTTCATTAATCCCTCAATCAATTTCAAAACAATATCTCTAATGCTTCCTAAATTCAAGAACTTAAAACACATGCTACTACATCTTTCACAACAAATGTAAGACTTGTGTTGCTGAATAATGACTTAGTAAAACCATCTCAATACCTAACAATATTCTCAAACCATTGGAAAGAATTTAATTCAAAAAGAATATGCATTCCATAAGCTTACTTTTCATACACTCTCTCCACTAATCCGAGACATACCATGATTCTACTTAGATCAAGTAGGACTTTTAAGCTTGTATTGTAAGGATAACGGCTTGTAATGTAGCTTATCAAACGAAGGATATAGGAGAATCAAATATCAAAGAAGCAAAGAGTTCGCAAGAAAAGGATAAACAAAATGAATCAATAATTTCCAATATCTTCTTGCTCTCCTATTCCAAAAATCAATCAAAACCATAACATTGTTTTAGCAATTGCAATTCCACTCAAGCAAATCCTGCATTTTCACTCTTTTTCTTTTCTTTATCTCATCTTTTTCCTTTAGCACTTCTTCTCTATTTTCCACAAGATCACTCATATTTTTCAACAATGGTGTCAAGGCTTTGATATGAACTCAACTTTTACAGCTCAACCACCATTCCTCTTGCGATCTTTCTTTTCTCTTTCTTTCAATTTTTTTTTCTTTCACTACTACTATTCTTTTCATTGCCTTTCATCCTTTTTACTTTTCAGCAGCTTTTCATTTTCTTTTCTTATTTTCACTCTTTCTTCTCTTTCTTTTCTCTTTCCAGCTCATTCTTTTCTTTCTTTGCTCTTTCCAGCTCAACACAACTATTGATACATGACTGAAGGCAACGAGTCATGATCTTTCTCCAAGTATTCTTCCTCAACATTCTCCTACATTGACTTTTATCCATCAAGAGCATAAAGATTTGAAAAATTATTCAAACTCTCAGAAACAAGCAATGGACAAAGTATGATCACGGGTTTTAAAGAAAGAAATCAATAATTTAGGCTCCAAATAGGCACTAGGGATAATATAAAATAGGTAGGCTTATAAAGCTCAAACTATCCAAAGAAGGCCTATTACCGTCATCCCTAAGTTAAATCATGAATGTCTTTCTTATTTCGCCTCGAGAGGTATTTAAGTAAGTTCTTGAATGCTCCATGAATTTTAGTAGAAAAACAAGTTTAAGAACAATGTAAAGCATTTGATCAAGAACTACTTAATCCAAGTGCGTGCAAAAAGTCATGCATAAGCAATAAATGATCTAGACATATGCTCTATAATCTATCATAAAGACATGCATTAAAAATATAGCTTGAAATCGCAAAGAAAATCAGAAAAAATTTTGAAAATTTTGCTCACAAGAAGGATATGATAAAGTATATGCATAGAAGAATTTTCAATCAAATCACTCCCCCACACTTAAGCTAGACATTGTCCTCAATGACCAAATAAATATAACAAGGAATAAACCTTGCTATGGGACCAAAAATATAAATGAAAAGAGATAAGAAAGACAGTACTTCCATTCATTGTGCAATGTGTTGTATAAGAGCTGAATTCTTGAAGAATGAGGTATTGGCAAAGTACCTAAAAAGAAAAATACAAAAGAGCACACCAAAGCATAAAAACTAGAAAAGAAAATAAATCAAAAAAAAAAGAAAGAAAATAGTACAACAAACTATCGCCTCACGATAAACCAAAAAGTTTTATGCTGTAGTGTTGAAAAGCATCTCCACCTGCTCAGGGTTGGGAAGACCTTCACCCACATAGTGTGAATTAGTCATATAGGGCCTAAATTATATAAAAACTAAGCACATTCCCAACTTAATGTGTTTTTATTTGGGTATAAAAATCATATAAAAACCAAGCACATTCCCAATCAAGTTTAAATTAAAACATTAATCCCAAATTATACATATGAGCAAGCGTACTCATCATTAACAGAGCATAGGGTTCAAACGAGTGTGGATCCTCAAGAAATAAGTACACATTAATCACATTTATTTCATTGTTTAACCGACTCAACAAAGTGAAAAAGAAAGAAAATAAAACAAAAGAAAATAAAAATATATACATGTAAAGGATAGAGAAGTATGTAACTCAAACCATTATTTTGACAAACATGATCTCAAAGTATCTAATCATTATCATAACTAATTATTCTCTTGGAATCATGAAGGATTAAGGTAGATTCACTTTGATGGTCAATCCATGAAATCACTATCTTCTAGACAAATTAGCATCAGTTGGTCAGTCTCAACTAATTCACCCAAAAGATGCATTAAACACAATCCTTGATTAAATTTCCTTAGTCTGGCAAATTTAAAGCATGAAATTAATCAATGAATCCTTAGTCTGGCAGACATCAATTGACCTTTAATTACTCAATTCTGAGCAATTAACCCCCATGGTCTAGCAATTTAATAGCTAATAAATATGAAATTAATCAATTGCAACTACCATCAACCTCTTTGGTCTAGCAAGCTAATGAAAAGAAACAACCAATTAATCTCATAATACACCCAAGTAATTAAATACCAAGAAGAATATTCAATTAATCAAAAGATCAAAAAACTCTAAAAATCATGAATATCTAAAACAATGTCAAATTACAATAAAACAATTAACACATCATTGTTCAAGAAAAAGAAAACAAAGTAAAAGAAAGCACCCATAGACAAGCCTCCTTCTTCTTCTTTTGAAAACCTTCTTGCACAACCCTTCTTGAATTGAAGAATTCCTCCTTTGATTGAGTGATTTTCTGTGATAATCAATGAATTCTCCCATTTTCCCTTGTATTTTTCATCTATTTATAGGCTTGGGAAGTGCCTAAACTCATTGGTATAAAGTTCTTGGCCGAGTAGAAGTTGGAAGATACTAAAATTCCACAGATTACCAAAAATTGCGTAGAAATATCAAAGCTCCATCTTTTCCTCAGAGCACAGCCGGCGCCGCTTTGGCTCTCGGAGCCGGCGCCAGTTGTGTTCTATTTCTCCACTCGTTCGTCGATTTTTTCTCGAATCCAGCACAATGTTGCCCAGAATGCAGCCGGTGCCACCTTGGCTACTGGAGCCGGCACCGGTTCCACTTTGTTCCGATCTATTTCACTAATTTTTTTGTCGTCTCAAAGTTCGTATCAACAGTACATGGTTGGTGCCGGTTCCTATGCCTTGTCTGGCACTGTCTCTCTTCTGTTTTGCTACGTTTTTACTTCGTTTTACCCCAAAAATTTGAAATAATGAAGAAAATACCTTCTCAAGGGTAAAATCTCAAATATAAAGGAATATGACTAGTTATTGAACAAAATATATCACAAAAGAGCCTCAAATAACTAGAAAAAATATGACTAATTTAGGCCCTATCACAACCAATATGAAACTAATGAATTGAAACCACCATCAACCTCTTTTTCAAGCAAGCTAGTGGAAAATAACAACCAAATAATCTCGTAATTAGCTCAAATAATTAAATACCAAGAATAACAATAAATTAATCAAAAGATCAAATAACTCTAAAAATCGTGAATATCTAAAATAATATCAAATTACAATAAAACAACTAACATGTCATTGTTTAAGAAAAAGAAAATAAAGTAAAAGAAAGAACTCATAGACAAGTCTCATTTTTCTTCCTTTGAAGACCTTCTTGTACAACCCTCCTTGATTTGAAGAATTCCTCCTTTGATTTGAGTGATTTTCTGTGATGATCTATGAATTCTCTCTCTTTTTCTTATGTTTTTCATCTATTTATAGGCTTAGAAAGTGCCTAAACTCGTTGGTGTACGGTTCTTGGCCGAATAGAAGTAGGAAGATACTAAAATTTCACAGATTACCAAAAATCGCGTAGAAAAATCAAAGCTCCGTCTTTTCTTCAGAGCACAGTCGGCGCCGCCTTGGCTATTGGAGCCGGTGCTGGTTGTGTTCTGTCTTTCCCGTTGTTCACCGATTTTTTTCTTGATTTCCACGCACTGTTATCCAGAATGCAACCAGTGCCACCTTGGCTACTGGAGCTGGCGCGGTTCGATTCTGTTCCGGTCTATTTCATTAATTTTTCATCGCTTCGAAGTTCGTGTCATTAGCATATGGCCGGTGTTGGTTCCACTGCCCAGTCTGGTGCCGCCTTGGTTCTGTTTTGCGACGTTTTTACTTTGTTTTACTCCTAAATTTTGAAATAATGCACAATGTATCACAAAAGAGTCTCAAATAACTAGAAAAAATAACTAGAAATGACTAGTTATTGAACATAATGTATCACAAATATAAAGGAATATGACTAGTTATTGAACATAATGTATCACAAAAGAGTCTCAAATAACTAGAAAAAATATGACTAATTTAGCCCCTATCAGATTTGCTGTTGGACTCTTCGCACTAGAAGTCCCACTTAGCTTGGACTCCCCAGTTGACTGCTGTTGCACCAACCTCGGCCCATGAGCCACCAGTGGCACCACTAGAAGCTCTTCTGCATGGCATTGTTTTCCATTACTTGGGTTGATGTCTAGAGGCCTATTTTCTTCTAGGTTATGTAGCTTTTCTTTCACAATCCAATGTTGTGTCTTCTTGTCATTGCTATTCGGTTTATCAACTCTAGGAGGTCTTTCCATTAAAGTCCCACATTTTGAGACAGAATGGCCCAATTACTTGCAATCCTTACAGTAGTAAGGCAACTTCTTATAAATCACCCACTGAAAAAACCTCCATCATCATCACCAATTCAAATTCACTTGGGAAGTGACTTTAAGAGATCCATTTCAATGCAAATTCTTGCCACACTAGGCCGAGTGAGTTGAGCAGTGGAATCATTCAACTTGAGGGGTCTAACTATTGTAGAAGTAATAGAAAATAGTGCAGACTTAGTAAACAGATGAATAGGCAAATGTTCTAATGAAACCCAGTTAGGAACATCCAATGGATCATGAGAAACACGAAAATTCTTTAGTCCACTTCAGAACCCTCATAGGAAATTCCATCAGATACCACAAATTCTTCATCCAAAGGTGCATACAATCTTTTTCTTTATCAGGTCGAATCAAGATATGCTTTAAGTCTAGCCAACCAATTTGTACCTCTCCCTTTAAGCCAATAGTCCTGAACTCTTTACGAATAGCCTCCATGGAAGGCTTGCCTAGTGCAAATTTACCAATCAGTGAAAATCAAAATGGCTCAACAAGAAAAGAAATTTCATTCTCAGAAAAATAGATTGCTCGTTCACCCTTGTACTCCATGACAACGTTGATACCAGCCTCAGATGGTAGAGATGCATCTGGAGAAAAGAAAAGGGAGGCAAATGGTCGCCTGCCCCATCCACTATTAATGGAAGCTGGCAGATGGCCGATCTCCTCCACCACCATCAAGGTGATGACAGAAGAGCGTTTTTGAAAATTTTGGAAATTTAGATAGAGAGAGAGAGAACCCACCTCCCAATTGCCAATATTTCTCTCTTAGAGAGAACCCGCCTCCTAATCCGTTGACCTTCCCTACTACTATCAAGGTGACGACAGAAGAGCGTTTTTGAAAATTTTGGAAATTTAGAGAGAGAAAGAACCCATCTGTGTGTGTGTGTATAAACATATATATATATATATATATATATTAATAAACACACATATATATTATTAATATATATTATATATATATACAAATATGAATATGCGTATATATTCTCGCCAAAAGGGTCCTTTGGTGAGGAAATATTCACCCATTTTTTGTCCCAATAGCCCTTTTGGTGTGGAAATATTTGGTTACCAAAGGTCATTGGCGACAAAAAGAGGAAACATTTCCTCGCCAAATAGTCCTTTGGCGAGAATCCTCAACCATTAGAGACAAATTTGATTTTTAATTTAATTGAATAATTAATAGTTCAATAAAAATGAAAATTATCAAATTATCAAATTTTAATTTTAAGAAATTAGAGACAAGTTTGATTTTTAAATGAGAAGGTCTCGTTTAGACTGTAACAAAATGTTTTTTGCGGTATTTGAAAATTTTAACATCTCTGATACATTCATAGATGTAGGAGGAAGAGGTCACAAAAAAAGGCATCGTTATTCCCCAAATCCATTTTTCCCCCACCGTTCTTCAGCCCAGAAAACCATTTTCCCTCCAAATCCTTCATGTTCAACCCACTATTTTTCTTACTCCCCCTAAGCTTTCCATTTTTGCAGATCCTTCAACCTCATTTCTCCTTAGTCTTCTTCAGATTTACATTTCTCTTAAATCCTATTTTACGTCCTTCGCACCAATTGGAATTAGAGTTTAATTTTTTGCACCCACGCAAAACCAAACTACAATCATCGCATTTCAATGACCAATGTAGCTGAGTTTGTGTCATTGTTGTTCAAGTAGTAGCTGAGTTCATATCATTGTTGTTCAAGCCGTAGCTGAGTTCGTGCACCGATTCAGCTTTGGTAAATTTTTTTTTTATTGGATGCTTTCTTTTTATTTGAGTAATGTGACTGAGAAGTGATTTTGTTTTGTTTGAATATCTAATTTTTGGGTCTAATAATTGATTTGTAGTAGATGAGTTAGTGGGCTTTTATATTTCATTTGCATTGAGTAAGTTATTTTGCTCTTAATAGTGCATTATAATTTTATAGTCTTCTTTCTTCAAAACATTCATTGAAATATTTGTTGTGTTAACATACATTTTTCATCCTCACTCAATATGGCTCTAAGAAAATTTTGTTGAGATTTTGCTTTGTAGTATTTTACTCAAATTGAACTTGAATACTGTAAAATTTTGTTATTGCTTTATCTTCTTTAGATTACTATGTCAGTCATTATTATGATCATATTTTTTTTTTTTAGTATCGACAAAATTAGGAAAATATGCAGGGGATGTATAATCGTCTTGGAAATGGACAAAAGTCATTTGTTCCTAAATTTGTTAAGGGGTTGAAACTTTTATTCAATTTGCAAGAACTCAAGATGAATATGAATATAGAGTAGACAGAAGATTAAGATGTCCTTGTTTTAGGTGTCGAAATTATAAATATGATATTATGGAAAATGTGAAGATACATATTTACAAATATGGTTCACACCTAACTATTATCGCTGGATCTCTCATAGGGAAGAATACCTGTTGTCTAATACTAATACTAGTACAAGCCCTATGAATGGATCTGCATTTGATGATAGGAATCGATATCGAGAAATAGTGATGGATGTGGCAGGTCCGTCTTTCATGGCCAATGAAGATAATCCTTTGGAGGAAGAACCAAATGTACAAGAAAAAAGGTTCTGTGATTTGCTTAGAGCTTCTTTTGAACTATTGTACAGTGGAAAGAACAATTTAACACAACTAAAAGTCCTAACACACATATTACTATAAAATCTGATTATAATATTTCTCGTGCATGTTTTAACGGAATGGCCCAATTAATGGATGATATTCCAACGTCTTCTAAAAATCATGTTTCGAAGAGTTTTTACAATGCTGAGAATTGGTCGTAGGTCTTGGTTTACCATATGAGAAGATACAATGCTGTATTAATATTTGTAAGTTATATTTAGGTGAGTCTCGATTTTGGGAACATTGTAAGTTTTGTGAACATCCTAGATGGAACCAAAATATAGGAGTTCAAGGAAGTAGAAGAATACGCCTTATACTGTAATGCATTACCTCCTATTCACTCCAAGGCTACAATATTTATATACTTCACCAATAACTGCTAAACATATGAGATGGCACAAAATATATGAACAAGTAGAAGGTGAGATGATTCAACCTTTAGATGTGATGCATGGAAGGCATTTGATACAAGTCGTCCGTCTTTCCAAGTTGGGCCACGAAATGTTAGGTTGGGCTTATGCACTGATGGATTTGCATCATTTGGACAATTAGGAGAGTAGTGTTCTTGTTGGCCTGTGATTGCAACACCATATAATCTTCCTCTATGGATGTGTATAAAGACATAGTATATGTTTTTTACATGCATCATTCTAAGTCCTCACAATCTAAAGAAGAACTTGGATATTTATTTGCAATCCTTGATTAATGAATTGAAGTAACTATGTAATGAAGGAGCTTTAACATATGATGTGTTATTGAAACAAAACTTCCAATTGAGGGTTGTAGTTATATGGACTACTAGGATTTTCCAGCATATGGGATGCTATCTGGTTGGAGCACAGCTAGAAAATTATCATACCTATATTGCATGGAGAATACTAAGAGATTGCCATAGATAATTCTTACCGACTGATCATGCATATCGAAAAAATAGAAATGTCTCTATGAGAAACAAGATTGAAACTTCACCGCCACCTCCATATTTGGTTGGTCAAGAATTGTGGCACAAAGTGAGGACTTTGCCAAAAGTGAAAGATACAGAGGGAATGCATAAAATTTTAAGGTTTAGTGAGTCACATAATTGGACAAAACAAAGCATTTTTTGGGAGCTTCCTTATTGGCAAAGTCTCTTACTTCCTCACAATTTAGACATTATACATATCACTAAAAATTACTTTTATAATTTATTTAATATTGTGATGGATGTTAAGGAGAAGACAAAAGACAATATAAATGCACAAAAAGATTTGAAGGAGTATTGTCGGAGACGTGAATTGGAGATTGATGATGGCAGGAGAAGAAAGCCAAAAGCATGTTACTGTCTTGATAAAGAGGGAAAAAAACTTGTGTTTGAATGGGTGAAGAGTTTAGCTTTTCTTGATGGATATGTTTTGAATTTGTCAAGATGTGTTGATAAGAACTCCACTAAGTTGCAAAACATGAAGAGCCATGATTATCAGGTTTTTATGCAACATCTCATCCCTATTGCATTTCGAGACTTGGTCCTTGAACCTGTGCCGAAAGCATTAATAGAGTTTAGTGTGTTTTTTAAGAATTTATTTTTTGGTTTCTGAGGTTCAATCAATGGATAAGTCTATTCCTACCATAGTATGCAACTTAGAAAGAATATTTCCACCTGGTTATTTTGATTCCATGGAGCATCTTCCTATTCACCTACTATATGAAGTCGAAATGGGTGGTCCAAGGCAATATAGATGGATGTTTCCATTTGAAAGGTAATTTTATTATTTATTTTTATCTGTCATACATTAAATACAAAATTCATTTTTAAATTAGTGTAACAACCATTTTTTATATTTTATTATGAAAAACCTTAGAGGAGGTGAATAAGGTTTTTGGCAAATTTAAAATGCTCAAAAAATTTTGCTTTGAGGAAAGAGGTCCTTCAAATTTTTTACCAAAGGAACTTGCAACAGTAAGGGCTTCTCGAAATGACTTAAGAATTTCCTACACTCTGAATAAAGCAAGATGCTCAATGCAATTAATGCTAGAGTAAAAATGAGTTGGTGAGAGCAATAAATATTTCTTTTGAGGGATAAAAAAACTTTGGCCAAAGACTATTTTAGCTGATTGAAAATGAATGTAGAGAGAGATAACACAAGATTTATAGTGGTTCAATCTAGCAAGATTCTACCAAGATATACATCCACTACCTTAAGCTCACATTTAAGGATTTTCAACCAAAGTACAAAATACACAAAATACAAGAGAGGATCACCACACTTGGTTTTACCAAAATCTCTCATTCAACCAACAAATCAAGATTAACCCCAAATGGGTTTTACACTACAACCTTGATACACCAAGATGTTTGAAGAAATGAGATAAGAAATGCTCACTCTTTTGAGTAGATATACAAGACAAATAAGCTTAAGCAATATTTACCTTTTTTACACAATTTGATTTCACTTTGAAGCACTATGAAAAATGAGATTTTTGTATTCTATAAAGCAAGAGTGTTTCTTAGAAACATAGGACAAAAATCTACTTTCAAATCGAGTTTTGAAACCTTTTATAGAGGCATAAAGTAGAGTTCCAATGCCTAGTTTTTGTTGTTAGATTTGCCAAAGTTTTGGACTTAAGTTTTGGACAATAGTACATTCAAATGGTAAGTCCAAAATGGTACTTTTTCAGGCAGAATCGATTTGATACTATTCACAAGATTTTGGACGAATCTTTTGAATGCAGGGTTACCTAAATTACTCAATCCAAAATTTTAAGGATTTAAAACTTTAAAATCTTTTTGTTTTAGTACTTCAAGGTAGAATTAAACTGAATCATAAGGTAAAGAAGACATAGGAATTTTCACAAAAAATACCTTAACAAAGATTCCTAATCTAAAGTTCTTACTTAATGAATTCTTGGTATGCAACTTCTTAAGCTTGATCTTCTTCTTGATCATCCATTCTCGGATTCTATTACTTAAGAGTTGCTTAGAAATCTTATTTGAATGCCTTAAAAGAACTGAGGTCAAACATGTCCTATAACATATAGATCATATAAGTTAGTCCTCATCAATGTTTGTCATAAGTCAAAACACAGGAGAACGCCCTTAGGACTAAAAATCTCCCCTTTTTTGAGTGATGACAAACTTGATGGAATTGTGATATAAAGAATAATGATATGTACAGTACAGACATGTTAGACTGAGAGAAATAAAAATATTTTTCATTGGAATGCAATCCTCGTCATAGGACTCAAAGAGTGTTTATGAGATTAAAATAAGAAAGTTTAAGCATATACTTGCAAATATGGCTCAATGAGCCTATGGCCCAACCTACCTCAATATACTCCTTCCTTCCATCAAAGGACTATTTCATAAGAGAATAGCCACAAATAGTAGTCACAAAAAGTGTATAGATATGTATACAAAGAGGTATAAAAGATAAATCATAAGATGAGATGCTTCCCTTAATATGTGCATGTATATAAACATATGTAAGGTATGAGATTAAGAAGACTGATTTGAGAGAAAATTGGATTCAGCCTTTGGGCATCCAAAATGTGCATCCAAAACTCGGTTTAGGAGAGTATGAAACTTTTGGACTTTAGGTTTTGGATGTCCAAAATATGTGTCTAAAATAGGGTAAAGTTAGACAGAAACTATCTCTTTTTTTTTAATTCATTTTTAGACTGAATTTTTGGCTAAAGAAAATGTGTGTCCAAAACTCCCTTTGTGTATGTATAGGAAACAACGAGTTTTCAAAAATTTTGATTGAGCCAAGTTTTCTCAAGATATTTCAAACTCCAAGGAAAGTTTCGAGCAATGAAGAATATATGAGTAACTATCCTTATCAGCTGAGATTTTTAACACAAACCATATCTTAATAGCTTTGATCAACAACCATATCATAATAGCCTTCGAAAACAGATTGATCAACAGCCCTAATCTTAACATAAATTCCAAAGAAAGTTTCACAGGATCTTACAAAATATTCAGAGTTTGCATATAAATCTGTTGCAGTGTAAAACATAAAAACTATTTCCAATTTATAGCACAACACTGCATAAACATCAGTTCATCCAACATTAGTTCAATCAGTGCAAAATAAAAGTTCGAATATTCAATAATAGCAACAATCAATCAGTAGTTCAATGCAAAATTAACAACATAGCCACATAGAGCACAATAGCACAGCTTAGTGCACAAATTGCCAAAATTGCCATTTTTCCCAAGTGCACATACTTAGTGCCACAATCACAGCAATCCCAACTACCATTCACAATCACACTCACAATCCCAGCTATCTCAAGTGCACATACTTAGTGTCACAATTACAGCAATCCCAGTTATCATTCACAATTACAGCAATCCCAGTTATCATTCACAATTACAGCAATCCCAGTTATTATCATTCACAATTCACAATCCTAGCTATCATTTCACTCACAATCCCAACTATCATTTTTCATTTTTCTCCCCCTTTTATCATCAATCAAAATGTAGAGTAAAAGAGTAATAAGTAAACATATAAAGTAGAGAAGATTGTATATATGAAGTACGCATAAACTTAGCAGAGACAGTAGTTAAAAAATAGAAAGTAAATTGTTCAAATATTGGGGTAGAAACTAAAAAATTGTTCAGTGAAGAGCAGTAAGAAGTTTTTGGTAGAAGGGGGCTGGAAGGCAATCTACTAATCTGATCACTTAGGCAATATGAATAGTCTCGATTTTTTACCCAGCACCTTTCTGGCATATTGTCCAGCAAGCCTACTAGATTTCCGCTTGACTATCACATGTTTTTGTCTCTTTCTAGATGAGACAGAGAGTTTAGTAGGGGCAGGGGGTGCTACATCTTCCTGATGTGGGAATTTTTTTCTGCCTTGCTCAGGGACTATCATTTTCTTAGTCTGTTGATCTTTTGCAACTGCTTCTTCGGCCTCAGGGACAAGTTCCTCTATAGTTGCCATTGTAACACCCCACTACCTAGGCCCAACAGGGTCGGGAATGTCGCCTCGTCCAAAGGATAAGGGGTCTTTATAACTAGGTCATACAATTAAAATAATAGAATAAAAATAATACTTTAAACTTAAAACTTATTACAATCCAAGAATCCAAAACACAAATCCAAAATAAAATTGTTCACTCTCAACTCCCAAAGCATTACACAAAATAAATATCAGAAAATCTTCCAAGGTAGGCAACAACTAGCTATTTATCCCCACAGCAGGATCGACCTGAAATCATGGTAAAAAGGGTGATGAGATAAAAATCTCAGTAAGTCCGTGTGTGCTTTGAGTGTCCAGTGAAAACAGTTCGTGAATGCAAAGTGTAAAATCTTCATAAGAGAAATACTGGCAAGCAATAAACAATAGTCAAAATTAAGAGTGGTGTTTTGGCTTTTCCAACCATACATGTTCAATAAAATCAACCACTCAAAAAGGTGGTCATGGGTTACCACACATTGGGCCCCATAACCATACAATGGTCAGAATGCCACATTTTGTGCAGATTAACAAACAGTAGGTGATCGGCCTACCGGGTAAGATACTCCTCATTCTCTATACCCAAACAAAACTGGTTGTCCATTCCAGCAACACACAGTCCACTTGACTAAAAACTGCTAGCTCGGACCAGTACGACCTACTAAACTAACATCTTATCTGGGAAGGACTCACCCCTTAGAGGTGGCCATCTACTGAGAGACTTACCCTAACCTTTCAAAGACTAGTTCTAGCAGTCCACCCTTATTGAGTACTCAACGTAATTTGTCCCACTTAGAAAAAATGGATAAAACATAATTCCACTTGAAAATGGCAATTAAGGGTTTCCAAAGTTTGGGGCAAAACTGGTTTTAGGAAGAGCTTTAGGGTTTGAGTAAAACTGCCCCTTGATTTTCGAATAATTTGTTTGTCTAAAATGAGAAAGAAGATAATCCTCAATTACCTTTACAGAAGTGAGTGTCCACGCACTCTACATTTGGCTTGCCATAGTAATCATTCTGCATCAAACAGGTTTTATGCAGGAGCTTACCTGATCCTTGCTCAAAATAAAGGTCTCCAACAGCTAACCTAACCCCGCCTGAGTTAAACATGAGCCATAATTAAACTAAAGCCAAAATTCACTTCCACAAATAATTCTAGCTCAACTTGTTACAACCATGATCCTAGTGTCCCAAGCTTTAAGGCTAGATAATAAATAAATGGTTCATAAGATAAGTCTAGTTTGATATTAAAATAATTAGGGTTTTGGGAAATAGATACTAATAAGTTGAAGTTTTAAATTTTGCTATAAATAAATTAGAGTTTATTTGATGAAGGGTCCTAGGTGGTATTATATAAAATAATAATCTATTATTAATTAGTTGTTAGAAAATAATTGGTAACTAAAACTAGTTGTAAGTAAATTTTAGTGGTTTTGATTGAAAGATAATAAGTAAATTTTAATAGGTTCTGATTAAAAGACAATAAATAAATTTTAATGGTATTTATGAATATAAAATTTACCAAATTTATATTTCACCTAGTATGATTATTTAGGGAAAAGGGTTTTATTATTATTTTCTATATATTTTATTTTATATAAAATCTATATATTTTATTTCTTTAATAAAAGCTATCATTTATTTGACTAAAATATCCTTATTTTATATATAATAGTCTAAATTCACCTTTTCTAGGGTTTTCGAAATTTACTAGGAGAAGTTATAGTATTAATCATTTCATTGATGAAATAAAATTAGCTTAGGGACAACAAAGTCATTATCGTATTTCTATTGCTAACCATAATCATGAACATACACTCCACACCAATTCATCAAATCATCCAAATCATAAATAAAGACATAGATCTAAATTTACCAAGGCATGATCCAAACTCTACTAACATAAACATATTCATGGCTTTAACAATGAACATACCCTATTCACCAAAGGTGACGTAATCTCTATCATACTTGATCACATATACCACCCACGACATAGAGAGCATGCAACAAAACCCTAAAAACCATAAAATTCAACTAAGGCAATCAATTCATGCATCAATCCCATCTCCATCATATATACACATTTATTCATGCTTCAATCTCAACTCCATCACAACAATATATGTTCGAACCCTAATCACAATCCATCTCCTTCCAATAACATCCTAGAGACATGAATCTAGAATTTAAAGAGAAGATGGAAGAAACTTACTTGAATGATGACTACCTTTGGGATGTTTCTAGAGAATCCTCTCGCCAGGAGACTTGATCCGACAAGAGAGAAGAAGAAAATATGGCCATGGTTGAAGTAACCATTTGACCAAGAGAGAGAGAGAGGAAAAGAGAGCCCATTAGTGTGTGTATATATATATATATATATATATATATATATATATATGTATGTATGTATGTATATATTCATTAGAAGTTGAAGATGAGTGAAGATGGAGATGATTGATCATGCTCACCTTGAAGGTGTTCTTGAGCCTTCACGAAAATACTGATTTTTCAATCCAAAAGAGGAACTTTGATTTCGGTATTTGATGTTAAAAATTGCAAAAGTGGTTTCAAGGGGTTGAGTAGGTGTGATCTGGAGTTTTTGGAGAAAATTGGAAAAGTTTGGAGTGGTCTTAGGCGTGGGAATGCTTGTAGGTGTTCTTGGTGTTCTTGAAGGTTGAAGAGAATGGAGAGGATTGAGGGAGAGCTGGCCGAAATTTTGTGGGATTAGGGTGGCCGAATTGTTTGAGGGGTTTTGGCAATTGAATTTTCTGGTTTGAAAGGAAAAGGAAAGCTGGTTGTTTGAAATCCAAAAAGAATATTTTTGGGACTCAATTTTGGAAACAAAATATGATAAGAAGATCTTGGTCAATGGAGAGCTTTTAGAAGCTCCAATGGCCGGTTGTTTGTCTGTGATTTTTGCTGGAATGAAAGTTGTTTGAAGGAGCTTAATGGTGGCTGAAAATATGGTGCACAATGGTGAAGGGATTTCTGGTTGTTTGAGGAATGATTTATGGTAGTTTACTAAATATGTTTGCTGGAATTTTGGTCTTCAATCAATGGCTTGATTGGAGTAATTGATGGAGATATTTTAGGAGTAGCCATGGACTGGTTTCCGAGCAGAATGCTGGGGAAGATGATGAAGCTCAGTTCATAGCTATTTAAGGGGAGTTTGTACAGAAAAATGGTGGAGGTTTCGGACATGGCTGAAGAAGGGACAAAGCTGGAAAATTCTGTTCAATTTTTTCGCAAGTTTGCTGGAATTCCTGGGCAGATTTTTCTGCTATTTTTCAGTCAGCTTGTAGAAGATTTGAAGGGGTATTCAGAGGTCTTTCAAGGCTGGTTTCCAATCTTCTTTATGGAGGAAAAACGTGGCTAAGATGCTAGGTGAAATACTGGAAGAAACAGCTTGGTTTAGGTTCACCAAAGCTGCAAAAGTTGTCCAGAAAATTTTTTGGTTTGCACAGTTTTTGTGCAGCTCGATTTTGGCTGTGATTTTCAGTCTTCAAGCTGAGTGAAATGGCCATTTTTTCTGGCAGCATTTGGGGGAAAAAGATGGCTGAAATTTTCGACACTTGGACTGAACAAGAAGCTGAAAAAATTTCAATTTACAACATGAAGAAAATGAACACAGCTAGGTTGGAGTTTTGAAGGTTGAACCACGGAGATTAATTCTCTTGGGAACCTTCCAAAACTCCTCCCCATTTTTGGCCAACAAGATGACTCATATGGACATTTTTGAAACCTTCAAAGCCACAGCACTTAGCTAGAAATTTTTCTGGAATAAAATTGGCTTGAATAACTCAAACAACTTAGTTGTCTAAGAATTAAGGAAAGTTAGAGATTAAAAAGGGTATAAATCCCTTAGAAGCTTTTGTAGGGCACAAGAGTGGGATTAGGACATTCCTATCATGTCTCCCCTAGGACAACACTCCTACTCTTCCCTAAAGCATGCAAAGGCCGAAACCTAGCCTTTCCAAACAAAAATAAAATTTAATCATACTAAAACTCCAATGATGGAATTTGAACTCAAGACCTCAAGAATTAATTCCAAAGCTCTAACCACTAAATCACAACAACTCTTATTCTTATTTCTTTTCCCAAATATTTTTCCTATTTGATCCTCAAGCTATCTCCCTATTTTCACCTCAAGGAAAAATTACCATTTTGCTCTTCTTACTCAATAAACACAATTAAACATTCTAAGCTATAAATCACATATCTAAAGCACATAAAACCATATAAAAATATAATTATCCATGCAAGAAAATATAATATGCATCCCAACCCCTTTCTCTAAGGTTGGTTTCAACGGGGGTTTCACAGCCATTGCTGGGGATGGTGCTGATGGAGTAAACACTGGTTCATCCTTTTGAGCCTTTTCTTCCACAACGGTCAGCCTATTCCCAAGAGTTTGAATCTCTGAAATAAGGCTATCTAATTTAACAGCTAGGGAATTTATGGTGTCCAGAATGCTTTCAGTTATCCCTTTATCCTGAGTCCCTTATTTACTTCTGCTCAAGGACTCAGCTGTTACTTCAGCTTTGCTTTTAATCCCTGCCGATTGAGCTATTCTTTTTCCTTTTTCCTTAATCTTTAGCACTTTTACTTTCTCTTCATTGGAGAGATCTCTTGACAAAATCCACTTCTGATCTACTAGAATGAATCCCATTCTTTCAAATGATTCTGTGTTATACACAGTTATATTTATCTGTCCAGGTCCAACTTTGTCCAAATCTACACGGAAGTATTTGAATATTTTGGTCAATAGGTTGCCATATGGAAGTGCCTTAAGAGAAGTTTTCCTTGACTGCATCTTTAATTTTGCTGCTAAGAAACTAAAACTAATCTACTGCTCCTCAGTCAGGGCCAACATTAGTATCATCTACATGATACTCACTGAGGTTTTGTGTCCAAAGCTTGGGGCAACCATTGTTAACACCATATAGTGTAACACTCTTCTAGGGCCATTTAACCATTTTGTGTTTCTATCAGCTAAGT
Source organism: Voacanga thouarsii (assembly GCA_026120185.1). NCBI lineage: Eukaryota > Viridiplantae > Streptophyta > Magnoliopsida > Gentianales > Apocynaceae > Voacanga > Voacanga thouarsii. Next base: position 389,449 of record JANUWF010001502.1, read on the forward strand.
TTTTGAAACTTTTTCCATCGGAAAATCTTGTCTCAAATCTGTCTAAGTCAAAGGTATCAGTTCCTTTAAGGAACTTGTTTGTCTTAAAGAACTAGACATTCCCATCTCTTACACTGAAAATTTTGTTCAACAATCTGTGATCAAACTCAATATTCATATACCCAACTCTAGTGCTATACTATTGCACGATAAATCCTCCACCGGTCTCCTCAAGTCACCCCTTTTTCAGATTTGCATAGAACTCCCAAACCAGCTAGATATACAACTTCTCATCAAGTGCTAGTAATGCTTTCCAACCCAGATTCTCAAACATGTTCAGAATATCAGAGAAATTTAAAAAGTCTCCAACCTCTACCTAATACCCAGAAATCGCAGTTCTATTTCTCGTGAACCAATCATTGAAATCAATTTCATATTTTTTATCAAGGAAATGGGGTACCTGTGTTTCTGAACTTTCTAAAGTGGTATGCTCTATAGATGATTTTGATCGTGAGGCTTCCTCAGTGATTTCCTTTTCTTTCCGTTTGGTGACCTTTAGCGTAGTAGTTTTTGTGTTGGCCGTTGTTTTTCCCATCTTGGTTTTTTTTGCTATTCTTCTGTCAGATTTAGCTATTTTTGCCATACAAAAAGTGAGAAGAAGATGAAGAAATTTTGTTCTGTCTTAGAGAATTCGAGAGTAATAGAGGGCAAATTAGTTTCTAGTTTGAGAGAGAGAGAGAGAGAGGGAGGGAGTTAAAGTCTTTTGAAATAGCCTAGGTTCTAGATAGGATAGGACAGTCGGAAGCTTTTCATCAGAAGCTTTTCAGAGGTGTTGAAGAAAGCATAGACTTTTTGAAAAATTTAAAAAGGCATTTTTGGGCTCACATTTTCTTTTGTAGATAATATAAATTGTTTGGCTTTTCCTAATTTAAGAGTTGCCGATATTTTGGGCTTATACTGAGTCCAAAATTGTTTGTCGAAAAGGTGGAATGAAAACAGTACAGCTGAGGTGATTTTGGAGTCAAGTTTTTCGAATAGTGCGTCCAAAAGCTATATCTTCAGTGGTTCTGCAAAATAAGAATAACAATTCTTCGGCAAACATGTCAGTCACATGATCTTTGTAATTCCTAAACCTCTTCTCAGATTATTGAATCTTTCTTCGGTCAAAGGTTTTGTAAAAATATTCGGAAGTTGTTCATCAGTTGAAATATATTCAACACATACATCTTCTTTAAACACATGATCCTGAATAAAATGATGTTTAACTTCTATATGCTTGGTCCTAGAATATTGAACAGGATTCTTAGTTAGATTGATAGCACTTGTATTGTCACATAATATAAGTACACAATTAAAATTGAGGCCAAAATCAAGTAGTATATTTTTCATCCACAAAATTTGTGCATAGCAACTCCCAACTGCAATGTATTCAGCCTCAGTTGTAGATAAGTATACACAGGCCTACTTTTTACTATGCCATGACACTAGAGAGTGTCCAAGAAATTGGCAGTGACCACTAGTACTTTTTCGTTCAACTTTAGCCTGCATAATCCGCACCGGTATATCCTATAAGATCAAATATGTTAGTACGAGGATACTATAAGCTGTAATCATATGTTCTCACCAAATATCTAAGGATGCATTTCACAGTACATAGGTGTGATTCATTTGGACAAGATTGAAATCAAGTATAGAGATAGACTGAAAACATGATATCTAGCCGGCTAGCAGTGAGATAGAGTAAAATTCCAATTATACCTCTATATTTTGATTCGTCTACCTTCTTCCCTTTTCATCCTTGTCAAGTTTTAGGGAAGTGCTCATAAGTGTGCAAATTTCTTTAGCTTCGTTCATACCAAAACTTTTGAGCAGTTCTTTGGCATACTTAGCTTGATTTAGGAAGATTCCATCATTGGTTTGTTTGATTTGTAGTTCGAGAAAGAAGTTGAGTTCTCCTATCATGCTTATTTCAAATTCCTGCTGCATTGTCTTAGCAAACATCTTGCACAATGAGTCATTAGTAACACAAAAAATAATATCATCAACATAAATTTAAACAATAAGAAGATTATCAAAATTTTCTGTCTTAATAAACTGTGTGGTATCGATCAAGCCTCTTGAAAATCCTTTTGAGAGTAAGAATCCACTAAGCCTTTCATACCAAACTCGTGGGGCTTGTTTTAAACCATAAAAAGCTTTTGAGAGTTTGAAAATGTGATTTGAAAAATGCTCATGAATAAAGCCCAAAGGTTATTTTACATATACTTCTTTCTCAATAAAATCATTTAGAAATACACTTTTAACATCCATTTGATAAAATATGAAATTTTTGAAAGATGCAAAGGCAAAAAGCATTTTTATGGACTCTAGTCTAGTAACGGGAGCAAACGTTTCATCATAATCAATACCCTCTTCTTGATTGAATCTTTGGGCAATGAGTTTAGCTTTATTTCTAATGACCATTCTATTTTCATCAAGTTTGTTTCTAAAAACCCACTTGGTACCAATAACTGGATGATCAATTGGTTTAGGGATGAGTTTCTAAAGTTGATTTCTCTCAAATTGGTTAAGCTCTTCTTGCATAACAATTATCCAAAAATCATCATGCAAGGCTACATCAATACAGTTAGATTCTATGCTAGAGAGTAGAGCAAATTTATCTATGAAATACCGTCTAGTTTTAACTCCACAACTAGGATCACCAATGATTTGCTCTTTTGGATGACCAGTTTTGTATTTTCGATCTCTTAGTAATTCTTGATCTGTGAGTTCTTCAATTTCTTACTTACTTTACTCAGCTTATTGTTTTTCAAATTCCTCTTCTTTAGCATGAGTATCCAGTGGTGGTGCCTTGTGTTGTTCTTTCCATTTTTCTTTAAAGCTTCCTACATCATCATCATCTTTTCTTGAAGTATAAATATTAGATTTATCAAAGACAACTTGCATAGATTTTGCACACATAGAGTTCTCTTATTGTACACTTTATATGCCTTTTTATTAGAAGAGTATCCAAGGAATATAGCCTCATCGGACTTGCTATCAAATTTTCTAAGGTTATCTCGGTATTAAAAACAAAAAAAACTAAGAAATTGACGGAGTTTTGTCAAACATAAGCTCGAAGGGTGCTTTTCTTAGAAAATATCTCAACATCATCCGGTTTACAATATAGCATGCTGTATTTACAGCTTTAACCCAAAAGTATTTTGAAAGAGAGTTTTCACAAATCATAGATCTAGCTATTTCTTGCAAAGTTCAATTTTTTCTTTCAACAACACCATTTTGTTGAGGGGTTTTAGTAGCTGAAAAGTTGTGAAAAACTCTATTTTTATCAAAAAGAGTGTGTAAACTCACCGTTGCAAAATTTTATTTCATTATCACTTCTAATAGAGATCAGTTTGCATCCAATAGAGTTTTGGACGCACTTGAATAATTTTGAAAATTTAAAAAATGCTTCATCCTTTTGTCCAAGAAAAAAAGTCCAAGTAAATCTTAAGAAGTCATCAATTGTCATATAAGTATACCTCTTACCACTAAGGCTAGTGGTCCTTATTGGTCCAAACAAATCCATATGAATTAATTCAAAAGGTTTTGAGGTAGAAATCATTTTCATGGGTTTGAAAGAAGTTTTTATTTATTTTTCCAAATTAGCATGCATTACAAATTTTACTTTGTCAAACTTCATTTTGGCTAGTCCTCTAACAAGTTCTTTTGAGGATAATTTGTTTAGCAAATCAAATGATACATAGCCTAATCTTCTATGCTAAAGATAGCCATTATTGTCATGCATGGAAAGACATCTAATACCATGAGATCATTTAGATAGAATACATAAATATTTCCAATAGGTTAGCAACAAAGATTGTTTCATTATTTAAGCTATCCATAATAGAGCAAGATCCTTTTTCAAAAACGACTTTGCAACCATTGTCACATAATTGGCTAATGCTTAGCAAGTTACATTTCAACTCATCAATTAATAACACTTGTCTTATAGTGGTTGAAGATCCTTTATCAATGTTACCTATGCTAAGAATTTTTTCTTTCTTTTTTTCTCCAAAGGAAACTAATCCATCATTTGTTGTTTGTACATCTTCTAATAAAATTGCATTTTCGATCATATGTTTTGAACATCTACTGTCCAAAAACCACTTTGTAAAGCTCATTTTCTCCAATGAAGGTACCTATACAAGAGAAGGGAGAGTGATTTTTAGTACCTACATTTTCTTGGGTCCACGGGAGTTAGTAATGGTTCCTCTAATTTTCCAAGCTATTTTTGCACCGGTTTCAACTTTCTTCTTAATATGAGACTTAAATACTTTATGTCCAAAATTTTCACAATATGTGTAACATTTGTGTATCATATGTGATGAAGCAACTTTAATAAAGTGATATATGTGATTCTTGGCTTTGATTCCATGCCTATAACCTAGGCCATTTTGGCTTCCAGCTATGTGTTGAGCACCAAGCAATTTTTCCAAGTTGTTTTTGCCATTTGTAAACTTTTCAATGCATGTAGTGAGATTATTGACTCTATTTTTTATATCATCGAAATTGCTAACCATACTTTCAAGAGAATGAATTTTATCACATAAGCGTTCATTTTCTAGAGACACATGATGTAGGGTAGTGATGATAACATCCTTTTCCATAATTGCACATATATGTTACTCAAGAGAGACTTTGTTCTCATTCAACAACTTTACATTTTCATCTAACAAACAATCTATTTTCATTTTTATTTCTTTATTTCTTCTAGATAATTTTTTTAGTTCATGGAACATATCAATTAGCAATTCATTTGGATCATCATGTTTTTCATTATCAGAATTATGTAAATCAGATATGGAGCTTGCGGTAGTGGAATTTACCTCATTTTTCATCGCCATGAAGCATATGTTGGCAGTTTCATTTTCATAATCTTCATCTACCTCGGACTCAGACTCATTTTGGTCCTAAGTTCCCATTAGTCCTTTGCCCTTCTTTGCTTCCAAGTCCTTCTTCTTTGTTTTTAAGCATTCTGCCTTCTTTTTCTTTGGCAATTGGGTAGTCAGCAATGAAATGTTTTATGCTCTTGCATTCATAGCATTGAGGCTTAAATGATGAGGTCTGTCCCTTTCTTTTCATGAACTTCTTTCCACTTTTAAAATTTCCTTTGTTGAACATTCTTCTAAACTTCTTTGCAATCATGGCCAGTTCCTAAGTGTCTACTTCAGTTTCATCACCACTGTTCGATTGACTACTTTCAGCTTCCTCATTTGTAGCTTTCAGTGCTATTCCCCTTTTTCCTTTATCATGATCATTAGATTCTTGAAACCTCTTGAGTTTCATTTCATGTGTTAGGAGAGAGCTAATCAGCTCATCAATTGGTAAGGATTTCAGATTCTTGGATTCTTCTACAACTAGAGTTTTCGATTGCTAGCTCTTAGGCAGCATATCTAGAATTTTTTTATTTTGTTCACTAAAGGAATCGACTTTCCCATAGGCTATAAGTCCATTAGAAATATTTGTAAATCTAATAAACATATCAATTATACTTTCATTTGGCTTTATCGTGAACAATTCATAATCATGAATTAATAGTCCTAACTTAGATTCCTTTACTTGATTTGTCCCTTTATGGGTGACTTCAAATAGCCTCCACATATCATAGGCTAAGTCACAGCCACTAACTCGGTTATATTCTCTGGCATCAAGGGCACAACACAAAATATTCATAGCTTGAAAGTTCAATATCATTTTGGCATTATCCTCAACATCAAATTCTTCACTCTATTTTGGTACTTTTCTGCCATCAACAAATTTTAATGAGATAAATAGACCATTCTCAATCAAATTCCACAACTCAAAGTTGATTGAACAAACATAAATCTTCATTCTATTTTTCCATAATGTATAATTGGTTCCATTGAACAAGGGAGGTCAATTTGTTGAGGATCCTTCAACATAAGGTAGAGCAGATGAGTTTGCCATAGGGATCTTTTCTACACGGTTGTTAGATTGAAACTAAAGTAGACCAAAGCTCTAATACCAAATAAAAAACCTTAGAGAGGGTGAATAGGGTTTTTGAGAAATTTAAAATTCTTAAAAAAAATTTACTTTGAGGAAAGAGCTCCTTCAAATTTCTGACCAAAGGAACTTACAACAGTAAGAGCTTCTCGGAATGACTTAAGAATTTTCTACACTCTGAATAAAGCAAGATGCTCGATGCAATTAATGCTGGAGTAAAAATGAGTTGGTGAGAGCAATAAAGACTTTTTTTTTAGGGATAAAAAAACTTTGGGCAAAGATGATTTCAGCTGATTGAAAATGCATGCATAGAGAGATAACACAAGATTTATAATGGTTTAATTTACCAAGATCTACATTCACTACCTTAAGCTCCACTTAAGGATTTTCAACCAGATTTCATTCACCCAACTCAATGGTATCAATCTACACAAAATACAAGAGAGGATCACCATATTTAGTTTTACCAAAACCTCTCAATCAACCAACAAATCAAGGTTAACCCCAAATGGGTTTTACACTACAACTTTGATACACCAAGATGTTTGAAGAAATGACATGAGAAAGGCTCACTCTTTTGAGCAGATATACAAGATAAATAAGCTTAAGCAATCTTTACCTTTTTGACACAATTTGATTTCACTTTGAAACACTATGAAAAAGGAGATTTTTTTAAAAGAGCAAAAGTGTTTCTTAGAAGGATATGACAAAAACTTGCTTTCAAATCGAGTTTTGAAACCTTTTATAGAGGCATAAAGTAGAGTTCCAACGGCTAATTTTCGCTGTCAGATTTGCCAGAGTTTTGGACTTAAGTTTTGGCTGATGGTACATCCAAAAGATAAGTCCAAAATGACACTTTTTCAGGCATAATCGATTTGATACTATTCACAGGATTTTGGACAAATCTTTTGGATGCAGGGTCACCCAAAGTACTCAGTCCAAAATTCTAAGGATTTAAAACTTTAAAATATTTTTGTTTTAGTGCTTCAAGGTAGAATTAAATTGAATTATTAGGTCAAGAAGACATAGGAATTTACATAGAAAATACCTTAACAAAGATTCCTAGTCTAAGGTTCTTCCATAATGAATTCTTCATTTGCAACCTCTTAGGCTTGATCTTCTACTTAATTATCTATTCTCAGATTCTATTACTCAAGAGTTACTTAGGAATTTTATTTGCACGCCTTGGAAGAACTGAGGTCAAACATGTCTTATAACATGTAGATCACATATGTTAGTCCTCATCAATATTTGTCATAAATCAAAACACAGAAGAATGCCCTTAGGGCTAACACATTATTTGCAGATTTCTCTACCCCTTGAAAAAGAAAGTGAAGAATAAGGCAAATATGGAAAGTTCAATATGTCAGGCATACATTGTGGGGGAAGTTTCTATATTTTGCAGTCATTATTTTGAACAAGATATTTTGACAAAGTCTAGAAGAGTTAGGTGGAATGATGATAGTAGTCAAATGGAGAATACCTCAGAATTCTCAATTTTTAACTCTCCTAAACGTCACAATGGCCATCCAACTGAGTGATTTTTGGAGGAATGAGAATACAATGCTGCAACTTTATATGTCTTGTTAAATTATGATGAAATGCAACCATATCTGGAGTAAGTATCTTTCCTACCAAATATAACTGCTATCACTCTTAATGATATTTATTTTTTATGAGTACTCTTTATAAAAATTTTATTAACTAACAATTAATACTTGTATATTGTAGTATATTTATAGGGGAGATACAAAGCCATGGGATTAATGAAGATAGAGAGTCTAATTTGATTGACGGAGAATTCGTAGACTGGTTTAAAAAATGGGTACGTAATTATATTTTTATATATGACTATATATATCTATATTCTTAGCTCTAACCATTTAATCTTCGCTATAGGTGAATGATCTAAGGAATAATGTACTGGACGAGATTATTAAAAGTATTTCATGGGGCCTATTGAGAAAAGTGAAACTTATCCAATGTTGTTTGTAAATGGGTATAACTTTCACACTTTAGAACATTCTATTAGGAAGTCAACTACAAATACTAGTATGTGTGTGAAGGGGAGCAATTTTGGAGACTTACTTGGTGACTTTTATGGCATTCTTCAAGAAGTTCTGGAGTTGCAATATGTTGGGCAGCCATATGTGATCATATATTTAATCAAATACGAATGGTATGATACAACACTATAGCTGGAAGGAAAGCTATCCCCAATTATGGGATTGTTGAGTTAAATAAGAGAAAGAGATGGCTAAAATATGATCCTTTTGTTTTGGCAAAACAAGCTATCCAAGTATAATATATACCTTATCCAAGAAAAAAAAAGAGAAAAAAGAAAAAGAAATGGTAGATTGGTTATTGGCTTACACTGTGAAGGCAAGGGCCACAATTGAGATGTTAAGTAGTGATCATGATTTTCAAGAGGATGAAGTTGTTCTATTGGAGAATCCAATTGAGATAGGGGAGATAATTTTGGCTAATCCAAGTGATGTTTTAGTTGATATTATGGATGTGGGAGAAGAAGAAGCTGGTTTTAACTTAGATGCTATGGGGGAAGAAGAGGCTAATTTTGATTCAAAAGAAAGCGAGTAGGTAGAAGAAGAATCTGATTATGATTCGTAATGGAGTTCTGATTTCAATAAAGATGGAGACTGAATTTATGATTTTCGGGTAAGTTAAAAACTCTGATTTGCCAATTACACCTAGCTAATTCTTATTCAATTGAGAATGAGATTTGCAGCTTTGCAACAGATTCAGATAGTTGACTTGTTATCTTCTTTTAAATTCTCTCTTTCCTTATAATTTCATGGGATTTGTAGCTTTGCAACATATTCTTTCTCTTTCTCTGCAGATCTTCTTATATCTAGGGCTCTTTAGATTTCAATTAGTTGTAGATTGGCAGGAATAACTATTATAAACTGATTTACTAATCTCCCATGCATGCAACAGGTAGGACGAGATAAAGTATTATTTAATCAATACACTGTCTCCTCTTCTGTAGCCTGTAGGCAAGGAACCAAAGGCATTAGTACTTATCTCCTACCAGTATTATACTTTCTTTATTGGAATAGTAAGTATTAAAGTGGCATCATTCTGAGCGCAGGCAATGCTGGTTGTGTTGTTGAGTGGATATTGATTTTCATTACCCACCAGATGTGAAGTTGACAACTCTTTTCTAAATATGCGATGATGTTGATACTTTGCTCTCCTAAAAATAGAATACTTGGAGAGGGAGGAGAGAGGGGAAGGTGCCTCAATTTTTTTTTCAAAGCAACCACATGATTAGCTTGCCGTTCAATTTTCATTTTCTCTTGACAATGCATTGAAAAGAGAGAGAGAGAGAGAGAGAGAGAGAGAGAGAGAGAGATGTTACCGACTTTATTTTGTAATTTCCCCCAAAGAAAGGATTTATGTGGGACCTAGTCTGCTTTTTTGACCTTCCAACAATGGTTTTGCCTCAATTATCAAAAATCATTATAAAGAACATTTCCTAATTTTTAATTCCATGTTTGTTATACACATATATATGGTAGCAGTTCTTTTTTTTCCCCCCTTAATTTTCCATCCAACAATCACAGTTACAACCACCTTAGGACTTCAATTTTTAATGCAAAAAAAGAAAATCGTTACTTTTCATGTTTCACTTTTACTGTATTCTTACAAGGCATTACCTACCACTAATAACTGCATAATACCTTCTCATTATTTCTTTCAAGTTTCATCATCACAACCCCTTCATCCCATTCCTCACTGCATCCCTCGATCACTTACTTTGTGATTAAATAATACTATTGAGAAAATTTCTGACATTATATTTAACCAGCTACATTGTCTTGAATGAACCGCTACTATAGATTTTTGCTCTGATCTGCCATTTTATACAAGAAAATTACTGCCCAATGAAAATTAAGAGTGATATGATTGGTTTTTTCTTTTCAAGGTTGGACCTGGTGAGGTTGATGATTTTTTGGAAGGGGAGATAGCAGAGGAATGCAACAAATATGGAACGATGCCTTGTGTCTTGATATTTGAGATAACAGAACCAAATTTTCCTATGGATGAAGTAGTCAAAATCTTTTTTCAGTTTGAGAAAGCAGAACAAGCAACTAAAGCTCCTATTGATCTTGAAGGTCGCTTCTTTGGTAGGAAAGTGGTCTGTGCCTACTTCTATAATAAAGAGAGGTTTGGTAATAATGAGTTGGCTCCCTTACTAGGAGAAATCCCAGGTTTTTGATATTGAATATAGGTATTACCCTGCATGAAATATACTTCACCATTTGCTTTGCAATTGCTTGATGGTTGAGATTTTGGTTTGATGTCTACTTTTATATGACTGAGATTCTCATTTTTCTATGGTTTTCTTTCTTCCGGCCACAATTTTCACCATGTTTAAGCTATGTAGTAATTCTTTCTCTCTTTCTTGCTCTCTCCACTCTTCTTTTGCAGTATCCTCCACCAATGTTCCACCTCAAAATCTGTGTTAAGTTAGTGAATAATAATCTTTGCTATTTGGTTTGCCTTTCAATTCTTATAAATTTAGTTTTCTAATCTTTGATAAGGTTAGAAGAACACTCACATATGGATGGGAGTGGTTAGATTGTGAATGTTGATGTGGTGGTGGAACAATGAAAAGCTGATATTCCTTTCTTTTTCAACATTAACAATTGAATTTATAACATTTTTTTGTTCTCTGTGCTTTTTCCTTTATATGCATATTAACAATATTCTGTTATTTTTTAATTTAATTAGTCCCTATGTTTTGCTATTTTTGTTATGTTGATTTTTGCAAGAGTTTGCATTGTGAGGCATTATGTATTTGATTCACGACATTTGTCTCATGAGTTGAATTGTTTCACGCATTATTGTTTCCCCTATTCTTTTTCAGATTGCTAGAAGAAAGGGGAGGGAAGCTGCTGTGCTGGCTTTTCATGATGCTACTCTGAGACTTGTTGGTTTTACTAAGAAAGAAGCTATTCGAGATGACAAGAGCGATGCTTCAAATAAGAATGGAGAGGCATATACTTAATCATCATATTCATGCAACACTAAAGGTAAGCAGACTGCACTTCTTCTTGCTGAGAAAACTGAAGCTGCAAAACAAACAAAGAAGGATGAAATTGAGAACCATTTCAAAGCTATCCAAGAAGCATATGAGGTCTTGATTGACCCTGTTAGAAGAAGGGTTTATGACTCTACACGAGTTCGATGATGATATTCTCACTAATTGTGCCCCACAAGACTTCTTCAAAGTATTTGGTAGTAGAGTAGCTCATGTTGTCAATCTAGACCTTCCAAATGTTTATTACTATTAAGCATTTTTTTTTATTTAGCATTCACATGGTTAATATAATATTACAATTATTGAATATACTATTATTTTTATCTCTAAAATATAATCACATATTTTCATCTCTAATTTTTGTATCTATGTTCTATCAAAGTAGAGTCAGAGTGGAGACAAAAAAATAGTCTCCAATATAGTTACGGACAAATTTAGCTTCCAATTTTGTTTCTAAAGAGAGACAAAATATTATTTTGATTAGTCTAAAAAATTTGTCTCCAAATCAATTCAATAATAATAATAATAATAATAATAATAATAATAATAATAATAATAATAATAATAATAATAATAATAATAATTCGTCTCTATGTTAGAAACAAAATTTTTTATGTTCATCTCTAATTAGAGATGGATAAAATTGGTCGCTAATTTTTGTTTCTAAATGGAGGCAAAAGATTATTTTGATTGGTCTAAAAAATTTATCTCCAAATCGAGTAAAAAAATAGTAACAAAAATTCGTCTCTAAGTTAGAGATAAAATTTTTTTATGTTCGTCTCTAATTAGAGATGGATAAAATTAGTCACTAATTTTTGTTTCTAAATAGAGACTAAAATTATTTTGGATGGTCTAAAAAATTTGTCTCAAAATTGAGTCAAATTAGTGACAAAAAATCCGTCTCTATGTTAGAGACAAAATGTTCATATTCATCTCTAAAATTCGTGACGGAATTTCGTCTCTAATGGAGTGTTGACTTTGGTATTTGATTGGATAATTTAGAAACGGATACTAATAATTTAGAGACGAATTATTTTTGTCTCTATAATTTAAAGACCAAAATTTCAGTTCGTCTCTAATTAGAGATGCCCCTTTTAGCGACCACGTCCCTTTTGTCACTATTTAGTCTCTAATGTTTGTTTAGAGACAAAATCCAGTGTTTAGAAACAAAATTTTTTCATCTCTAAAAGGTAGTTTTCTCGTAATGAGGAGATTAGTCATGTAACTAAACTGAATTCCCTTAATGATAATCATGCATCAACCATTACTTAATCAATTAAATCAAAATCCAAGCATTAGCAAAGGACCCCCAAATGCAAAAACTCACACTCTCTCAAGTAATGGGTTTTCTATCTTTAAACCCAATCCATAGATATTTCTATCATACAAATTAAACCTAAGAAGTATTAAAATCAAAGACCCACAAATCTAAAGCCAAAATGTGTAAAACCCTTATCTCTAGGTGAATAAACAACTCCATCCATCACAAAGATCTCATCCCCCAAATCCTTTCTTATGTTCATCAAGGATATATATATATATATATATATATATATATATATATATATATTGAGCCAATATAAATAGGTACCCATCTCATAAATCATTTTCTCAAAGTTAAAATAAGAGAATAACCCAATCAATCAATTCAATCACATAAGCTTAAGTGATAGATTACTCAAATAAGATTCAATTAATTAAATAATAATCTAATACAAGATCAAATTAGAACACAACTTTTTATTACAATTTGATCTACATAATATATATATATATATATATATATATCACCAAATTAAAATTACAAAGAAAAAGTAAGGAAAACTCATAAACAAGTGTCCTTCTTCTTCCTTGGGTTCTCTTTGGGGATGCTCATCTTCGCTTTCAATCTAGCCTTGATCTTGTCTCTTCCAGCTTTCCTTGATATTTCCAAAGGGTTTTTAGATGTAAACCTCATGTGGCTCTCCCTTGAAATGCCCCAACTGAAGGATATTTATCGTTTCCTCTTGAGAATCCCTAAAATCCACTAAACAATGGCTTACTACGATGTTGCACAGTGCTGCCCAAGGTGCGTTACACGACACCGTGTATGCTTTGCATTAATGACATAAGCTCTCTAGCGACGTCGAGTAACCTAATCTTCACGATGAGATAGATGACACCATCAATGCTCTGTGGGATATGAGCTAGATTCTAAAACTCTAAAGGTGCACGATACAGTTAAACTCATAAGCTCTCTAAAGGTTATGACACGACTCTGTGGGATATGAGCTAGATGACACCGTCAATGCTCTTCAAAACTCTTTTAAAGTTCTTTTCCCCTTGCTTCCACTTCTAATCTCAAATCAATGCACCTGACAATAAACAAGGTAAAAATAGGGGGATAAGTAGTAATCTATAATAGATTTCTGAACACTTTAATGTACAAATGATATATAAAATATATACATATAATGAGCACTTATAACTTTCCTTTACATCATGGAATTTCCAAATCCTTTTTTGATCTTGTTCACATGGATATTTGGGGAACTTTCAATGTTACAACTGTTCATGGTCAGAAATATTTCTTGACAGAAGTTGATGATTTTAGTAGATTTACTTGGGGTTTTATACTAAAACAAAAATTTGAAGTAGGATCTATCATTCAAAATTTTGTTGATTACATTGAAACTCAATTTCATAAGACATTTAAGGTTTTAAGATCAAATAATAATCTTGAGTTTCAACTGATAGCATTTTATTACTTAAAAGGTATTATTCATCAAACTTCATGTCCTTATACTCCTGAGCAAAATGGAATTGTTGAACAAAAACGTAAGAATATTTTCAATGTTGTAAGGGTATTAGATTTCAATCACAGATTCAATTAGCATATTAGGGATATTGTATTCAACATGCTATACAATTGATCAACATTACTCCAACTCCCATTTTAAATCAGCAAACAATTTTTGAAAAATTGCATAATAAAACTCCCGCTTATAGTACTTTTAAGGTTTTTGGTAGTCTTACTTATGCTTGCACTCAAATGCCCCATTGAAATAAGTATGATCCTAGAAGTTGACATGCCATTTTTCTTGGCTATTCTTAGTCTACTAAGGGATTTATTTTGTTAAATTTTCTTTCTAGAGAGATTTTTATCTCTAGACATGTTACTTTTATTGAAACACATTTTCTTTTCTTACATCTATATGATTTAGTTGATCTAGACATAACCAAACCAGTACTGCCTTTACTTTATTCTACTTCTTTTAACTCAATACCTATGCATGATAATACTTCACTTCCCTCTAATGACGATGCTACTTCACTTCCAGCTCATTTTCCTTCTTCCATTCTTCCTACAAGGAAATCAACTAGATCAATCACTACTCTAGCTTATCTATTAGATTACATATATTCTGAAGTATATAAAGTTACCACACCACATATCTTGTCTTCTTCCATTCTGTCATCAACTTTTTTGTGGAACTCCTTTTTTCATTAGAATCGTATTAGCCCTTGCAGGTAAATCACATTGGCCTATCCATCAATTTAGTATCAATAATGCATTCATGCATGGTGATTTGTTTAAAGATGTATATATGATTTTGCCCCCGGGTTTTACATCTAGTGATCCTTCTTTAGTCTGCAAACTTGATAAGTTCTTATATGGACTTAAATAAGCCAGTAGATAATAAGATGCTAAGCTGAAAGGATACTTGGTTAACTCTTGGTTTTCAACAATCCAAAAGTGATTACAACTTATTTTTTCAACACAATGCAAATGTATTCATTGCTATTTTAGTATATGTGAATGTCATTCTTGTTATAAGTAATCACCTAGAGAATAGTACTGCCATCAAAGCTCAATTACATCATCAGTTTCAGAGTAAAGACCTGGTGAATTACATTATTTTATGGGCTTTGAGGTTCAAAGAACTTTAGCAGGCATTAATCTTTCACAGAAGAATATGTGCTTGATATGCTTAACCCACATGGTTATCTTAGTTGTAAGCCTATTTTTACTCCTCTGGACAGCAAAATTACAGGAGATTTAGACTTGTTCTATGATGCTTCCTTGTATAGGAGTCTTGTTGGTCGTTTATTGTACTTGACTCACAGTAGGCCTACTATTTCTTTTATAGTGCAGTAGTTAAGCCAGTTTCTAGTAGCACCTATAATGTTACAAATGCAAGTAGTATATAGGATCCTCCGATATCCTAAAAGATCACTTGATCATGGTTTGATTTTTCTTGTTGAGAATTCCTTTGCTCTTTAGGTTTATGTAGATTCTGATCGGACAGGTTGCGCTGATTCTAGAAAATATATAACTGGCTATTGCATTTATTGTGGTCAAACTCTTGTTTCTTGGAAATCCAAGAAACCAACTATTGTTGCTTGTTGTTTAGCAGAAGCTAAGTATCGTGTCTTGGCTCAATCCATTTATTTATTAGAATGGATTTTGCATCTTCTTCATGAGCTTCATTTTATTTGTCTTTTGCCTATTCCTATATTTTGTGACAATCGTAGTGCTCTTTACTTTTTTTATTGTCATTTTATTTGTGATCAATATCAAGATGGATGCATCGAGCCATTGCCTATTTCCTCCACTCAGCAATTGGTTGATATTTTCATTAAAGCCTTACCTCCTGCTTCTTTTTCATGTCCTTCTATCCTATCTTGGTATTATTTCTACATCCGACTTGCAAGGATTGATAAAGCTACCAGATCAGCTTCCAGCTCAGTCATCAATTCTAGCTCATTAATTTGCTCCACCCCAATTGCTAGATCAGCTTTCAGACATTCAAATTTACCATTTGAACCCAGTTGATGTTAGTTTCGAACTTCTACTTACTGCTACCTTCCAACTGCATTCAACTGGATTTGTTCTGATGGATCCATTCTTAGTTACTAGTTAGCCAATAGTTAATCAGATAGCTTTCCATTATTTATCTCACTTAAATGTAGTTAATTTTTAGCTGAATTCCATGTTTGTATATATAAACATTATATCAGTTAATTTTGTACTTCAATAAAATAGAGAGAAAATCTTC
The DNA here is from genome assembly GCA_026120185.1 of Voacanga thouarsii. Classification (NCBI taxonomy): domain Eukaryota; kingdom Viridiplantae; phylum Streptophyta; class Magnoliopsida; order Gentianales; family Apocynaceae; genus Voacanga; species Voacanga thouarsii. The sequence goes on from JANUWF010001502.1 coordinate 405,538, forward strand.
TGCAGTTGTTTCCCTCTTCTTATCTTTCAGTTCTTATTGTTATCTCCATTCCATGAACACAGAATTATTCTTTGTGTTTTCTGCAATGGTTTCATAGGTTGAACAAACTAAGTGTTAAAAGACAAAGAAAGTCAAGTACAAAAGTTTTAGGAGAAAATTTGAGAATTTGTATTCATAACATGATACTTTACAAATGAGAGGGTTTGACCTATTTATAGGCAAATTTTAGCCCTAAAGTGTTTTAGAATGTTAATATTTTATACATATTCCAATATTTTACCTTTTATATTGCTCTATACAAATTAGGTTCTTCTACTATGTGTGAAAATGGTCTAGAAGCTTTTAAAATGTTTTACAAACCTACTAGAACTCTCCAATGTTCTAGGAGGTTCTGATCTTTTCCTCCCATATTCTTGAAAGTTCTGATCTTGTCCTATATGGGATCCTATCTAGTCATTTTGTCTAGACACTCGTCCTGGACAGCTTGACATCTGGTCAAGTTCATCTATTTGTCGGGCATCCAGTAAGTCCGTCTGTGCCATTGGAGCTTGTTTTGGGATAAGCTCCTGACTTGTCACAAGAAAGATAACTTCTTGTTTGCGAATATTTAGTTGTAACCTGAGATTTTTGGCTGAGATGTTTGAGAAGATGGTTTATCAATTCTTGGCACAAAGGGCTTTGCTTTTTTGCATTTTTTGAAATTAATTAAATTATTTATTTATTATCTCTTCGTCCCAAAATAAGTGTCATATTTAACCGATTATACGGATATTAAGATAAATAATTTTTTTAGTTAATTAAATATTTTCTTCTATTTTTATTCTTAAAATTCAATTTATTGTCTCTCTATATTAAGAAGTACTCAATTTTAAAGTTTTGATATACTCCAAATTACTTCTCTCTCCTATTATTTAATTCAAATAGGTAGTAGTAGTTGCCAATAATATTTCTTAGGAATTAAGAGGATAAGTATGAATAACAAAACGTGTAAAACGAGTTTTTTAAGTGTTTAAATATGTTTGAGAAATAAAGTGGTATTGAATGAGGACAAATTTGAAATGTTAAATCTTAATTTCCTAAAGAGATACTAGATAAATTAAGATAAAGATTAAGTTAGAATAAAACACTTATTTTAAGAAGGAAAGAGTATTACTTCCTCCGTCCTAAATTATCAGTTCACTTTTTAATTTTATTTTTATTCCAAATTATTGGTCCTTTTAGGAAATCAAGATTTAATATTCTAAATTTATCCCTATTTAATAGCATTATATTTTCTAAACATATTAAAATATAATCAAAAACTCATATTCCGAGTTCTGCTATTCATACCCATCTTGTTAATTTCCAAGAAATATCAATAGTAATTTGGAGAGAGAATTAAATACTCAATAATGTTTTGACCTATTTTTTAGTAGAATTAAATATTTAAGAGAGATAAGTAATTTAGAGTTATATTAGAATTTTAGAATTTGTATATTTTTTAATATAAAGAAAGATACTTATTATTAAATTTTAAAGATAAAAATGAAAGAAAATGTTTAATTAATTGAAATTTTTAATTTTTTTATTCCTGCGCCTGAAAATGACAGAGGGAGTGCTAAGTAATTTGGAAGGGTTTTTAAAAGAGCTGACTTTATATCAGGTGGACACTCCTCGTATTTGACATAAAAGTGAGATCTTAAGACCTCATGTTTTGCCCTCCTGAAAAGCAAGCCAAGTCCTTTTTTTTCCCCTCTGAGTTTTGTCAAACTCACATGAAAATAATTAATGCAAAATCCCTCCGGCCTGTTAGACATAAGGAGAAGATGGACCGCATATTTGATGGACACGAAGAACCATAAAATGTCAAAATTTAACCTATTTGTGGTGCTTGAGGCCTAGTTCACCCTAAATAGGTGAAATACCCAGAGGGCCATAGAGTTGAAACTTGATAGCCTATGCTAGATAAAAAATAATATTTAAAAAGATCATGCTGTTATAAAATTTGGGTAGTATTAGAATAAAATATACACACTACACACTAAGAAAACTTTAACTATTCTTTACACAAGAATTTCTTCAAACTTCTCTATTTCTTTTCTTTTGCAATTTTCTCTCACAATTCTTTTACAAAATGATGGTACATTTCAAACTTAGAGAATAGCTCTATTTATAGAGCTCTTAATTAGTGGAATACATCATCTTCTACTAATCTTAATTAGTGGTATCTCCACTAAATGGTGGACATCCATAAAAATCCATAATTAGTGGAGCTTCTACTAATTAGTGGAGCTTCTACTAATTCCCTAATAGTTCACATAAATCCATAATTAGTGGAGCTTCCACTAATTTCATTCACAATATATTCATAACACTCCCCCTTGGATGTCCATCCATTATATAAAGAATATGTCTCGTTAAAACCTTACTAAATAAAAATCCAGTGGGAAAAAAAATCTAGTGAAGGAAAAAGAGTACACTATTCGATATGTCTGCTTTTTACTCTCCCTGATGAGATGATTCCTTTAAATCTTTGAATCGACGCATACCAATTTTATATCTCAACTTCTCAAATGTTGCAGTCGGTAAAGTCTTCGTAAAAATATCTACAAGGTTGTCACATGACCGAATTTGTAGCACATCAATTTCACATTTCTTCTGAAGTTCATGAGTAAAGAAGAATTTTGGTAAATATGTTTTGTCCAATCTCCTTTAATATATCCTCTTCGTAATTGAGTTATGCAAGCTGCATTGTCTACATAAAGAGGAGTTGAAATATCTCTGATAGATGATAATCTACAATTTTCTTGGATATTATAAATCATTGATCGTAACCATACACATTCTCTACTTCATGAATGGCTATACTTTCAGCATGATTTGAAGAAGTAGCTACTTGGAGATATCGAAGGACTTGTTTAATTCCATTCCAATGTCGTCATATTAGTGAAGAACTAAATCTTGCTAATAAATTGACAACAAAGGTAATATCAGGTCGTGTATTATTTGCAAGATACATCAATTCATCAATTGCACTGAGATATGGTACTTTAGGACCAAGAAGTTCTTCATCCACTTCTTGAGGTTGGAAAATATCTTATTCATATCTAATGACCGAACGATCATTGGAATACCCAATGGATGTGCTTTGTCCATGGAAATCCTTTTAAAAACTTTTGCTATATATGTTGATTGATGAAACTTGCCAAATGTTCAATTTGTAAACCAAGACAAAATGTAATTTTACCAACATCCTTGATGTCGAATAATTAATAGTTTATTGGAACTCTTCAGGAGTTCCAATAAGATTAATATCATCAACATATATTACAAATTTAGAACTAGATTTCTTAATAAAAACACATGGACATACCTGGTCATTTTTAAATCTCGCGTTCAATAAATATTCACTAAAACGATTGAACCACATGCGCTCAGATTGCTTCAAGCCATATAATGATTTCTACAACTTGATGGAGTAATTTTCATGAGGATAATGTTTATATGCTTCAGGCATATGAAATCTTTCAGGGATTTTCATGTAAATATCATTTTCTAAAGTTCTATACAAGTAAGTAGTGACATCATCTAATAGGCGCATATCTATCTTTTTCATGTACTACCAAACTGATAAGATATCGAAGTGTAATAGCATCAACAATAGGAGAATTAGTTTTATCATAATCCATACCTGGTCTTTGTGAAAAACCTTTGGCTACTAACCGTTCTTTATATCGTATAATTTCATTATTTTCATTGCGCTTTCTCACAAATATCCATTTGTAGCCAACAAGTTTTACACCTTCTGGTGTTCCGACTGCAGGTTCAAAGACTTCACGTTGTGTCAGTACATTTAACTCCGATTGAATCACATCTTTCTATTGTAGCCAATCTTTTCTATGCCGACATTCATCAACTGATATTGGTTCAGGATTATCATTATCTTGTATAACATCAAAAGATATATTATATGCAAATATATTATCAATAATTATTTCTATCCGATTCCAACTTCTACCAGAAATGGTATAATTGATAGAAATTTCGGTGTTACTTTCATCAACTTCTGGTTCTTTGTCATCAGTTTTCTCTTAGTCTTTATCATTCTTTTCTTCAATATGATCATCTGGATTATTTAATCCTCTCTTCTTTCGAGAATTTTTATCTTTAGAATCAAGAGGTCGGCCATGTTTCTGGCATGCTTTTGACTCAGCAGCTATAAGTATAATCTTTTGTTCTGTTGGAACTTCAATTCGAATAGGAGTATTTATAGCTAGAATATGTGATTTTATTACTCTTCTAGAGTCAACAAAAGCGTTTGGCATTTGATTTGCAATGCTTTACAAATGAATTTTGAACTTCAAGTTCACACACGCTTGTACGCGGATCAAGATAATTTAATGATGTTGTCCAATCAAGATCTTTCTTATACTGTTTCTGTTCTCCCCCTAATTTAGAGAATAATGACTTCACAAGAGAATAAGGGAAAAGAAAAAGAAATGTAAGAACATGATGACAAGTAGGAAATGCCAAGAAATCTATTATAAAAATATCTTCTTTTTTTTTCACTCTTCCTAGTACTATATTTTCCCCTTCCCCCTTATCTTTTCTTCTCTTCCGTTCCTTCACCTATCATCTACCTCTGCTTCTTCCGCGTACACACACACACACACACACACACACACATACACACACACACACACACACACACACACATATATATGTATATATCGATATATATATCAGTCATCAGTCATAAAAAAAATAAAAATCACAAAGCAAATATGGAGACTCGTAATTCATTTGAGATATGGTCAAATTTTGACTTGGTTTCTAACGCAGAAGATTTTGATGTGTTTTCTTTTCCAAACCAACTGCTTTCGCCTAATTTCAGGACTAACGTAGAAGATTTTGATGTGTTTTCCTTTCCAAGCCAACTGCTTCCGCCTAATTTCAGATGAGATACTTTTAAGGGCTTCTTTTTTTTAGTGTGCTTGATAATGAAATTAAACTCTCTTTTGGTTTGTTGTGATGTAAATCAGTGGAAGTTCTGGATATGCTGCTTTAGATTTTCAATTTGACCTACCCCATTCAAGAGACTGCTTTTGATACTGTTCCTCTGAATGAGGATATGCTTGTGCATGATCTTTTCTACTCCCTAATAGATTTTGAACAAAGCTAGAATATGGTTCAAGGTTATCATACGTTTAAACATGGATTTTGAATGGTATTACCCTTACTGATATTGTTTTTCTTTTTCTAGGAGAAATAATGAGTAGTCTTGGTAACGAATTTGGAGTGAGGACCCATGAAATGCATAATATCGAAGTTCAAGATATTATTTCAGACAAAATTCCTATGGAGAAGAAGAGGATTAGGAGGCAGAGAAAGGAGAATGACAATAGCTCCAAGACACTATCAAGAGAAACCATTTCGCAGTACTTTTACCTACCAATCAAAAGCACGGCCAAAGAACTGAATATTGGCTTAACTCTTCTCAAGAATAGATGTAGGGAGTTGGGAATTCATCGATGGCCTCACAGGAAGTTGATGAGCTTGGAGACCCTAATCAAGAATGTTTAGGTTCTCTCTCTCACACAGTTGTAATTTCCAAGTATGAAACTATGAAAGATTTATAAGTAAATAATGACCTGAATATATGTATCTCCACCGATGATATCACTTCGATTTACAGGAGATGCGAAATAAAGACGAAGGAGGACATATGGCTGAGAAGAAGTTAAGAGAAGCCATTGAGATATTAGAACGTGAGAAGAAGTTGGTGGAAGAAAGTCCTGATATGCGGTTGGAGGACCAAATACAAAAATTGAGACAAGCATGCTTCAAGGCAAACTATAATAAGAAACTTAAGTATAATAAAAAAACTTAAGGGAATGATAAAATCCTAAGACTCATTTCACAATAACTACACGGTTAATTCTGCTGTTAGTCTAGATACTAGCCTAAGGGAGAAGGAAGAGGAGGAGGATGCCGAAGAAGATGATCTGAAGTCCATAATTTCTATCTGTTTGTCTTCCTCTAATGCAAACATGGAAAAAGAACAATTACAAACATTCATCCTAAATTTGTCAGCTCTATTGAAAAAGAGCAATACAAGAATGCATCCTCAAGTTCACGTGGACACCAGTGAGATGAATGAAGGAAATACAAGTGAACACCAGACTTACGATTTTTTTTTTGAACTGTTAGTAGTAATGTAGTATAATGTGTTATATTGACATCCGAATGTAACATCTCAAAGATGTGATACTTATTATTAATGGAAATATCATTTTCCCTTATTATTTTTTCTGTTCCACTTCAGGTGGCCAATATTTTTTTGTGATAAGGGAAATATCGAGTGTGTCTATGACCATAACCACGGCCACTGTCACAACTACGACTATAACGATGGCTTCTGTTGGAGCCAACAGCATTCACTTCTGGGAGTGCTGTTGAGCTAGTTGGTCTGGCTTCATGATTTCTCAATAATAACTCATTATTTTTCTTTATAACGAGGAGGGAAGTAAGTAAATCTGTGTATATTCTTTTTCTCGATATTGTTGCTGCAGGACAATATTCGATGCATGAAAGGTAGAGAATGTCTTCTCCAATATATTTTTCTCCGCATAATTTTAACTGAGATGTAATTTTATATATCGCGGAGCTATATTCATTCACGGTTTTAAAATCTTGCAACTTCAGGTACAATCATTTATACCGTGCATTTGGTAGTATGACCATCTTCAGGTAGTCAAATCTTTCTTTTATCCACAGGACATATGGATATCTTTTTTTTTTTAGATGCATTTCTGTATCAAGAACCCATGACATATAATTTTTTTTCAGAAATATCAAGGGCTACAAATTCGAGTTTAGTAAGGTTAGCCATAGAGATCGATAAATACGTACCTGTCTTCTAGCTTTGATAACGGTAGAGACTCGTGCTGATAATGTGTTATAAAAATTGGGTAGTGTTAGAATAAAATCTACACACTACACACTAAGAAAACTCTAACTATTCTTTACACAAGAATTTCTTCAAACTTCTCTCTTTCTTTTCTTTCACAATTTTCTCTCACAATTCTTTTATAAAATGATGGTACATTTCAAGTTTAGAGAATAGCTCTATTTATAGAGCTCTTAATTAGTGGAATACATCATTTTCCACTAATCTTAATTAGTAGTGTCTCTACTAAATGGTAGATATCTATGAAAATTCATAATTAGTGGAGCTTCTACTAATTAGTGGAGCTTCCACTAATTCCATTCACAATATATTCATAACACACGCTGTATTAAATTGTGATTAGAGCTGTATTCGAATATAATAGAATCGAGAATTAATTTTTTGAGTTTAAATTCGAACAAAATCGAACAATGTTCGAATTATTAATTGAACTTGAGTTTGAATTGGAGTTCATTTGATTATTGTTCGGTAATGTTTGTATTTGTTTGAGTTTAAGTTTGAAAAACTCGTTTAATGTGTTGATTTAGAATTGTTCGAGCTCGTTTATTTATATTTTTATAAAATATAAATAAAATATAAAATATAAACACATATAATAAATATAATATAATTAATATACTTAATTTTTAAAAATATAATATGTTTACAAACGTTCAAATATATTTGCGAACATATTTAAGTTCGTTCATTTATTAATCGAATTTAATATTTCGTTTGAATTCGTTCATTTATAAATCGAATGAGTCTTTAAATATCAAATAAGCTCAAACGAATTTTTATTCTCAAACGTTTAATTCGTTTACAACACTAATTATGATTTCCGTTACTTGAAACCCATGAAGCCTATGTGGTGAAGCTCATCTTGTGTTAAAAAAGAGTAGAAAATGTGGTGGGAGAATGGAAAATGTTGGAAAGCTATATATGACTACGAGAAGGATTGGAAATAATTTTTTTAAAAAATATATAAATTGGTACTTAAATAAGATTTAACAATATATGACTACGAGAAGGATTGAAAAGAAATTCCGTATAAAGAAATATATAAGTTGGTACTTAATATGATTCAATAAGGTCTTAGTGACTTAAACTATTTGAATCAAATTTAAGGCCGACTGAAATTGAATAAGTGGATGCGAAAATTACAGCATACTCCCTCTAGGACAAAAAACATGTTATATTCGACACATTGTTTTAAAATTCAAATTATATGTCATTTTAGTAAAAATTTTTTATTATTATTCTTCTTTAATTCTACTCTTATTATCATCATCATCATCTACTTGTTAAATTTAATCATTAATTTTTTACATGTTATTTAAAAAATGAAGAAGATTAGTCTAATCATTTTCCTTTCAGGTCCATAGATTTTAAGGTATTCTTAATGTTTTACATACTCTTAATCAATATGAATTATACTTTTAACATAGTCAGTGATTAGATAATGAAGGACGACATTTAAAAAACTTAAAAGAAGTAAAAGTGCACTTGGATTACAACTTTTTTTTTTTTAAGTACTCCTTAGAGTTTTTTTTATTAAGAAATAGGCCTAATATAAATGAATTTTATTTGTGAAATCTTAACAGTTTTATTTTTAATTTTAAGTAAATTACAATATTAATTTTTAAATTTATAAAAGTTTAATAAATTTCAAAATTATATATTTTTTAAATATGTCCAAAGATTCATCAAATAGGTACTAGATACTTGATCTAATAAATTATTCACTTTTCCAAATCATCATCGTCAACCAATATGTTCCAAAATTCTCAGTTGGTCAACACCACCCGACCACCTTTGGGCCACGCATGGACGCTGGGTTTTCTTCATTTTGCTTTCTCAACACGGAAGTGAGAATAAACCAAGTCAATTGCAGAATAGTCCTGTGGGTATACACGGCAAAAATACAACTGGAAGCAGGAAAAGTTTCAAAGACTCAACTCTTGACCTTACGCAAAGATTTGTCGCTATAAAGAACATTTGTCATTCTACCAAAGTTCTAGATTGAAAAGTAAGTTACAACCTCAAAAGAAGACATTCAAAATAAAGCAAAGAGGCAAGATATGGAAAGTGATCAAGGGCTCTTTCTGATTCTTTCATCACCAATTATCACTGATATTCTCTCAAGATTGCCTATCAAGACAATCTTTCGATGCAGGTCCGTGTGCAAGGCCTGGCTCGGACTAATCTCAGGACCTGAATTCGTTCGTTTGCACCAAGAAAGATCGCCCACTCAACTCCTGATAAGCAATACAAGTTGCAATACTCCGGGCTCAGGTTGCTTCAATTTAGTTGAAGTTGAAGATGAGTCTGATCATCATAATCTTCACTTTGTTGCGGAGAAGAAAATGGAGTTCCCAAAAGTTCGGCCCCATGGTTTGACCATGATTGGTTCCATCAATGGCTTCGTTTGCTTGAATGAGTTCGAGTATCAGCATGATGCTGTTCACATATGGAATCCAGCAACAAGAGAGTGCGTCACTATTGAAACGCCTGATGGTGAAAGAGCGTATCCTAACGTTGTTAGTTTTGGATTTGGCTTTAGCCCAGTAAAAAGTCAATTCCTCGTGGTTAGAATTTTCCAAGAGTTGGATAAAAATGAATCTAACACCGGCGCAACACAACGTCTATGCAAGTCTGAGTGTCACGTGTATACGCTGGGCACACGATCTTGGAGAAGCATTGGACATGCCCCCTTTCTATATTATTGCCGTGAGCATGGTATCTTCCTGAATGGTAAACTTCATTGGATGATTCATGATCAAGAAGGATCAGAGTTTATTTCTTGCCTCGATCTTGAGACCGAGTTGTTTCAACCTTTCCCTTCTCCTCCTGAATTGGGCAAATATAATCTAGCAACATTGAATACTTACGGAGGTTGCCTTTGTGTTTGCGATAATACTTCTGATTTTGACATTGTTTTGTGGACGATGAAGGAATATGGAGTAAAGGACTCATGGAGTAAAGAAGCAGTGATCAGCAAGTATCCTATTGATCTTATTGGGAATTACTGTGAAGTAGTTCATGTTATTAAAGTTTTCAAAGATGGAGAGATCTTGCTATTGTGGAGAGACGACTGGTTGTTTTCTTATCATCCAGGGAAGAACAGTTTGATAACTTCTGATGCTCGAGACTTAATTGGGGCAAGTAGGGAGAGGATCCAAGGTCCGGAAGGCCTTTCCCCTTGCATTGAAGTTATGGACTATGTTTCAAGTGTTCTTTCATTGAGGAACTTTGAGATGGAGATGGTAAAGAAAATTTAGAACCATACTTTCAAGTGTTCTTTCATTGAGGAACTTTGAGAAGGAGATGGTAAAGAAAAGATACATAGAACCGTACCAATGTTTGATTTGAGGGATGTTTGGATGGATTCTGGTGTATTGAACAAATCTTGGTTGTGTAAGAAAATGATAAGCTAAGAATATAAAATTGAGGGGAAAAAATTGCTTTATGATCCAAACTTGTAGTGATTTGCTCTTTGTTAATTAATTATTACTGGTTGCGAGTCCATCGATCCCTATCAATCTTGATTAAACACCTAACTCATAAACACGTCTACATCATTTCTTGCCTTAAGACACTCTATTGTATGATTACAAAGATGAAACTTCTATTTCAATCAAAACTTACAATTTAAGCATTCGATTTCTTTTTTCGTTGAAGCTAAACTAAGCCCCAAATATGTTCAGCTCGTATAATCACAAAATAACTATTGGAAGGGGGGGAAAAAATACTTTTTAATTTAGCTCCGTATTGAAAGAAATCATGAAAACCTTTTTTCTAAAAATAGTTAACAGAATATTTACCATCCAATCGATTAAGACCTGTATTAATCAATCAAGATGCGTTTATATTTGATTGTTTTATTGACTTTTCTTTTCCAAGGAGAGGGGGGAAAAAAAACTCATTCAACCTCGAAAAAAACAGCAGGTTAAAAAAAAAAATAATAAGCCAATCATTTTACATCAAGATTCGCCCAGAACGAAGAAAAATTTTAGCATCAAAATCCAACTATTTATTAATAGACACATCGAATTAACAGCTCTTTTCAGAAAATTAACCCATATAAACATAATTGAACTAACTGAATAAACTCATAAATCTCAAATAACAGATTAGTTAACTAATATCATCTCTAATTCTTTATCCTACCTGACTAGGTAGGCTAAACTGGCATTAGCTATCATCTACTTGGTAGGTCCTGACTAAATTTAGAAACATGTTCCTCCAATCTTTCTTATCTATAATGAGTTCATATACTCATACACATATCACCAATTCACTCGCAATAATTATAATACATAATCATTAGCGCAATAAACACAATCATAGATCATAGCTCATTCTAATTTTTACTGGAAAAATAATCAATTCAATGAACACTAATTTTAAAATAATATTTTTTTTAAAAAAAAAAAGTCAAAACTAGCTACTTGCGTTATACGATTCAAACAAAAAGGATTAGACTGACTTAAATAAAAATACTCTCGATTATTTCCTATAAATAAATTCCTAAACCAAACTTTCTTGGGAAAAGAACATCTCAACCAATAAGTCATATCTCACTCTTAGTAAATACCTTCGACCTACAGATTAATATTATTACCTTATTCTAAAGTCGTAAATTGCAGTTCCTCCTTCTTGTTCAAACCTTCAGTTATCTTCTTTCATTATTTCCTAAAGAAGTTCAGAAAAGATGTTAAAATAATTCAAGTTAGTCGTTTAAACTGATTTAATTTTATCTAACTAACTTTCTTCAAATTTCCTAACTGATTAATTACAATAAATAGATTTTAATTAAAATATAACAATTAAATATATTTCTACAGGGCTTATAATTGGTCTTTACTAACACAAAAGATTTGGTTAAATACTTTAGCCCAAAACTAGGTGGGTGTTTAAAGAAGGAAGCAATTCTTACATGGACTATGGACCGGTGGATCAAATGTATTAATCAATTGTACCATACAATTTATTTACACGCGATATAAATTATCAATGCACTTGATTCATAAACCATTAATCCATGTCTTGTGAGGCTGGCCCTTGTAGTTGTTGGGGAGAAGAAACAGAGAAAGGAGGGAAGCCCCCATCACATTGTCGTCCCATTGGCCATCCCCACTCTCGGGATGCTGTGTTCTCTCGTCCGGATTTTGTTTGCCTTAGTGCTTTTGGGATTTTTATTTCCCCCTATTTTGTAGATTATTTGTCTTCCTAGTTAGAAATGACAATCAGGCGGCCATGGGGTTTGAAATCTCAGTCCCACCCTCTGCATTTCATATTTCCTTCCATCCTCGACACGGAAAAGGCAGAGACAAAATTATCTTCGATCATGATCTAACGGAGAAGCAAGAGCGCCCAGTGGGTTAATTGGGTGGAAAATTTTTCAATTGGATCTCAAGTTAAAAAATAAAAGAAAAACTTATAAAAAAAAAATAAGCTAAACACAATCATCATTAAAATTTTAATACAATCACATGCAATTTCAATATATTTTTCTATAAGATGATAATAAAATATTAAAATAAATTCTAAATAATTAAATTATAAAAATACAATAAATTATGAACCAAAATAAACTTCATAATTTAAGCACAAATAATAGTAAAGTTTTAAAATAAAATTATGTATTATTTCTTATACACAATATATATATATATATATATATATATAAGTATAACTATTTTATATGTTATTTACTTACGTATGCACATTTATCTACTTGTATACTAATTAATAATGATATATAGTTAGATATATATAATACACACTCTCTCTCTTATAATTTATATGTACACACACCTACTTATTTATTTAAATACTAAATGTATATTCTATATACAAAGTTGGGCGGGGGAGGAGATTATGCAATCCCTGCCCCAGCTCGCCTGATAAATGAGGCATTCATTCTGATAAATTGTATTGAATGCCCCATTGAAGATAATTCATGTTCTATTAAACGGAGGCAATTTAAGTATGTTTAAAGTGTGTCTATTATATGATGGAAACTACTGGATTTTGCAAAGTGCATCCCTTCTAGAAATTCCAGAATTCAGCATGGTCCTTTGAATGAAATATTTTACAACCTCTTGGTATAGGCCCACAATACATTATCTCATGATTTCTAAAGATTTCAATTTAAATACAAGATAATTTTTATTTGCAAGTATATAAAATGTAATTAGTATTTATAATTATCTATTTGTTTATATACATGCATACGTGCATGTATGTGCAAGCCACATCGTATACAAATCAACGTATGCCACAACTACTGGGGATCACCTTATAGATTAACTATAAGGACTAACTGAAAGTAATAAGAATATTTGTAATATATTGTAACAATCTTGTATTACGTTTGGGAACTAAACTAAAACTATTAAAAGTTTTTGGTTTACAATCAAAATTTCATAAAATATAAAGGTAGAAATATAATTTAAAGTTCTTGAGTAATAAAAGAGTTTGGAATATTTATGCTTATATTAGCTTGGAAACTGGACATTTTAAGTGAGAAATTCTAGTTTTGTTTCCAATGAACCACGTATTAACGAGGAAAATTTCACATATAAAAACTATCGTCACCAAGGAAATTTAAGTTTTGTGGCTAAACCAACAATTTAGCGAGGACACTAATTTCCTCACTCACAGGTATATTTTAGGTGCAATTTTTACATGAATCATGAACCGATAAATTAAGTATATTAATGAGTTGTATCATACCATTTACATTGTACACGGTACAAGTTACTAATGCAATTAGTCCATGCAACAGTGGTCCATATTAGAATTTTTCATATTTTCTAGTGTCCACCACCCCAGGGCGCGCTCCCACCCCCTTCTCCACCCCCAACAAAAAAAAAAAAAATTCCTCTCCAAATGTACCTTAGTGGCGACAAAAGTTTTGTAACTGCAAGGTATCTAAACATGGCTTTTTTTTTTTTCTTGCTAAAATTTCGCATGTAATGCCCAAATTTCTTGTTGAGTTATTCTCTCCGTCCTAAATTATATGTCTAATTTAACTCATTATGCGAGTATTAAGATAAGTAATTTTTTAGTTAATTAAATATTTTTTTCTATTTTATCTTTAAAATTCAATTTATTCACTCTATTTATTAAAAAGTACTTAAATCTTAAAATTTTGATATACTCTAAATTATTTTTTTCTCTTATTATTTAAAATGAGATTAGCTTGTTATGAAAAAAATTATTTAACATACTTAAAAAATATAATATTTTAAATGAAAAATAAATTTAAAATATTAAATTTTAATTTTTTAACAATACAAATAATTTAAGGTAAAAATGAAGAGACGGAAGCTGTAACTTGTTTGACTGGGATTTTCAACAAATAAGTATGGTGAAGAGTTGGTCAAAACTCTTTTGCTTTACAACTTTGCTACATTGGATCTAATATGCCATATGGAGTTTAGTTTTCGTGCAAAGATGGAAATCGGCAGGTCAAAAATTCAACGTCAGAACCTTTTAAAATGCTCATCAAGACTGGGCCTTAAGAAGGTATTTCTACGGTGAACCGAGTCCAGTCCCCTAAATATTTCTCATTTGGTTGAAACAAAATTTTTTCGGACATCGTGCATCAAATTCATACAAGAATTTCGTTCTACATCGGCTTGCTTTCGTGGAAGCCAAGTACTCGACTGTCTTGTTTTCTGACATCAAGAAAAACATAAAAGGAGGGATTCTTCCGTGGAACTTTGCGCCATAATTATTTACTTATCTCGTTTTCAGAGTTGAACAGATATTTCTGCAAAATATATTTATTTATCTGGGGAAGAAAGTTGGAAATTTCCATGAAATTTCAGACCATTTTTGACCAATTCAAACGACACGCGCATAGCTACAGGATCAATCACATAAGAGGACTGTAACTATCTCTGCAGGTCTTGTCTTAGCAGAATAATCTTGGAAATTCAAGGACTCGGATTCTGAATTGCAGGCAAAAAATGAGCAGTGATGAGTGTCCATTTTTCAGTCTTCCCTCTCCAATCATCACTGATATTCTGATAAGATTACCTACAAAATCTATTCTCCAATGCCGGTGTGTGTGCAAAACTTGGCTGAAATTACTCTCAGACTCTGAGTTTGTTAATTTGCACCTCTTACAATCGCCCACCCTCCTTATTATCAACAACCTTTCTTCCGGAACTCCAGAATCCTTTGTCTTAAACCTAGTTGAAATTGAGGATGAGTGTCCTGACCATGATCGAATATGACCATGGTTGGTTCCGTCAATGGCTTAGTTTGCTTAAACGAGTTCGATCATCCATTTGACGTTCTTCACATTTGGAATCCAACCATAAGACAGTCTATAAGTATTCAGACCCCTAATAGGGTAAGAACAGATCCTAATATAGTTAGGTTTGGGTTCGGAATATGCTCAGCAACAAGACATTACAAAGTGGTTAGGCTTTTCCAAGAACTGGAGATTCTTGATTCTACCTCGGGTAATCAACGCCTACGCAGGTCTGAATGTCAAGTTTATACCCTTGGAGAAGGATTATGGAGAAGCATGATCTTCGGTATAGTCGTCCCGACCACGGTATCTTCCTGAATGGTAATCTTCACTGGCTGATTGAGCATCCTGATGGCTCAGAGTTCGTTTCCTTTCTGGACCTTGAGAAAGAGTTGTTTCAAACATTCCCTCCTCCTCCTGGTTTGAGCAAAGGCAATAAAGCAACCTTGAATCTTTACAAAGATTGCCTATGTGTCTGCGACAAGACGACTAATTCTGAGATTGTTATGTGGGCGATGAAGGAAAATGGAATCGAGAAATCATGGAGTAAAGAAGTCATCATCCCCCTCAAATCTCCTCTTCTATTTGGTAGTGGAAGATACTTTTCTTTCCGTGTTCTTAAAGTTTTCAAAGATGGAGGGATTTTGCTTCTTTACCGGGATCTCGTGTGTATGGTGTCTTCCTATCATCCTGAGAAGAAAACTTGGAAAAGATTTGATTGTCGAGACCTCATTGGGGCAATCAAAAGGAGAACATGCGTACTGAATGAACGTTAACCTCTCATACAAGCAATGAATTACACCTCCAGCATTCTTTCCCTCAAGAGCTTTGGTACGGAGACGGTGAAAATGCTGGACCACAACTGTTCAGCTTTGGATTGGGGGGTTTTCAATCTTGTTTATTCTATGCTTTTCTCAGATTAGGTTACCCGTTTAATGGTTCAATTCAAAGTTTTTAGTAAGTGGTTTCGAAAATAAATTATTCTCTATCAGTCTTAAAAAATATATCAATCTAATAATAAATGGCACACAGATTAAGAAATTATTAAAACTTATATAATTATAATAAAAAAATTATTATATCGCTAAATAAAAGTAAACATTTATTAATTACACTGAGAATACATACACATTTAATGAGTCAAATATTTATTGAGAAATTGAATGAGGAGTAAATTAAAAATATACATAATAAATGCATTCCTAATTTATAAAATTGACAAATATTTTTTATCATAAAAATAAAAAATTTTGATATTCTTTTTAGGATGGAGGGAGTAGTACAATTTAGTAGCTCCACATATCAACTACTCCCTCCGTCCCAAATTATTTGTCCACTTTAACCGATTATGCAAGGATTAAGAAAAGTAAATTTTTTAATTAATTAAACCTTCCATTCCATTTTTATCCTTAAAAATTCAATAATAAGTATCTCTTTTTATATTAAGAAGTATCAAGCTCCAAAATTTTGATATAATTTAAAATTACTTTTCTCTCATAAGTATTTAATTCTTACTAGAAAATAGGTCAAAATATTGTAGGGTATTTAATTCTCTTTTCAAGTTGCTATTGATGTTTTTTGGAAATTAACGAGACGAGCATGAATAGCAGAACTCGTAAAATAAAATTTTGACTATATTTTAATATATTTGAAAAATAAAATCCTATTAAATAGGGATAAATTTGAAATATTAAACCTTAATTTTCTAAAAGGATAGATAATTTAGGATAAAGATTAAGTTAGAAAGTGGACTGATAATTTAGGATGGAGGGAGTAAATAAGTGCGTAGCCATGACCCTCGAGAAGGTCAATGTATAATCATATATACGGGTTGACACAACCTTTTTGTATACATGTCCTTCTTGCTTTGTCTTTGCCATTTGGATTAGAATATGAAATCACTACAAGAAAATATGAGGTTTGCAATGGCTTAAACTGTCGCTAATCCGTCGCTAGTCATAACTAGCGATGGGGTAAGCCGTAGCTGAATACGTGGTCGCTAAATGAAATTTTAGCGACAGCAAACATTAGCCATCTCTAATAGAAAGGGTTTAGCGAGAGCAAAAAATCCAGTCCACGAAATTGCAGTGGTCAAATTAGTAATGGTTTAGCGACGAAATAACGAGAGCTATTTTATTTCTTCATATAGAATTATAGAAAATTAATTATTGTCATAGCTAAACCGTAGCCAATTTAGTGACGGATTAGAGACGGTAGATTG
Source organism: Voacanga thouarsii (assembly GCA_026120185.1). Lineage (NCBI taxonomy): Eukaryota > Viridiplantae > Streptophyta > Magnoliopsida > Gentianales > Apocynaceae > Voacanga > Voacanga thouarsii. Next base: position 422,959 of record JANUWF010001502.1, read on the forward strand.
CCCTAGCAATTTGGGAGACGGTTTAGCGACAGATGTCTAAATGTATTTTACGTATTTAATAAATTATCATCGCAAAGCCGTAGCTAATTCTATGACGGATTAGTGACAAAAAATCTAATTTTGAGTTAGATTTATGGAAATAAATTCCACCGTCACAAATCCCTAGCTAAAATAGAAAGGTATTAGCGACGGCTACTAATTTTAAAATTTCCTACCATCGCTAATCAGTAGCTAAATTAGAAAGGGATTAGTGACGAATTAGCGACGGCCCGTAGCTAATTTATTTTTTTTTAATGAAAACACCTATTTTGAAATTATTTTGAATCACTTGTTCCGTATTGCACATTGAAATAATATATAACACACAAAATATGAATTTAGAAAAATGCATAAACCGATTTCATTAAATTGGAAAGGAAATTAATTAACTCAACAATATAAAATAAATATATTGGATAGTTGTAATGTGAATATAAAATAATGATGCCAAATGAAATATCTTTTAACAATGTAATATAAATGATAAAATGTATAATAGAATCCCTAAACTATGGGAGTAGTGGCGCCAATTGAAGGAGGTGGGAGCAGAGATCGAGGACGCGAATGGGTCGAAGGATGAGGATCTGGGAGTGGAATGAAGGAGCTACCACTAGTGTCGTCCTCCCCATCAGCTGCCCGTGTCGTCGATATCGTTAGTATGGCAAGTCTGACCTTCTCCGACATTAGTGCCATCCAACATTGAATATGATCAACTTTCTAATCAAAATCCCTTGTAAGCTCTTGTCTCACCGCATGCACCCTCTCCTCTACCCTCCTCTCGGCTATCTGCTCAATGTCTACAGTTGTAGAGGTCTCCGTGGACTGCAAGGAACTCCTCTAGAGCTATTGCATAGCTCAGGCTACCTCCGAGCCAAGTCCAAAAATGCGACCTCTATTAAACCCGCTAGCTGCCTTAATAAATAGAGCCCGGTCATCTAGGACAGTAGAAGAGGTGACACTCGCAGACCCAGTAGAAGAAGCCTATGTAAGGCACTCCTTAACAGCCATCACGTCTTGCTAAAATTGAGAGAAGTCATTTCTTTTTACGTGACATGTAACCAAATGTAAAGTATTTTTTTAATACACAATTTTTAGCTCTTTACCAATATCTTGTAAGAACGATCGCTGACATACTACCTTGTCTATCCCCACTCTGAAAAGTATGCAGCCTCTTATACCAATCAATATGAGAAAAGTCATCGCCCATCTGGTGCCGCTGCAATTACAATGATAACTAATTAGAATATTGACTAAAAATAAATTAAACGAAGTAAAATTACAAAACATGCGAACACTCGAAGAAAATTACCATACGATCCTCGTGGATAATGAACGAGACCAAGCCTCCAGTATGAGTCACAGTGTCACGACCCATGTTCCTCCTAGCAGTAGAGGAAACCTGTTGAAACTCCTATGTGCTCTAGCGTTGCCTCATCTGCTCCCAGATCTGATCGTCAATCCAGGAAGGGGATTGGCCAACTGGAGTCGCCCTCTGAGCCTTCGATAAGTTGTCCGAAAGACGAGTCCTACACTTGTGCTCCCAGTTGGCCCAGATCCGAGCACTGTGATCATCGGCCTAATGAAATAACTTCTACAGAAAATCACATTATATTCGAAGTTGTTAATATATAGTAAATATAAAAAAACATACGTATGAAATACAAAATCCATAAATATAATTATGCATTTATATAATAAATAGTAACTTACTCCGAACTCTTCGAACCAGAAATTCTTCACATGCATCAGGACATCTGCAAATGTGGTGTAGGGCTTGTTAGAATACCTTTGGAATATCGAGGTAATCTCCCGTACACAGCAATGGAAACTAGCAAATCTTGTTTGTAAAATTAATCATGGAGGTTAAAAATTAAAGTGAGTGAAATATACTTAATTAATTATAATATACTTTCTTAAATATAGTACAATGTACAAAATAATACCCGTCATCTTGTGGTGTAATCAATGGTCGTGGATCCTGATCCTGAGATCCAGACAGAAAAGATGCTATAGATGATGGAACAACAGGAGACTCACTGCCCTGCATAGGTGGTGTATCTCCCAGATGTTGATCAGGCGCTGAGATCCGTAGAGCATGCCTAGGTGATGGCGTACAGTCTCGTGTATGAGTACGGTCTGCATCAGCTAAAGTCTGCTGATCCCAAGTAAACATATCTAAGAGGGAAAAACAAAATTAAAAATATATATATAAGTTTAGGAAAAAATGTCACATTTTATCACTAATATATATACAAAAAGTATATTATAACTCGTACTTTGCGTATGTGGAGATCAAGATGGACCTACGAAGAACTAATCAACTAATTAAAATACACTATTCGCTTGAGTCTTCCTCTGAAGTGTATTCCTTAGAATCAACTTCTGTCTAAGAATCTATTTCCCAATCACCCTCATCATCAGATACATTGTAGTTCAAATCTTGGACGGGTTCTAATGTTTCCTCCTAAACATCCAGTAACTCATTTATGTCTTCTTCATTTGTTAAGGGACCAAGATCAACTACTAAAGATATACTCATTGCATCATTCTCATCAACATCTTCTTGGTAAGCCCTAACAACGATGGGTGTATCAACCACATACCGTGCTTTCATTTTGCATACTGTCATCCAATCAGATTTTGGTCTTTTAGTTCCTGGATATGTATAAAGCACACTTGATGTGCTTGTTGGACTAATACAAAAGGATCATATTTAAGGTAACGCCTCTTACTATTGATGTCTACCAACTTATATTGAGGGTGTACTCTAATACCTCGATATAGAGTAGGGTCAAACCAATCATATTTAAAAATCACAACTGTCTATATTGGATGACCAGGAAATTCAACCTTAATAACCTCCTTTAACACCCCATAATAATCAACACCGCCATGATCATTTTAGCCACCTTTAACACAAACTCTGTAGTTAACACTTTTTCTACCTTCTGTGAGCTCACTTGTGTGAAATTGATAACTATTAATTAAATACCATTGAGATGATTTTACCTGTCTCGATGGTCCCCACAAGAGGTTTTGCAAACATTTGTTTGTCACCCCATTAATAGGATCACGCGCCTACAAGAAATGAATTGTAAGATATACCTAAATTTGTATTCAAGTTATTTAACATACTATTATTCAAATATTTTATGGATAACTTACGTAATTTTTGAACCATCCAGCAAATTCACTCTCTATCTTTCTGTCTACTTCAAACTCTGTGATACATAGGTGTTGGGATCGTAAAGTAACTAAGAAATACCTTATATAAGGTTGTACCTCTTCACATTTTAGTAAGATGTAGTTTGTGGCAACTTTTAAATTCCTCAAATGTCAGGAATTTACTTTAAATCTTCCCCAGTGTCCTTCCCCAAACTTTGCAAATAGATAGCAACGGGTCTTCCAGATTGTGCTTAGTTGCAACCTCTGCATTACGAGGCATTTGTGTACACCTTGTCTGAACATGTTTTTCAAAGTAGTAGGAAAAGTATGTCAAGGCTTTTTCAACTAAGTAAGCATTACAAATTGATCCTTCAACCCTTACCTTATTTTTCACCTTAATTTTTAGGCGATGCAAGAACCTGCAATGTGTCATTGCCATAATTAGAGCAATCTTCGTCAAAACATTCCTAGCATTATTATGTAATCATATGCAAATCAAATTATTAACATGTTTTTACCTTTCAAATGGATACATCCACCTGTATTGAGCCAGACCACAAACATGAGATTCATATGGCAAGTGAACCACTAGGTGCTCTATTATATCGAAGAAACCTGGGGGGAATATTTTCTCAAGCTTACATAAGAGCACAGGAATTTCAGACTCCAGTTTCCTCATGTGAGTGACAAATAATTTTGGTGAGCACAAATCTCTATAAAAAGACTTATTTCAGTCAATACATCCCACACTATCAGCCCTAAGGGCATTTTTTTGTGTTTTGACTGATGAAAAACGTTAATAAGGATTAACTTGTGTGATTTACATGTGATAAGACATATTTGACCTCAATTCTTCCAAGGCGTACAAATAAGATTGTTAAGTAACTTTTGAGTGAGTAATGGAATCTAAGAATGGGTGATCAAATAGAAGACCAAGCTTAAGAGATTGCATACCAAGAAGTCATTGTGGAAGAACTTTAGATTAGAAATCGTTATTATTTTTTGTAAATTCCTATGTCTATTTACCTTATGATTCAATTTATTTCTACTTTAAGGCACACAAACAAAATGATTTCAAAATTTTATATCTCAGAATTTTGGATTAAATAGTTTGGATGATTCTGTATCCAAAAGATTTGTACAAAATCCTATAAACAGTGTCAAAACATTTCTGTCTGAAAAAGTGCCATTTTGGACTTACCTTTTGGATGCATAATCGTCCAAAACTTGAGTCCAAAACTTTGGCAAATCTGACAGCGAAAACTAGCCATTAACTAGCTGTTGCTGTCCTACTTTTCACTTCTATAAAAGCCATTTAAACTCAATTTTCTGCAAGATTTTTGTGCTATCTCTCTCAGAAACACTCTTACAATTTAGAAAACAAAAATCTTCTTTTTCATTGTTCTTCAAATGTGAAATTGAATTGTTCAAAAGGTAAAAGGCTGTTGGAGCTTATTTGTTCATATCTGCTTAAACTTGTGAGCTATTTCTATAAGTTATCATTCATTCTAACTTGTATCAAGGTTATAGTATAAAATCCAGTTGGAGTGAGATTTTTTTGGTGAATGTATCAAGGTTGTGGTGTAAACCCCGATGGGGGTGAACTTTGATTGTGTGTTTGAAGAGGTTGTTGGTGATCCTTTTATGTAAGATTGGTGTAGCCCACCACCATTGATTTGGAAAAAAAGTTTTAGTGATTGTGTTGAAATCCTTAAGTGGGTACTTAAGGTAATGGAAATAGATCGGTTGAGGATCGAACTACTATAATTCCTTGGGTCTTTTCTTTTGCATTTCACCCTCACTATATCACTATGATAGGGCCTAAATTAGTCATATTTTTCTTAGTTATTTGAGACTCTTTTGTGATACATTTCATTCAATAACTAGTATATTCCTTCATATTTGAGATTTTAACCTTGGAAAGGTATTTTGTGCATTATTTCAGATTTTAGGGGTAAAACAAAGTAAAAACGTCACAAAACAGAACTAAGGCGGCGCTGGACAGGAAGAGGAACCGGCGTCGGCCATGTGCTGTTGGCACACACTTTGAGGTGACAAAAAATTATGAAATAGGACCGAAACATAACCAAACCAATGCCGGCTCTAGTAGCCAAGGCGGCGCCAGGTGCACTCTGGACAACATTGCGTGGAAATCAAGAAAAAATCGGCGAATAACGGAAGAAACAGAACACAATCGGCGCCGGCTTCAGTAGCCAAGGCGGCGCTGGCTATGCCCTGAGGATAAGACGGACTTTGATTTTTTTCACGCTACTTTTGGTAATTTGTAGAATTTTAGTATCTTCCTACTTCTATTCGGCTAAGAACCTTACACCAACGAGTTTAGGTACTTCCTAAGCCAATAAATAGATGGAAAACATAAGAGAAAGGGAGAGAATTCATAGATCATAATAGAAAATCACTCAAATCAAAGGAGAAATTCTTCAAATCAAGGAGGGTTGTGCAAGAAGGTCTTCAAAGGAAGAAGAATGAGGCTTCTCTATGAGTGCTTTCTTTTACTTTGTTTTCTTTTTCTTGAACAATGATGTCTTAATTGTTTTATTGTAATTTGACATTATTTTAGGTATTCATGATATTGAGAGTTATTTGATCTTTTGATTAGTTGATTGTTCTTCTTGGTATTTAATTACTTGGGCATATTACAAAATTAATTGGTTGGTTCTTTCCATTAATTCGCTGAGACCAAAGGTGTTGATGGTGATTTCAATTTCTTGATTTCAGATTTATTGTCTATTAACTCACCGAGACCAAGGAGGTTAATTGACGAGGACTAGGCAATTAAAGGTTAATTGATGTCTACCGAGACCAAGGATTCATTGGTTAATTTCATGTTTTAAATTTGCCGAAACCAAGGAAATTTAATCAAGGATTGTGTTTAATGCATCTTTTGGATGAGTTAGTTGAGACGAAACCAAGTGATTCTAATTTATCTAGAAGGTAGTGATTTCATAGATTGAAAAAGAAGTGAATCTATCTTAATCCTTTATGATGCCAAGAGAATAATGAGTTATGATAATGATTAGGTACTTTAAGGTCATGCATGTCAAAATAATAGTTTAAGTTACATAATTTTCCATCTTTGACATGTGTATATTCTTTTATTTTAATTTATTTTATTATTATTTTTTACTTTATCGAGTCGGTTAAACAATGAAAGAAAAGTGATGAATGTATACTTGTTCCTTGAGGATCAACACTCGTTTGAACCCTATGCTATGTTAATGATGAGTACGCTTACTCATATGTGTAATTTGGAGTTAACATTTTAATTTAAACTTGATTGGGAATGTGCATATTTTTATATGATTTTTATACCCAAATAAATACGCATCAAGTTTTTGGCGCCATTGCCGGAAAACAATAGCATGAAAGCTTAGATTTGGTTGATTTAATTATGTAAATATGTAAATAGGTAAATATGAAAATATGTACAATTGTTCTTTCTGTAAAAAGGTGCTATCTTTTATATTTTGTGTATTTATGTATACCCTTGTAACCTAACCTACTAACTTTGACTATGTTTTATTGACTAATTTTGTAATCTTTTCATTTTGTTTTAATCATGAATTCCATTAACTAACTAGCTTTAATGTTCAGGAAAAATGGTGACTTGTAATTGGAGGAAGTTTAATGAGGGGCACTACCCCCATTATGCTTCGGAGAGAATACTCACAGCACCAGAATCAACAGAGCTAGAACCGTAATTGGAAAATTTGCTGTTCATGTCACAATGCGCTTCTAAGAAATAGATTCCACGTTTGAAAGGTTTGAAGTAATGATCCGCAATATGGAACAACAAATCTGGTTTTTAACCGACATGGTGTTAAAATCTACAGAACTAGCACCATTAGGTAAAGAGGAAATAGCTACTGTCACATTGCAGAGTAGAAAAGAGCTGCTTGATATTACAGACTGCAACTGACGTTGGTTGGAGGAAGAGAACCGACGCCGGTTATTCGGTAACCTCGAGACTATGCAGCCCAGAATTGAACCGGCGCCGGCCGAAGCATTGAAACCGGTGCCGGCTACCCCCTGTCCATCTTCCGAAAATCCTACTTTGTAGCCTAAAATACCGTATCCTACCCATCTACATAAAGCCCCAAAAGATGCCCAATTTGATAAATTCCTTGAGGTATTCAAACAACTGTACATAAACATCTCCCTTAGTAAAGCTTTAATTCATATGCCTAAATATGCCAAATTTCTTAAAAGCATGCTCGGCAACAAAAAGCGATTGGAAGAGTTGTCCACAGTGGTCCTAAATAAAGAATGCTCAACCATACAGCAAGACAAACCGAATTTGCCACATAAAGAAAATTATCCAGGGACTTTCTCTATCCCATGTTTAATTGGCACTCTTAATTTCTGTAATGCATTAGCGGACCTAGGTACTAGCATTAATTTATTACTATATAAAACATTTAAAAAGCTAGGCTTAGGAGAACCACAGCCCACTAGGATAAGTATCCAACTCGCGGATAGATCTATCAAATATCCTAGGGGTATAATAGAAGATGTGTTGGTAAAAGTTGATAAATTCATACTTCTAGTGGATTTTGTTATTCTTGACATGGATGAAGATTCCAAAGTCCCTTTAATCCTAGGTACACCTTTTCTAGCTACAACAAAAGTATTAATTGATGTTCATGGGGGGAGGTTGACACTTAGGGTTGGAGATGCGGAAATAGTCATTCAAATCCACAAGAGTATGCAACACCATTCGTCTTCTGATGATTCTTGTTTAAGAGTTGATATTCTTGACGAACCTATTTTTAGTTGATGCAGGAATCCATTGAGGAGGAGTTGATAGAAACATCAATGGAGTATTCGGAGGACTTTAACAATGAGGATGGGATGAAGAATTTGGAAATTGAGAAAAGCAGTCTAGGGAGAATGAAATCATCCATAGAAGATCCTCCCGAATTGGACTTAAAAGACCTGCCCGAGCACTAGGAATATGTGGTCTTATCTAAAGGATGGAAATTGCCTGTGATTATTGCCAAAGATCTCAATACAGAACAAAAGACCAAATTGGTAAGTATGTTGGGAAAATATAGGGGAGTTATAGCTTGGAAGATCACTGATATTAAGGGCATTAGTCCATCCTTTTACACTAACAAGATCTTGATGGAAGAATGTGCAAAACCCGTAGTGCAATCCCAACGTAGGTTGAACCCATATATGAGTGAAGTGGTAAAAGGTGGGGGTGGTTAAGCACTTAGATTCAGACATCATTTACCCTATTTCTGATAGTGTTTGGGTGAGTCCTACTCAAGTGGTACCAAAGAAGAGAGGAATGACGGTGAGTCCTAATGATAAAAATAAGCTAGTCCTTATGAGATTGGTCACGAGTTGGAGGTTTTGCATTGATTATAGGATGCTAAATAAAGCCACTAGAAAAGATCACTTCCCTCTCCCATTCATTAACCAAATGTTGGAAAGGTTAGACAGACATGAGTATTATTGTGAAACCCCAATCAAGACCAACCTTAGAGTAAGGGGGTTGGGGATGCATAACATGCTTTATTTCATGTTTAAATATGCTTTCATATGATTTTTATATGCTTTGGATGTGAGTTTAATGTTTTGAAGTTGTGTGGGTGAATGTTGTGTGAGAAGGGCAAAATGGTAATTTTTTCCCGAGGTGAAAATAGGGAGATAGCTTGTGGATTGAATAGAAAATAATTTTTCTAGTGAAAGTATCAACAAGAGTTGTTGTAGTTTAGTGGTTAGAGCTTTGGAATAAATTATTGAGGTCTAAGGTTCAAAGTCCATCATAGAAGCTTTAGCTTGAGTAAATTTTATTTTTGCTTGGGAAAGGAAGGTTTCGGCCTTAAGGGCCTAGATTAATGTGCTGATGATGTTCTAGGAGAGACATTATAGAAGTGATCTCATTCCACTCCTTTTACTCTTTTCGAAATTCTTATAGGGAAAATCATTCTTCCTTGATCTTTAGTTTTTCTTAGTTTCAACTCATTGGTTTGATCAAGATGTTTTAGCCTTTTCCTTTCCAGAAAATTCAGTAGAGGACTAAGGTCTTTTAGGATCAAAATGTCCTAGTAAAAGGCTTCTCATGGTTTGGAAAATGTAAATGAATTGTGGGAAAATTCAAGAGGAAAATCCCTCTTGAAAGCTTGCTGAAAATTTTCCTCTATCTTAGTTCATCTATCTTCATGGAATGAGCTGAAATTTTCCAGCTTGTTGTACCTTCAAAAGGTCGAAAATTCTAGCTCACATTCCCTCCCAAATGCTACCAGAAAAATGGTCTTTAGGATTAGTTTGAAACCTGAAAGTTTTTGCCCAAATTCGGACTGCACAAGCTGGAGCAAAGCAGGAAAAATTCCTGTACGAAAATCAGCTTTGTGAGCTCCAAACCAAGCTGTTTTCTCCCAGATTTTGTGCAGCACCTTAGCCATGTTTTTCCTCAATAAAGAAGTCTAGAAACCAGCCTTGAATACCCCTGAAATCCCCTTCAAAACTAGCTGCAAATCTACTGGAAATGGCAGACGAAAATTCTGCCAGAAAATTTCTGTTCAGCGAAATTCCTGTGCAGAATTTTTGTCCAGCTTGTTTCCTATTTTGTTTCAACCAAAAACCCCAACCTACTTCTGTCAAAACCTCCCTTAAACCTCCATTAACAAAGCTCCATTGTTTCCTGAAGCTTCTGCACGAAATTCCCTCCATGGCTGACCTAAAATCTCTCAACCAAATCCCTGCAATTTAGCTTGATTACTTTCCAAAATTTCAGCCATCTTATTTAACAACTTTCCATAAAATTTTGCTCAATTGATCAGACATCTTCTCCACCATTGTGCACCCTAGTTTCGGCCATCACAAGCCTCCTTTAGCCAGCTTTAATTCCCCAGAAAAGCTGCACAATCCAGTCGGCCATAGGAGACTTCAAGCTGTCCAGAAAAATCAAGATACTCTTAGAATATCTAGTTTCCAAATTCTCTTCCTAAAAATATTCTTCAAGGATTGTAACAACTAACCTTTCCTTTCCCTTCCAAATTAGAGAAATCACTCCCTAAACCCTGTAGAATTTCGGCAGTCGAATTCCTCAGAAAATCGGCAGCTTCCCCTTCTCTCTCTCGATTTTCTTCAAGCAACAAGAACACACACACACACACACACACACACACTACACCAAGAACACCTACTCCTTCTCCACACCTAATACCCCTCCAAACCACTTCAAACCCTCACGAAAATCTCCAAATTTGATCTACTCCTTGCTGTGCATCCATCAACACCAATATTAACATCAAACTCCTCCAAACATCTTGCTACTTTGGATCAAAAAGCAGAAATTTCTGTGAAGAACAAGAACATCTTCAAGGTAAACTTATTCTAACAACTTCATCCTCTTCAAACTTAATCTCTAATGAAAACCTATATGAATAAGCATGCTAATGATCTCTTCTTCTTTCTTTCTTTCTTTCTCTCTCTCTCTCTCTCTCTCTCTCTCTCTCTCTCTCTCATGGACCGAAATTCTCTCTCTTGGCCGAATGGTCTCTTCCTCCATGGCCATGCTTTCGCCACCTTTCTTGAACAAGATTAGCCATCTAGGAGTTGAAATCTTCTCTAAACTCCTTCAAGTCGTTCATCAATCAAGTAAGTACCTTCAATCCTCTTTTTAAAATTTAGAATCATGTCTGTAGGTTGATGAATGGCGATGGGTTTGTGTATGTGATGTTGTTGATTGAAGCATGAGTATATGTATGATTGTGAAGGAGATGAGATTTATGCATGGAAGGATTATATTGGTGGATTTAATGATGAGTTGAGATTTGATGCATGTCATAGGTAGTATTTGTGATGAAGCATGCTAGAGATTATGTCACCATGGGTGAATAGGATTTATATGCATGATTAGATTTTGAAGCCATGATCATGTTTATGCTAGTAGAGGTTAAATTATGTAATAATAAATTTAGATCTATGCCTATGTGCAAGACTTGGATGATTTGATGAATTGAAGGATTGAGTATGTTATTGATTATGGTTGACCATGGAATCTTGACCATGATCTAGTTGTCCCTAAGCAAATTTATTTCATGAATAAAATATTTACTAATAATTTTTGCTAAAGAATTTCGAAAACCCTAGGAAGGGTAGATTTGGTATTATAATATATGTAAATGATATTTTAGTCAAATAAATAATGATTTTTCTAGAAAATAAAATAAATAAATATTATTTAAAATAAAGAAAATTAATTAAAGCCTTTATGAAAAAGATTTATACTTAATAAAGTATTTACTAGATCAAGACCCTTAAGGATATACTTATTATTTTCCAAAAAAGACTTATTAAATTTAATCTTAACTAGTTTTAGCTATCAATTATTTTCTAACAACTAAGCTATCATTAAATCACTATTTTACCTAGTACCACCTATGTCTCTTGATCAAATAAACTCTAAATTTTCCTTAACAAGATTTAAACTTTCAACTTATTAGAATTTATTTCCTAATCCATTAATTATCTTAAAGAACAAATTAAATTTAGCTTATAAACCTATTCAATTATTGTTTTGCCTTAGAGCTTGGGACACTAGGATCATGGTAGTAGTGAATTGAGTTGATTTAAAATTAAGGAAGTGGATTGTGGCTTGAATCTGATTAAGATTTGTATTTGCCCATATGGGGTTAGGTCAGCTATTCGAGACCTTGTTGTTGTGAGCAAGAATCAGGTAAGCTCCTGCATAAAACCTGATTAATGTGAAATGATTTCCTTATGGCAAGCCAAATGTGGAGTGCAAGGACACTCAGTTATTTGAAAGCAATTGAGGGTTGAATTCATCATTAATTCCAACGCTTAAATTATTTAAAAGTCTTTGGGCAGATTTTTCCAAACTTGAAACTCTTTCTAAAACTAATTTCTCATAAAGCTTTGGAAACCCTCAAATTGTTATTTTCATGAAGCACAATACTTTGTTCATTTTATCCCAAGTGGGGAATGTCGTTGAGTACTCAATAAGAGTGGACTACTAGGACTAGTCTTTGAAGGGTTAGGGTGAGTCTCTCAGTAGGTGGCCACCTCTGAAAGGTGAGTCCTTCCTGGATAAGATGCCAGTTCCAGTGAGTCGTGCCGGTCCGAGCTAGCAGTTTATTTTGTTTCAGTCAAGTGACTGTGTTTTTGCCGGAATGGACACCCGGCGGTTGTTTGGGTATAGAGAAGAAGGAGTATCTTACCCAATAGGCCGATCACCTACTTTTGTCAGTCTGCACAACGTGTTAGGCATTCTGACCGGTTAGGGGGCCCAAAGTATGGTAACCCATATCCCTTTCTTTCGAGTGGTTGATTTTATTACTTATGTACGGCTAGAAGAGCCAAAACGCCACTCTTGCTTTTGATTAATGTTTATTGCTTGTCAATGTTTCTCTTATAAAGATTTCACACTTTGCATCCACGAACTGTTTCCGCTAAACACCCAAAGCACACACGGACTTACTGAGATTTCTGTCTCACCATATTTTATCATGATTTCAGGTTGATCATGTTGTGGGTAAGTAGCTACCTTGGAAGAGAATGTGTTTTTTTTTTTTTTTTGATTTTATGTACTGCTTTGGGGAGACGAGTGTGGATGATCTTAATTATGGTTTTTGTTTTGGGATTTCATGGATGTACTTTTGAAGTATTTTGGGTTGTAATAAATTCTTTTTAGTTTGAGTATTGTTTATTTCAGCAATTTTATTTGTGACCTAGTTATAAAGACCCCTTGTCCTTTGAACGGGGCGACATTCCCGGCTCTGGCAGGCCTAGGTCATCCGGGGTGTTACAATTATTGTTTCTTGGATAGATTTTCTGGCTACCTACAAATTCCCATAACTCCGGAGGACTAAGAAAAAACCACTTTTACGTGTCTATATGGTACTTTTGCATATCATCGGATGCTGTTTAGTCTTTGCAATGGTCCCGGAACATTCCAAAGGTGCATGACAGCTATATTTGAAGGACTCGTGGGGGACATCATGAAGGTATTTATGGATGATTTTTCAATTTTTGGTGATTCGTTTGATTTGTGTTTATCTAATCTTGAAAAGGTACTAGCAAGGTGTGAAGAGACTAACCTCATGCTTAACTGGGAAAAATGCCACTTTGTGGTACAAGAAAGTATTGTGTTGGGGCACAAAATTTCAAGAAAAGGTATAGAAGTCGATAGAGCCAAAATTAAAGCAATTGAAAAGCTGCTTCCCCCTACTTTGATAAAAGCTATAAGGAGCTTACTTGGTCATGCGGGTTTCTACAGGAGGTTCATCTTAGACTTCTCAAAAATTTCAAAACCTCTTACCTCTTTACTTGAAAAGGATGCTGTGTTTAATTTTGATGGGCTATGTCTTAACGCTTTTACCATGCTTAAAGAAAAATTGATTAATTCACCCATTTTAATTGCACCTGATTGGTCTCTTCCCTTTGAACTAATGTGTGATGCAAGTAATTTTGCAGTTGGTGCAGTACTGGGACAAAGGCGGAATAAGCACTTCCAACTTATATACTATGCAAGCAAGACTTTAACGGATGCATAAGAAAACTACACAACAACGGAGAAAAAATTGCTTGCCATAGTGTTTGCCTTTCATAAATTCCGTTCTTGTCTTATTTTGTCTAATGTCATTGTGTATACGGACCATTCAGCCCTGAAGTTTTTACTAACTAAACATGATTCCAAACCAAGATTGATAAGATGGGCTCTATTATTGCAGGAATTTGATTTGGAGATTAGGGACAAAAAGGGTGCAGAAAATTTGGTTGGGGATCACTTGTCAACATTGGATAATCCGAATTTGGAATCATTGATCGAAGAGGACATCAATGATGCCTTTCGGATGAGCAACTCTTGCTCATAGAAGGTGAAATACCAAACACCCCTTGGTTCGCTGACTTTGCTAATTACTTGGTTGGAAGAATTATTCCAAAAGCTCTCACAATGCAACAAAAGAAAAAATTCCTCTCCGAGGTAAGGCATTACTTTTGGGAAGACCCATATTTGTTTAAGTGTTATGCAGACCAAATCATTTGATGGTGTGTGGACTCTAAAGAAGGGGAGGATATTCTTAGCCATTGTCATAAAGGACTTCCTAGAGGCCACTACCGAGCTAACAATACTGCACGAAAGGTGCTAGAGTCCGGATTCTATTGGCCCACATTGTTTAAAGATGCCCATAGGTTTGTTAACCATTGTGATAGGTGCCAACGTATAGATAACATTTCGAAATCCAATGATATGCCATTACAAATTTTCAAGCTTGTGAAGTATTTGATTGTTGGGAGATAGACTTCATGGGACCTTTTCCTAGTTCTTTAGGAAATAAGTACATTTTAGTAGCAGTGGATTATGTCTCTAAATGGGTAGAGGCCCAAGCCTTACTAACCAATGATGCAAGGGTTGTGGTAAAATTTCTGAAAAAACTTGTTACCCGTTTTGGTGTGCCTAAAGTGCTTATTAGTGATAGGGGGACTCATTTTTGTAATGCACAAATGGAAAAAGTTCTCAAACATTTAGGAGTGAACCACAAGTTTGCCACCCCCTATTATCCCCAAACAAGTGGACAGGTTAAAGTGGTTAATAGGGAAATCAAAAGAATCTTGAAAAAAACTGTTAACCATACTACAAAGGATTAGATTACACTTTTTGGGCATATAGGACAGCTTTTAAGACCCCAATTGCCACAACTCCGTTTCGATTAGTCTATGGGAAAGCATGCCATTTACCTATAGAGATTGAGCATAAGGCCTATTGGGCTATTAAACTTGTTAATCTTGATCTTGAGTCAGCTGGAAAGTCCAGATTGCTTTAACTTACCGCCTTGGAAGAATAACGGGTGAATGCTTATATAATTCAATGCGCTATAAGAAGAAGGTAACAAAATGGCACGATAAGCATATTACTCGCCAACACAGATTGGAGAAGGGCGATCAAGTGTTGCTATTCAATTTTTGCTTGAAACTTTTTCCAAGTAAATTGAAATTGAGGTGGTCGGGACCATTCACGGTAAGTAAGATATTCCCTTTTGGCACTCTCGAAATTACTAACCCTACTCGAGGCACTTTCAAAGTTAATGGCAATCGCGTGAAGCGATATGTGGGTGAAGGTCTTCCCCACCTCGAGCAGGTGGAGATGCTCTTCGACACTGCAGCATAGCACTTGTTGGGTTATCTTGAGGCGGTTATTTTTTGTACTATTTTCTTTCTTTTATTTTTGATTTATTTTTCTTTTCTAATTTTTATGCTTTGGTGTGCTCTTTTGTATTTTTCTTTTTAGGTATTTTGCCAATGCCTCACTCTTTAGGAATTCAGCTCTTGTACAACAAATTGCACAATATATGGAAGTATTGTCTTTCTTATCTCTTCTCCTTATATTTTTGGTCCCATGACATTGTTTATTCCTTGTTCTATTTATTTGGCCATTGAGGACAATGTTTAGTTTAAGTGTGGGGGAGTGGTTAGATTGAGAATTCTTCTATTCGTCATTCTTCTATAATCTTCTTGAAATTCTTCTTTGGATCCTTGTGAGAGAGCAAAATTTTCATTTTTTTTATTTTCGCTGTATTTTTAATGCATGTATTTATGATGGATTATAGAGCATATGTTCTATATCATTTATAGCTTATGCATGACTTGTTGCACGCACTTGGACAAAATAGTTCTTGATCAAATGCTTGACATTGTTCTTAAACCTGTTTTTCTACTAAAATTCATAGAGCATTCTAGAACTTACTTAAATACCTCTTGAGGCGAAATAAGAAAGACATTCATGATTTAACTTAGGGATGATAGTAATAGGCCTTCTTTGGATAGTTTGAGCTTTTCAAGCCTACCTATTTTTATATTATCCCTAGTACCTATTTTGAGCTTAAATTGGTGAATTTCTTTCTTTAAAATCTGTTATCATACTTTGTCCATTGATTGTTTCTGAGAGTTTGAATAAATCTTCCAAATCTTTATGCTTTTGATGGATAAAAGTACATGAAGGAGAATGTTGAGGGAGAATACTTGGAGAAAGATCATGAATCGTTACTTTCAGTCATGTATCAATAGTTGTGTTGAGCTGGAAAAAGAAAGAAAAGAAAGAGAAGAAAGAGAGAAGAAAGATTGAAAACAAGAAAAGAAAACCAAAAAGCTGCTAAAAAGGGGGGGGGATGGAAAGAGAGAAAAGAAAGAAAAGAGAAAAAAATTGAAAGAAAAAGAAAAGAAAGGTCACAAGAGAAATGGTGATTAAGTTGTAAAAGTTGAGTTCATATCAAGTCCTTGACACCATTGCTGAAAAGTCGAGTGATCTTGTGAAAAATAGAGAAGAGTTGATAAAGGAAGCAGGAAAAAGAAAAGAAAGAAAGAGAAAATGCAGGATTTGCTTGAGTTGAACTGTAATTGCTAAACAAGGTTCTGGGTTTTGATTAATATTGGAATAGGAGAGCAAGAAGAGTTGGAAATTATTGATACATTTTGTTTATCCTTTTCTTGTGAACTCTCAGCTTCTTTGATATTTGATTCTCTTATACTCTTCGTTTGACAAGCTACATTACAAGCCTCTAACCTTACATTATAAGCTTGAAAATCTTACTTGATCTATGTAGAATCATGATATGTCTCGGATTAGTGGAGAGAGTGTATGAAGAGTAAGCTTATGGAATGCGTATTCTTTTTGAGCTAAATTCTTTCCAATAGTTTGAGAATATTGTTAAGTATTGAGCTGGTTCTACTAAGTCATTATTCACTTACATAAGACTTGCATTTGTTGTGAAAGGTGTAGTACCATATGTTTTATGTTTTTGAATGAAGGAAGCATTGAAGATATTATTTTTAAATTAATTAAGTGATTTATCAAACCTTGTGTTTTTCCTACTTGTCTTTGATACTTTGCTTGAGGACAAGCAAAGAGCTAAGTGTGGGGGAATATGATGGGCCTAAATTAGTCATATTTTTTCTAGTTATTTGAAGCTCTTTTATGATACATTTTGTTCAATAACTAGTAATATTCATTCATATTTGAAAATTTACCATTGGAAAGATATTTTGTGCATTATTTTAGATTTTAGGGGTAAAACAAAGCAAAAATGTCGCAAAATAGAACCAAGGCGGTGCTAGACAGGACAGAGGAACCAGCGCTGGCCATGTACTGTTGGCATGCACTTCGAGGTGATAGAAAATTGTGAAATAGGACCGAAACAAAACTAAATCAGCACCGGCTCAAGGCGGTGCTGACTCTAGTAGCCAAGGCGGCGCCGGCTACACTCTGGACAACATTGAGTGGAAATAAAAAAAAAATCGGCAAACAATGGAAGAAACAAAACACAACCGGCGCCGGCTCCAGCAACCAAGGCGGCGCCGGCTGTACCCTGAGGATAAGACGGACTTTGATTTTTTTTCCCACAGTTTTTGGTAATTTGCAGAATTTTAGTATCTTCCTACTTCTACTCAGCCAAGAACCTTACACCAACGAGTTTAGGCACTTCCTAAGCCTATAAATAGATGGAAAACACAAGAGAGATGGAGAGAATTCAAAGATCATCATAGAAAATCACTCAAATCAAAGGAGGAATTCTTCAAATTAATGAGGGTTGTGCAAGAAGGTTTTCAAAGGAAGAAGAAAGAGGCTTCTCTATGAGTGCTTTCTTTTACTTTGTTTTCTTTTTCTTGAACAATGATGTCTTAATTGTTTTATTGTAATTTGACATTGTTTTAGGTATTCATGATATTTAGAGTTATTTGATCTTTTGATTAGTTGATTGTTCTTCTTGGTATTTAATTACTTGTGCATATTACGAAATTAATTGGTTGGTACTTTCCATTATTCGTTGAGACCAAAAGGGTTGATGGTGGTTTCAATTTCTTGATTTCATAGTTGTTCTCTATTAACTCGCCAAGACCAAGGGGGTTAATTGATGAGGACTAGGTAATTAAAGGTTAATTGATATCTACCGAGACCAAGGATTCATTGGTTAATTTCATGTTTTAAATTTACCGAGACCAAGGAAATTTAATCAAGGATTGTGTTTAATGCATCTTTTGGATGAGTTAGTTGAAACGAGACCAAGTGATTCTAATTTATCTAGAAGGTAGTGATTTCATAGATTGAAAAAGAAGTGAATTTATCTTAATTCTTCATGATGCCAAGAGAATAATAAGTTATGATATTGATTAGGTACTTTAAGGTCATGAATGTCAAAATAATAGTTTAAGTTATATAATTTTCCATCCTTGACATGTGAATATTATTTTATTTTTTATTATTTTTCACTTTAACGAGTCAGATAAACAATGAAAGAAAAGTGATGAATATATACTTGTTCCTTGAGGATCGACACTCGTTTGAACCCGATGCTATGTTAATGATTAGTACGCTTGCTCATATGTGTAATTTGGGGTTGACGTTTTAATTTAAACTTGATTAGGAATGTGCTTATTTTTATACCCAAATAAATATGCATTACACTACATTTTGCTGGTGATTAGATTAAAAAACTTTATGGTGATCTCTGCATTGTTGATCAGTTTTAAAGACCTTTGTGTTCTATAGAAAGTTTGTCTTTAATGCCCCAATTACCAATTCTTAAAATAAGAGTATTTTCTTACCATTTAGTGATGTTTCAAAAGATTCATGTATGCTCTCTTACTGCTATGAAACTAATCTGATTTTTATGCCTGTACTTTTACTGTTCATCTGACTTGAAAACATTACACTTCTCCTTACATCTTTTAATTTGATTAAAAACTTTTATGTTGATTAAGTGAGACTGTTTTTAATACTTCAGTTTAGATCTTCATTTCATCATTTACCGAAGTTCTTGGAAGTTCTTTAAGAACGTATTCAAAGTTGCACAGAAAATCTGTTTTTGTAGACACGCACTTAGTAGATTCTCATTTTTAAGGTTTTCAAAAGACCTTATGAATTTGAAATTGTTTGCTATAAACCTTATTCATACCCCCTCTAAGGTTTATCAATTGGTATCAGAATATTGGTCTACATTATCCTTAACTTAACAGCTTTGTAACAAAGATCCATATGGCAAACACTACGGCTTTACCTTACATTGAAGGATCTTCCACAAATAGACATACTCTATTCAATGGAAGCAATTATACATTATGGAAAAATAGTATGAAAATTTATGTTTGCTCAATCAACTTTGAGTTGTGGAATTTGATTGAGAATGGATCTTTTGTCCCGTTGAAATTTGTTGAAGGTAGAAAACTGCCTAAACAGAGTAATGAATATGAAAATGAGGATATTTTAGAAATGACTCTAAATTTTCAGGTAATGAATATATTGTGTTGTGCTCTTGATGCAAATGAATACAACCGTGTTAATGGTTGTGATTCAGCCTTTGATATGTAGAGATTACTTGAAGTCACCTATAAGGGGACTAATCAAGTTAAGGACTCAAAGTTGGGAATGATAGTATGAGATTATGAGCTGTTCACTATGAAGCCGTGTGAAAACATCACTTATATGTTCACTCATTTCACAAATATCATGAATGGTTTAAACGCCTATGGAAAGATCTACCCTCTCGGGGAGCAAAATAGAAAATTACTTGATGCTTTACCAAAAAGTTGGTAGCTAAAAACCTCAGCTATAGAGGAATCAAAAAATCTAAATAGTATACCTACTGAATAGCTTATTGGCTCTCTGTGAACCCATGAAATGAAAATGAAAAAGTTTCAAGAGCATGATGAAGATGATAAAGGCAAAAGAGGAACTGCCCTTAAAGGCTATAAATGATGAAGCTATTAGTGAACAATCTCAAAGTGATTGTGACACTAATTTAGACAATGAAGAATGGGCCATGGTTGCTAGAAAATTCAAGAAGTTGTTCAGAAAAGAAAACTTCAGCAAAGATAAGAAATTTTTCAAAAGAAAAGGTAAACTTCGTCTTCTAAACCTTAGTACTACAAATACAAGAGTACGAAGCATTTTATTACTGATTGCCCAATAGCTAAAGAAAGAGAAGCCAAGCACAACAAGAAGAAAAGAAAAAGATTGATTGGGACTTGGAACCAAGCTGAATCTAGGATAGAAGAAAGCTGTGAATCTGAAAATGAGAAAGCAAACATCTGCTTTATAGCCATGGAGGATAAGGTAAATCCCACTTCTCCAAATTTGATTTTGTTGATAATTTTGCTTTACTTTCTAGCACTAAACCTAATTAAATTGATGCAGTCTCACATGATGAATTTTTTTATCATGGCCCTGCAAGAAAAGCTAAACCAATTTAAAAAGAATCAAGTTTGAAAGCATTTGAAATGATTATGATGAGAGGACTTAACTTCTTCCTTGGTCTTCAAAGAAAGCATACCACAGAAGATATCTTTCTAAATCAAGACAAGTATGCCAAGAAACTGCTCAAATGATATATTCACAAACTATTGGCTGAAAAATGATTCGATCATCTTAGGAGAGGTTTGGAAATGATCAGATTATGTATCTAACGATTTTGCTAGAGATTGGTTATTTATTCTTGCAGAATTCCTGAAGATCTTCTGATTTTGGATGGAGATATTGGATGGAGTACTTGAAATGTATTTTGGACCGAGAAATTGGACGGACAACCTACGTCCAAAATGTTCAAATCTTTTAATTCAAAAACTCCCGCCTTTTTATTCCAACCGCAACATTCTCTCTCTCTTCGTTTTAGAATATCTTTACATATTTACAGAAATCACCATTCTCAAATGTAATAAATTGTACTCATGCTTTTTAATACCTCATAAACCCCAAAAAGAATTCAAATCTATTTGAATCATCTTCTCCTTTCAAAAATTCGAAAGCTATCATTTCTCTTAGACATTTCTCTTTCCTCTGGCCTTCATTTTCTCAATAAAAACCAGAAGAATCAAAACTTTCAATTTTGTCTGCCATGGGCAAAATCCTCGAAACCCAATAAAGAAACTGAGCTAAAAGTGAAGGAAGCCAAGAAGAAGGTAATGAAAAGAAAATCAGTTACTGACCAGACTGATATTTGCGAAGAAGAAGGAGAAATGAATGGCCATTGATGAACCAAGTCCTCAACCTAGATTATTACAACAACCTCCAGAAGAAGAAAGCACAGACATTCAGGTATCTCGATTTCTTAACTCAAAGAGGGTGAATTTGAATACAATGCCTAGGTATCTAGAAATATAACTGTGGTTGTTAGATATCGTGTTGCCCCAAGTCCTTCTTAAACTATTCAACTGATTCTTAGCATGGTTGAGTCTCTTGGGTGAAGTGCTCTACTATTTGTGAATGAAAAACTATACACTACACTAGTTTGAGATTTTTATGCAAATCTGATAAAGGGATGAAATGAGGAAATAGTGAATGGGTTTAAAATGCAGGGGTATATATCTAGAGTTGGAGAAGTGAGCTTCGAGTTTAACCATCGTATATTAAATAGATTTTTTTTTTCAGAGATAGTGGAGTATAATTGTTTGAAATGAACTTCCTGAAAATTTTTGAAATTTTGTTTGAACCGAGTTGATTTGAGATGAAATTTACTGGTGCCAAGAGCTTTAGAAATTTAAGTAATTGAAATGTCAAATGGTTAAATGGAATTGGGGAGATTGCTATATCACAGGATCTCAACCGTGGTGATACCGAGTTTTGGGTACAAGACATTTGTAAATTTTCTGCAAATGATATTGATGTCAGCTCTGTCAGAAGGAAAATAAATTAGCTTTGGATTTCTAGTTGTCAAAATGCTAACTCAATCTCGAAACACATCAAACAAAGCATTATTCTTTAGAAACCTTCTCATCAAGCTATTCAAGTACTTCAATAATCATTTGAGTACGGTTACCCCTGAGCACTACAAAGTAATCATCTACAGTAGAAATTCATTTGAGAAAATGGGAGTCATTCAAGCAGGTAATCAAGGGATATTACTTAGAGAGGCTACTGAAGAAGAAATAGAAATACAGAGTATTTCAAGGGGAAACATCAGGATGAACAAAAAGAAATGCTGAGACTAAAATTCAAAGGGAAATATCAAGTAAAGGGAAGCAGAAAACTTAGGAAAGTGAAAAGAATGCAAAGTATTTTAAATGCTCTAAATCTACTATCCATTGAGCTAGATAGTTTGAGTACAGAAGTCAAAGGTAAACAAAAAAATTTGGGAAATAGACTGACAAAATATGGAAGGAAAGCAATGTGAAGCTGCAGGAAATTCAACTGAACAAGTTCCTCAACCTATGCCAGAGCTTAAACCTATCATTCCTTCAACACGGGGAAGAACCTAATGTTTAGCTAGAGAAGAAGAGTGAGAAAGAGAATAAGAAAGAAGGGTGCGCACTATTGAACCCACAACTACTACACCCACTATTGACAAGGAAGTTCTCTAAGCAAGACAAATCAGCTGCACTTGGCAGCTCATTTAGCCGAAAGAAGGAGCATGTTATGGTAAATTGAAGTTCAGCAGAATTGTTTGACAACATTCAAAAAAGGGTGCCAATGCTAAGCCTATGGCTATCCTTATTTCATGAGATATGGCACATAACGACTGATGAATGATAATCTCTTCTGCCCACTCTTATTCTAATGACACAATTTTATTCGTGCAAAACTTCTTGTTCTCTGCACTATATTTTCATGCATATCCTTATTTTAGTCTTTAGCTGATATTATTCCTAGCTACCTACTGCTTATTGTTATTGTCAACATTATTTATTACTGGCCCTATTCTGGGCATTCTCCTAATATTCTGGGCATTCTTTGCCACTTATTGTCATTACTATTGTTTTAATTGATGACAAATGGGAGAAAATAGGGATTGTGAATTTGATGATTTGATGCAGTTATGGAGATTGTGCTATGGACTAAGAGGAGATTATGATGTGGAAACTGAAACTTTCTTTAGAAGCTTGTGATTCTTGAAATACATTTTTGGGATTTGAGTTGATCAAACATTGTGCTGTGCATTTTTTTTTTTTTTTGGGTGCTTTCATCATATCTCTTTCGCTGGTCTTTGCCTTTATAATTATGGATTATGATTGTAACTTCATATTAGGATTATAAATTCATATGGCTTAAGATGAAATTATGACTGTTTATGGTGATTTAATAGAGACTATATTAAGTTGTTGTCGCTGTTATGGACTAAGGAGATTAAAGTGTGTGTATGGGTTTATTATGCATTCTAACTAATTTTGAATAAGCTGGATAATTTATTTTTTGGCTATGGATGCAATATGCACTTTGTTTAAATATTTGGACAATGAGGTTATTTATGCTTATGAAAACTTCTCTTTAATTGCACAGAAAATTCCTTGCGTTGAAAGACATTGAGAAAACTGGGTTGGATTGAAAACCTCGAATCTGTCCTTGTGAAAAATCTTTTTTTTTTGCCCCGCACATACACAGGGGGAGTTTTAGACCTATGTTTATTCAATCCAAAAGACCAGTCCAACAATGAGTTTTTAAAAGATTAGCTTCTGTCTTATTTTACTCCATTTTGGATGCATGTTTTGGAAGTTCAAAATCTTGAAATCAAGTCTGATTCTCAAATGCATTTTATGGCTCTATATCTTGTGATTCATATATGCACATACTAAGGGGAAGCATTACATCTTATGATTTATCTTTTATACCTCCTCATGTATATATCTATATATTTTTTTGTGATTACTAATTGCGGCTATTCTCTTGTGGAATAGTCCTTTGATGGAATGATGGAGAATATGGAGGTAGGTTGGGTCATAGGCTCATTGAGCCATGTTTTTGAGTATATGCTTTAATATTCTTTATCTTAAAACTTATAAGTACTCTTGGAGTCCTATAATGAGATATTACATTCCATGAAAAACATTCTTATTTCTCTCAATCTAACATTTCCATACTACACATATCATTATTTTTTATATCACAATCCCATCAAATTTGACATCACTCAAAAAGGGGGAGATTATTAGCCTTAAGGGTATTCTCTTGTGTTTTGACTTATAAAAAAAGTTGATAAGGATTAACTTGTATGATTTACATGTGATAGGACATGTTTGACCTCAGTTCTTTCAAGGCGTACAAATAAGATTGCTAAGCAACTCTTGAGCAATGAAATCCAAGAATGTGTGATCAAGTAGAAGACTAAGCTTAAGAGATTGCATACCAAGAAGTCATTGTAGAAGAACTTTAGACTAGGAATAGTTATTAAGGTATTTTTTTTGTAAATTCTTATGTTTCTTTACCTTATGATTTAATTTATTTCTACATTGAAGCACACAAATGAAAAGATTTCAAAGTTTTATATCTCAGAATTTTAGATTGAGTAGTTTGGATGATTTTGCATCCAAAAGATTTGTCCAAAATCCTGTGAACAATGTCAAAACATTTCTGCGTAAAAAAGTGACATTTTAGACTTACCTTTTAGATGTACCATCATCCAAAACTTGAGTCTAAAACTCTGACAAATCTGACGGTGAAAACTAGCCGTTAACTAGCTATTGCTATCCTATTTTTCACTTTTATAAAAGCCATTTAAACCCGATTTTCTGTAAGATTTCTGTGCTATTTTTCTCAGAAACACTCTTACACTTCAGAAAACAAAAATCTTCCTTTTCATTGTACTTCAAAATCAAAATTGAATTGTTCAAAAGGTGAAAGGCTGTTGGAGCTTATTTGTTCATATCTGCTCAAACTTGTGAGCTATTTCTGTAAGTTATCCTTCATTCTAACTTGTATCAATGTTGTGCTGTAAAACCAAGTTGGGGTGAGCCTTGATTGGTGAATGTATCAAGGTTGTGGTATAAAATCTGGTTGGGGTAAACCTTGATTATGTGTTTGAAAATGTTGGGTGTAAAACTAAGTTGGTGATCCTTTTATGTAATATTGGTGTAGCCTACCACCATTGATTTGGAAAAAAAGGTTTTAGTGATTGTATTGAAATCCTTAAGTAAGTACTTAAGGTAGTGGATGTAGATCGGTTGAGGATCGAACCACTATAATTTTTTGGGTCTTTTCTTTTACATTTCATCCTCACTCTATCACTGCATTTTGGCTGGTCATTAGATTAAAGAACTTTATGTTGATCTATGCATTGTTGATCAGTTTTAAAGACCTTTCTGTTCTATAAAAAGTTTGTCCTTAATGCTCCAACTACCCATTCTTAAAATAAGACTATTTTCTCACCATTTAGTGATGTTTCAAAAGATTCATGTTTGCTCTCGTACTGCTATGAAGCTAATTTGATTTTCATGCCTGCGCTTTTACTATTTATCTGACTTGAAAACATTACACTTCTCCTTGTATTTATTAATTTGATTAAAGACTTTTATGTTGATTAAGTGAGACTATTTTTAATGCTTCAATTTAGATCTTCATTTTATCATTTACCAAAGTTCTTGAAAGTTCTTTAAGAACATATTCAAAGTTGCGTGGAAAATCTATTTTTGTGGCACACGCATTTAGTAGATTCTCATTTTTAAGGTTTTCAAAAGACCTTATGAATTTGAAATTGTTTTCTATAAACCTTATTCACCCCCCTCTGAGGTTTATCACATACGTTAAGCGAAAGAAATTCTTTTAGAGCAATTGGAAGTAATTGTTCCATGAACACATGACAATTATGACTTTTCATACCAAACATTTTCAACTCCTTGAGATCCACACATCGTGCTAAGTTGGAAGCATATCTATCCGGGAATTGGAGTTCTTTCACCCACTCAAGCATCGCTTGCTTGCCCGCACTAGTCAATGAATAGCATGCTTTAGGTATGATAATCTTTCTTTTCCCTGCTCTACTAACTTGTAATTTAGGCCTGTGACAATAAGTCTCGACATTAAGTCTCGCCTTTAGATTGTCTTTTGTTTTTTCCTTTACATCCATAACAGTGTTAAAGACATTATCAAACACATTCTTTTTATTATGCATGATGTCTATGTTATGTGGCACCAATAAAGTTTGCCAATAAGGCAAGTCCCAAAAGATACTCCTTTTAACCTAATTGTGATTCACATATCTACCGTTGTTCCTCCCAAGTTCATGTCCTAAATCCGTAATTTTGGGAAAGTGGCATACCCTAGCCCACATTTCAATTCCTGTTAAATGTTGTACCGGTGATGAAGTTTTGTATCCTCTGTCCTTTCAAAATAAACGTGTGTCCTTCCTGAAGTGGCAAGAATCGATGATGACAATCGAACCAAGATGTTTTTCCATCAAATTACAAATGGAAAGACTTTTTGTGCTCCATGCAATATGGATAAGCAAATCTTCCTACAGTGCCCCACCTCCTAAGCATTCCATAGATTGAAAAGTCATTAATTGTCCATAACAGCACAGCTCGCAATTGAAAAATTTTTCTCTTTGATATGTCATATATGCAGACACCATTAGACCACAATCCCCTCAGCTCATCAATCATTGGTTGTAAATACACATCAATCTTATGTTTGAGAATCTTTGACCCTGGAATAATGATAGTTAAAAATATTATTGGATCCTTCATGCACATCCACAGAGGGAGATTATAAGGAGTGAGAATGACTGTCCAATATGAATACTGTTTTTCAGACATCCCGAATGGAGTAAAACCATTTGTACACAATCTAAGCCTTATATTCCTTGACTCCCTAGCAAACTCAGGATGACTCTTATCAAAATGTTGCTATCCCTCACCATTACGAGGATGACTCATGTAGCCATCAACCGCTGAGCTCTCCATATACCATCTCATATGTGCAGCAGTCGTTTTAGATGAATACAATCGCTGTAGTCGAGGCATTATTGGAAAATAGTACATCTTTTTAACAGGTATGTCCTTATGCCTCTTAGTCTCCCCACTCTTCCTCAGCATGTACCGATAATGACCACAAAACTTGCAATTCCTAAGTGTGATGTCGTTTTTTAAAAAAAGTATGCATCCATTTGTGCAAACATCTAATTTTTGGACAAGTAAATCTAAGCCAGATACTAATTTCTTCATCTCATAGAAGTCATCTGGAATCTTATTCCCATCGGGTATGACCTCTTTCATGAGTTTAACCATTTGGTTGAAACCTTTCTCGGACATATTGTTTTCAGACTTGATAGTTACCAATCGAGATACAAGTGATAGCTGCGAATGGCTTGAACATCCTTCCTAGATCGGTGTATCTATAGTTTGCGACTTATCATAGAACCTCTGTGCATCGGTATTTGGAGGTTCCTCAATAGAATCTTCATGTGTCCCATAACTATCAAACTCAGGCCCTGCAACATCTATAACCATATCTCGAAACGGGTTGCTTGAATAACTTCTACCAACTTCACCTCTTGATGTTGATATTGGCTCTCTCGATTTTTCATGATTTGGTTCACCGTAACAAGTCTACTTATAATAGTTACCCATAAATCCCTTTTGGTATAAATGAATTTCAATCTCGGGCGGGGACCGATACTTCTTGTTTTGACACTTTGAGCAAGGACACCTTATCTTCAATGATACCAAATTCGAAATAGTGAATGAAATAAATTCTCTAACCCCTTATTCAAATTCAATAGTAATACCCTTAACACTAGAAACATGCCTCTTATACACCTAACTTCGATCGTCCATCTAAAAGTGAAATTGATGTGAACTTATGAATGTTGTAGTGGAAAAGTGAATACAAATTGATTTAAATACTCCTAATTTATTTTTGAGTGTTAGGTAAGCTTTGAAATGGTATCTATATACGTTTGGAAGCTAAAAACTTCATAACATTAATACTTTACAAAGCTGCTATTCTGAAAGATGGAAAATGTAAATTTTAGTCCCCTTGAATTAATGGCTAAGTTTGGACGGATGGGTGGTGCTGAGTATAAAACCTAGTTGAAACAACGATGTTGGGAGGATAGAAAGGAAGGGGGTAGACCTTCATTGCTAATAGAAGTAAGAATATACAAAACTACCTATGGAATTCTATTTTAGCACTTTGAAATTATAACTATGATGAGATAAATCGAGAAGTATTGGGCTTGTAAGAATATACAAAACTTTATAACATTTAAATCCTTAGCAAGTGATAAGGCAAGTGAAAATTTCGGCAGAGTTTTCCCTATAAACTAGATGTTTTCTAGGTACTAAGCCACCACAAAATCAACCAACACTCACGGGAATACACAAACAAAATTAAATGCAATAAAAATTATTCAATAAAACTAACATAAGGGTAATCACCCATTACTCATGAGAAATGATCACCTATCACTCACAGAGAATGATCACCGATCACTCACGGGGATCTAATCATATAAGTTAAACATATTCAATTCCCAAATAATAATCATATGTATAATTTACATAACAACCATACTTTAGATCCATTATGTATTGGGTGTTGTGAATGTGGAGACTTACCTTGAGTCCTAACAAGAATAAGTAAATCACAATTTAAGTCCTTAGATTAAGACCTTGATCATTCACCAAATCTTGCACATAAATAAATGTATATTAATTCATATCAATCAACTTAAGCTTAATATAATTAGAATGGTAGTTATGAAATAGAGACTCATTTTCCAAGTTTTGAGATTAGAATGGTAATCATATGCATAGAGACTCATTTTTCCATTTAAAACATAGCATGAAACAAGATTTATCTTTCAAGTGTAAATGATACAAAAATGAAAGTATCAATTTCCTTTCTCAAGATTATACATAAAGTTAAACAAAGTCATTAGCGTGATTAATAATGGTGAACCTATTTTGAAAATGAAATGCTTATATATATATATATATATATATATATATATATATATATTTTAAGAATGGACAAATATGAATGCAAATGAATCAAATTCATTTTTCTGATATCTTGATTCTAGCATGGAACTTAAGTCCTTAGCAAGTGATAAGGCAAGTGAAAATTTCGGCAGAGTTTTTCTTATAAACTGCACGTTTTCTAGGTACTAAGCGACCACAAAATCAATCAAAAATCAACAAATTACACAAACAAAATTAAATACAACAACAATTATTTAGTAAAACTAATATAAGGGTAATCACCCATTACCCACGAGAAAAGATTACCTATCACTCACAGGGAATGATCACCCATTACTCATGGGGATCTATTCATATAAGTTAAATATATTCAATTCCCAAATAATAATCATATGTATAATTACAAAATAGAAAAAAATAGATATATTTCGTTTGAAACATAAGTAAGACTTGAAAAGGATGCATGCATTTCTATCCATGTTTTGACCCATTTCCATAGTACCACGTGAAGTAGAGGAAGAACAATTAAATATGCCATATTCATATAAAAAATGCTTGTATTTGCAGCCTAACGGGAGATATAGGTAATTATATTTGTTAAATTAATACAATGTGGTAGAATTGCACTATTATAGAAGTCTACAGAAAATGGTATACATAGCTATTAAGGTTGAAAGACAATTGAGGAGAAGGCCATTTGTGAAGCCTATCCTACATACCACTACTACTAAGCTACCCTTAAAGAGAGAAGAGGTACCTAAGCCACTTCCAAAGGAGCATAGCAAACCAAAGGAGAAATGGAGTAAAAAAAAAAGGATAAATCACTTCACAAACCTCAAATGAGTAGAGATATCAAATGCTTTAAATATCTTAGATATGGTTATATTGCTCATGAATATCCTAGTAGGAAGTCGATGTATACAAATACCTATGGAAAAGTATCTTTGGGTGAAGAGGATGAAGGGGATAAACATGAGGAGGTGCAAGAAGAGGAAAAAGGTTATAGAGATAGTGACAATGGAATTGTTGTTGGCCATATATGCACTTTACTTGGAGTTGTTTGTGAAGGTACGGAAAGCGGGAAAACACGGAGCACGCAGCGGAAGCGAACATAAAAAAAAAATTGGAAAACAAGAACAAGGAATCCAGAGCAGGGCCGGCACCGGCTCCGGCTGCCCTAGCCGGCGCCGGTTGTGCCCTATCCCAATCCCGATGTTTTAAAATTTTTACCTCTCCTTCTGGTTCTCAACGGTGGTTGGATTGGAACGTGCGCAATTGGGGTAGGTGTGCTGGTGGAAGCCTCTGGTGCGATTTCTGCAAGCCTCCTATTCCGCCTTTATATGTATGTCAACGCTGAACTCTCGGTCTTCCAGTATATGGCCTGCCGAACTACCGTTTGGTGAACAACTAACAGGCTAGAAAATTTTTCTGGAGAGAGAGAGAGAGCGCCTGGCTTCCACACAAAAGAAGCCATCTCTAGCTTATGTGTATTATGTCAACCACGACGTTTTCAATCCTTCTATTTAACCTAAATAAAAAAATCCTAGGTTAAACTAGACTGAGCCATTGGACTCTTAGTTTAACCTTTCGGGCTTAATTAATTATTCTAATTAGAACCACATAAATGACCTAATTAATAATTAATTTCCTAACCTAAATAAAATAATCCAATAAATAAGCCTATATTAGTTTAGTCCCAAGTTAATCTTTAATTATTCAAACTAGGCCAAAGCCATGAATAATTAATTAACCCACTAAACTAATTTAATTAATTCTCTCTCCATGAACCTTTATTTTATTTTAACCTAATAATTAAATCAGGCTACTTAAATAAAATAAATTCTATTTAATTTAAGATCAATTCCTTAGCCCGTATTTAATTAGAATTCACGGTCTATACTGAGTATCAAAAGACATACCGCATTGGCTACTAAAATAACCAAAATACCCTTGCCATATAAATAGCTGTATTTTGCATTTTAAATATTTTTGTAATTTCACCATAAGGAAATATTGACCCCAAGGACAGTGCTGCGTTAGCAAAGTCTCTGACCTACAGGTGTAATGACTAAAATACCCTTCTATACATTACCTTACATTTAGAGAGGAAGAAGTGTACTAACACCTCTCTAAATGATATCCACCATCCTTAGGCCTCTAGTCCAATGATTCACGACTTCCTGGATTATTTCCGCTTTCCAAGGGAGCTACCTTAAAGCAAACATCCAAGTTATGTTTCCTAGGGCCCTAGATATTTAGATCATTCAGATAACCATAAGGGGTGATATAGTATAGAAACTATCTTGTACAAGTCTATCTTAATTAACTTGTCACACATACTCAACATACAAGTATATTGGCCCTACGATAGAACCTCAACTATAGCATATCAAAGTATATGCTTCCAGCTTTGTCAGACCAGCAACTCATACTCAAGTCGTAGAGTACTAGTTCATGTTGTAGCGATAGTAGTCTAGGTTTTTACCATATTGTACTTTTAAGAAATCACTACTACAGGTCCTATTCTACGTATTCGAATACGCTTATGTCATGAAGTGGGTAGACTACTTACTGGCTAAAGGTAGGCCATTCCCCATTTAAAATTCACAACATAATAACCTAAACATGATGAGATTCCCATTCTCATCAATCAGTTAAGAACAAAAGTTTATGTGCTAAGTAACCCATGATCCATACCTTACTGTGAAAGACTTCCATTCACATGGACCACTTACTTAAACACAATGGGTTTTTTCCAAATGTAATTATGCACCAATAAAATTGTAAATTTACAAATAATTTCTAAAAATAAATTCTTTTATTAAAACATTCAATTTTTACATCAGAAACCTAGTCTAAGAGGGCATACATCCCAACAGTTTGAAGGTCCTTAAATACTCAAGCAATTAAAGATGAGAATTATCCATAACAAGAGAACATTTTTTACACTAGATGCTTAATTAACAAGGTCCCCTGTAGTGTCATTATTGATAGTGAGAGTTGTACAAATGTTATTTGTGCTAGTTTAATTGAGGAATTATGAATGAATATGATTAAGCACACAAAACCCTATAGATATTAACGGTTGAATGTTAGTGGGGAGTTAAGAATAAATAGGCAAGTATTAGAATCCTTTGACATAAATACAAGGATAAAGTTTTATGTGATGTTGTGCCTATACAAACTAGACATTTACTCTTGGGTAGACCATGGTAATATGATCGAAATATGAAGTATGATGGGAAAAGATACACCTATTCAATTTACAAAGGCAAAGTGAAATATATTCTTCTACTTTTGTCTCCAAGTAAAGTAAAAAAATGACCAAAAGATTATGAGAGAAAAAAAGAAGAAAAAGAGTGTGAAGAGTTAATGATACTTTAGCTCATGAGTTCTATGCAAATGTTAATGATTCAAGAACTCAATTTCTGATAAGGGATTATTAGAGGAAGAAAAATTGATTTCACTAAGTTCAAATCCTTTGATTTGGAAGCAGTGTTGGCAAAAAGTGGGACTTCTTAAGTTAGTGGACTTTGTTGAAATGTCAACGATACTTTAGTTCGTGAGTTCTATGCAAATTTGAAGCCTACCATCATAGAGACTATAGGACCTTTTCATCATTCTGTACTTGTTAGAGGAGCCCTCATTGCTTTTAGCCCTGAGGATATTTTTGTTGTGTTCACTATTCTATTTGACAGCATAATAACTGGTCTTGTTGACGAAGTAGATATACACTAGTATGTAAGACTCTAATAGGGGACAGTGTTACTGCATGACTAGAAAAATGATATTTGAAGTCTTCATCTCTTACAGGATTCTACATTACTGTATATAACATCTCTTGTTATAATTGGCTTCCAACTAACAATGTTTCAATTATGCTTAGAGATAAGGTTGTATTTCTAGTATAAGATAGGATGTGGCATGAAGTTTAATATGAGTGAACTTATATTTCAACAAGTGGTGAAGTTTACACAGGTTACATCTCACACTTCCACCATGTTTCCATACCAATGGTTGCTCACAAAGAATCTATATTCTTGTTCTAGCTATATGGATGTCAAATTTGATAAAATTGTCCATTATCTTAAGTCTCTCATCCTCCATTAAAAAAAAAAACCCTTAAGTCAACCTCTACTGTACCAATCAAGACTTGCCAAAGTCTTTGCATATTGGTGGTTCGTCATTTGACATTCCTGACTCTGCTGATCTTATGCATAGTTCTAGAACTTGCTTTGTTATCTGCCTCAATTAAATCTCTCAAGAGTAAGCTGGACCCTGTCTTAACTAATCAGTATGAAGTTTGCTACTAATAGTTAGTCTATGGGGGAGTATAAGTTTGTTGTTGCTAGTCTCAACTTTTTTTTCCTGTAATGGCAAGGTCTTAACACAGTATAGCTTTGTATAACTAAAACAAGTTTCACAAACCTACAACCATATTTAGATAAGACCAAAACTAAAACTCATAACCTTCAAACAAACCAAGGACAACAAGATGGACAAACAAAGGACAACAAGATGGAATTGAAATTTAAGAAATCAATTAACAGCCTCCATTGTTACATGGATACTAAATAGATTCAGGCAACTAAACACGATTCAAGAACTGAATAGCAATAAGGATGTTGAGCACTATTTTTGGCCAACCGATATATAATCTTCTACAGAAGTAATAATTACAAATATGATTTTCTGTTTGAATGTGACAAACAAATGCACACAAAATCAGAAAGAAAATAAGAAGATACAACTATTAACTCTTAATAGCTAAGCATAGCATTGGCAGGTTGAAATTGCTATACTATTCAATGCAATTAGAAATAGTATAGTCTCAACAACTGGCAATCAAACAACATTAAAGAAGTGCCGAGGTGGATCACTAACTTACCAAATAGAGAAGGCAATGTCGGCAACTACTGCTTGCTGTTCTCCATAAGAATAAAGCCGAGATGGATCATTGACTTTCAAGGAAATAGAGAAGAGGTGAGGCACTAGAAAAGGATATGGTCGGTACTGCACCACTGTTTTGCATCGAAAACAGAGCAAGTGAAGGAATTGAGGGGGAAAGAGAGGTTGGAGGAATTGAGGGGGAGAGAGAGATCGCAGGACTAGTTGGGGAAAATGCAGATTTAATTTGTAGTGAATTGAGGGGGAAAGTCGGCTGTGAGCAGAAGTAAGAAGACGACGGATGTCGAAGATGAGGAAAAAATAGACTAAGTGTTAAATTTAGTCTTTAATTTTGCTAAGGTATATTGCCATCGCTAATCTCTCGCCGTGTATAGTGACGGATTGAGACGACAAACATTCAAAATTAAAAATCTAAAATGTCGTATGATTTAGCTACGACAATTTACGGTAGCTAAACCGTCGCTAAATATTGAATTTTAAAAAAATTAATGGCCATTGCTAAATCCTACCAATTAGAGAGGGATTAGCTGTGGCCTTTCCACATTATATCCTCATTTTGACCAAAAAAAAAAAGTATAATACGTATAATATTGAAAATAATATTTACCACTTTTAAAACATTTTTTATATGTAAGAATTGTCCGAGTTCCCTACAATAATAAATAAATTATATATAATATTATAAATCTAATTATCATGTGGTATAATTTAATTGTAATTTATTGTATATATTATATTATACATTATATAGTATTATTAGTAATGTATTATATATATACACAAATATATATTCACTTAATAATGTCTTTTCGCACTTTCTACTACTCAATTAAATAAAGTAAAAAACTAATATATTATAAATATATATAAGTGTATGTTATAATATATATATATATATATATGTATGTATATTAATATTAATATATACTAAGATATTATTATATATGTATATATTAGTGTAAATTAAGGTATATTAATATATATACAAATATCTATCTATCTATCTATCTATCTATCTATATATATATATATATATATATATATCCAATACTATAATAATCACACATTCTACCTATATACATATAATATATTTAATAGTGTCAATTTGCAGCATACATGACATAAAAATCACATACTCTAACTACAAGCATATTCACACATAAATGAAACTAAACTTTGGAATTTTTTGTTTCAATAGTTTTGCAATGGCGTCGCGAGGGCATAGGGTATTGTCTCTAATTAATGACAGACTAGCGACGGTTCAGCCACAGCTAAGGGTACCGTAGCTACGCCATCGCTATTTAGAGACCATACCCTAACTTACGTAGATACACTTTCTCTAATTAGTGAGGGATTAGTTAGGGCTAAAAACCGTAGCTACTCATCGCTAATTAGAGAGAATTTAGCTATGGCCCAAATATTTCTAATATTAAATTTTTTTTTTTGGATAAAATTTCGCTAATTCGTTAGCGATGACACTATACCGTCGCTAAACCATATCTAGTTAGCTATGGCTTAGAGATAGCTTATAATTGATTAGTTATAATTACAAAATGCTGTCGCTAAACCGTTGTAATTTAGATATGGCTTAGCGACGACTAATTAAAAAATTTTTTAAAAAAATTCTCCTCGAATTTTGAGATGCTGTCATAGTTCCATTTCTAATTAGAGACGGTGTTTTTGCTGTCTCTAATTGGACACGACATTGTGATAGGTAGTCAACTGTTTGCTGTCTCTAAATACCGTTGCTAAATCCTTATTTTCTTGTAGTGAGTCTTTGTCATTTTGAAGTACCTTTCTAAATTTTTGGGAGAAGTAAATTTTGTTAATCTCATCCATGACCTTCTGGAGATTTTCGTTTAAAGAAATTGTCCATAACTATATTTAAGAAGAGAGAAACAAAGCATAAGATATTATTTTTCAGCAAGCAAATCAAAATCAAAGAAAATTTAGTTTCTAAATGAATCTTTCAAATTATTTAACAATCCAACCAAAAACAAATAATTAAATTAATCAACTTTAAAATTAGAAAACTTTAGAGCCACAGAGAGCAAAATAATTCATTAAAGGAAAAAAAAGTTTTATTTTTCTTTGATAGGTATTATTTTTTTAAAAATAACTCATAACCAATTTATTATTACCAGTTGACTATATTCAATTAATAATTACTAATTTATTACCAATAAATTACAAACCAAAATGAAAAATAAATAAAATTAAAAATTTTACAACTGATTAATAATCAATTTGGGTGGTTGGTGATATATTAATAATCGTTTGATAATTTGGTGGAAAGATATTTACTAACTTAGTACCAATAAAAAATCAATGGTCGGCAACGCTTTCAATAGGTAATTTGTTGATAATTTAGTAGAACAAGAATTTGTCAATTGATTACTAATTGACTCCTTTTAGTTGATAATTATTTGGTTGGTAATTAGTTGGAAACTTGTTTAGAAAGATTTTAATTACCCTCTACAATGCATCAATTAATAATTTATTTGTTTGGTAATTTATTAATAATTTAGTAGAAAAATATTTATCAACTGATTATCAATTAACTTTTTTCGTTGGTAATAACTTTAATTAGTAATCAATTAATCATGTTATTGGAAAAATTTACTAACCAAGAGGTAAGGTACTTGGTTGGTAACTTAATACAAAAATATTTACTAATTGACTCCTTTTGTTGGTAATAATTTAATTGTTGATGGCAAATTTTTTAAAAAAGTCTTAAACTCCAAATAAAAAATTTTCTAAGATAAAGTACAAAGATTTTTTATTTTTATTTTGCCATTATATGGATGCTTTTAAGTTTCAATCTTGTTAGGTACAAATTTTGCGCCAAAATTTAAAATCATAAATAAAAGTTTTTAAATGAAAGACAATCTTTCTTTAATTAATTGATCAAAGCATTTTACGTAATAATTAGATTTAAATTAGTGTACATATACATATATGTGTGTTAATATCTATATTAAAAATATGTACGTATGTACGTACGTACGTATATAAAATTGTTATACTTAATTTATATTTAATAAGTAATATAGAATTGAATTTGAATTCTATTTTATATTTCTTTCAATTTAGTTTGTTCGAATTTAAAAAATATGTAATTGGTAGTAAAATTGAATATTACAACAATAACAACTACGAAGCCTTAGTCCTAAGAAGCTTGAATGATTGCTAATGATGTTATTCTAATTGATAAGATTAGAGTCAGTGTAAATGCTAAATTGGAGTTGTAGTAACAGACATTGGAATCTAAAGGCTTCAATGTAATATCCCACTCATTCATACCTTGCGAATTAAGAAATGGGCATTTAATTTTAAGTATATCATACTTATTGAGAT
Source organism: Voacanga thouarsii (assembly GCA_026120185.1). Lineage (NCBI taxonomy): Eukaryota > Viridiplantae > Streptophyta > Magnoliopsida > Gentianales > Apocynaceae > Voacanga > Voacanga thouarsii. The sequence continues at coordinate 460,105 of JANUWF010001502.1, forward strand.
TGTTTATGTGACATACTCATTTAACTTCTTTATGAGTATTAAGGGTGCTTGTAGAATAATGTGAATAATTTGTGATTGCTAAGATGGCTACTTACTACTATATGTGAAAAATAGTTTATTATGATTAAATTAAATATTATTATAAAGAACTATTATAACAACTATTTTAGTGAGAAAAATAAAAGTTACAAATTTTATAAACTCTATTTAAAATTATTTGACTTTACTATATGAATTATAGGGGTGCATAGGAGATAAAGGTGAATTATATGTGTTTACTAGAGTATGTATTTGATTTATGTGTGTAGTACATGATTTATAAATAAATTAAAAATATTATTTTTAAAGAAATTTAATGGTTATTATTTTTATTTTTATTTCTATACTAAGAGAAATAATTCTTATAATTTTTCTAATATATATTTTTGAGTTATTTTGCCTTTTGATTTATTGGAAGTCTTGGCCATTAAAAGACCAAATATTTTGACTAGTCTTTAATTAGTTTGATTAAGATTATTTGAACGAACCAATTGAAATAATTTTGCCCAAATCCACTCAAGATTTCAAAATTAATTTTTGAGATAGACCAAACAATTTCGACTAGAGTTTGGAGCACTCTTGGATCTTTTAAATCTTGACCATTGAAATGCATTAGATAACAATCCTTGATTTTAAGGTACATTCAAACAAAGCTATCTCACCATTCATCCATTAGAGCCCTAAAATAAAAGCTTCATTTGTCACAATTTATAGCAGCCGGTCACCCTATTATTTCTCTCTCAATGAAAAAAAAAAAAACAATTTTCCTTCCCTCTATAAGCTATCGACAGCTTCTCCTAGCAAGAGAAACTATTCTCTTGCATTCTCTAGCCAACACAAAAAACGCTCCATTTTTTGTCACCTTGCATTCTCACATTTTTCTCCTAAAGAAAACTCAAGAACCAGCTGGAATTTTTGGGGAAATGAGTCACCTTAATTTGATTTTTCAAGTGTGCATGCAAGAATCTTCAAGGAGGTATTGCCAAAAGCTTCACCCTTCTTCATTTACTTTTTCTAACCAAGACTACTAATACCCTCACTACAAGAAAAAAAGTAAAATTGCGATCACCAATTTGGTAACTATTCACTAAATTGCGACCAACCTCTGATAGTCACGTACCAATAGTAGCAATTCGGTCGCTAATTTGTGACCCATGTACTGAAGTCCACCATCTCTAGGATTCAAACACGTGACCAACCTTCCACAATGTGCTGAAGTCTGCCATCCTGCTAAACCTGTTGTTGTGTCAAGTGTTACCATAAATTATATTTATTATATAATTACAACTTTTTTTTTCATTTCATATTATTAGCTTATTTATAAATATTTTTAATATTAAGTTGAATGTATTTTAAGTAAATAAAAAGTTATAATAATTTATTAATTTTGAAGAAAAGATGTGATATAATTAAAGAAAAGATGTTTTAAAAATATTTTTCAATTAAATGAAAATTATCTTTTATTCATTTTTATATAATTAAATAAAATTATTTTTATTCATTTTTATATTTATATATTAAATAATTTTTTAAATATTTTTTCTTTTTTTCTTTTTCTTTTTTTGCTAGGTTGTTTCTTTCTTTTATTCTATAAAAATTAAAACTTAATAGAGGATTACTAATTTAGATATGTTTTCATCTTTTATTTGTATTATTTATTTCTTAGAGCATCAAATATTGTTTAAAGTATTATTCATTATAAGTTAAAAATGAAGTAAAAAAAAAAATAGTAGCTAATAATTAACAATTAAATTACACTATTTTATAAGCCATATATGTAACTTGAGAAATTTAACTTAGAATTTGTTCATGTTCATATACAAAGATTTACTTTTTGTCTTTCAGATTTATAGTATTTGAGATGAATAAAGAATTATAATAGTTTGTTAATTCTAAACAAAAAAAAAAAAATGTAATATCCAGGGTTAAAAATACTTTTCAATTAAATGACAATTATGTTTTATTTTCTCATATATAATTAAATGAAAATGATTTTTTATTCTCTTATATATATATATTTATTTATTTATTTGAGTAGTTTATTTTTATCAATGTATGTTGCTATTTTTTTCTTTTATTTTGTAAAAATTAAAACTTAATTAACGAACAATTAATCTAGATATGTTTTCATATTTTATGTTATTTATTTATTAAATCATCAAATATTGTAAAAGGTATCTAAGTGCAAAAAAAAAAAAAAAAAACCTTATTAATACTTAATATGATTGGAGAAAAAGTATCAAATTTAGATAAAAATTGAAGTACTCTTAATTCTTGTTATGGCCTTCGATGTATTTATTGGCATATCGTAATTTATATAATACTCAACTATAATACAAGTCATTATTTGAAACACTATTAAAATTATATATATTAAAAACATATCTCTAATATATATTGTTTGATGGTTTAAAAAAATCATCTAATACAATTTTTAAAAATAAACTATTAATTAAATAGCTACCGAATTGCAACTAATTAATTAATTAATTAATTGAAATTTTAATTAATTTAGTCACAAATCGATCACAAATTTGCGACCAATTAATGACGGATCTAGATTTTATGGTTTAGGATTCAACGACAATATTTTAGGGTATTTGGTTTAGCGACTGAATAGCTATTGAATTGGGCTGGTCGCAAACTTCGGTAGTAAAATTGTTGCAATTCAGTCATTTTTTTTTTTTTTGCGGGAATAATTCCCACTAGTGGCTGGACAGACTTGTTTGTAACTCCAAGAAACTTTTTTTTTTTTTTTGTGATTCTTCTTAATAAATTTTATAGGATGATTGAGGACATGTATAGCTGTTTGTGTGTTGCTTCATGGTTGGAAAAATGGAGTTTTTAATTTATATACAATGCTAAGCTTGCTGATGTGCCTTGTGATATTTAGTTGTAATACTATTTTTTGTGTGAAATGTTGATAATGGAATAGGTTAGGGACTTGTAATACTATGTGAAAGTGAAGCTTTTTGTGAAAAGATATTATTTGTCCATCTTATATGTGTGCAAACCGAAAATGTGATATTTCTGCCTAGAAAATGTAATTGATATATGATGCTGTTTTTCCTTGTGATTTTATGTATAAAATGATGTGAATCCTATGGTAATATGTATTGCTATGTGTGTGTGAATTTATATGAGGAAATAGCATGTTGTGATTTTGGTGATGAGTGTGGAGTTGGGGTGACAAAACAAATAGTAAGTTGGATTTATGGTTGAAGCTAAATGATAATTTCATGGGCATGAAATGGATTAATGGCTTATTAGGATTTAAGTTCCTGACTGTTGTGTGATGTGTTAGGACCCTTTAGGTATGATTTTACATAAAAGAAATAATAAAAACCTATCCTACGATTTTTGCTATGAAGTCATGCAAAATATGAAAAATCCTTGTTTAGTGCAAAATTTTGAACCCTCCAAACACTATTCTCAATTGAACTTGGCTATGAAATTTATATTGTATAAACTTCAGGATGGTAGAAAAAATCGAGAATAAGAATCACTGAAAAATCATTTGTAAGTTGAGAGGAATAAGTTTTTGAAAATAATCACACAAGACTACCTGATCTAGGTACTGTAGTGGTAGAGGTTTTTGAAAAAATTATTGAACCCACTTTTAAGTGGAATCTTGGGGAAAACTTTATATGATAATTCACTTAACATATTAAGGTATCAAACTAAAAAATTTCATGAGAAAATAAAATGTTTTTCTTCGGTAATTAATATGATCTTTGCAACTCCAATTTTACCTATTTGAACAGAGTTTTGGTTTTAACTTGAAAAGTGTCTTTGTATGAAAATTTGACTATAAATATGATGGGATTTGACTTAAATGGATTTTATGAGATGCGTAGAATGATTATAAATATTTTTATGTGAGCCTTGATGATTGCAAGTTAATTGTGTGATTTTAGGTAATGAAATCCTAAAATAGTTGCTTTTTGCAAATGAAACACTAAGAAGAATTTTGATTCTTACAAAATAAATTTTATAGCATAATTTGCTTGGTATAATTTGGTTGTGATAATATTATTTCTTGAGATTTTTCTGTAAGGTATTATGAGATGATTTGAAATTAGGTATGGTGATTAGAGTTTTGTATAATAATTTGGGTTTGTGTATAATTAGGGTTTTACTTGTTCCTTTTTGTAAGTGGTGAAATTGTGGAATTCTATGCTATGAAAATTATTGGTTTCCTTAGAAGGCTATTGGAATTCTGAAGGGATATTCATAACCTCAGGAATTAAGTGTTTTCACTAAGTGTGTAGAAGTATTTAAGGCCTAAGTAATTCCATAATTGCCCCTATGATCTTGATTAGAATTTTGATATGGGAAATGTAATTAGAATATACATATATATATATATATATATATATATATATATTGTAGATTTGGTGGGGATAGACGGAGGAGGATAGAAATTAAATTAAGTTGAAAAAGAGTGCTGGCTTGGACAAATGTAAGTCCTTGCATCTTAAGCATCCTTTTTAAGATGAATGTTATGACTTGCGAAGCCATTCAAAAATGTCACATTTAAAGCAAGCAAAATTTGTGTTAAAATGCATATATTATGTATGCACAATTTTATGAGATATTTTATGATTATGACATAAACATTACGATTTAGACCATGAACATGTCATTTTGAGAAAATACTTTTTGCATGAAAGCAATGTCCATTGGAAATAATGTTTCAATCATGATATCATGAATTTTTCATGCATAAATATGGTGGCAAAATTCGTCGTGAACATTATGATTATGGAATGAAGCTATGCATCAAATTTATGCAAACATATGAAAATAAATCCATGCATTTCATGGATGAAAAGTTTTGCAAAAATTATAGCATGAGTCTTATACGTAATGGCGCCAAGTATTATTATGACGAAATATGAGTAATAATTTATTATGCCTTGAATGAATTTTAGAACAGACATAGGTGATGGATTTGGAAATTTTGGGGAAAAAGTTATGGTTTTGATTTTTGGATGGGTTGAAACTAAGGAAAATGTGCTTCTAAAGATTAGAATAATTTTGGAAATAAATTTGATTATTCCATATCAAAATAGTAAATTCTTTAACCATATGAATTAATGACTTTGAGATCTCAATAGACGAGGATATACAACTAGCTTTCGTTAGATTGGGATAGAATTCCAGTAAATTGGTCATCTCCAGAATGCTGTCTTTTTCCAAATGGAGTTATAGTTCTAATAGTTGAATTGGGTCTTTAGTTAGCAACACAGTTTCCAAGAGAGCCAAAAGACAAATGAGGGACATCGACTCTGATTATTATGAGAGAGATGACGAAGTATTCTCTAGGGAGGGATGTACGCCTTACCTAATATTTGGCATTGTATATGCCTAAATCATATATATGACGTATCACGTTATAGGTATCTTATAGATACGGGATATGGTTTGATGATAGGTTCAAGACTTTTGAATAAATAATTTTGGTGTTCCAGGAACTTGAAATGAATAATTTATCCTGCAAAATTTTATTATGCAAGGTACTGATTTTGTACTTACTTGATTGCCCAAAAATGATAATGTATTTTGAGATGCATAAAAATTATTTAAATTATGACTATATCCGTTCAAGTCCACATCACTCATATATCATGATATTAATTTTGAAAATTGTGACACGAACACACATATACTTCAAACTTATTTAGATTATTTATAATCTCACATGATTTGCTTAACCATGTGTTTAGGAAAACAAAGAGTCAAAAGTATAAGAGAGATAGGTTTAGACTTAGTCTTTTACTTTTTCTCTTATTGACTTTGTTTAGGGCTTATGATGTTGACTTTTTAACCTTATTTGTATGTTTTGAACTATTTGATTTTTGGATTTGAAGATTCTTAGTTGTAACAGATTATTTCTAAGTTTAATTTTTAGAAGTTAGTATTTATGTATCATTTTTTATGTTATACCGCATTATAAAGACCCTTAATCCGAAAGGATGGAGCAACATTCCCAACCTGATTAGGTTACGTATGTAGGAGTGTGTTACATTCACAATCAGTGGAATCTACTTAATAATCCTTCTTTACTAATTAACAAAAAATTAAATAAACTCCTAATATAAATAGAATTTCATATTTCTATTTATTTTAATTATATTTATTTAAAGAAAATTTTAGGTGAATATATGAGAATTTTTATATAAGTAAGATATAGAATTAAAATTATAATGACAAAAAAAAGTCTAAATAAGAAAAAGTAGAATGGAAAACAAAAGTATTATGAAAACAAAAATTTTGTATATTTTACCCATGTGTACACACACACACACACACACACACACACACACTATTTTGATTGATTAAAAAAGAATATATAAAAACATTAGCAAGTACTAATACAACAAAGTAAGTGATGTAGTGGAAGATATCATGTAAAGTAATAAATCACAAGCTTAGGCCCATGTACAAATCACAAGCTTCGAACTCGTGTCATATATACCTGGCCAAAATTGTCCCCATGTAAAGTTTTAACCCCAAACTTTTTCTTCTTGTGCTGGCAACAACTTAACTATTATAGGAGAATCATGACATCTAAAAATAGGGTCATTTAAATGCAATTGTTATGCATCAAATGAAAAGAAATTTATAAACCCTTTCCCTTAAGATATAACATAGTATAGCAGTGAGTAGGGTGCTAAATCCACAAGGAACTCAAGAAGTATACTCTTATATTCTTTTCTTATCTTAACCACATGAACAATTCTTGTTAATAATTAACTTGAATGAATCTTATAATGTCTTAAACATAAAGTAAATTGAGGGGAATAAAATAGGAACTACCTAGTAAAACATAAATGAATACGGAAACAAATAAGAAAAAGGAAAATAAATCCAAGCCATTTAGGAAACCACTTGTTTTAGGAACATATTATGAGATTGAATTAGGCAACTTATCATAGATGCGATTACTTTGAGTAGTTGATTTAGAATTCAAGCAAAAAAGTCAAGTATTCCTATCCTTGCAAAAGTGGATCAATCTTCATCAAACATCCCCAACCAATCCCTAACCTCATTCATATTCTAGTCCAAATTGATTAACATTTTCTTAAAGACTTTAGTACTTTACTTAGTCAATTGTTATAGACTAATCACAAGATTGATAAGCATATCAAGGCATCACCAAATCAAGTAAGAATACATTCTGAAAACTTGCAAATATATGCAGCTTGAATCATACAATTCCATATCAATCCTAATTAAGTCCAAAAATTTACAATTTAATCAAGACAAATAGATACTACTAGAAAATTAACCTAAAGTGAACCATGATAAGTAAATCAATAATTAATATTCCTAACTATTCAATTATGCAAGTTAAATATGTTGATCAAACATAAATATTCAACACAATTGATAAGAAAAGAAATCCAAAATCACGTAAATACTCAAAAGTATCATCTTTAGAATATCAAAGATAGAACTTTTAATACATGAATCTCAAAGTACCAAAATCAATACTCAAAACATAACCTAGTCATAGATAGAATCTTGATTGCTTTGAATAAAAAGTAAACTAATAATAAAGAAGTTGGAAATAAGGTAGAAACAAGAAAAAGATTGAAAGATATAAACTTGGAAGCCCACAATCTCAAGTTCTCCTTGCCTTTGTGCTTTTCCTTCTTTCCTTGGCGTTCTTTAATAGAAGAAAGATGTATTGGTGAAGTATATTTGATGTATCTTTGAATTTGGTCATTCTCCATCTTTATATAGAGTCTTTAAACCGTCCTTGATTGAATTTAGAAATTTTACACTAATATTAGATCTGTTTAGGACTTGTTAAAACGTTCAAAGGTGTGTGCACAGCCATACTTCTTAGTCAGACATGCCTAGTTTCTTAAAAGACATGATGGTGGCATGGCTAACATGTACGACCATGTATTGTGGTTGTGTATGCATGACCACATGCATGAACCGATGCATGGCCGTGTCTACGACCATGCATTTGGTAGAACCAATTTTTCTTCGCTTTAGTAAATTTTTGAGACCAAAATTCAGGTGCTTTTTTATACACACCCAAATGCACAACCATGCATACTCTACATGCCCGTGTATCTGGCCGTGCATACTTTGCTCACTTCCAATAGCTCCAAATTACTTCCAACTCTTATCAAATCATTTGTCAATCATCTTTTACTCGAAATTCAATCATTTAAGCCCTTTTTCACTATTTTTTTTACCAACATAATCTAAAAACACATAAACACACAAAATGTGTAGAAACCTTCCAAAATCACACAAAAGATCATGCAAAAGTCAAGTAAAAGGGCTATCAAAATATAATAACTTCACATCTAACATTAACCCAACTTGCCTGAGCTACTCAACCTTTTTTTTTAAAAGAAATTTTAAGTCAAAGCCATCTATGCCTAGATGGGAGGTTTGGTGGATCCCTACCCATTTACTAAAATAAAAAAAATACAATTACAATGCAGGGGCAAGGACCTTACCTCCAGTTATTTTGTACAATTTTGAAAGTAGGAACTCTCTACTCATCTAATAAACAAAATGCCCTTAATAAGTTGAGGAAGCAAAGGAAATGAATTCAAAACAGACTAAATATTATGCAAAGAAGCAAATCTAACTAAACTCTTAGCCACTACATTTCCTTAACGCAAAACACAAATGACTTGAGGCTGTGAAAAATAAGCGGAAAGATTTACAAGTTGTTTGCAACAATGTTGAACATCTAGAGGTAGAAGAGCATTATTATTCAAATTGAGAATGCTTTCTTACTATTTGATTGTGCCTGAAGATTGCAAAAACTGTGTGATAGAGCTAATTTCATACCATGTTCTAGCGCTAAAAACTCAACCTGAAGAGGGCTACAAAAAATACGTGATGCAAAACCAAGGATGAAATTGCAATCATAGTGTCAAAACTGCCTAAGCTACTCAACCTAACCTCCACAGAAATATAAAAAGTACAAGAAGAGCCAAGATAAAGAGAATTATGGACACTTTACCCAACCTTAAACTTTATTACTCGAACAATAATTTTAACCCTTTTTTTTATTTTTTATTTTTTTATTTTTACGTGTGCTAGTAGCAACTTAACCCAACTTAACTAAGCTATTCAATCTAACTCACATAAAATATAAAAAGTACAAGTAGAGCCAAGATAATGAGAATTATGGGTACTCTACTAAACCTTAAATCTTATTTCACAAGAACAAGGAATACATGTGTACAATGGATAAAGCTAACTCTTGGCCAACTACTAAACACTCCCCGAACTTAGCTATAATTATCACAGGGTCAAGTTTAAACTCCAATTTTTTTTTTTTTTGCCCCATACCGGCATCAAGTTAGCCAATTTAACTAAGCTACAACCTAACCCACAAATAAATATGAAAAGCATAAGTAAAGTTGAGACAAAGGGAATTATGGGCATTTTGTCCAAACTTGAACTTTATTACTGAAGAACAAGGAACACAAGAGTATATGAGATAAATCTAAGTACCCAGAGCTTGATCTATACATTTGCACAACCTATTTTAGACTCTCATGTGTATCTTACTTTACAAATTATCTCTCTAAATAAATAAAATAAATGATTACAATTATTTCAAAAGTTATCTCTCCCTCTCTAGGTTGTTTGTATGAGTTTCCCTATAAATGAAATGCCATAGGTTATTTATAGACTCCTTTTAGAATAGCCCACAAGTTTTAGAAAATTAACTCATATTCGAACTCAACTGCCTTGAATTTATCTTATAAGTTTCGAGATGGTTCCGCCATTTTCTGGAGGCTTCTTCTTATCTTTTCAAGATAAGGACTTTGAATTGGTCACAAAGTAGACACCTTTTGGAGATAGAACACCCTGTCAATTTGTGGCCCACACCTATAGACCAATTTTGTGCACCAACTAGTCATTCATAGGGATGATAAGTTTTTCCACTTTAGTTGGGGACTAGGCCCAACTTGGCTAAATAGGTCGAGGATTCCCAGATTTAGGTGGGGATGGAGGAAGGATCAATCATTTCGTCCTCGGCCCCCTCCATCCTACCCTTTAGTTTTTCTTTTATATATATATTCATAACTATTTACACACACACACACACACACACACATACATATTCATATACATACTAATATTTTTAAAAGTATATATAAATTTATTTACATTTATAAAATTATTGACTAGTAATATATTTTAAGAGTATTTCTCATAATTCAAAATATAGTAAATAGTCAAGTACTTTTAATATTTTGCAAAATTTATATGATAACATTTAGTTTGAGATAGAAAAAATATATATTTTTTTAGAATTAATGTGAATTGCTATGAAAGTATTCAATTTTATTTTCAAAGCAAACATAAGACATGTTTAAATGTATAAAACCAAACAACTTTCACAAATCTTCTTTAATATTGAATGAATGAAACTATATTAATAGACTTAATTTTTCAAAATTGCACTATATTTTGATAACTTATTATATTTTATTATTATTGACGTTGTACTGTGATATATTTTATTTATTGTTTAGAATTGTATTTTAGAAATATATTATTTTATTGTGATTTTTTAAAAATTTTAATTGTAAGTTCGTCGATTCTTTCTAATATATTCTTTTTTCTCCTCATGGCTGACTAGGTCCTCACTTCACACTTGGAAATAGGTTGGGGGCAAGGATAACTTTATCCTAATAAGTTAGGACTAAAGGTTAACTATAACAAACATACATACAGAAGCAGTAAAAATGTTGCAACGGAAGAAGTTAATACCTTTGTGTTTTCTAAAAAATGACCGCTTAGGCTCTGTGGAATATGATTGAACTGGCACTGAACCACTTGTGGAAGCTTTGGATGAACCACTAAAATCGGATTAGCTATGATCTTCGGAGAATGTCCTGCTAATCTCCAACTTCTCCTGGGCAACGCTACTGCTGACGTCTTCTGGAAAATGACTCTGCCTAAGTCCAACTAGTAAAACCTTATATTGCTAACAATTAGTCTTTGTTTTCTTCTTAATAGTATGCTACAGAGTAGTATCAAGACGAAAAAATCTCTTTTTCTGTTCTTGTTTCTAGGAGTGTAGAAAACTAGAAGAAAAGAACGTCTGAGAGAGTACGATAGTTTTTTTTTCTTTCGAGGAGAAAAAAGGATAGCTCTCCACGAATCCGTGAGATTGACTTATCTCACTATTGTTGAATAATCAACCTTCGGATATCCATATAAACAAGTATATCTCCAAAAGTCGTACTCTATTCAAACTAGAAGATATAGCTGAGATGGCTCATGTTAATCTTTGTGGACCATTGGTTCAGGTTATTGGGCTTAGCTAAAAATTATTTATTTAATCCCAAACTAATAAAAGCCCATAAATAAATAATTAATTGCCCAAATAGACCAAAGGAAATGCTTATGCCTTATTCTTTAGTTTAGGTCTAGGTTAGTTCTTATTATTCAATTTGGGCTTATGCCCTTAATAATTAATTAATTAACCAACTAAACTAAATAAATAATTTTGTTCTCTATTGAGCCTTTTATTTTATTCCAATCCAATAATTAAATTCAAACTTCCTGAATAAAATAAAACCCATACTTGTTTAAGAGCATTTCTTTAGCCCAAAGTTAATTAGGACTTACAAACTATTTCGGGGACCAAAAGACATATCACCTTGACTACTAAAATGGCCAAAATACCTATGTTATATAAATAGCTGTATTTTGCGTTTTAAATATTTTTTAATATCACCATAAGGAAATATTAACTCCCAGGACAATGTTTTGTTAGCAAAATCTCCGACCTACAGGTGTTATGATAAATATACCCCTCTATTTAACGACGTACATTCAGAGAGGAACATCGTACTAACACCTCTCGAAATGACAACTACCATCTTTAGAACTTTAGTCCAATAATCCACAACTTCCTAAAATGTTTTTGCTTTCCAAGGGAGTTACCCTAAAAAAAACATCTAAGTCATGTTCCTCAGCACCCTAGATTATTAGATCATTTGAACAATCATAAGAGGTGATGTAGTGTAGAAGCTATCTTATACAAGTATGTCATAACTAAGTAGTTACATATATCAACATATAAGTATATTGGTCCTACGATAGAACCTCAACTATAGATTATCAAAGTATACGCTTTCAGCTTCGCTAGACCACCAATCCATACTCAAGCCGTAGAGTATAAGTCCACGTTATAGCAGTAGTAATCTGAGTTTCTACCATATAGTACTTTTGGAAATCACTACTACAGGTCTAGTTTATGTATTCGAAATATGCTTATATTATGAAGTGAGAAGACTACTCACTAGCTAAAGGTAAATTATTGCCCATCTAAAATTCATAACACAATAACCTGATCATGATGAGATTCCCATTCTCACAATCCAGTTAAGAACAACAATTTATGTTTTAAGTAACCCGTGATCCATACCTTACTGTAAAAGATCACCATTCACATAAATTACTAACTTAAACATAATAGGTCTTTTTTAGCGAAATCGTGCATAAATTAAAATGCACAAATACACACAATTTATAAGAATAAAATTGTTATTAATTTAATCAAAATTACAACAAAAATATATTCTTAGTGAGATTACATTTTAACAATCTTCCACTTGCACTCTAAGACTATATAAGTCTATATGTGCCCACCCCTATAGCGTCTAAGTGTCTTTTGAAGACTCTCTCAACTAAAGACTTGGTAAATGGATCAACTAGATTGCTCTCTGAGGCTATCTGTTCCACCATGACTTCCCGTTTCTGAATAAATTCCTAGATTAGGTGGTATTTTCTCTCTATATGCTTCCCCTTCTTGTGATTCCTTCGTTCTTTGGATTGCGAGACTGCGCTTGTGTTGTCGCAGTTCAACACCATCAACTTGTCCATTTGTGACATGACTCCAACTTTTATAAAGAACTTCCGGAGCCAGACCACTTCCTTAGACACCACCGAAGCTGCCACATACTCAGCTTCCATGGTTGAATTAGCAATGTAAGATTGTTTAAAACTCCTCCATAAAATAGCTCTTCCAAATAAGGTGAAGATATATTTACTAGTGAATTTTCTCTTATCCTTATCCGCTTGGAAGTTTGAGTCCGTGTATCCTGTAGAAACCAAGTCATCAGCCCTGTAAACTAGCATATAATCTCTCATTCTCTTAAGGTACTTGAGAATATACTTTACAGCTTACTAATAAACCTTCTTAGGGTTTGACTGATATTTGCTGACTAAGCCAACAACAAAGTAGATATCTGGCATAGTACACAGTATGGTGTACATGAGACTTCTCACAGCCAAAGTTTAGGGAATCCTACTCATCTTATCTTTTTCTTCTTGAGATTTAGGATAGTCCTTTAAAGAAAGAGACAACCCATGTATGCAATGGATTAGTGCTCCCTTTAAAGTAGGATTCCCTACTTTGTTGACTAAGCTTACAACAAAGTAGATATCTGGCCTAGTACACAGTATGACGTACGTGAGACTTCTCACAACCAAAATATAGGGAATCCTACTCATCTTGTCTTTTTCTTCTTGAGACTTAGGATAGTCATTTAAAGAAAGAGACAACCCATGTATGTAATGGATTAGTACTCCTTTATATAAGTCCTTGCTGAACTTGGCGAATATCTTGTCAATGTACGTGGCTTGGGATAAACCTAACATTCTCTACTTTCTATATCTAAGAAGTTTAATTTTGAGAATGTAACTGGTTTCTACAAAATCTTTCATACTGAATTGACTTGATAGCTAAACCTTACTAGATGACAATGTCCCTATAACATTTTCAATGAGTAGAATATCATTAGCATATAGCATAATAAAAACTACATTAATGTGTTCTAGTTTCTTGTATATGCATGATTCATTCTTATTTTGAGTTACAGTCTCATAAAAAATGAAAGTTCCATGTCGATACCTACTTAAGTCAATAAATGGACTTCTTTAACTTATAAACCATATGTTCCTGGTCTTTAGTAATAAAGCTCTCTGGTTGGGATATATAGATATCTTTGCTAAGATGGCTACATAAAAAGGTCGTCTTGACATCTATTTACCATATTTTGTAATCATAGAGACATGCGATAGCAAAGATGATACAGATAGACTTAAACATGACTACTGGAGAAAAGTTTTCCTCATAATCAATACTCTCTTTCTGAGTATACGCTTTCGTCACAAGCCTAGGTTTCCACCTTCCCATCTATATCTCTTTTCCTCTTGTATACTCACTTATATCCAATATATTTTATCCCTTTAAGTGAAGCTACAAGATCCTAAACTTAATTGAAGTACATAAACTCAATCTCAACTTTTATTACTTTATGGAAAAGTTTGTATTGGCATCAGCAATAGACTCATTGTATCTAGTGGAATCCTATTCCTGATAGTCAGAGACTAGGTAAAAAAACTCTCCAATCTATCTTTCGGGAACCCTAGATTACCTCTCACTACAACAAAGCTCCTTTTGTACCGGTTCCTGAGGATGCCTCTTATTGTTCTATAACCGGGTCAGAAGAAGTTGATTCAGAAGATAACTTTTCCTCGAGTTTCAACTTAGTTGAACTTTTTGTGGATGTACTATTAGGAGTTCTTGTCAAGAAACTACAAGTTGCACAACGGAATAGAACTAAGAATTCCCACTGAGGATCTCATTTATGTGTAAAAACAATTTGAAACGGGTGAAGAAAATACCTCACGTGAAAGCGTCTATGAATGACAAGTTTTTTTCCTTCTTTGTTTGTGGCGTGATCCATAAATCTCCAAGCACATCTTCTTCTTCATTCCATCATGTCATTAAATCTCAAGGTTAGAGATTTCTCTAATAGAAATCCACACAAGAAATCATACTTAAGAACACGCTGGGATTTTGTGCTAGCAAAAACCTTGGCGGCTAGGGCATTTTTCCTTTGTTCAGAAGAAGATGTGTATAGAAAAGGACTCTCCATTTTTTACAAAAAAACTTTTGGTGTGATTATCTAAAACATAATCAATCGTACTCCAAATAAATCACACACACACACACACACACACACACACACGCACGCATACACACACACACACACACATTCGTGCGTTTTGATTTTTGGTAAACCGAATCCATGTTGCATATGAATTCTTTATTACCAATTATCATTATGACTTTAGTTAATTATAATATAGTCCACAAATTATAAATAATTATAATTTGACCACAACAACTTCTTCTTTTCATAATCAACCTAATAATGTTATCAAATAACAACATGAGCACTTAATTCTCTATTATGTGTGACCCATCAGGTTTCGGTCTATTAGTAGCAAAATATGAATTAATCAAAATATATTTAGCATTAATAATCCTTCATAATTTTAGAATTAACTTATTAATTCTAATAAGGATTGATTTACTAATTTTTTTAATTAATCTATATTAAGCAGATCATGAGTGGTATCTAACAATACATCATGACCACCCAAAAGTCCAGAAAGTCAAGTGGGGCTTGACATGAACCTTTCAATAGCAAACAACAGTGCAATAAACTCATTTTACCATACAATATCTCATTCGATTTGGAGTACAGAATTAGAGCCAACTCATTTCAGAATCATAGATTAATTCTGCCCCAAATATTTTAGTACTTATTCCCAGAATCTACTATGCAACATAAGTATCAATTAGAACTATTTCCAATATACAATCACTTTGGTCAAGGACTTCTCGAGTAGTGATTTCTACAAGTGACCGTGAGATATTCGCCCCTACTATTAGAAGTGATGAATCCTTTATTAATCCTCTCAACTACTTTTATTTTCTTCATTTTGTACCCAATATTCATCCCATAGACGGCGTTGTCAGGACTTCAAAGATTGGAATCAAAGTCCAACACTTAGAAAATAAAGTACCTTGGAGATGTCAAATCTAAGGATACTTGCACATTTGCTATAATAAGATTCTATCACTAGTACTAAATAATTATCCATGTGATTATCTCATAGTCAGATCATCCAATGTACTTGTTCAAGTGACAAGCATTCACGTGATAACTTTAAATATCACAATATTCACAGATGTGAGAACCATCGCCCGATCAAATCAGAAAGTCTAACACGTGCTAGTTTTAATGCATTAATCATATCATTTCTCATTAATACTATGATTAGGGATAATTTAAGTACGAACATTATCCAGTGTAGTAGAAACCCCATATCATAATTTTCTTAACACAGTATTGCACTTGAGATTTTATCTAATAACTATCTTACACGAAAGTAGAAATGAAACATACTAAAAGATAAAGAATGCCTTATTTTATTTAATAATGCATAATATACAGAATACATATGATTGTCTCTAGGGCATAACACTAAAATGTGCTTTGATCATTCTCTAGATATCTAGCATTAGTACTTATTAGTACTTTCTGCTCCTTAGAATGATAAAAGTAACCACATTTTGTTCCTTTTAGATACCCAACAAAATAGTATAATTCTAATCTTGGTTCTAACTTGTTTCAATTGATCAGTATATAAGCTAGATAGCCCCATATCCTGAGATGATTCAAACTTGGTTTATGCTCAGTTCATATCTTATAGGACATCTTAAGTATTGACTTGAAAGGCACCAAATTTAGAATATATGTTATTATTTCTATGACATATCTCAAAAAAAAAAAAAAAAAATTTGGAAGAGTAGCATGAGACATCATACTTCGAACCATTTTCATTAATGTCATATTCCTTCTCTCAACTACTCCGTTCTGCTAGGGTGTCCCTGACGTAGAGAGTTGGGATACTATCCTATGATGTACTGTGTAATCTTTGAATTCACCGAGGAGTTACTCTCCATCACGATCCGATCGTAAGATTTTGATCCCTTTACCTGTTCGATGTTCCACTTTAGCTTTAAACTCCTTGAACTTGTTAAAAGGGTCAGACTTACACCTTATCAGGTAAACGTAACCATACTTTATACAATCATCCATGAAAGTGATGAAGTACACAAACCCTCATCTCGCTGGTGTTGATAATAAACCACATACATCAATGTGAACAAGGCTTAATATTTCCTTGATTTTATCCGCCTTTTGGGGGAAAAAACATTTTTGTCAAGTTTTTCATAAGACATGATTCATATTCAGGCCAACTTTCCAATCTAAATGATCTCAAAGGCCCATAATGAATTAACCTCTGAATCCTGATTAACTTAACATGACCCAACTTTAGATGCTATAGATAAGAGTCATTGAAATTGGTATTTCTCTTCTTACTTAAAAGTCCAATTTGAGCATTATTTAATTAATTATTAATAGGATTTATGAAGAGTAGATTTCCATGAATATGCCCAGTATACAAAATTTCTCCATTTCTACTGATAGTTACATCAGAATGAAAGGAAAGAGAATAACCATGATTTATTAGTTTTGTAACTAAAATTAAATTTTGTCTAAAATCATGTACATATAAAATATTCTTTAAAATAACTATCATATTACAATAAAAAGAAATTCTAGGTCTTCCATTGCTTGGGACCATACTTATGCTCTATTTATCACTTATAGTCCATGTTCGCCCTTCTGGAGCCTTTTTATTTTCCTAAACCTCTACAAAGAGTTACAGATATAATCAGTGGCTCTAGAATCAACAATCTAAGTAGAAGTTAATCTATCTATTAATATATATTCTAGATAGTAAATAATACTTGTGGGGTTTTTCTTGGCCTAAAAGTCTGGACACTCATTTTTTCAGTGTCCCTTCTTCCTACATTTGAAGCATTTACCTTTGGGCTTGTTGAGCTGGGACTTGGCCTGGGCCATTGCATTTCCTTTCTTCTTCTTAAACTTTCGGGGATGGGACCCAATTCTTGAAGAAAAAGCCTTAGCAATCACTGCCTTAAATTTTGGCTTCATGATCTTCTCTGCTATCTGGAGCTCCTTTATCGACTTTGTTAAATCTATGTTTAACTTGTTCATTTTGTAATTCAACTTGAAGTGAGTAAAAGTGTTTAGCAGAGATTCAAAAACTATATCCACTTAGCTCTCGAGGTTAATCATAGTTCCAAGACTTTCGCTTCCTCGAAAACAGTAATCATTTTGAACACATACTTCCTAATTGATGCTCCCTTAGCCATCTAGGTGTTTATGATCATTATAAGAGTCTCATGCCTTATGGGCCGACTCTTATCTACGAATATTGTGGCTAATAACGTGCTAATGTCACAAGCAGTTACTATGTGCTCGTGTTTAAACTAGAGTACATTAGACATGGAGGCCAATATATAGAAACGACCTATCTCGTCAGTCTTCTTTTATACCTTTTCAGCCTCACGATCCTCTTCGGTGGAATTCTCTTCGATAACAGGGCAGGTTTCATATAAGACATACTTATACTCCTTTATAGTTAGAATTATGTCCAGGTTCCTTTTCCAGTCAATATAGTTTGGTTCTGTTAGCTTATTCTCATGGAGCATAATGGCCAAAGGACTGAAAGAATCTTTGCCAACCATTTCTAAAGATAGAAAATAAAAATAAATTCTTAATTTGTAAAAGATAAATAATTTGTGCACTTTATCCTCGTATTAAAACTGATAATAGTTAACCCTAGCACTATTACTTTTAATATGATCATTTTGGCTCTTAGGAGCACTGATATAGCTTCTTGGGAAGATTAATAATTTTCTAAGTTAGGTATGTTGATCGTCACAAATTGACTACGCTTTTAGGGAATGATTCAAAAGATAACTCTATCGAGAGGATGATCGTTTCTTATAATTTTATATGGACAATCCTCGTACTATGACCTCTAACGTGGGATGGCCAATCATATTACTTGTCTCGGGCATCAATTATGTCCATCAATTAGGTATAGATCCTTGTAAAATCCCCATCCTATATAGGTTCACTCTTAGGGTAATGCGAGGAGATCTACGATTTCTAATAAGGACTATGATAGAAGTAGTGGGGCCGTTGAAACCCATCTCCCACTTAATATTTTAAAACAAGGGTTTTCAAGAAAATGTCCTTTTGAAAATATCCCATTAAGTATCCCTTAATTCTTGTAAAATATTTGACCCATAAATCTCTATGTCAAGGTAAAATCCTTTAAGAGATTTTCTATAAATTAATTTTACCTAGTTAAGACCTTAATGATTTCAAAAATTTTCTTTTAAAACTTTTAAGAGACTTTGGTCTCAAGTTTTATTTGACAAAAAGAATTTTCTTGTAAAATAAAACAAATGATTGTTCTTTTTAACTCACAAAAATATCTAAATCCAAAATATTATCTATATCAAGGATAAAATCCTTTGAATCATTTGAGAGAATAACTAAGGAATAATTTTTGCCTGTAAGTTAAAATAGCCATTTACTTAAAGAAAAATATTTTTCCTTGTTAAAAATTCCTAAAGACTTTAGTCTTTCAAAAAACGTGCACATAGGTTGCTAAAAGAAAATAGTATGCTAGAAAATTGTAACTGTTTTAATACTTTTCTATTCTTTTAATCTAAGTGTCCAAATAAAGAATTAAACACATTAATTAATTAATTAATTAATTAATGGTCTGATTTAATCATAATTCCATTACTATTATTTTTTATGCAAAATATTCTAAGAATATTAACTATGCAAAAAATAATAATAACTTCGCCAGGTATAGAATCCAAAACGAAAAAGAAAATTGCATGAAATTACTAGGAAAAAATTTTAAAAAAATCCCATGGTCTTCATGCACCAGCCACATGGATCATTTCCCCATGAAGTGGATGACTTGTGGGCCTACCCGATCGAGCTCGTGGCTTACTCCAAAATCAAGCAAGCTGCGGCCAATTGCTAAGCAGCCAGTCGCAACTTCGGCCAAAAATGGCCTGAAGCCATGGCCAGCTTCATGGAATCTAGGCCCGACTTCCCCTTTCTTCTCTGTTTTTTTTTTTTTTTTGTGATCTTCTTCTATTTTCTTCTAGTTTTTTCCCAACGGCATTTACAGACACTTTATGTTTACAGATTTCAATCAAGAAATCAACCAAAACAAAAATACAACAAGTGCCTATGCTCTTCAATCACTGGCCTTACACGGTTGATCTAAGAAAATCAATAAATACAGAGGTCCTATGTCTCTACAGTGAGATTTACAGAAAACTTTACCCATACTAGAAACATGAAGGATCTCCTAGTGCATATCAACCAAATTTGGCCATTTTTACTTAACTAATATGCTTCCTACATTTGTCATAAAACCAACATGCTCTAATACCAATTGAAGATTAAATACAGCAAACATACATGCAGAAGCAATAAAAATGTAGCAGTAGAAGAAGAAGTTAATACCTTTGCGCTTTTTAAAAAATGATCATGTAGGCTCTATGGAATATGATTGAACTAGCACTGAACCACTCATGGAAGCCTCTGGATGAACCACTAAAATTGAATTAGCTGTGATCTCTAGAGAATGGCATGCTAATCTCCGACTTCTCCAGGGCATCAACGCTACTACTTTCAGTCTTCCAAAATATGACTCTACCTAAGTCTAGTCGGTGAAAGCTTATAGGGCTAAGGATTGGTCTCTATTTTCTTCTTGATAGTATGCTATAGAGTAGTATCAAGAAGAAAAACCTCTTTTTCTATTCTTGTTTCTAGGAGTGTAGAAAACCAAAAGAAAAGAACCTCTGAGAGAGGAAGGAAGTCTTTTTTCTTTAGAGAAGAAAAAAGGATAGCTCTCTATAAATCCATGAGATTGACTTATCTCACCATAGTTGAATAATCAACCTCCAGATATCCATATACACAAGTATATCTCTAGAAGTTGTACCCTATTCAAACTAGAAGACATAGCTAAACTGGGCTCATGTTAATTTTTGTGGACCTTGGTTAGGTTATTGGGGTTAGCTAAAAATTATTTATTTAATCCCAGACTAATAAAAGCCCATAAATAAATAATTAACTGCCCAAATAAACCAAGGGAAATGCTTAAGCCTTAATCTTTAGTTTAGGTCTAGGTTAATTCTCATTATTCAATCTGGGCTCAATCCTTGAATAATTAATTAATTAACCAACTAAACTAAATAAATAATTTTATTCTCTCTTTGAGTCTTTTATTTTATTTCAGTCTAATAATTAAATTCAGACTTCCTAAATAAAATAAACTCATACTTGTTTAAGACCATTTTCTTAGCCTAAAGTTAATTAGGACTTACGGACTATTCTAGGGACCAAAAGACATATCATCTTGGCTACTAAAATGATCAAAATACCCCTGCTATAAAAATAGATATATTTTGAATTTTAAATATTTTTTAATATTACCATAAAAAAATATTGACATCAAGGACAATGCTACGTTAGCAAAATCTCTGACCTATCGATGTTATGACAAATATACTCCTCTCCAAAAAATTGTACATTTAAAGAAGAGTATCCTATTAATACCTCTCTAAATGACATCTACCATCTTTAAACCTCTAGTCAAATGATCTATGATTTTCTAGAATGTTTCTACTTTTCGAGAAAGCTACTCTAAAGCAAACATCTAAGTCATATTCCCCAGAGCCTTAGATTATTAGATTATTTGAACTATCACAAGAGGTGATATAGTATAGAAACTATCTTGTACAAGTCTGTCTTAACTAACTAGCCACATATACCTAACATACAAGTATAGTGGTCCTACGATAGAACCTCAACAATAGCATATTAAAGTATACGCTTCTCGCTTTGCCAAACCACTAACTCATACTCAAGCTGTAGGGTATAAGTTCGTGCTGTAGCAGTAGTAGTCTGGGTTTCTTCCATATAGTACTTTTAGAAACTCCTACTACAGGTCCAGTTTTACGTATTCGAAATACACTTATGTTATGAAATGAGAAAACTACTCACTAGCTAAAGGTAAGCCATTTCCTATCTAGAATTCATAGCATAATAATGTTATCATGATGAGATTTCCTATTCTCATCATCCGGTTAGAAACAATAGTTTATGTATTAAGTAACCCGTGATCTATACCTTACTATGAAATACTACCATTCATATGGATTACTTACTTAACCACAATGGGTCTTTTCTATCAAAATCGTGCATAAATTAAAATGCGCAAACATAAATAATTTATGAAAATAAAACTTTTATTAATTTAATAGAAATTACATCAGAAATATATTCTTAGTGGGCGTACATTCTAACAAGGAATAGGTATCCCCACCTCTTCTTCTTGTGGGGATAGGTTGGGGACGGGCCAAAATATTAGAAAGTGGGGGCAATAAAAAATATTTCTTGTCCTCAACCTGTCTCAGTCTAGTTGTTATCCCCAGTCATTGGGCCCATTGTAGTGTTTTGGTCCATGTGCGTTTGGCCAAATGCTTGCTTACCTCATGCATTCCTTAGTCATCTTATAGAATGGTCCAGAGCCTAGCCTTGAGCCACAACCTTCACTCTTGCCTGCATAGCTATTCGAATATTCCAAGTGCTAACATATACCTTAGGGCCATTTATGAATCCCGACATCAACATCTATTTAACGTTCTGTAGCTAACCCTAATCAATCTTATTTGCACTTGTTTGATGATTTTAAACATAGGCATACGAGTAATCTAGACGGCACATATGTGCCTCTGATGGTACGTGTGTGGTGCATAGGAAATAGTATCAACAAAATCAGAAAAATGTTCAAATTTTAATTAAAATGCCACCATTACTCAAATACAGACACTCTGGGCAAGAGTACCTATCATGTAATATAGACTACTAATAGCAAATATCGAATCTACGGGAAATATGGCAACTACCCTTACTTCACTCTCATCCTATTATTTTGCTAATAGAATAAAGGGATAAAGAAACTAAAACAACTAAGCTAAGCTATGCTAGATCACCATAGAGAATACAATGAATCCATATAAGCCAAATTACTAGGGCAATAAGGGTTAGGAAGAAAGAGTATAGCCATGTAGAAAAAAGAATTCCCCTAAATTCATACCAAGGAAAAAACATCTCCCAAATAAATTAATTCCTAATCTAGGCATTGGTAAGAGTTATAAAAGTAGATCTCACTCTCTCTCGAATTTTGAAATCCCTAACAATTCAACCAAAAAAAGTACTAAGATTAACTCAATTACCCAAAGCATCTAGAAGTCACAAATTCCTTATTTCTAAGTGATTTCATTAGCCCTTTAATTACTATATACAAATCTCCATTTTCATCTCTCGAGTCACTTGAAGAAAATAGATGTTAAATTGAGCCAATTGGTGTTCTAAAATTTATCCCCATCTTAAATTTATTAAGATAGAAAAATCAATTGAGAAAGTTAATTAATTCCAATCACACAATTCAACACAATCAAGCCCATGCAATTGAATACCATAGATAAAAATTAATAGATCTAAGATAGATAATCAAATCTAAAACATAAATGGGTACAACCATTAATTAAATTCAAATTCATTAAATATTGACAATTGCCCAATGCAATTACAAAGAAAAGTAAAGAAACACTCACAGACACGGTTCCTCTTATTCCTTAATGAAATTCAAGGGTATTTCTCTTTTTTCCCTTCCAAATTCACCTTGATCTTCCCCTTCTTGGTAATTTCCTTGAGTGCTCTTTAGCATACTATCATCTTTGATGCTTTAACTCTTTGTTTAGGGTTGAAAACTTGGTATTTATAAGTTTTTGAAGACCACATTGATAGGGGCTAAAATCTTAATTATTTTCCTAGTTATTTGAGGTTGTTTTGAGATATTTTTATTGTAATAACTAGGCATATTTCTTCCTATTTGATATTTTACTTATAAAAAGTATTTTTGATGAATTTGTGTAGATTTGAGATAATTTTAAGCAAAAATTGAAGATTTTTCAGAACACACCTAGCGCCAGGTCTGGCAAGTAGACTAGGCACCAAGTCTATTCTGGTTAGCTAGTTGAAATAGAGCAAAAATTCAGGGAGAGAACAGAATGCACCTGGTGTCAGGTCGGTCGACTGGACCCGATGCTGTGCCCGTTCTGAAGTGTGAAAATTCTGTGTACGAATTTGAAAATTTTCCAAAGATTTCGGTATTTTCTAATTCCTACTCGGCCAAGACTCCTCAAGCAACAAATTTGGCATCAAAGAAGCTTATAAAAGCAAGAGAAAACATAAGAGATTAAGAGTGAATTCAAGAGCATAAATTCCAATTACTTAAAGAAGGAGGAATTCACCAAATCAAAGAGGGTTGTTCAAGAGAGTTTTCAAAGGAGAAGAAGGAAGCTTATCTATGAGTGGTTTTTTTTACCTTTGTTTTCTTTTCCTTAAACAATTATATACTTAATGTTTCCATTATAATTTGACATTGTCTTTAAGATTCATGATTTCTTGAATTAATTTAGTCTTTTGATCAATTCATTATTTATCTTAGATTTTGATTACTTGTTTTTCTTACGAAATTGATTAGTTGGTTTTTATTATTGACTTGCTTGAAAAAGGGGTTGGTAATGGCTTCAATTAATTAATTTCATATTTGTCACCTCTTAACTTACTTAAAAAAGAGATTAATTATTTAGAACTTGAGTAATCAAAGGTTGGTTAATGATTGCTAGAATATGTATTCATTGACTAATTTCATGTTTTAAATCACCTAAAATATAGGAATTTATATTATGATTGATTTTAATGCATCTTTTGAGTAAATTGGTTGAGACAGAATATGCTCACTAGTTTAGCTATAAGATAGCGATTCCATAGATTGCAAATGAAGTGGGTCTATATTAAATCCTTCATGATGCCAAGATGATAATTAATTTTAATAATTGCTAAGTGATTCATTATCATGTTTTCAAAAGTTTTTGTCTAAATTGCATATTTTTACATTATTGAGTTGTATATATATTTTTATTATTTTATTTGGGTCAGTTAAACAATTAATGAAAAGTGATTAGTGTGTACTTATTCCTTTGAGGATTGATACTCGTTAATTCCCTATACTATGCTTGCTATGAGTATACTTACTCATATGTGTATTTTGGGATTAATGTTTTAATTAAAACTTGACTAAGGGATAGATTTAAATTTGATGATTTTTATATACCCAAAATCTACGCATCAAGTTTTTGGCGCTGTTTCCAGGGAATAATATCATGAAAGCTTGAATTTTATTGATTTAACCATGTTTATATGTTTATATATCTATATGTAAATATGTGAATATATATATATGTATATATATATATATATATATATATATGTTTCTTGTATGAATAGGTGCCATATTTTGTTTTCTTTTAATGTAATGTCCCTATATGTTGGAATTACTTCTAACTGAATTTGTAAACATATCCTAACTGTTTAACTTGTAAATTCTATAATCTCACTATCTTCTATTTTATGTAGACCTTGATCTTAGTTTATGACCCGATGATCCAAAGCCGACATAGTAGATCTTGACCCTGAGATCAAGAGAACCCTCACCAAGGTTCGAAAGATTGTAAGTGAAAGGGTAAGGAAAGACATGGAGGTAAATTAGCTCAACAATGGTGGTACTGGTGGAATTAACAGGCAGACTATCGATGACTTTGCAAAACCTGCAATCCCAGGTACATGCTCAAGTATCACGAGACCTAGTATAGAGGCTAACAATTTTGAAATCAAGCCTAATATAATTCAAATGGTCCAAAATATGGTCTAATTCGATGGTTACCTGAGGAAGATCCTAATGCCCATCTTGCGAGCTTTTTGGAGATTTGTGACACGTTTAAAATGAATGGTGTTTCAGAGAATGCCATCAAACTAAGTCTTTTTTCCATTTTCCTTAAGAGATGGAGAAAAATCGTGGTTAAAATATTTGCCCACCGGATCCATTACTACTTGGAATGTTTTAGCTGAAAACTTTTTGGCCAAATATTTTCCACCAGCTAGAAATCCAAACTTAGGATTGATATTTTTGCCTTCCAACAATTAGAGTCTGAAAATCTTTATGAGTATTGGGAGAGGTTTAAGGAAATGTTTAGAAAATGTCCTCACTGTAGATTTGAGTTGGGTATGCAAATGCAAATCTTTTATAGTGGTTTGAGCTTTGCTACTAGGTAATTAGTTGATGTATCTGCAGGAGGCTCTATTAATGCTAAGACCTTAGAAGAGGTATTTGATTTGATTGAAAATTTGGCTACAAACAACTATGCTTGAGGTAGTTCACAGTTAAGAGCTCGTATCTATGGAGTACACAAGGTCGATGCAATGGCTGTGTTAGAGGCAAAAGTGGAAGCACTCACACAAAAGATGGATCAATTGGTAATGCCTCATTCCTAAGGGCAGGTAATGAATATACATTATGATTTTTGTAGGGAAGGGCATCCAAACCATGAATACCAAAATATGGGGTTATCACAAGAATCATTAGAACAAGCGGCATTTGTGGGCAATGGTTGACAAGGTAACAATCCCTATAGCATCACTTACAACCCTTGTTGGAGGAATTATCCTAACATTTTGTAGAATAATCAAAACCAACTTCGGCAAGCTTCTTCTAATTTTGGGACTTAAAGAATTCAACCGCCCCTACCTTACAATATCTCACCAGCTAAACCATATTGGAGGAGTTGGTCAACCAGTTGGTAAGTGGAACGGATACACAATTCCAAGGAGTAGATGTGACCACGAGAAATTTGGAGGCATCCATGCGCAACCTTGAAAATCAAATTGGACAACTAGCCAAACTCTTTGGTGATCGTCAAGCGGGATCACTTCCAGGTAATACGGAGGCTAATCCATGTGACCAAGACCGTGGAAAAAGATGATTTTTACTAATTTTATTTTATTGGACATATTTTTAATTTCCATTTGTTTTCATTCATTTGGCTAATTTTCTTGATTTTTAGACTGTAGTCTTTTCATGATTTTGTGTTTTACTCATTATTTTCTTCTATTAAATTCAATAAAAAAATTAATTTTTGGATTGGCCAGAGCTGACTTGGCGCCGGGCCCGAACTTTGGTCCCAGCATGACCCGACAAGAAAGTAAAGGCAGAACAGGCCTGACGCCATGCCTAGTCCTTGGGCTCGGTGCCAAGCTCAATCGACCACATGCTAGAAATGGTTATTCTTGGCCAATTTGTTTCAAAACACTTTCATCTCCCTCGTTTTTTCTCTCAACCCATCACTGGGTTCAACTTCGAAATACCGTTGGGTCACTTTCTAAACCTCCAAAATACCTCCCAAATACAAAATCTTCACTTTGTTCTTAAAAGTTTGGATTGAAACTATGAAAAATCCAATCTTTTCTTCCAAATTCCATTTTTCAATCCTTCCATTTGGTACACGATTTTTTCAATCTTTTTGCATAGGATCATTGCCTATACATTGGAGATCATTGTGGTATGATTTTTCTATACTTTCTATGGTTTAATTTTTTCCTATCAGTTTTGGGTATTTTTCTATGCATTTTTAGGAAAAAATTCTTATCTATTTTTTGTTGAATGATTTGCTTGCCTATATTACTTTCTTTGAGATTTTATTAGCATAAGAATATGATTGATAATGATATATGATCAATGTTATTAATGATTTGCATCCTTTTTGGAATCTCTTGAGCATGCCTTCTTTAGGTGTAACTTTGAGTTTGCTTAGATCTTGGATCAATGTTCATGACTAACTTAGCATTAGGATAATGTAGCTTTATATTATTAACTGCTGGCTATTGAGTATTGTAATTTGATCATGATTATTGATATTGTGTTTGGTATTGGACAATGGCTAGATTTCTTGCAAGTTTATTGGAGGAGGTTATGGTATATTGTGTTGGTTATCTTGTGGTATTGAGGTGTTGGTTGTGCTTAAAGTTATGGTGAGAGTGAGACGGTTGAGAGTTGTTCTTATTTGTATTGTAAAAAGTGAGTCCTATTTTTCTATTCTATTACTTTTCTTCATCAGTCTAACATGTCTAGGAGACCTAGGGGGTTAGCACCGGCGGCTAAAAGAGCTTGAGATGCATCTTCGTCTACACCTTCTTTCGAGCCTCTACCTACTCAGCCTACCAAATTTGATAACTCCTTTTGTCAAATTTGGTATCAAAATCACTAACACAACAAAATCTTAGTATAAAAGAGGTATAAGCCTTCTTTGGATAATTCTTTGAAGCTTTCTATTATATTTAGACAAATGGGGTAGGAGTCTATCATTAGAATAAAGGGTGATTACTATCCTGTGCGCGTAAGAGAGTTTTATGCCAATATGAAGGACAAGAAGAAAAACAACCTCTAGGTTATTTCTACCATGGTAAAAGGGGTTCCCATTGAATTTGAAAGGACTAAACTAGCCAGGCTTTTAGGTGTACATGATAAGGGGCAATGGATTGCTATAGACCATAATAACCAAAAGGTCATTTCTGAGCCTATCTGGGATGTGAGTACTGTTAGGGCAAGTTTGAACATGTGGAGAAAATGGCCAATAGGTCAAAATCATTACTACTCAAATAATAAGCTTGAGGCTCAATGGCGTGCCATAGTCTATATTTTTGCTTTCAATGCTTACCCTAAGACTAGTGGCTTTAATGAGTCAAGGGTCCTTGATCTTTACATTCTAGATAAGATGAGAAAGAGTGAGCCTATTCCCCTTGCTCCAATTATTATTCAATCCATGCAAAAGGTTGTTTACTCTGGTATATCTGCCAAAGTCCTCAAATTCCCTTTAGTTATTATATGCATTCTAAGAGATTTTGGAGTGAGATTAGATGGAGAGCTAAGTGAGCCAACTACTGACCGAGACCTAGTAACTGAGCATTCATTATGGGTATTGCTATGATGAGAGGGCAAGGCAATAGAAGAAGCCTTTTGAGGTACAACACCCTGGGATAGTAGAGCTTCCCCCTGATGAGGAGGCAGAAGAGGAGCAGCCTACTAGACTTTCCCCTCATGCCACTGGTCCTTATTCTCGTACTGATTTTGAGGCATGAGTGGAGGCTCAACTGGGGAGCTAAATAACTATTCTTCTTCAGCTCTGAGACTCCATTGTGGACATTCATTGACTCCAGGATCTCCAAGACCAGAAGTTGATAACTTTGACCCAACAATCTACTGAGCATCTTCGAGTTATGCAGCTAACAATCTTTATGACAATGAGGATGATGATAAGGACTCTTGACTTACTCTCTACACTTATCTTTTCTTTTCTATTTTATATTCTTTTATTTCTTTTCTTTTTGAATTTTAATGACCTTTCCTAGCTTTTAGTTATCTTTTCTTTTGATTTTTTTCTTTTTCTTTTTCTAGATTTATGTTTTCTTGTTTTTATTTCTTTTGAAGTTAGGACATCTTGTAACTACTCTGGTGGATTCAAACATGGTAGACCTACGATGTAATAGAAGTATTTTCTTCTCTTTTCTTCTTCTTCTTTATTGATTTTGGTCTTCTTGGCTGTGCTTCTATTGTTAGATCTTTGGTTATTGAGGATAATGTCCAGTTTAAGTGGGAGGGGGGGAGGAGTGATTTTGAATAAATATTTTCCATATTTTTCTATAAAAATGAAAATTTTTCTAATTTTTTGTGGTTTTTCATTGTTTAGCAAAGTTGTAATTCTTTTTCTTACTCGGATATGATTTTTTGTCATTCATTCGGTGGATTTTTATGAAATTGGTTTATTGATAGGATATTTGTCAAGACTTGAAAATTTTGATTAATCTTGTTTATGCATTAGTGTTTGAATGTTATTTGACTCATCTAGTTTAGATATGGAAGATATGATGAATGTGGGGAGAGTTTATTGACTAACATTTGTACTATGGGTTTAAACGTTGTTTAGCTTTGAGTTGTGATAAGGAATGCTAGTTGATAAAAGTTTTTTGAGAGGAAAGATTGTACAAGATTTTTGTGAGTTGAAAGATTGAAAAAAATGGGTTGTTATTCCTCTTTGAATATAAGAAAGAGTACTATTTTTTCTTGATTAAGGGAGCCAATATAGATAGTGAAGAGAAATCCACTAATGCTTAAATTTTGGATGCATAAAAATCATCAAATTTAAATCTATCTCTTAGTTAAGTTTTAATTAAAATAGTAATTCCAAAATACACATACGAGCAGTATACTCATCGCAAGCATAGCATAGGGAATTAATTAGTATTGATCCTCAAAGGAACAAGTTCACACTAATAATTTTTTATTCATTGTTTAACCGACGCAAATAAAATGAGAAAATAATAAATAAAATAAAAAATATATACAACTTAAGGATGTAGGAATTTGCAATTTAAACAATTATCCTAAAAAATATAATAATGAAACAACTAGCAATTCTCTCAATTAATTTTCATCTTGGCATCATAAATGAATATAAAACAAAATTCAATTGTTTCCCATGTCATACTTAAATAAATTTCACTTCGTTTCCGAATCTATAGAATTACTATCTTTTGATTAATATTAACAGATTTGCCAATCAAGCTAACATAACCAAAACGTGCATTAGGCTTAATTTCTTATAAGCATGAATTTAGCTAATAATCCTTTGCTTGAGGTAAAATCAACTAATCTTTGATTACTTAATCCTATAATCTTAACTTTATATACAAATACAAAATTAATACAATGTAACTCCTAACATCATTGTCCCAAGTAAATTAGAAGAACTCGTCTCAATAATCAATGATAACAAGTAATCAAACACCAAAGATGATAAAGAATTGATCAAATAACTAAATCAACATAAAACCATGAATCTAAAATAATGTTAAATTACAATAAAAATATTGAATACATCATTGTTAAAGGATAAAAAAATAAAGAGAAAAGAAAGTACTCATAGACAAACCTCTTTCTTCTCCTTTAAAGACTCTCTTGAACAATCCTCCTTGATTTGGTAAATTCCTCCTCCAATGAGTGTTTAGAATTTTAGCTCTTGGATCCACCTCTCTATATTTATCCATTCTCTTATGTTTTCTCTTGCTTTTATAGGCCTCTTTGATGTTAAATTCATTGCTTGAGGAATCTTGGCCGAGTAAGAATTAGAAAATACCAAAATCTTTGAAATTTTTTCAAATTTGTGCATAGGATTTTTGCCTTCCAGAGTGAACTTAGCGCCGAGTCAAGTTGACCCACCTAGTGCTAAGTATAATATGTTCTTCCTCTGGTTTTTTTCTCTGTTTCAACTGACCAGACAGAATAGATCCGACATTTGATCCACTTGCCAGACCTGGCACCAGGTCTATTCTATTTTCTTTCTGAAAGTTGCTCGGTTTCCTCTGTTTGACCAGGATGGACCTGACGCCTGGTCCCTTGGTCGGGCCAGGCACTAGGTGCGTTCTAAAATTATTCATTTTTGCTCGAATTTAATTCAAATCTGCATGAATTTGTTAAAAATACATTTTACAAGCAAAATGTTAAATAGGAAGGAATATGCCTAGTTATTACAATAATTGTATCACAAAACAACCTCAAATAACTAAGAAAATAATGGTGATTTTAGCCCCTATCATAGCCCCCACACTTGAACTTTTCCTTGTCCTCAAGCAAAACACTTTATTCAAGAAAATTATCCAGAAACACAAGTTCTTTCTTATTCAAAAATTTTGTTTACATAGTAAGGATTATAAGTTCTCTTCAAACATTGGATAAAACTCTTGTCATTCACACCCTTTGAAAACAATTCAAACTTTGAAGCATTTGATAAGACATTACAAAATTCTTGAAGTCAAATTAATTAAGTGTATACCTTAGTCTAAGAAAATTATTTCACTCTTCAAGTTAAAATATAGATAATATGAATTACACAAGTCAAGCCATCTACCAACTCAAGCATTATAAATCTAAAAATTGCACAACTTAAGTTATGATGTAAAGAAAGCACTCTGATTTTTTTTCTTAATTTTTTTTTAATGACATAGGGAATTGATAGCCTCAAGTATATAGATTTCTCTTCACACACCATATTGGCCCCCTTTTAGACATTACTCTTTAGTTTTGCTCTAGACAATCTTTCTTTCTTTCTTTCTTTGCTCTTTCTTGTTTTTTTGCCTTCGGGATAGTCTCAAGAGAGTGTACCGAATAATACTTGCTACTTTTCCTCATGTTAACCCCCTTTTCAGCAAAAGGTCCTCAAAGATTAAAAATAAGAGCATTTTTTTTCAACTCAATTCTTGTTTTATTGCACAATTCTCCATAGTCTTTTATCAACTCACATTCCTCATTATAACTTAAAGATAAGTAAAATTTAAAGTCATAATATAAGAGTTAGCCAATAAACTCTCCCAACATTCATCATACCCTCCATATTCAAACTAGATGAGTCAAATAACATTCAAACACCAATATATAAACAAGATTAATAAAAAATTCTCAAGGTTTAACAAATATCCTATCTAATAAATCAATTTCATAAAAGTCCACCAAATGAATGACAAAGAATTATATTCAAGTAAGAAAAAGAATTGCAACCTTACTAATCAATGAAAACCACTGAAATTTTGAAAATTTTCACCTAAAAAAATGACATGAAAATATTTCTTCAATCTCATTCCCCACCTCCCCCCAACTTAAACTAAACATTGTCCTCAATGGACAAAAATATAATAATAAAAGTAAATCCAAGAAAACCAAAATCAATAAAGTGGAAGAATAGAGAAAAGAAAATACTTCCATTGCCAATTAGCACCAAAAGTTTCAAACTTTTAAATCTTCAACTATTCAAAACTTTAAAGGAACTTGCAACAAAGTTGTTTTTCAATCAAAATATTTTAAGCCAAAATTTTCCAAAATATCTCAATACCAAGAAAACACCAAGATAATTGATAAAAATTTGGACAAAAAATATTACCAAACCACTCCCCCACACTTAAATTGGACAAAAAAATTAACACAAGAAAGTATCTCCAAAGAGACCAAAAATAATAAAGGGGTAGAAAGTTTAAGCAATACTTCCCAAGTGCAATAAAGTGCCAAGAGATATCAAAATTGGAAATAGACAGAAGGGCTTGTTCAAGAGGACTTTATTCCTACCTATAAAACAAAACACAAATAAAAGCACAATGAGAATAATAACTAAATAAAAATACACATAAATAAAAGAAAACAAATTATAGAAATATACTAATAAAAATCCTAACAAAGCAAATAAAGACATGAATCACTCCCCCACACTTAAGATAGAAAATATTTTCCTTATTTGGGACAAGAACAAAATACTTACAACATAAAACAAAAATTCTTTCCACTCATCAAACATTTTGAAAAGAAATTAAAACTTAAAATAGAAGATAGGCATGATGGATGTAGAAAGAAGAGAGGTTTTTGAAAAATAGAAGGTTTATGAAAACAATTTTTCTCACTAAATCAAAACACATAAACTACTTTCTTTAACATTCCTTTAGACACACAAATAGTTTTGTCAACATATAAGTGCACATGGTCTCTAAAGAATGCAGCAAACTTGAAATCACTTTTTAACCCTTCAACAATGTTCACAATTAAAATTTTCCTTTAAACTTAGTATTTGAGTTCTCAAAGTTGAGATCAAGAAATCCTTACTTTTCAATACATATACAAATACCAAGTTACCTCATTCTGGATGGGGTGAATGGTAGAATTCACCACCATCCTCTAAGGACTTATTATGATGTAGTAGTGAAAGATCCAACTTCTTGAGGCATGATAAACTCAACGCATCATCATTTGGACCCTTGTTCTCCAGGAATTGAGAAGAACCTAAAAAACCATGTGATAAAAAGAGATGAGAATTATTAGCACATAGAGTAGAATCGAATACCTCCCTTTCCACATTGAACAATTGTTCCTTATATCCTCTCTCATTTTCTTGGAGATTCTCTTGTTCAAGCGTATGGGCCTTTATGGCATTATCAACCAACTTGGCTAGTTGTGTTCTTTAATGGCTCAATCTTTGGGATGCTTCTTCATGCCACCTAATACATGTGTTTTTGTTGGCAACAAAGGATTTAATTGAAGTTTCAAGTGACATCTCACTAAAAGCATAAATAGGAACTTGCAACTTGTCAAACGTATCATCATTGTAGCTCATTTTATCTTGTGCTCAAAAGTAGTTGTACATGATGATGTTAATCTCGCACTTAAATAAAAAAAATCAAATCAAAAATAAAAATAAAAATAAACAAAACTAATAGAAAAAAAATAAAAATAAAAATATACAAATTAAAAATATTCACAAACTACCTAAACACAGAAGTTAGTGATATTTATAAGTGCAACATAAACTAAGCTAGTTAATTAAGTCACACAATGTTACAAATAATAAAATATAACCCCTAGTTACACAAAGAACTTACATACATATTTACATATAGATATATATACATATAAACATATAAACATGGTTAAATTAATAAAATCCAAGCTTTCACGATATTGTTTCTCAGTAATGGCGCCAAAAATCTAACGCGTAAATTTTAAGGGTATAAAAATCATCAAATTTAAATCCATCTCTTAATCAAGTTTAATTAAAACATTAATCCTAAATTACATATACGAGCAAGTATACTCATCGCAAGCATAGTATAGGGAATTAACGAGTATCGATTCTTAAAGGAATAAGTACACACTAATCATTTTCATTCATTATTTAACCGACCTAAATAAAGTGAGAAAATAATAAAAAGAAAAATAAAAAATATATACAACTCATGGAAGTAGGAATATGCAATTTAGACAATTATCCTAGAAAACATGATAATGAAACAACTAGCAATTCTCCCAATTAATTATCATTTTGGTATCATGAAGGAATATAAAGTAAAATTCAATCGTTTTCTAAGTCATAAATCTACTTACATAAATTTCACTTCGTTTTTCAATCTATTAAATTACTATCGTTTGATTAATATTAATAGATTTGCCAATCAAGCTAACGTAACCAAAATATGTATTAGGCTTAATTCCTTATAAGCATGAAATTAGTTAATAACCCTTTGCTCAAGGTGAAATCAATTAATCTTTGATTACTTAGTCCTATAATCTTAACTTTGTCGCTTAAGTCCATTAATATTAGACAAATACAAAATCAATGCAATGAAACTCCTAACATCGCCGTCTCAAGTCAATTAGAAGAATTCACATCAATAACTAATAATAATAAGTAATCAAACACCAAAGATGATAAAGATTTGATCAAATAATTAAATCAGCATAGAACCATGAATCTAAATTAATGTTAAATTACAATAAAAATATTGAATACATCATTGTTAAAGGATAAGAAAATAAAAATAAAAGAAAGCACTCATAGACAAGCCTTTTTCTTCTCATTTGAAGACTCTCTTGAACAATCCTCCTTGATTTGGTGAATTCCACCTTCAATGAGTGTTTGAAATTTTAGCTCTTAGATCCACCTCTCTATATCTATCCATTCTCTTGTGTTTTCTCTTACTTTTATAGGCCTCTTTGATGCTAAATTCATTGCTTGAGGAATCTTGGCCAAGTAAAAATTAGAAAATACCGAAATTTTTAGAAAATTCTCAATTCGTGCACATGATTTTTGTCTTCCAAAGTAGACCTGGTGCTGGGTCAAGTCGACCCACCTAGTGCCAGGTGCAATCTATTCTTTCTCTAGTTTTTTGCTTTCTTTTCACTAGCCGGACAGAATTGACCTGACGCTTGGTCTACTTGCCAGACCTGGAGCCAGGTTTGTTTTGTTTTCTTCCTGAAGGTTGCTCGGTTTCCTCTGTTTGACCAGAATGGACCTAGCGCCTGGTCCCTTGGTTGGGCCTGGCGCCAAGTGCATTATGGAATTGTTCACTTTTTGCTCGAATTTATCTCAAATCTACATAAATTTGCCAAAACTATGTTTTAGAAGAAAAATATCAAATAGGAAGGAATATGCCTATTTATTACAACAAATTTATCACAAAACAACCTCAAATAACTAGAAAAATAATGGTGAATTTAGCCTCTATCATCCACTTTCTTCAGGGTATGAATTCCCAAAAGTAAAAGAAATGAAAGATGTTGAAAAAATGATGAGTGATGACTAAAAGGGGGCCAATACGATGTGTGAAAAGAAATTCATACACTTAAGGCTATTAATTCCCTAAGTCATTGAAAAAAATTTTGAGAGAAAAAAAAATTTTTTTGAGTACTTTCCTTATATCATGACTTGAGTCGAGCAATTTTTTGATTTATAATGCTTAAGTTGGTAGATGGCTTGACTTGTGTGGTTCATGTTATTTGTATTTTTACTTGAAGGGTGAAATAATTTTCTTAAACTAAGGTATGAACTTGATTAATTTGACTTCAAGAGTTTTGTGATATCTTGTCAAATATTTTAAAGTTTGAATTATTTTCAAAGGGTTTGAATGACAAAAGTTTTATCTAAAGTTTGAAAGGAAGTGATAATCCTTGCTATGGTAAATGAATTTTGGTTGGAATAAGAAAAAACTTGTGTTTTCTTGACAAATTTATTGGTTAAAGTGTTTTGCTTGAGGACAAGCAAAAGTTCAAGTGTGGGGGAATTGGCAAGGGCTAAAATCATCATTATTTTTCAAGTTATTTGAGGTTACTTTGAGATACTTTTTTTGTAATAGCTAGGCATATTTCTTCCTATTTGACATTTTGCTTGTAAAAAATATTTTTGACGAATTTGTTTAGATTTGAGATAATTTAGAGCAAAAACTGAAGATTTTTTAGAACACACTTGGCACTAGGTCTGGGAATTGGACCAGAAGACAAGTCTATTCTGGTTGACTAGTTGAAACAGAGCAAAAATTTAGGGAGAGAACAGAACGCACCTGGCACCAGGTGGGTTGACTGGACCGGGCGCCAGACCCGTTTTGGAGTGTCAAAATTATGTGTATGAATTTGAAAATTTTCTAAAGATTTTGGTATTTTCCAGTTCCTACATTACCAAAACTTCTCAAGCAACGAATTTGGCATTAAAGAAGCTTATAAAAGTAAGAGAAAACACAAGAGATTAAGAGTGAATTCAAGAGTATAAATTCCAATTACCAAAATAAGGAGGAATTTACCAAATCAAAAATGGTTATTCAAGAGAGTTTTCAAAGGAGAAGAACGAGGAATGTCTATAAGTTCTTTCTTTTACCTTTGTTTTATTTTCCTTAAACAATTATATACTTAATGTTTCCATTATAATTTGACATTGTCTTTAGGATTCATGATTTCTTGTATTAATTTAGTCTTTTGATTAATTCATTATTTATCTTGGGGTTTGATTACTTGTTTTTCTTACGAAGTTGGTTGATTGCTTTTTGTTATTGACTTGCTTGAAAAGGGGGTTAGTAATGACTTTAATTAATTAATTTCATATTTGTTATCTCTTAACTTGCTTAAAAATAGGGTTAATTATTTAGAACTTAAGTAATCAAAGGTTGGTTGATGATTGCTAGAATATGAATTTATTGATTAATTTTAGATTTTAAATCACCTAGAATATAGGGGTTCATATAAGGATTGATTTTAATGCATCTTTTGGATAAATTGATTGAGATAAAATATGTTTACTAGTTTAACTAGAAGATAGTGATTCCATAGATTGCAAATTAAATAGGTCAATATTAAATCCTTCATGATGCTAAGATGACAATTGATTTTGATAATTGCTAAGTGATTCATTATCATATTTTCAAAAGCTTTTGTCTAAATTGCATATTTTTACATCCTTGAGCTATATATATTTCTTTATTTTTATTTTTATTATTTTTATCACTTTATTTGGGTCGGTTAAATAATGAATAAAAAGTAATTATTACGTACTTGTTCCTTTAAGGATCGATACTCGTTAATTTCTTATACTATACTTGCGATGAGCATACTTGCTTGTATGTGTATTTTGGAATTAATGTATTAATTAAAACTTGACTAAGGAATGGATTTAAATTTGATGATTTTTGTACACCTAAAATCCATGCATCACACATCAACAAATCGCACAAAATAGAGACATTCTGCTTAAACGGCGCTGTGTGTGCTAGTTTAACTGGGGCCACTCTAGCTATTTTTTTAATCCAAAAGGTTGGGTGGCATTGCTTGTATCAACATGACTGGTACCACTTGTCTTCTATAGCTCAATTCTTCTAAAAAATCAACATTGAATGATGCTTGTAGCTTCCAATATCTTAGTCTTCTTGATCTCTAAATTTAAGTGGCACCGCCTATATTGGCTCAAGGGGTGCCATTTAGATTCCCCCCCCCTTTTGCTCAATTCTTTGCTCTTTTCACCTTATCTATTTTTTATATCTTCAAATAATCAATCTACATGAAATAAGCTAAAAAGGTTGGGATGAGTAGCCATCTAAACATGATTTCATAATAATTTATGCACAATTAACCTAGAAAATGTGGTCATTTTTAACACTTATCACTCCCACATACTAAAGCTTTTGCTTATCCTCAAGCAAATCAATATTATCCTCAACAAGTAGTTAACTATGAAATCCCAAAGTGTTAGCTTAGCAAAAAGAATAATCTAGCATGTATGCAAATATAGTAAACATGGAGAGACATTATTCTTCTTTTAGCCAAAAAGGTTTAATCCAACACTTATTCTATCAAGTTGAGATTATGTAAATTTACATATTAAGTTAAACACAACCAAAGCCATCAAAATTAATTTAAACAAGTTTATATTAGTTCAATGTGATTCACTATACTCCTTAGGTCAGGAATATAAACAATGTGATTCGCATAAGTAAAGATTCGCTAACCTACTCAAGTCTTGTGGCTTTGAGACAATATAATACAATTTAAAGTAGCAAAATACGAGCCTCTCATTTTCATCTTTTTCTACAAAGAAATGCATGTAATGATTTTGAAATTAGTAATTTTGTATTCTTTACTCTTTTTTTTAGCCCACATTATTTTTCACCAAAAGATATGCCCTTTGCAGTCCTGGACCTTTTTTCTCCTCACTTTAGTAGGTGCATTTAACGTATTACCTCTTGCTTTTATTTACTTGTACAATGGATTACATAAATCAAAAGAGGTGGAAATGCCACTAAACAAGAGATTGCCCAAAAATTAATGCTTATATTTTATTACAACGTTTTTATGAATTCCTAAAAGACTCAGCTTCAAAGCATTTACAAAGGTATAAACAAGGTTAACCTAAATT
Source organism: Voacanga thouarsii (assembly GCA_026120185.1). NCBI lineage: Eukaryota > Viridiplantae > Streptophyta > Magnoliopsida > Gentianales > Apocynaceae > Voacanga > Voacanga thouarsii. Next base: position 499,160 of record JANUWF010001502.1, read on the forward strand.
CTCAAGACTTAGCTTGTGTCACTCTTAATATACAATTTTACATAATACCAACTCAACTAAAGAAGTCTTAAACTAAAATACAAAGGAAAAAGAACAATAATAACTCCACTAAACAAACAACTATAAACATACATGCCAAAAATTCTTGAAAATAAGCCTAAAAAGGTCAAAGCATTTTTCAAAAATTTAAAGAAAACACAAAGTGATAGATAAGTTCTTGCAAAGAATAAAGCTTAAACCTCCCTCCATACTTAGATTAGACAATGTACTTATTGGAAAAAAATAAACTACAACGCAAGCATATCTAATATGACTAAAAAGATAAAGAGGGAGAAGCCAAAACAATACTCCCCAAGTATATTGTACCTCAATTCCTCATAGAATATGTAGAGAAGAAGAATTGTCCCAAAAGATTATCTATAAGTCCTCGCAAAAAGAGAAAAAAAAAACATTAAATAAAATAGATCAAAGAAAATAAAAAAAATGAAAAATAAACGAAAGTGAAATAGACGAAAAAAATAAAAGCTAATAACAATAAGTCAAATGAAAGCGATAAATAAAATGTATGAATGTGAAAAATTACTACAATAAAACATGAAATAAAGAAATCCCAAATAACCAATGTTAATAGAAAACTATCACTGATAGCCTTCCTATCCCTTTGATTTGGAAGCTCCACCATACCCTTCATGTTGGCTTTTCTGTCCATGTCCAATAAGTTGTGTATTCTCTTCAAGATGTTATCCAGGAATCCTTCTTGTCTCTGCTGTCTCATGCATATGTCCTCTATCAAATGACTAAAATTCATCTAAACCATCATTAACTGTTCTAACATTAGTCCATACTCTGATAGTATCTGCCACAAACTCTCTATAATCAGTATTTGATGATTGATAAGCTTTTGCTGGTAGGCAATCATTTGCTACTGCTGTTATACTATAGCCCAAAGTTGATCCATACTCATCTCAAGATATCCAAGCTGTGCCCTCATCTCACTCTGAAACTCCACTGTAGAGGTAGGCCTACTAATATTAGGTCTCTGTCCTTGAGGTACTTCTACTGTATGTGGAAGTTGTTGTCCAGCTTTTTGTCTCTTCTTTATCGAGATCAGCAAATGCTTTGCTCAGAAACTATATTAATAGATGATGTAGAAACCTAAATCTCTCCATCAATAAGCACACAAAAGTGCTGAAGAATCTGAGTAATGACAAAAGGAAGGATGAATGCCTTGAAGGAGCAGCTAGATGCTATAACTTCACGCATATAGGAGAGTAGCAATAATGCTAGGGGAATAGCCTATGAATGCATCATCTTCTGTAAGACATAAATATAAACTACTCTAGCCTTATTTATCCCACTAGCCCTACGAGCAAAGATAGATATATTGGCCATATGCACTGCAGAAGTCCCACATTCCAATAGCCTAATTGTAACTCAGTCCTGGCAGCATTAAAATCCCATTTAGCCTAAGAGGTAATCTTCTTATTTTAGGTGTTAATATCAACCCAGTGTCCCTCACCTGTGATTCCCAAAATCTCAACTAAAATAGACCTAATCAAATGGACAAGGACTTATCTAATAACTGTGTCTATAGTCCTCAAGATGTTATGCTTTTTGTCTGCCATGTTTGCCTAGAACTCCCTCACTAAAGTAGAAAAATAAACTCCCCTCAGACCTAGAATAGGGCCCTATCCCAATCTCTTAAACATCTTGGAAATATGTAAGTCGTGGTCCAAGGTAGGGTCTAACATCTTTTATAGCAAAATTTTTTTATTCACCCATTTATTGAATCACTCCTCACATTATTGGTCCACAAAGTGTCAAAAAGATATAACAGGATCTTTAGAGAAAGACTGAGCTCGGGAGGAAGAAGCTCCCCTTTCTTTTTTAGATAGGAGTTTTGTAGTGACGTGTTTTTTAACATGGATTTTTGGAGAAATGTGCAAAAACAAAAGTAAAAGAGATACTTAAAGAAATTAGAAAAAGAAGCTTTTCCTCCTTTCCACAACTCCAACAATTCCTTAGGTTACCCATAGAAATTCACTAGCTCAAACTGCCACAAATACAACCCAACAATCTCCAAAAGTCCCTTCTACCTATTTTCATAGTGCATGCACAATATCACTGCAACACCACTAATTACCACAATATAGGTACCAAATTTCCACAGCTATTCAATAATGTAATGAATAATCATAATATCAACTCCAATCCCCCATTTTCCATATTAGAAATTATAGCCCAGAAATTCAAATAAATTAATAGTAATTCACAAGGCACCAAATGCTATCTTTACCAAAATACAAAAGATATGATAAAATATAAAAAATTAACTAATTTATTCAAACTCAAAGCATCATAAAACATAACCCATTTTAATATAATTACTGTGTCTCACAGAATTAATCAAAAAATTCAAAATCTTCAACTGTGACTAAAGAAAATTTCTATCATCAAATCGTTTAGTTAGCAAAACTAAAAAAGCATAACCCATTTTAATATAATTGCTCTGTCTCATAGAATTAATCAAAAAATTTCAAAATCTTCGATTGTAATTGAAGAAAATTTCTATCATCATCGTTTAGTCAGCAAAAATCAAAACTCAATCGTCAATTTTCTCAAAACTGCAAGAAGCCCAAGGAATAGGAGACACTAGAGTATTAAAGACAAACAAGCGCACAAAAGATGCTATCCAGCTGAACCGCCACCTAATCTACTTTAGTTTCCCTGATTGAGCTTGAAATCTAGGTGGATTTTATATTAGTGGTAGAAATTTAAGCTTTATTCGAATTAGTGTGAAGGGTTTAGAGGAAGTGAAAAATGTGATCCTTGACAAGTAGGAAGGATCGCGACTGCAATGGCATGAAAAAGAGCTCTGGCAATTCAAATTTCCACGGCTAATCCTAACTTTTGAACAAATTAAAGGATGGGCAAGGTAAAATCTTGAGAGGTGCTTGAGAATAAGGAAAAGGGGAGAAAGGGTTTTTGGTGTGTGGGGGTTGAAAATGACAGAGAAAAATCTACCGTTATATTGGCTTCTACAACATTAAGAGGCGCCATTCAATATAAGCTACGTAGCGCAACTAGATCATTTAGTTCAAGCCTTGTTGATGCAAAACGACAATGTTTCTTTTTGTACGATATAAGTGGCGCTAGTTACACTGACAAAAATGGTGCCCTATTTTTTGCAGTTTCTCAATATCTTTTGTTCTCTGAAAATGAACAACATCTTTAAAATGAACTAAGCATTCTATTTAATCCCTATGCCTGCATTAATCCCAAAATAAAGCAAAATATAAAGAACATAAAATAAAACAAATTGTCTAACCTAAATCCAAACAAACAAAATAAAGCAAAACAAAAGCAAAAGTAAAATTATCTCAAGCTCATAACCAAAGGAGAAAGATAATCAATGCTTCTCACACTCTTCGTGTATGTTACTCTCGATGTTTCTTGGGAGTGTGACTTGCTTGCCTTTTAGAAATTATCTTGGCTAGTTGTTATGAATCGATACTTCCTAGTTTCTTATGGAGGCTTCAACTTCTTGGAAGTGTGAATTCCTAGATGACACAAGCTTTGATATTAGCTCATCCAAAGATGGTTTAGCTCGTTGTTGAGGCAGTTGAAAAGATTGTGGATGGTATGGTAGGGGTACTTGTGGCCTTATCTTCTAACCGACTTGATACCCTTGAGGTGGAATTGGTCTTACTTGATTTTGATTACTCTATACAAAATCCAAATAATTTCTCCAACTGGGATTATATGCGTTTCATAATGGTTGTTGACTTGATGTGCATTTTCCACAAAGTCCATTTACTCAATAGCTTGTTTATTGACTGTTCCTACGGATTGGCATTCATGACTTGGGTGGCTTCTGATAGGGGCTAATTTGGTCTATATTTTCTAAGTAATTTGTGCTATATTTGTTATAATTTTATATTTAGATGACTATTGATTCCCACATATTTACTATCTTTTGTGTAGGATTTGTGGAATGAAAAGGTACAAGAAAAGATTGAGAAAATTAATGAAAAAAGAAGCTAAACAGAGAGCAGTTAGCTTGGGATGATTCAAACGAACTAGGGCCAGTTATGTATTAGAAAAAATAGAACAAAACAGAGGAAGTTCGGAGTTGGAACAAAGTCCTATCATCACAGGTTGGAATGGCTTAGCCAGCTCCAATTACTTACTACTAGAGAAGTTTTTTAATACTAACCAGTATTGTTCCATCCATAGCAGCTAGGGCCGGTTGGTTACAATGTTTCCTAAGCGGAAAAGGTCTTTTGAGCACTTTTTAGAAGGAAAAACTCCTATAAATAGAGAAGGATTGTAACCCTAAGAGGTATATTCTTTCTGGGTATAAGAAAGCCTGGAGAACTCCTAGAGAGTTTAAGAAAACACCAAGAGAAGAAGGATCTAGAAAATCTTGGAGAAGAAAAGGAAATTGCTTAAGAAGATCTCAAGGAAAAGAAGGAAGCTTTCTTGTTTATGAGTGGTTTCTTTTCTTTTTCTTTGTATTCTAATTTGGTAATGTTAATTCTTAATATTTTAATTATAATTGAGTTATGAACCATAAGTTTATGTTCTTGAATTAGATTTTTTTTTTATGTATTAATTTTTAATTTCTAATATTTGGTTTGTGATATCCCTCCCATTTTGAATGTAAATGGGTACTACTTTGTATTAAAATAGTATATATGTTGATGTGCAGAACAATAAATGCTTACTTTAATCAAACGAATATTTCAAGGCAATAAAATTTTAAGAGGTGATGAAGGAAGTTTTGATCGTGAAGTAAGAAAAATTGGGAAAGAATTTAGGAATTCTGAGAGACATCATTATGTTCAGTTTAATTAGTAGATTTCATTGGTACAAGAAAAATTTTTTCCGGCTAGAATAAATAATGGACTGAATTATGAATATTTCCTTAGGAAAAATGGTGGATTTTGGGAGAAAGAAAATAAATGCTGAACCATGATTGGTTGTGTATGGTGAAACATCTAGGATGAGGTGGAAAGTAAAATTATGTTATGAGATGATTGGAAGCATTAATTAGCAAGCCTAGTCATCATGCTTAGTCATCATAAGCATTTATTAAGTATGCTTAGTCACCATTGTATCATTTTATCACATGGATAATTTTTATACAACAAGAAAAGGATGGTGGTGGTAGAAGGGCAGCAAGGCAGCCGGGCCAAAGAGCAAAAAAGAAGAAAATGAAAAGAAAAGGGAAAAAGAAGAAAAATGATGGCCATATTGGTTTTATTCACAAAAATATTTGATTGGTTATATATAAAGCTAAGTGGAATTTCAAGATTGATTACAAGAGTGATATGTGGCAATACATGAAAGGTAACATGAAGAATCATGCAAGGATTTTCTAAAGAATTCTTGAGATTTCCATGGACACCTAAGGTGCTACTTAGACCAATCACAAGTCTCCGAGTGAATAAAGATCATTTGATTCTTGTTTGACTTGAAGATCGAAGGTTGCTATAAATAGCAAGAGAGAATCGGTGGGAATGCTTTTATCCAACCAAAAATCAGCCACAAACAAGGAGAAATAAGGAAGAGAAAAGAAAAAGAAAATAGAGTGAGGAGAGAGAGAGAGAGAGAGAACTGAGAAAATAGAGAAGAAAGTAGAGAAAGGAAAGCTTCGTCCTTTTCTTCCAAACTAATCAACTTATACAAGGTAAGGAGTTATTTGAAAGCATTAAAGTTGTTTAGCAAGTTTGGAGGATTATTTTGGTATGAATTATACATGAAACCTTGCATTTTTGCAAAATATGCTTGGAAGTAATTCTTGAGCAAAGCTGTTTTGAGTATACAAATATGTGGCAGATCGGATTGATAGCTTGTGGTTGTGTTCTATGTGCTGATTAGGGGTGGTTTGAAGTTGTTTTAATGGATAACTTATGGTTATATATTGAAGAAAGAATCGAACATGGAAAATAGCATAATTGTTGAGAAAATTGTGCTGTTATGTGAGGTCTGCAAGACTGCCGATTTTGTTGCTATTTTATGATGAAAGTACTGGTTTGGTTAAAGCTGACAATCTATAGATTAAAGAATGACACGAGAGGAAATGAAATGAATAAAGAGTTATTCATGTGATAGAATGAAAAAAAAAAAAAAAAGGAATGAAGGAATAATGGAATTTATCAAGAAAATGGATGAATCAGTGAAATTACCGGACTTTTTTGCTCCAGTAGTTCTATAACATTTCTAGATTTGACAAAGAAAGCTTGTAGCTCTGTAGTTTATGATCATAGGAGTGTTTTGGCACAGGTTTGAGGTTAATCAAATTTATGGATCAAAAGTTATGGTAAAAATAGAAAAAGGTGCCAAATCAGTGATGGGATTTAACTATTGGAATTTTGTGTTCAAAATTGAACAAAATAAACAATAGAATTGGTATTCCATGAGCTGGAAAATTGTACAGGAATGTCGTAAGATTATTTTAAAACTAGTTTGACATCATTTGGACTTGTGGCTTGAAAGTTATGAGCAAACCAAGATTATTTGCCAAAGCTGGAAATTACAAAATTTTCATTAAAGAACAAATAAATTCATAAAGTGGTTTTATTTATGTTCATGGATGAATGAGAAGTTAATTGGGTATATGAAGACCTTATATTCTCGTGAAGAAGATGAAATAAGGAAATAGAGGACAAGCATGCAATGATTATATTTCATTTCAAGTATGGAATGAAATAGGCAATGAAGTGATATCCTTAGATGACTATATATTTAGCCACATGTACATTGTCATCGACAAGCATAGAATGCTAATTGAGTTATGAATGGTTATTATTGTAGGCCGTTCATTGATGACTTAGCGAATATTTATTTTGCTAAGCGATAAGTGATTCAAGGTGTGTCCCTTGATTTTTTAAATCCCGTTTCGGCAAAGTGTTTTCTAAAATACTATGATTGTGAAATTCCTAAATTTGTGAAATACTCAGATTATTAATTCCTTTTGGGTGATAAAATATTTCCGCTGTAACGAAATAATTTTTGAATATAGGAATATGTTTCCTGACATATTTAAAGCTACGCTTCAGAAATTAACATTCCTCAATTTTCAAATCTTTTGGAGTTACAAAGTGTTTTTTGGTACAAATAAACATTTTCCTGATATGAATTTGTATTTTTTTGATGTATTCAAGAAAATAGGTTTTCTTGAGATTTGTAGGCATTGATTGCCAAACTTTTACATAAATCATTTTCTTGAAGATTTATGTATTACAAAGTTGTTGTGCCTTGAAAACTATGTTTTATACGTTGCGTGAGTTTCCTAAATTTAGAAACTATAGTTAATTATGATTTTATGGTTGAACTTGCGTAGGATTATTTTTTACGAAATGAATCCAATGGTTTAGAAAAACATTATATTTGGACTGAGGAATGTGGAAATGTTTTATGAGTCAACTGAACTTTGGTTTTTTAGACTCTGCTTTAATTATGAAATATTCATAAAATCAACTACAAGTATTTTACTAAATCAAATGGAAAACTGAGATTATTAAGAATTTCGAGTTCTTTTATTACTTATTAATCATTGGTTTCGAGCATATAATTGAAAATACCTGTTATAACCTGTTTTATGACAAGTTTTTCATGTTACATGATAAAATCATGAACTCTTAACATGTTTTTCAAGTTACTTGCGAAAATCCCGCCATGTGCCATATTTCATGATATTTCACCCATGCCTTGCATTTACAAGTTATAGAAAAGGATTGAGAACCCTTTTCAATTTCTTAGACTTGAATATGTATTGTGAAAGCATTAAGTACTTAACAGGAGCTATTCTCCTTGTACTAACTTACGTTAGAGATAGATGATCCTAAGTAACTTAGCCAATTTTGAGGTTCGTCTTACTCAAAATAGGGCAAGCGGACATTGGGAGTAGCTAACGCTTGAATAACTGAGCCAAGTGGGCCACAATTCCTAAATATTCAACCCAAGTGGGCCGCACATACCTGAAATCCTGTATACTTGAATTTACATGATTTATACCGGAATTCCTGAAATGAAATATTTTACACCTGAATTTCGGAAATTTTTGCACATGAGTTTCCAGATAAGATTTTCATGATTTCCTAAATATGAATTTTTTTTTTCAGATTTTATACCTGCATTACTTGAATTCCTAATTTTCTACATATGAATTTTCCCAAAATAACACTTGATTTACCTGAATTCCTAAAATCCTGAACATGATATTTCCAGTAAGAGTACATAGATTTTACTATCTGCATTTCTAGATAAACATGAACTCCCGATACTTGATTATTCCTATTTACATTGAGTGCAAGTCTACTAACCTTTCTTGTTTCTACTTGATTTACTATTTAATCCTGGACATAGTACTTAGAATTTCCCAATGTTTCTTTAAGGAAAACATTAGTACACACGAAACTTACTGAGTGTTTAACACTCACATGAGTTTTATTCTTGACACCTTTTAGAGATCAGTCCCAGTCAAAAGATTCCTGAAAATACCAAGGAGTCAAGAGATAGTGTTAAGGATGACCGTGGGCACTTGGATACTACCTGCACTTGGTTAGAAGACTTAATTTTTTTTTATGGCTTTGTGTATCAGCTTGTTCTTGTACTTGAAGTAATATTTTTGAAAAATTTTGCTACCTTATAAGTTATTTTCATTATAAAGACCCCCTTTCTAGGAAGATCAGACGGGACGACATCCCACAATGTAAGGTCCACTCCGGTATGAACATATAGGGTGTTACTTGGTTACTTGAGCTTAATGCATTGAATTAGTTATTCCAAACTAATAAATTAAAAATTTTTTATCTGCCAACTAACTCGAGAGAGGTTAGAGGATAGAATTAGCAATCAAAGTATTAATAATACCACATAGAGATAAGGATATTGCTGTTTCCGAATTGACAGATTTGTGATATCACCTAGAGATAGGGGTGTTACTTCTTTAGAATGTAATTGAGTTGATCTTAATGCTTCTTAGATTTAATTAGGAAGGTAGAGTTACCCTTTAATTAGCTAAGACTAGAAATTTCATAATGTAAGAGAGAGTGAAATTTAGATTTTAATCCCATATCAGTATTAGAATTGGGAATCAACTAATTTAAGGGTGTTTTCTTTATTTAGCATAGATTTAGGTGATTTATTATTTACATGTCATTTCTTCTTATTCTTATTTCTTGGTAATCCTTCTAATTTTTCTTGTGTGAACTTGATATTTTCTCTAGTATATTAGGTTAGTAGGCTATGTGCTCTATCTTTTTTCTTTTATATGCTAGACAATAAAGATTAGAGTGAAGTAAAGGTAATTGCTAAGTTCTTGTGTATTCGATACTTGCTATTTCTTATACTACATAATAGGTATACTTGCATAAATTTGTAGTTTTAGATTTATTATTTTTATTAAAACTTGATTGGTTGTGGACTTTATTAATAATATTTTCTACACACTAAAAAATACATGTAAAGTTTTGGCACTGTTTCTCGGGATTGGTAATATCATGAAAAGCTCGAGCCTTGTTGATTTAGCCATTTATGTATTTGTAAATACCACTAACTTTTATATTTAAGTACTTTGTGAATATATCTATGTTATTCTTTGTTTGTGTTTTTATTTTATTTGCATTTATTTTTGTTTTAGATTTGTTTTTTGTTTTTTTTAGTGTGAAATTACAAAATCACAATAGACAATCATTCGTGGGGATGTATGTGGTGATGGTCGCCAATATAAGAAGGTTATAATTCTGACCAAGTGAAGGCATTGCAAGCTTACGTTGATGCTTATAGTATGAGATATGTTAATTGGAATGTAGTTTCCAGAAATTACCAAGACATGAGCTATAACTTTTATGGGGGTGAACATATCACTTATGAATTTCAATCTATGGGAGCTACAAATTTGGAATAGTATGATCATGCAAGATCATATTAGAAGAATTAAAAGCATATAACCCACCACCTCCTTCGTTGCAAACTAAGCTCTCACTTGAAGACTTAGTGGATCTTTCTTGCCACTCAGTAGATGAATTCATATGATTAATAAAGGTACATCTCGATTCATGGAGAAAAAGGGTGCCAATGATGATGTGTAGAGTTTAATATGCTACAAGGAGCAAGAGCTTTCAAAAATAGATCGCAAGAAGTCCTTGGAGTATGTTAGCTAATTATACCCTTCACCCAATTTAAGGGAGCCAACTTTGTATTTGTAGCCAATGCATTACACAGTAAGGATTTTTTTATCATATCTCTAAGGGTTGTAACACCAGATTTAATGGGATGCTTAATTGTCATGACTCTTTTGAAGGGTTAATGGATGATTTAAATGTTAATACTCTCTTTAGATATAATCTGCATTTATGTGAAGAAAGAATTATTTATGTATCGAAAGAGACTATAAGGAATGAGGTTTATGAATGTAATTTCATTGAGCATAATAATTTCTATGTATCTTACCTTCTCCAAAAGCCTTCATTCTTTCTAAATTCATCATGACTACTTTTTGCAATGACTATTGGTTTTTCTAACTAAGGGCTGGTGAGGAAGAATGATGAGTGGAAAGAAAGTTTTTATATGTTTGGAATTATATTGTTTTATTTAGGAGGTTGTGTCATTGTCATGTTTTGTCTTGCTTAGTTTGGTTCTCAGTTGTTATGTATCTTTTTACTTCCCAATAATGAGAATACTTTCCAACTTAAGTTTGGAGGAGTGAGTAGTTATCTTTATTTATTTTTTTAGAATTTTTATTGCTTTATTTGGCTTTCTTTTATTTTTAGTGTATTTTATTTTGTTATTATTTTCTTTGTGCTTTTATTTTTTCAGGTTTGTAGATTTTCTTCTTGGAAAAGCAACTTTTGTATTCTTCCTTTCGAGTTTCAGCACCTTAGTGTGCATATTTCATTTGGGAAGTAATGCTTAGCTTTCTCTCTCCCTTATTATTTTTTTGTTCCTTTGGATATGCTTTTAATATGTTGATTTTTAGCCAATAAGAACATTGTTTAGTTTAAGTATGTGAAAGTGGTTTGGTAGTATTTTTTTTCAAACTTTCAACAATTATCTTGCTGTTTTCTTTCAGCATGAGAACTTGGTTTGAGACTTATTTCATTGAGTTGAGTTGTGTCTAAATTTGCATATATAGTATAGTATAAGTAAGTATTCAGAATTTCAATTAACCTTATTTATTCTTTAGTAATTGAATGATGCCTCTTCTTTGTGATTTGGTTGTGGAATAATGTGATGAACTGTAAGTTGAGTTGATCAATATTTGTTTAGTGATAATTTCTAGACTTGGCCTAACTTTGAGTTTAAGTAAATAGGAGATGTGAGACGAGTGAAAAAAAAAATGGAGAATGCATTGTCCAGAACTGATTGCATTCTTTTGAGTGAAAAGAAAATAAGATGTGAGAAAAAGAGCGAAAATTGTAAAAGTGAGGAGAAAAAATATTTAGGACTGGAAAGAGCATCTCTTCTGACGAGAAACAATGAGTGCAATTGCTGAAAGAGAAAAACAAGTTGAAAAAAAATGAATCAGAATGTGAAAGAAGGAAAAATTTTGAGTGAATTAAAGGTGGCTAATACGGTAAGTATGAAGCACACTTATTTGAGGCTATAAATTCTTGAAAAAGAGAGAAAATAAGTAAGAAAGCCTTTTGCTACTCAAGTTGTAGAAATTTAGAGCCACAGAGCAAGAATTGGTTTGGTAGTCTTAACTTAAATAAATCACGTTGGTCATTTGCTATAATCGCAAAAGTAAAATGAATTTCAACGAATTGATACAACCTTTTTAAATTCAACTTCGATGGCTTTAGTTATATGTTGCTTAATACATGAGTTTACATGACCTTGTCTTGGTAATAGGTATTGGATTGAATTTTTAAGTTAAAAGAAGGATAATATTTTTACTATATCAACCACTACAATCATTTCATTAATTAGCTATTTGCTTGTTGGATATTTATTGTTGATATCTTGTTTACTTGAGGACAAACAAAGCTTCATTGTGGGGTAATTAATAGAGGCTAAATTGGTCTATGTTTTCTAAGTCATTTGTACTATATTTGTTATGATTTCATGTTTAGATGACATTGATTCTCATATTTTTACCATCTTTTATGTAAGTTTTGTGGAATGAAAATGCATAAGAAAAGATGGTGAAAAGTCATGAAAAAGATGCCAAACAGAGAGTAGCTAGCTGGGAATAATTCAAAAGGAACTAGTGCTGGTTACTTATTGGGAAAAAAGAACAGCATAAAACAAAGGAAGTTTAGAGCTGGAATAGAGTCCAACTAGTGCCTACTAGAAGTGCTTAGCCGACACCAGCTATTTACTATCGAAAGAGTTTTTTATTGCTAACTAATGTCATTTCATCCATAGCAGCAAGGGCTGGTTGGATACAGAGTTTCCTGCATGAAATGGTCTTTTTGAGTACTTTTTGGAAGGAAAAACTTGTTAGAGATATACCCTAAGTCTTCTGTACTTGTACTATCATCATCTAGTTTTTTGTAATAATATGAGGTATTTTATCATGAATAGTATATGGCTTTATGGTCATCAAATGCGTGACTTGATAATAAAATCTTCTAACAAGTGGAATGGCTATTCTTAATTGTGCCTGATCGATTATTATTTGTGAAAAAATAATAAATTATTATTATTTTTTTTTTGTGTCTTGATAGCTAAGATTAGTATATTCATGACTTGATAGCAATGTTTTATTGATCATAGATATATGGAATGTAAAACCCCACCTAAACCAACCCTAGAGTTGGAGGGATGGGATGCATATCATATCATATTGCATAAAAATATATTTCTTGGATAAATTCGCGTGCCTTAGAATTGTGATATAAGGGTTATATAGTTTATTTATGCTTGTTGAGTAGTAAGGGAAAAAGGAAATTTTGCTTAAGATCAAATTAGGAAGAAGGCTTTAGGCTTAGAAAGGAAGAGAATTTGGTTGGGAAAATAAGAATAAGAATTATTATGGTTAAGTGATTAGAGTTTTGTGATCTAATCTCTAAGGTCTTAAGTTCAAATCCCATTATCTAAGTTTTGTTCTTAATTATCCTAACCAATATTTGAATTTCTCTTTTCTTACATTCCTTGAAGTTAGGAATGTCATCATAGGGAAGACACAATGGTAACATCCTAACCATATGATCTTCTCCTAAAAGAAAATCTAGAAGAGTTTTGGTCTCTATCATTTTAGCAATCCTTATCCTAACCTATTTAAATTTAAAGTACTCATATTTCTTTAATTTTTTTTTTCAATTTCTATAAAATGTCTTGGGTAATTCTTGGCTTAAATTTTTGAAATTTCCAGCTTTTAGGATAGGAAGATGACTGAAATTGAGGAAGGAAAATAGGTAGGTGGTTTTCAATTAAATCATTATAGCTTTTCTTTCAAGAACTACATTTTCTTCTTGTTCTTGTTTTGGTTAAAATCTAGAAAATTTTATAGCAATTCTTCATGGATGATTTTTGAAAATTGTAGCAACCTTTGCCTATATAATTCCTGCTAGCAACAAACTATCTTGTGTAAGTAGGAAAGATAGAAATGCCTTGGAATTTCGTAGCTTGTACAGCTTTACCAAACTAGAAATTATCCAACAATCTACCAAGAGTTAGACATGAATGTTGAGCCATCAATTTATGCATAAGATCACCTGAAACTTTTTCCTTTCTTCTCCAAGATGATGGCTAGAAAACCACCATTGATGGACCTTCAAACACTCCTAAGTTTTAGCTGCAAATTCATTTCAAAATGGTTCGAAAATTCTGCTCAAAATCCTTCCATATCCTTGTTAGTGTTGTGCCCTAGAGGCAATCACTTGTACATTGTATATGACATATTTTATTTTAATAAAAGGTATTATTTATCTTATAGTTTCTTTTGTTTACTTTAAGTAATATAATTGTTCGATAATGTCCCTAGTAGTACACTGTGTTAAGAAAATCATGATAGAGATCATGATATGAGATTCCTACTACACTGGATGATGTTAGTACTTAAATAGTCCCTAGTCGTAGTATTAATAAGATAGGACATCATTAATACGTTAAGACTAGCATGTGTTAGACTTCCTGATTCGATTAGACAGTGGTTCTCATAACCGTAAGTATTGAGATACTCAAAGTTAACACATGGATGCTTGTTAATAGAACAAGTTCATTGGATAACCTATCTTTGAGATAATCACATGGATAACTATTTAGTGCCAGTGATATAATCTCAATATAGCAAATGTACAAGTATCCTTACACTTGAGATCTCCAAGGTACTTTGTTTGCTGAGCCTTGTGCCTTGATTCCAATCTCCGGAGCTCGATCGAGGGTCGCATATGAGATGGATATTAGGTACATTGTAAGATAAACGAAAGTAGTTGAGAGGGTTAATAAAGGATTCACCACTCCTAATAGTAGGGGCGAATATCTCACGGCCACTAGTAAGAATTACTACTCATAAGTCCTTGGCCAAGGCATATGTGTATTGGAAAGCATTCCAATTGAGGTACATTGAGAATAGTGGGTTCCTTGTACAAGTATAATGATATTCGGGCCAGAATTAATATATATTCTGGAAGGAGTTGGCACTAATTTCGTACTCCAAACTGAATGAGATATTGTATGGTGAAAGGAGTTAATTGCACTGTAGTTTGTTATTGAAGGGTTCATGTCGAGCCACTTGACTTCCTGGACTCTTAGGTGGTCATGATGTGTTTCTAGATACCGCTCATGATCTAGGAATATGGGTTTATTAATTGATGAATTAATAAACTAATCCTGATTAGAATTAATAATTAATTAAGGATTATTAATTTCAAAGACGTTTGGATTAATTCATGTTCGCAACCAATTGACCAGGAAACCTAATAGGTCACACATAAAAGAGGAATATATACTCAAGATGTTATTTGATAACATAGTAGGGTTTATTACAAGAAAGAGAGGTTGATGTGGCTAAATTATAATTAGTTATAATTGATGGGCCAATTTATAATTCCGAGCACTTGATGGGTTCCAATTGCAATTGGAGAATTGTTTGGAATTCTCAGATGTGATTTTTGTAGAGGCTTTTGGTTATATGAGATATAATCAAAGTGGTTTTATTGTTGAATAAGAAGTCATACAAAAACAAATAAAAGGGCACATATGAAGGAATGGGTGTCAATACTCCTTTTTATCAACACACATGAAATAATGTGTGTTGGGCCATCCTTTCAAGAATATAATGGGGATATGATCTTCATGTTCTCTAGTGAACATTTCTCTCTCTCGCATGACTTCTTCCAATAGGGAATCCAAGACTCTTCTTCTTCTTCTCTCTGGTTTTGCTTATGAAGAAGAACAAGGAAGCTAAACTCCAGCCACCATTGTTGTTTTCTACTAGCACAGAAAATCTTGGTGCTTGTGTGAGATCCTTTGTGTGGATTTCTATTAGAGATAATCGCACACTATGATTGGACATACAACTCTTGTGGTGATTCTTCAAGAGGATTGCTAAATCGCATCACAACTATCTTACTCGAAGAAGGAAATTTTTATTTTCCACACAAACAAAGAAAGGTAAAAATTGTTATCTTTGTTATATATATATATATATATATATATATATGTCTTGTTTTCCACACATATGCGGATCCTGGATGGTATCTTGTTTTTATTTTTCCGTTGCGCCGTATATGATACGCATGAGATACCTAACAATCCTAAGAATTCCTATAGCTAAAATTCCAGAATTTTTTCAGCTAGCCTAACAAAGACAAGAATCGACTTCTTCATCAATTTTCTTCATATTTTCGGCCACCTTGAAGCTATGGACTGAACATCTTGTCTTTTTCATCTACCATGGCCATTAGAGCTATATTAACACACCTCAAAACACTCGTAACTTTACTGCATTCAAAACTTTTCAAACTTGAAAATTAAATTCTAGATTTTCCTCCATTAAACTCTTACATAGCTAGATGAATAAAATAAAAATTTCTCCTCTCTTGTACAATACTTTTTGGCCAGCTATAAGGCTGAAATAATCCTCCATTTCATAATCAATACATAGCTAGTCTATCCACCTACCATTGAAGGACAAGAAACCATCAAGAAGAAAACAACATTAACAAATCTTCTACCTCAAACATCTCCACATTTTTCTTATTTTAAAATTTAAAATAGCTGAGCTCTTTCTCTCTTCCTAGGTTAACCAAAATTTTCCACCTTAGCTACCTCAAACATCTCCACAACATTAACAAATCTTCTACCTTTAACATCTCCACATTTTCCTCATTTTAAAATTCAAAATAGCTAAACACTCGCTCTCTCTTCCTAGGATAACCGAAATTTTCCTCCCTAGCTAGGCCATTTGTCCATCACTTACTAAGCACACACAAATAATTTTCTCTCAATTTTCTCTTGTGTTATCAAGAAGACCAAGAACACCAAGAACACACACTAAACTTCCTCAGCCTCCAATCACCTCTATTCATCCCAAATTACTCCAAAAACTCTCAAACCAACTAAGATTCAACCTATACTCGTCCATAGAACACTCCATAATACTAAAAACACCAAAGTTGATTTTCTATTCGGATCAAACATACTTTTTGTTCAAGAACAAGAAGAACATCAAGCAGGTAAATTCAATCACCTTGCTCCTTCTTCACTTCTTCATCACCATTTTGTCAACATCATAATCATTCTCTCTCTTTCTCTCTTTCTCTCTCTCTTGGCCAAACCATTGGTGGCCATTCTTGAACAAACTTCAGTCAATGAAGGACTCCTCAAGCACTCAAAGACCTTCATTGGACAAGACGACATCTTGAACTCCAACGATCATCAAACAAGTATTTTTTTTCATGACATTCTTCTTAAATTTTCGAATTCAAGGCTTTCAGATGATGGAATTAATAGGTTGATTGAATAAAGTTAGGTTGGAAATATGTATGTGAGTGAAGGGAATAAATTTAATACAAGAAGATTGAAATAAATATTGAGGCTTAGGAATTATTGTTGGATTATACTTTAGGATCATTGTATGTTCATTAGTACATTATGATTAAAGGCTTTATGTCCCTAGTAAGGTTGTTGTAATGAATGATGGACATTATATCACCATTGTTTGATCATGTTTCCATGATGTTATTTTTGTCAATAAATTCCTAGATAATATTATTATTAGTTAGTATCACCCTTGTTGTGATAATTATTCTTACAAGTCTATTTTTGGGCAAATTAGCATGTTATTTATTGAATATATAAGTGTATGAATATATTTAAATTTTTGTGATAGTAAATTCACTATGGTCATTAAAAATTATTATTAGAGCTACTTTTACTACTACTACTACTACTACTACTACTACTACTACTATACTACTACTACTACTTAGTAGTAGTAGTAGTACTAGTAGTAGTATCATTATTTAATTTAATTTATTAATTTCGATAAATATCAACATTTTCAGAAATAAAAATTACCTAAAATATTATTATTTTATTAGATAAGCAAATAGTAATATTTTCAGAATTAATAGTAATATTATTTTCGAAATTAATTAATACCAAATATCTTTTATATTCATATTATTATGGGTTAGTCTTACTAAAATTTTTATTTACACTCATATATTATTTATAAAAAGAAATATTATTGGTAATTATTATTAAAATAATTTATTATATATTATTAAAAATAATTTATTATATATTATTAATATTACTTTTTATTTATTATTTGTTAATAAATAGTTAATATTATAATTTATTATTATTTATAACACCTATTTATTTTGGCTTATCAAATTAATCTTATTCTATAAAAGTACTTTATCAATTAATGTTAAAGCTTAAGACATTGTTTGTTATAACTAGATGTTGTTATAACTAGTTGAGCCTAAGCATGTTAGGTTGAGGGTTATTTATTTAAGCAAGTGTTGTTTGGATGTTGGGATTTATACGCTATATTTATCCCAGGTGGAGCTAGTTTGCCTTGAACCAAGTCGGAAAGCTATTGTATCAAGAAAAAGCAAGAGATCAGGTAAGTTCTTGCATATCAAAATCACTTTGGCAAGTCAAAACATGATGTTTACATGGAAATGTACTTTCAATTATGGTCAATTTTTCTTTTCTTTTCTAGTCAATTAAACAATTTCCAGTTGAACAAGCAATTTTACACAAAACGCTAAACTTTTTCTAAAAATCAACTTTGACAAAAATTTTGAAAACCATAATTATTGTTTCAAAGAAAACACATTAGATGGTTCTTCTTTCCCCAAAAGGGACAAATATAACGTTGAGTACTCAATAAGAGTAGACCGCTAGGACTAATCCTTGAAGGGTTAGGGTAAGTCTCTCAGTAGGTGGCAACCTCTGAGGGGTGAGTCATTCCTAGATAGGATGTCAGTCTTGTAGATCATACCAGTTCAAGTTAGCAAGTACAGTCATGAGAACTGTGTATTTTCAGAGTGGACAACCGGTATGTTTAGATGTAGAGATGGAGGAGTATCTTATCTGGTGGGTTGTACACCTACCTTGGGTCAGAATGCACAAAGTGCGGCATCCTGAACATTCTATTGTCATGGTGCACAAAATGTGGTACCATGGCTATTTCTTTTGAGTGATTGCTTTTATTTTATACAATGTATGGCATTTGAAAGGAAATACCACTCCTTACCTTGTGAAATTTATTTGAGACTTGTCAGCATTTTACTTTTATAAAAGTTTCTCAACTTGCATACATGAACTATTTTACCTAAAGCACCATAAGCACACACGGGCTTATTGAGATTTATATCTCACCACCTTTTTATTACATGCTTTTAGGTTAATCCTGCTATGAAGGTTCTTGATTAAAGATTACCTATCTTTGAAGACTTTTTCTGCATGTATTTCATTTGAGAGACTCTAACAGACATTTGTTTATTTTGAGACTTGTTCATGTATTTTTTTTGGGCTGTAATAAGTTTAAATTTAGATCGTTTCTTTTATTTCTTTTGTGAGTCCTAGTTATAAAGACCCCTTATCTTAAGGATGGGGTAACATCCTCAGCCCTAATAGGGTATGTAAGTAGTGGGGTGTTACATGAAATATCAAGTCGAAACATAAATAAATATTAGAAAATATTATCTTAGACATAACCTATTATGAGAGTACTTCATAGGATATGTCATAAATACTTTCTTTCTAAATAACGATATTCTAAGTCATTCGACATGAATTCATTATAATTTCCTACTTGATGGATTTTATGTCTCGACATTGTCTAAAATCATCTTTGACTAGATGATTGATAAGACTACTGTTAGATATGGAATAAGTCAGAGAGAGGAATGTGAATAATTGTAAAGGAATTTGTCTCTCTCATTATTTAGAGTGATATCCATGGGTCTCTTGACGAGTTAAACTATTAAAATGCATGGTCATACTCAAACATATTAATAAAGAGAATTAATAGTACTTGTTGGAATAGTTTACTTGAAGATCAAGAAATAGTTGATTAAACTATATAAGGATGACATGTTCCATGCCTTATACATAATCAAGATATTGTCTGACAAAAAGACTAAATATCAAACTGTGGTTTGGTTCAAAGAGATCACCGATCTTTGATATATTTGGATTTGGGCATAAAAATCATACAAAAATTAAGCACATTCCCAATCAAGTTTAAATGAAAACGTTGGACCCAAATCACACATATGAGCAAGCGTACTAATCATTATTGAGCATAGGGTTCAAACGAGTGTCAATTCTCAAGGAACAAGTAAATATTAATTACTCATCTTTCATTGTTTAACCGACTCAACAAAGTGAAAATCAAATAAAAAGAAAATAAAATAAAAATATGTACATGTCAAGGATGAAGAAGTATGCAACTCAAACAATTGATTAGACAACCATGATCTTCAAGAACTTAACCATTATCATAATCAATCATTCTGTCAGCACCATGAAGAATCAAGGTAAATTAGCATCACTTGGTCTGTCTCAACTAATTACTACCTTCTAGATAAATTAGCATCACTTGGTCTGTCTCAACTAATTCATCTAAAAGATGCATTAAACACAATCCTTAATTAAATTTCTGTGGTCTGGCAAATTTAAAACATGAAATTAATCAATGAATCCTTAGCTCAGCAAACATCAATTAACCTTTAATTACTCAATCCTCAGCAATTAACCCCTTTGGTCTAGCAAGTTAACATCCAATGAATGCGAAAATTAATCAATTGCAACCATCATCAACCTCTTTGGTCTAGTAAGTTAACAATAGAAACAATCAACTAATCTCGGAATATGCCCAAGTAATTAAATATCAAGAAGAACAGTCAATTAATCAAAAGATCAAATAACTCCAAGAATCATGATTATCTATAACAATTTCAAATTACAATAGAACAATTAAAACATCATTGCCAAGAAAAAGAAAACAAAGAAAAAAAAAAGAACTCATAGACAAGCCTCATTCTTCTTCCTTTGAAAACCTTCTTGTACAACCCTCCTTGAACTTGAAGAATTCCTCCTTAGACTGAGTGATTTTCCATGATGATCAATGAATTCTCCCATTTTCCTTGTCTTTTTCATCTATTTATAGGCTTAAGAAGTGCCTAAACTCGTAGGTACAAAGTTCTTGGCTGAGTAAAAGTTAGAAGATGCTAAAACTCCCCAGATTTCCAAAAACGCGTTAAAAGGTCGCAGCACGCCTTAGGAACAGACCACAGCCGGCGCTGCCTTGGTCCTTCGGAGTCGGCACTGCCTGTGTTCTGTTTCTTCACTCGTTTGCTGATTTTTCTCCGAATTTTGTGCATACGTTCCAGAATGCAGCGGTGCCGCCTCCAGCCTTATAGCCGGTGCCGGTTAGGCTCTGTTCTACTCTGGTTCTCTAATTTTTCTATCGCTTTGAAGTCCGTGCATCCAGTGTACAACCGGCGTTGGTTCCAAGCTTCCAGCCGGTGCCGCCTCTGCTCTGTTTCACGACGATTTTGCTTTGCTTTATCCAAAAACCTAAAATAATAACCAAAATACCTTTCCAAGGTAAAATCTCAAATATGAAAGAATATGAGTTTTTACACAAAATGTATTACAAAAGAGCCTCAAATAACAACGTAAAATATAACCAAATTAGCCCCTATCATATTCCCCCACACTTAGCTCTTTGTTTGTCCTCAAGCAAAGCATCAAGAATAAGTAGAAAAAACACAAGGTTTTACTCACATCACTCAATTAATTCCCAAAACATATCTTCAATTCTTTCTTTACTTATGAACATAAAACATATTATACTAAATCTTTCACAGCCAATGCAAGACTTGTGTACTAATAAATGACTTAGTAGAACCATCACAATACTTCACAATATTCTCAAACCATTAGAAAGAAGTTAGTTCAAAAAGAATATGCATTCCATATGCTTACTTTTCATACGCTCTCTCCACTAATCCGAGACATATTATGATTCTACTTAGATCAAGTAGGACTTTTAAGCTTGTAATGTAAGGCTAAAGGTTTGTAATGCGGCTTGGCAAACGAAGGATATAGGAACATCAAAAGTCAAAGAAAAACTGAGAGTAAGCAAGAAAAGGGTAACCAAAATAAACCTATAATTCCCAACTCTTCTTGCTCTCTTATTCCAAGAACCAATCAAACCACAACCTTATATAACAACCCTTATGCATTTCAAGCAAATCCTGCATTGCTCTTTCTTTTTTTTTTTTTTCTTTCTTCTTCTTCTTTCACCTCTTCTTATCATCAATTCTTTTCCTCACTAGATCAATCAATTTTCCAGCAATGGTAGCAAGTATCTTATATTAACTTACTTTTACAGTTCACTTACCATCCATTTTGTGATTTTTTCACTCTTTTTGTCTTCAATTCTCTTTCAATTCTTTCTTCTTTTACTCCTCTTTTTTCTTTTTCTGTTGCTGTTGCTGTTCTTTTTCATTTACTTTCCTTTCTAGCAGCTTGTTGTTTTCTCTCTTCACTCATTGCTTTTCTTTTTTCTAATCTTTTTTTCAGCTCGCATTCTTTTCTTTCTCAATCTTTCAACTTCTTCCTTTCATTCCACTTCCTCTCTTTTCCTAGCTCCAATTATAATTGATCCATGACTGAAAGTAACAAGTCATGATCTCTCTCACTGCATTGTTCTCAACATACATACACTTTCATCCTTGAAGAGCATAAAGATTTGGAAATTATACAAACTCTCAGCACAAGTAATGGACAAAATATCGTGATGGGTTGTAAAGAAAGAAATCACCAATTTAAGCTCAAAATAGGCACTAGGGATAATATAGCACTAGGTAGGCTTGAAAAGCTCAAACTATCCAAAGAAGGCCTATTACCGTCATCCCTAAGTTAAATCATAAATATCTTTCTTATTTCTCCTTGAGAGGTATTCAAGTAAGTTCTAGAATGCTCCACACATTTTAGAGAAAAAAACAGGTTTAAGAATAATGCAAAGCATTTGATCAAAAATTACTTTGTCCAAGTGTGTGCAAAAAGTTATGCATAAGCCATAAATGATCTAGAACATATGCTCTATAATTCATCATAAAGACATGCACTAAAAATACAGCTTGAAATCTCCAAAAAATCAGAAAATTTTGAAAAATTTTGTTCCCAAGAAAACTAAAGAGTATGTAGAAGACTTGTCAATCAAACCACTCCTCTACACTTAAACTAGACATTATCCTCAATGGCCAAATAAATAGAACCAAAACAATCAATACCAAGGGACCAAAAAGATAAAGGAGAAGAGATAAGAAAAACAAACTTCCATTAATCGTGTTGTACAAGAGCTGAATGCTTGAAGAGGGAGGCATCATCAAAGTACCTATAAACAATACAAAAAAAAAAAATACCAAAGCATAAATCTAGAAAAAAAAAAGAAAGCAAAAATATAAAAAATGGAAAATACAATGAAGAGAAAGTCAAACTAACTAGAACAAAAATATGAAAAGAGAAAGAAAAGAAACAACAAGAGTGAGCAAGACTGCACCATCAGTCTACCGCAGCATGATCACCCTTATCCTCCTCCTCAGCGGCAAGTGTGGAGGTGCTCGCACCATCGTGTGACCTAGAAGAATGCTGCCTCAACTCAGTCAAATGTTGCTTCATAGTAGCTTGCCGTCGTGCCATATCCTTTATAGTACCCTGCAAGCGTAGGAGCATCTCCATTTGCTGGTCAAGGTGCCCCAGTACTATGGTCTTAAAGTCAGTTTAGGAGTGGGACTGAGAACTACCAGCTCTAGCATGTGCTGTTAGTAGTGGCTGCTCCTCCTCCACTATAGGTGGTCTTACCTAATCGGGATGTTGGACCTCGAAGGATGTGAGCCATTTCTTCAATTCTGGGCTGTACTTTTATCCGCAACTCATAAGAGTTTGCTTGGTGACCATATCGTGCTCAGTGGTAGCCTCCATGAGTTCTCCCTCAAGACTCACCCCAAAGTCCTTTAGAATCTTCATGATAACCAAGGAAAAAACAAAGGCTTTTGTGGAAAGACGATGATGAACTACTTCTCTAGTAGATTGAATGATCAAAGGAGCAAGAGGGATAGGTAATGTGTTCATCATCCGGTGCAAAATATAAGTGTCGGTAAGCCTAGTTTTATTAAAACCACTGGCCCGGGGGACAACATTAAACCCAAACATATACACTAAAATGCGAAAGCTGGTTGTCAAATCATTGTTAGGGTAAAAACTGTTAGCTTGGAAGGCATTATGCTTATATAAGCCTAGGGTTGCTCGCGTCCCTCTAACATCCCAATCTGGATCCGACAGAATCTTTTGATTATTTACATCCATACTTTGCCAAATATCATCATCAAAGACCTAGAGGAGGTTAGCTAATTGGTTTTGGGTGATGACAATAGGAACTCCCTTCACTCGTGTTTCAATATGTGGAAGATGCTTATTCCCCTTGTCTGTCATATTAGCATAAAATTCCTTGACAAGTATGGGACAATACCTTCCTTTCAATTGGATTATGGATCCCAACCTAGCCATCTAAACACCATTCCTAATTTGAGTGTCTGGTCTAAGGTGGGGGAAAAGGTACGCTCAACAATAATTTTGTTTGAAGCTCGCCTACTATACCATTCCTCACACGAGGCATCAACAAACTCTGTAGGTCTAAGAGATAAGGGGTCAACAGATGATGGAACTGAGGACGAGGAAGTTCTTGCCCTTTTAGATGGCTGGCTCCTTGCTCTAGACATGGCCAAAGAAGGAATGGAACAATAGGAAGAGGGAACTGAGATGCTCAATCACTAGAGAGAGTATAGCAACCTTCGCACAAAACAAATCCTAAAATGGCACACAACCCTCAACCAAGCTCACAACGCACAAACCCCAAACTCTTTCAATGTATATCAACTCTAACACCCACTCAATCAATGACTGTCAACCACTTCAACACAACTTGCACAATGCATGTAAAAATCCACTGTAAAGCATAACTTGTGCTGATATCCTCGAGACATGCTAGTAAACGTGATCATGTGAATGAAGGCAATATCATGGTATGATGTGATCAACAATGCAGTTTCAATATATTCAAGTACCACCAATAACCATGAGTCTAGCCCAAGCTATATGAATTCTTGATTGTTTACAAGCATGAACAAGTAGTAAAAGCACAATAACTCCTAAGGTAATCCAATGAATGAAACTCAATGAAAAATGCTCAATCATAGCATATATATATCAATTTTCGGCCAACACTGTTCATATAATTAGACAAAATCAATTCCATCAATGCAACCGTAGGACTTAAGTAAAAATCATACCTTTAGGCTTTTCTATGCATGGGCAAGCAAAAGATGTAAACTTTCTGTGAAAATCTACCCCATTTTCTTATGGATTGAATGTGCTATTAGTGTGCAAAATCGAAGCTTGTGATGTGTGTGATTCGTAGGATGAACAAAAAAAAGGGTAAAAGATGTTATGGAGCTGTTTAGAAGCTGAAAAAATCAAACTTTGGGCACTTATAGATGTGAAGCCGGCGCGGGTTGAGAGGATTTGCGAGGGAGAGGAAGGTTTTGAAGAAAAAAGTGGCCAAAATGGCCCTTTAATTGGGGTCCTCCAGACAGGAACCGGTGCCAGCTCTGGTTTGTTCGGGTCGCAATTTTTTTTTTTAATGATGATGCAGAAAACACACGAATGCTGAAGAAAAATACTATAAATAAAAAATTGTCCTTAACAAAAAAAAAATGATAAGTAAAGAAAAGAGAAAAAAAAACTGCTTCAAGCTTTTCCACGGTTGTGATCTCGTGGATTTTCCTCCGTATTCCCTGGCAGTGTCCTTGCTTGACGATCCCCCAGGAATTTGGCTAGTTGACCAATCTGGTTCTCCAAATTGCGCATGGAAGCCTCTAAGTTCCTTGTTGTCGCATCGACTCCTTAGAACTTAGTCTCCGTGGTACTTACCAATTGTCCAATCAATTCTTCCAAAGGTGGCTTTTGAGGTGCTTCTGTGTTGTTCATGGAATTTGGATTCCTTTGGTTACCTCCAAGATTGAAAGAACTTTACCTAGGTGGATTCCCATTACTCCAAGAGAAATTAGGGTGATTTCTTCAGCCAGGATTATAGGTAGAGCTATATGGATTGTTACCTAGCCGGACATTACCTGTAAAAGCCGCTTGTTCAGAAGTTTCTTGGAGTGACCCCATCTTTTGGCATTCATGATTGGGGTGCTCCTTTCCATAGAAATCGCAGTTGACATTTAACACTTAGCCTTGAGGCATCATCAACTGTTCCATCTTTTGAGTTAAGGCATCTACCTTAGCCTCTAATGCCGCCACGGCATCCACTTTGTGCACTCCTTGCACACGAGCCTTTGACCCCAAGAATAGTTATTAGAAGCCAAATTTTCAATAAAGCTCAAATACCTGTTTCGGGGTCTTATGATTGATGGAACCCCCTGCAGAAGAGTCCACCACTTGTCGTGTTGCAAACGTGAGGCCATTTAAGAAGATAAGCATTTGCATTCCCAACTCGAATCCGTGGTGTGGGCATTTTCTTAACATTTCCTAAAATCTCTCCTAACTCTCATATAAGGGCTCAGAATCTAATTATTGGAAGGCAAAGATTTCATTCCTAAGCTTGGCTGTTCTAACTGGAGGGAAATATTTGGCTAAAAATTTTTCAGCTAAGGAATTCTAAGTTGTGATGGAACCTGTAGGTAAAGATTTTAACCACGATTTATCTCTATCTCTCAAGGAAAAAGGAAAAAAGTCTTAATTTAATGGCATCTTCAGAAACACCATTCATCTTGAAGGTATCACAAATCTCAAGAAAACTGGCTAAGTGAGCATTGGGATCCTCTTCTGGTAGCCCGTTAAATTGAACTATATTCTTTACCATGTGAATAATGTTGGGCTTTATTTCAAAGTTGTTGGCATCTACCCTAGGTCTAGTGATACTCGAGCCTGTGCCCGAGATTGCGGGTTTTACAAAGTCGTCCATAACTCTCCTATCATTCCCAGTATTGTTCTGTTGAGCACCATCCATTTCGACAATTAGATTCCTTTGAATTGTTCGGCGAATTTTAGATAATGTCCTTTCAATTTCAGGGTCAAAAGTGACTATCTCGTCATTGGATTTTCGGGTCATGTACCAAGGGTAATACCTAAAAAAAATAAGAAGCAAGTTAGAGGTATATTTATTGGTTAACATACATAAATATAAGGTTACAACGTTAGTAACTTAAACTTAGTCTAAGTTAGTTGGTTAGGTTACGAGGTTATACAAGAATAGACGAAATACAAAAGATAGCACCATTTTGTAGCAAGAACAAACATACATATTTACATATTTACATGGTTAAATCAACAAAGTCCAGGCTTTCATGCTATTATTCCTCGGCAATGGCGCCAAAAACTTAATGTGTTTGGATTTGGGCATAAAAATCATACAAAAATTAAGCACATTCTCAGTCAAGTTTAAATTAAAACGTCGGACCCAAATCACACATATGAGCAAGCGTACTCATCATTACTGAGCATAGGGTTCAAACGAGTGTCGATCCTCAAGGAACAAGTAAACATTAATTACTCCTCTTTCATTGTTTAACCGACTCAATAAAGTAAAAATCAAATAAAATAAAAAACTAAAAAGAAAAGAAAATAAAAATATGTACATGTCAAGGATGGAGAAGTATGCAACTCAAACAATTGATTAGACAACCATGATCTTCAAGAACTTAACCATTATCATAATCAATCATTCTCTCGGCACCATGAAGGATCAAGGTAAATTAGCATCACTTGGTCTGTCTCAACTAATTCATCCAAAAGATGCATTAAACACATTCCTTAATTAAATTTCCGTGGTCTGACAAATTTAAAACATGAAATTAATCAATGAATCCTTGGTCCGGCAAACATCAATTAACCTTTAATTACTCAATCCTCAGCAATTAACCCCTTTGGTCTAGCAAGTTAACATCCAATGAATGCGAAAATTAATCAATTGCAACCATCATCAACCTCTTTGGTCTAGCAAGTTAACAATAGAAACAACCAATTAATCTCGGAATATGCCCAAGTAATTAAATATCAAGAAGAACAGTCAATTAATCAAAAGATCAAATAACTCCAAGAATCATGATTATCTATAACAATTTCAAATTACAATAGAACAATTAAAACATCATTGCCAAGAAAAAAAAAACAAAGAAAAAAAAAGAACTCATAGACAAGCCTCATTCTTCTTCTTTTGAAAACCTTCTTGTACAACCCTCTTTGAACTTGAAGAATTCCTCTTTAGACTGAGTGATTTTCCATGATGATCAATGAATTCTCCAATTTTTCCTTGTCTTTTTCATCTATTTATAGGCTTAAAAAGTGCCTAAACTCGTAGGTACAAAGTTCTTGGCTGTGTAAAAGTTAGAAGATGCTAAAACTCCCCAGATTTTCAAAAACACGTTAAAAGGTTGCAACATGCCTCAGGAACAGACCACAGCTGGCGTCGCCTTGGTCCTTCGGAGGCGGCGCTACCTGTGTTCTATTTCTCCACTTGTTTGTCGATTTTTTTTCGAATTTTGCGCATACGTTCCAGAATGCAGCCGGTGCCAGTTAGGCTCTATTCTACTCTGCTTCTCCAATTTTTCCATCGCTTTGAAGTCCGTGCATCCAGTGTACAAACGGCGCCGGTTCCAGGCTTCCAGCCGGTGCCGCCTCTGCTCTGTTTCACGACGGTTTTGCTTCGCTTTACCTAAAAACCTGAAATATTGACCAAAATACCTTTCCAAGGGTAAAATCTCAAATATGAAAGAATATGACTAGTTATTGCACAAAATGTATTACAAAAAAGCCTCAAATAACTACGCAAAATATAACCAAATTAGCCTCTATCAATCTTCATCTTAACTTGGGTAGTTATAATGTTTTGCTAAAAGCTGCTCATAACTCATGGGCCATATAAAAACATTTTGGGCACAATACCAACATTAAATGAACTTATAGGATTACACATTAAGTGAACAGTTTAAGTTATTTTTCGAGTGATTAGATTCTATGTATATGAAAATGTGTCTACATTCATTGAATCAAAAAATATATCTAAGTTCATTATATTTGGAATTGCATCTAGGCTTAATATATTTAGATTAGTAGATTAATCAGTAACTATCAGATTATCGAACTTTATCTACGTTTAAAATTTAATTTGAAATGAAGAGTCTTGATAAAGGTAAACTTCTGACTATTCTCAAATTTTTGATAGAGAGAAAGAATAAGAATAGATTCAACTGTAAATATGCTTCTTCGTTCTTCTCACATATTGCACCAATAACAGATAACTTTAAAAACCTTAGTGATGTTTAGTTATTTCATACATATTTTACATAGAATTTGAGTTAAATTCTTCAATTTTCATTATAGATTGTTACTTATCTTTCCCAATTTTCTCCTTTTTTGATGTAGATCAAAAGAATAAAAGTTAGAATAAAATTTAAGGAGAAAACAATGAAAAAGAGCTATATGGGGGATGCATGGCATCGTTGGTAATAATATACATGCTGCCGTGTTGCAGTTGAAATTTAGAGATCTAACCCATAGCTGAATTCTTATTATTGTTCATATATTGTTATTTTTCTTTTCATGAGTCTTTTGTGCATATTTATATTATGATTCTCTTATTTGGAATAGTCCTAGAGTTACCGCTTTTAAGTTAATTTTTTGTAGTGCCAATATTTGTAGTTGAGTTGAATATTATTTTATTTTGTAGGACAAAATTCTTACGTATGCATAGAAGGGATTGTGGCGAAAAGTTGGTTGAATTTAATTGCGAGATTGAGAGGACTTTTCGAAGGCTAATTAAGGCACAAAAACAAAGAACTTTGAAAACTTTGGAAATCTTAGTTTTTTCAACTGACTTAGATAAGAAAATAGAAGTCAATCAAGATGGTAATGGGAATGGTAATGATAATGCATGAAAGACGATTGGAGATTATACTAGACCTATATTTTTGGGAACAAAATCGAGTATTGTGAGGCCTCTTATGGATGCAAACAACTTTGAGATTATACCTAATTTTATCCAAATAATTCAAAAAATGGTTTAATTTGATGGATTATTAGATAAGGACCCCAATGCTCACTTAGCGGCTTTCTTAGAAATTTGTGACACACTTAAGAATAATGGTGTAAGTGAGGATGCCATAAGATTGAGGTTGTTCCCATTTTATTTGAGGGATCGTGCTAAATCATGGCTAAAATCTTTACCTACCGGTTCTATTACTACTTGGGAATAATTAGCTGAAAGGTTTCTTGCTATGTATTTTCCCCCTACTAGAGTTGCCAAGTTAAGGAATGATATATTTTCATTTTATTTATTAGAAGGAGAGACAATTTATGATGCTTGGGGAGAGATTTAAAGAGTTTATTAGGAAATGTCCTCAACATAGTTTCGATCTAGGGCTGCAAATGTTGACATTTTATAATGGGCTTAAATTTTCTTCAAAGCAAATGGTTGATGCCTCTCTAGGAGGAGCTGCTTCATCTAAAACCCTAAAATAGATTTTTGATTTAATGGAAAATATCTTATTGAACAACAATTCTTGGGGAATGCAAAGATCAAAGGCTAAGAGTCAAGGAATGTATAATGTGGATATCATAGCATCTTTGGAAGCCAAATTTTTTAAGGGCTTACAAGAAAAGTGGACAAGATGAATGTTACTTCTGCCAAATAAGTTATGATGTGTGACTTTTGTGGGGGAGGACACCCCAATCATGAATGTCAACGAATTGGAGCAGGGAATGAACAAGATGTTGAACGTGTGGATTACATAGGGAATGGAAGACAAGAGAACACTTCCTTAGGTAATACTTACAATTCCACTTAGAAAAATCATCCGAACTTTTCTTGGACTAATCAAGGACAAAACCAATGAAGACCTCAAGGAGTTCAAGTCAATTACAATCCAAGACCCCAAGCCCCTCTAACATTTCATGCCATGTCTTCCACCACCTCCACATGCACAACCAAGACCATCTTTAGAAGACTTAGTAGCTAAATTGGTAACTTCCACTTACACTAGCTTCGAAGGTGTTGAGGCATTCATGAGAAACCAAGAAGCTTCAATTCACAAACTTGAAAATCAAATTGGATAACTTGCAAAGATACTTTTTGAGAGACCATTAGGAATTTTGCCTAGAAACACAGAGGGCAATCCATGTGATGAAAGTGGAAAGCCTTGATTCTTTTCTCTACTATGCTTTACACTTGAATAAATGTTCAGTTTTCTATATTTATTTGTGTTTTTTTTTAATAATCCTAGGGCTTAAGTCTTTATGAGATAAAATTTTCCTTGTTTTTAATTGTTAGGTTTTGAAGTATAGCCTTGTTTTGTCATCTTTTGTGAGTCTTGTGATTATATTTATATACACGACACCGTGACAGTCATGCTGCATGGCACTGTGCATATATGAATAAATTTGACGACGTCATTTTGATTTCAAGTTTCAATAATCAGAAGGTTAACGACGATGTGTAGATCATTACCCCTGGTGTCGTGTATCGTCGAATCCCAAAAAATAAAAAACCCTTCCTTCTTTCATTTCCATATATTTCTTTCAAACCCTCGATGACAGCTACACTATTCTTTCCCATACTCTCCATTGCCATGCATTAATCCACTTGACCTATTACTCAATTTTCTCCATACATTTAAATTTCCTGTGAATTTCAAACTCTTCCACCGATTGAAAACCCTCAATTCTACTCTTCTTTCTGTAATCGACTTGACAATACTGGGATTTGGTTTTGATTTCTTTTTTGATTGTTGCTATTGGAAAATTTGGGACGACTAAGTTGCTACTTACCTTCTAGTTTCAAGAAAAATTGGGTGATTTCTAACTTAAGGATTCGATTGAGTGATTTTGTCTACACTTGAAGTTTTAAGTTGTTATAGTATTGTTTTCCAACTATTGGAATTGAACTTGGAATACTTAGTTGTTGAATTGGGCTATTTTTGGATATTGAAAATTGTTGTTTAATCTGCTTTGATTTCTATTACTTTTGTTGAGCTGTGAGTTATACGTTGGGGATTAAACTATGTTGTTGGTAGGGAATATTTATTGGATGTTTTTGTGAATTCTGTGTTGGGAGAATTGTGAATGTGAGCTTTTGTTTTTTGTGTTATTAAATTGAATGTGTGTTGATCTTTGTTAGATTTGTTTCTTGAAGCTATTGGCAGTCTAGATTAGATTTAATTTATTAGCTTGGTAATTGAGCTTGTTAATTTCTACCTTGAGATCTTGAGTAATGGTTATGAAATGATGCTGAATGTGCATTGATCGGTGAGGGTTGGATTAACTAGGGTGATTGAATTGATCTTAATTACTTTGGATTGTTGAGATTATATTGGTTGAATTGTACATTGTAGTTTGTGAAGGGGGGATTAATATTGAAAAATGTTCAGGAGTAATGGTAATTTGTGCACACACTACTTTGGGTTGTTGACTTATAGTGAATATTGTGAAGAAGGTTGTGTTATGGTGTATTGGGAGTTGATTAAGTAATTGGGGTAATTGACTCTCTTTTCCACCTTCTCACTCCTCACTTACTTTTCTAGCCCTTTTTGTTCTATTTGTTTTTCTTTCCTTTATTCTTTCTTCCTTTATTCCATTCTACCTTTCTTTCTTTCTTCCCATTTGCTTACATTATTTTATATGACTCCTAAACATATAGCCACTAACTTGTCTTCCAAAAGAAATAGAGGAGATGGATCTTCTTTATCTCAGTAGCTTTCTTCTATCCTCTCTAATAGATTTATTAATGAGGAATGCAGAGAGTGGTTTGAGAAGAGAGAGGGGAGAAAGATTATTATTGAGAGGACTTTGGACCCAGTTACAGACCATGATCTTAAAGTCTATCATTTGTTTAGACAAGTTGGTTGGGGACCAATCTTGGGATTGGAAGGTACCTATTATCCTATCTTGATCAAGGAGTTCTATGCTAACATAGATGCCAAAAAGCAAAATAATTTGAGAAACATTGATACTACAGTCAGAGGATAGCCTGACTAGAGAGTTTTTGTCATCCATATTCAGCTTGAGAGATGAGAGGGTATGGGTGGACATCGATACCTATAGCTAGAAGGTAGTGTCTAATCCTCAATGGAAATTAGATGAGGCTAGATCAGCATTATATTGTCTTAGAGGACTGTTGGCACAACTGAGGTATTATATGTGATAGACTTACCTGCACAGTACAGACTATTGGTATACCTCTTGGGCTTCAATGTTGCCTTAAGAGCAAGTGGATTCAATGAA
Source organism: Voacanga thouarsii (assembly GCA_026120185.1). Taxonomy (NCBI): domain Eukaryota; kingdom Viridiplantae; phylum Streptophyta; class Magnoliopsida; order Gentianales; family Apocynaceae; genus Voacanga; species Voacanga thouarsii. The sequence goes on from JANUWF010001502.1 coordinate 531,935, forward strand.
GATAGGCTAGTGGATATCTATCTGCTTCATAAACTTATCCAAACATAGACTATGTAACACCCCTACTAAAGGTAACAGTGAAAGCATATCAAAATCGGATGTTACCCTGTCCAATCACCCAGACAAGGGGTCTTTATAATGAAAAAAAAAACCAACAGAGAATGTAATGTCCAGATCTATACAACAACCCATACTGATGATCACGTACATATTTATAACAAAGAATTTCAGACATGAAAATTTTCATTTAACATCAGTAATAAGGTATATTATCTAAAGAGGAAACATCCAGACCTATTCTGTTGTCACTATGGTATTGCCCTCTATTAGTAGGTCCGCTCAACTTCAGATCCTAAAAAAAAGGTAAGATAAAAGACACGGGTGAGTGAAAAATCACCCAATAAGTCCCGTGTGTGCTTGTGCTTTATCAAAGAGACAGAGTACATAAAACTTTTATGGAATAACATATCATTTGTTTACTGGAAACGATTCCAAAACTCTTTAATGAAGAGTTTGTTCAGAACTCAATCATTTTTGAAAAACTGTATTTCAATTTCAAATCATTGCCCCAATTTCCAAATCACAGGCATTTCTCCAACAGAAGGTCGGCCTGTATGCAAAGCTCACAAGGTTTCGCTTCGGTATCAAGATCTTATTGTGCTAAGATCTCCACCTTATAGCACTTAATCATGCATTGCCGAATAAGTACACCGACTTGCACCGTGTCATCGTACTAAGACCGCAGCCTCCAGTACTCGATCCGTGCGTCACCGGATAAGCATACCAACTTACATCGTGTCATTGTACCGAGACCGCAACTTACAGTACTCGATTTGTGCATCATTGGGAAATCTTTTACTTGCTACTGTAAGCCAGGGGTCTCAATCCTGACGTCAATCACTATCGAGGCAGCAAGAAGTCAAACGCGTCGAGTGTCTTCACTCGGCAGCTAGAGAATGACTGAAAATCAAGAAGCGACCGTAGACGTGTCAATTGCCAAGTGTTAAACGGCTAGCCAGGACGACTCATCTCAATGTCCGATCACTTTGTTTGGAGTAAGACAATCCCCAAAACTAGCTAGGTTATTGATGCGTATTTATTTGGGTATAAAAATTATATAAAAATAAGCACATTCTCAATTAAGTTTAAATTAAAACGTTAACCCCAAATTACACATATGAGCAAGCGTACTCATTATTAAACATAGTATAGGGTTCAAACAAGTGTCGATCCTCAAGGAAGAAGTATGTATTAATCACTTTTCTTTCATTCTTTAACCGACTCCATAAAGTGAAAATAAAATAAAATAAAAATATATACATGTCAATGATGGAGAATTATGTAAGTCAAACCATTATTCTGGAAAACATGATTTTAAAGTATCTGATCATTATCATAATTAATCATTCTCTTAGCATCATGAAGGATTAAGGTAGATTCGCTTCTTTAGTCAATCTATGAAATCACTATCTTCTAGATAATTTAGCATTACTTAGTCTCGTCTCAACTAATTCACCCAAAAAATGCATTAAACACAATCCTTGATTAAATTTCCTTGGTCTCGGCAAACTTAAAACATGAAATTAATCAATGAATCCTTGGTCTTGGCAAACATCAATTAACATTTAATTACCTAATTCTTAGCAATTAACCCTCTTAGTCTAGTAAATTAATAGACAAAAAATATAAAATCAATCAATTGAAACCACCATCAACCCCTTTGGTCTAGTAAGTTAATGGAAATAAACAACCAATTAATCTTGTAATAAGCACAAGTAATTAAATACAAAGAAAAATAATCAAGTAATCAAAAGATTAAAGTAACTTTAAAAATTATGAATACCTAAAATAATGTCAAATTACAAAAAAAAAAAAAATAATAATTAGTACATCATTATTCAACAAAAAGAAAACAAAGTAAAAGAAAGCACTCATAGATAAGCCTCCTTCTTCTTCCTTTGAAGACCTTCTTGTACAACCTTCTTTGATTTGGTAGAATTCCTTCTTGATTTGAGTGATTTTCTATCATGATATTTGAATTCTCTCTTTTTTCCTTGTATTTTTCATCTATTTATAGGCTTAGGAAGTGCTGAAACTCGTTGGTGTAGGGTTTTTGGCCAATTAGAAGTAGGAAGATACTAAAAGTCTGCAAATTACCAAAAATTGCTTGAAAAAATTAGGGCAGCACCTCCTCCTCATGGCACAGCCGGCACCGCCTTGGCTGCCTAGAGCCGGCGCCGCTTTGGCTACCTAAAGCTGGCGCCGGTTGTGTTCTGTTTCTTCAGTTGCTCATCAATTTTTTTTATTGATTTCTTCACAATGCTGTCCAGAGTACAACCAGTGCTAGTTCCAGCTTCCCAGCCGGCGCTGGTTCAGTTCTGTTCTGGTTTGTTTCACTGATTTTTTTGTTACCACGAAGTGCGTGCCGATGGCACGTGACCGGCACCACCTCTGCTCTGCTTTGCGACGTTTTTATCTTATTTTACCCCTAAAAACTGAAATAAAGCACAAAAAAAGCTTTTGAAGGGTGAAATCTTCAATATGAAGAAATATGACTAGTTATTGAACAAAATGTATCACAAAATAGCCATAAATTACTAGAAAAAATATGACTAATTTAGGCCTTATCAATTTTTCCACACTTAGCTCTTTGCTTGTCCTCAAGCAAAGTATCAAAGACAAGTAGAAAAAACATAAGTTTTCAAAGAATCACTCAAATCAATTTCAAAACGATATCTCTAATGCTTCCTTCATTTTTGAACAAAAAAACATATGTTACTACATCCTCCCTAACAAATGCAAGACTTGTGTAAGTGAGTAGTGACTAGTAGAACCATCTCAATATTTAACAATATTCTCAAACCATTGGAAAGAATTTAGTTCAAAAAAGAATATGCATTCCATAAGCTTATTCTTCATACATTCTCTCTACTAATCCGAGACATATCATGATTCTACTTAGGTCAAGACTTTCAAGCTTGTAATATAAGGCTAAAGGGCTTGTAATGTAGCTTGTCAAACGAAGGATATAGGAGAATCAAATATCAAAGAAGTTGAAAGTTTGCAAAAAAAAAGGATAAACATAATGTATCAAGAAATTCCAAACTTCTCTTACTCTCATATTCCAAAATCAATCAAAACCCATAACCTTGTCTAGCAATTATAGAATAGCTCAAGCAAATCTTGCATGTTCATCAATCGTTCTTACTCATCATTCCTTTTTTTTCACAAGATCATCAAATATTTCAACGATAGTGTCAATGACTTGATGTGAACTCAAGTTTTTCAGAAATCCCTACAGCTGAACCACTATTCTTCTTGTGATCTTTCTTCTCTTTCTCTCTCAATTTTTCCTTTCTTTCTCTCTTGTTTTTTTTTTTTTTTTTCACATGCTGCTGTTGTTTGTTTGTTAATTTTTCTCTTTCAATATGTTCTAGCAGCATTTGTTTTCTCATTCTCTCTTTTCTTTCTCATTCTCTTTCTTTTTTCCTTTCCCAACTCAATATAACTATTAATGCATGACTGTAAGTAATAAGTCATGATCTTTACACAAGCATTCTCCCTCAATATTTTCCTACATGTACTTTTATCCATCCACAGCAATCAAAGATTTGGAAGATAAATCAAACTCTCAGAAAGAAGTAATGGGCAAAGTATGATAACGGGTTTTAAGAAAGAAATTAACAATTTAGGCTCAAAATAGGCACTAGGGACAATATAAAATAGGTAAGCTTGAGAAGCTCAAATTATCCAAAAAAGGCCTATTACCGTCATCGCTAAGTTAAATTATGAATGTCTTTCTTATTTTGCCTCGAAAAGTATTCAAGTAAGTTCTAGAATGCTCAATGAATTTGAGTGAAAAAAACAGGTTTAAGAACAATGTAAAGCATTTGATCAAGAACTACTTAGTCCAAGTGCGAGCAAAAAGTCATGCATAAGCCGTAAATGATATAGAACATATGCTTTGTGATCTATCACAAAGACATGCATTAAAAATATAGCTTGAAATCTCAAAGAAAATAAAAAAAAAATTTGATGAAAATTTGCTCTCTCACAGGGATCCAAAAAGAAGAATTTCAAGAAGAATAAATTATAGAAGAATGAGGAATAGAAGAGTTCTCAATCTAACCACTCCCTCATACTTAAACTGGACATTGTCCTCAATGGCCAAACAAATAGAACAAAGAATTAATGCTATGGGACCAAAAATAATGGGAAAGAGATAAGAAAGAAATTACTGCCATTCACTGTGCATTCTTCTGTATAAAAGTTGAGTTCCTAAAGAAGGCATTGTCAAAGTACCTAAAAAGAAAAATACAAAAGAAATACCAAAGCATAAAACTAGAAAAGAAAAATAAACAAAAACTAAAGAAAGAAAATAGCAAAAGAAAAAAAAGTACACATCCAAAAGAAAATGACATGAAAATATAAAGGAAAAAGAACAAAAAGAGAGTGACAAGTAGGGACATGTGTAGAACAAGCATCTCAATCCACCCCATCATCATCATCAACTGTGGACGTGCCCTCACTACCATGTTGTCCCAGAAAATGCTACCTCTGCTCAGTCCATTGCTGCTTCATAGTAGCTTGCCTCCGGGCAATGTCGCCGATGGATTCTTGCATGTGCAGTAGCATCTCCATTTGTTGGGCTAACTGTCCCAGCATTGCAGTCTCAAAATCAGTCCTGGACTGGGGCTGTGAACTACCTGCTCGTGCCCGCGAAGGTGGTGGTGCGTGCTCTTTCTCCATAGGTGGTGGCCTAACCTGACCGGGATACCTGACCTCCTGGGGTGTTAACCACTTTTTAAGCTCCTGGTTATACTTGTACCCATAACTCATCAGTGTCTGCTCCATAACCATATCATACTCAGTGGTAGTCTCCATCAATTCTCCCTCAGTGCTAATACCAAAGTCTCTCAGAATCTTCATATGACTAAGGGGAAGACGAAGGCCTTGGAAGAAAGACGGTGATGAACCACATCCCTAATGGATTGGATAATCAATGGAGCAAGAAGGATAGGCTGGATGGTCATTATTCTATGCAAAATGTATGTATCAATAAGGCGTGTCTCATTAAACCCACTGGCACGAGGTACAACATTGAACCCAAAGATGTAGACTAGAGCTCTAAAGTTGGCAGCTAGATCATTGTTCGAATAGAAACTATTGGCTAGGAAGGCATTATGCTTGTACAACCCTAGAGTGGCTCTAGTCCCACTGGCATCCCAATTAGGGTCAGAAAGGATCTTTTGATTATTAACATATATCCCTTGCCAAGAATCATCATCATATACCTAGAGAAGAGTAGCTAAGTGATTTTGTGTGATAATAATGGGGTTGCCCTTTACCTTTGTCTCTATGTGGGGAAGGTGTTTATTACCCTTGTCAACCATGTTGGCATAGAATTCCTTAATGAGTACTGGGTTATAATTCCCTTTTAGCTATATAATAGGTCCCTACCCTAGCCTTCTAAACATCATTCCAAGTTTGAGGGCACAGTCTAGGATCGGTGCAAATGTACGCTCCACAATAATCTTGTTGGAAGCTCTCCTATTATACCATTCCTCACATAATGGATCAATAAACTCAGCTGGTCTAAGGAACAAGGGATTGACAAATGATGGGGCTGAGGAAAAGGAAAGCTCTCGCCCATTTGGAGGGTTGACCTCGTGCTCTAGACATGTTAGCCAATAAGTAGTGGTAAAAATAGGAGGATAAAACTTCGAAGCTCAAAGGATTAAAAAGGGTTGTAGCTCCCTATTTCAAACACAATGCACAACACTCACTCAACCCTCAACCAGCTCACAACAATAATTCCCATACTCCTTTAAAGTATGTCACATACCCAACAACAACCAATGCAATTCCTTTAATCAATTCAACACAACCTGCAGGATTACATAGAAAGCTCATTGTAAAGCATAAATGTGTTGAACAAACCCAATGTATTTTGAATGTGCATACATGATCATGTGAATGAAGGCATCATCATGGCATTAGCATGATCAAGTGGAAAACAATTCAAGGCCAATGTGCATCACTACTCAATCATCATAATAGCCATAATCCTACCCTAAGTATATGCATAAACTCCCTAATGATCATGTGAATGAATCAAGTACTCAAAAATCATTAACTCATAATATATCCAAAGTCATGAAGTTCAAGAGTTAATTCACAATGCAAGAGAACATTATCGTTCCCAATTTTTGGCAAAAAATATACTCAAAATTAGAAAAATTCATCTACAACATTTTAACTGTGGGAATTCAAGAAAAATCATACCTTTATGTTCTCTTATGCATAGGCAAGCAAAAGATGCAATCTTTTTTCAAAAATCCAAGCAAAAGATGCGGATTAAAGATTAGGTTTTTGTGAGAAATGGAAGGTTTAGGGAATTTTGAACCGTAATATCTATAAACGAAGGAGAAATTGATGTTCTTAAAGTGTTTGGGAGGTAAAAAAATCAAATCTTGAGCGGTTAGGAAGGTGAAGCCAGTGCCGGTTAGAGAAAATTTGAGAGGGATTTGGAGAGTTTGAAAGAAAAAAGTGGCCAAAATGGCCTATTTGGAGTGGGATGCCCGACAGGAACCGGCGCCGGTTCTAGTCCTAGCCGGCACCGATTGCATTCTGTCCAGGCTCCAGAACTTTTTTATTTTTTATTTGGATGAAATCAAAATGATGAACACACAGTAGTAATGAATAATGTAATTTAATTCATGAAGGAATAAAACAAAACAATGAAAATAAAAATTGTTCCAAATCACAAAAACGGAAAACAAAGAAAATGACTTCAATGTTTTCCACGACCTTGATCCCATGGATTTTCCTCAGTGTTTCCTAGCAATGACCTCGCTTGACGATCCCTAAGTAGCTTAGCATGTTGGCCAATTTGGTTCTCCAAGTTGTGTATGGAAGCCTCTAAGTTCCTTGTTGTTGCATCAACCCCTTGGAACTTGGTCTCTGTCGTACTTACCAATTGGCCAATCAAGTCCTCCAATGACGGTTTAGAAGGTACTGAATTGTTATTCAAAGGAGGTGGGTTCATTTGATTTCCCCCAAAGTTAAAAGAACCCTGCCTAGGTTGATTTCCGTTGCTCCAAGAAAAGTTCGGGTGATTTCTCCGACCAGGATTGTAGGTAGAGCTATAAGGATTGTTACTTGGACGGATATTACCTGCAAAGACGACTTGTTCCGTGGTTTTTTAGAGTGCACTCATATTTTGGCACTCATGATTTGGGTGCCCTTCTCCACAGAAATCATAATTTACATTTAACACCTGACCTTGAGGCAACCCCATTTGTTCCATTTTTTGAGTCAACACTTCCATCTTAGCCTCTAAAGCTGCCACTGCATCCACTTTGTGCACTCCTTACACACGAGCTTTAGACCTTGCACTTTCCCAAGAATAGTTATTAGAAGTCAAATTTTTAATAAGAATGAATACCTGTTCTGGGATCTTATGATTGATGGAACCCCTTATAGAAGAGTCCACCACTTGGTGTGTTGCGAACGTGAGGACATTCAAAAAGATGAGCATCTGCATTCCTAGCTCAAATCCGTGGTGTGGGCATTTTCTCAGCATCTCCTTGAACCTCTCCTAACTTTCATACAAAGGTTCAGAATCTAATTGTTGGAAGGCAAATATCTCGTTCCTAAGTTTAGCTATCATAGCTGGAAGGAAATATTTGGCAAGAAACTTTTCAGCTAGGGCATTCCAAGTAGTGACAGAACCTGTAGGCAAAGACTTTAACCAGGATTTATCTCTATCGCTAAAAAAAAGAAACACCATTCATTTTGAAAATATCACAAATTTCAAGAAAACTGGCTAAGTGGGCATTAGGATCTTCTTTAGGTAGCCTATCGAATTAGACCATATTTTGGACCATCTGGATAATATTGGGCTTTATTTTGAAATTATTCGCATCCATCCTAAGCTTAGTGATATTCGAGCCTGTGCCCGAGATTGCAGGTTTTACAAAGTCATCCATGACCCTCCTGTTAATTCCAAGATTGTTATTTTGAGCACCGTCCATGTCTGCGATCAAGTTCCTTTAGATGGTCCACTGGATTTTTGATAGTGTCCTTTCGATCCCAGGATCAAAATCGACTATCTCACCTTCAGATTTTCAGGACATGTACCAAGGACAGCACCTAGAAACGACAAGAAGCAAGTTAGATAGAAGAATTAATGATTAACACAAAAATAAGAATAAAAGGTTAGTCAATAGAACATACTCAAAGTTAGTAAGTTAGACTACAAAGGTATACATACGATACAAAAGATGGCACCTTCTTTCGAAAAGAATAATTGTACATATTTACATATTCACATAGTTATTTATTTATATATTTACATGGTTAAATCAACAAAATCTGAGCGTTCATGATATTGTTCCCCGGCAACGGTGCCAAAAACTTGATGTGTATTTATTTGGGTATAAAAATCATATAAAAATAAGCACATTCCCAATTAAGTTTAAATTAAAGTGTTAACCCCAAATTACACATATGAGCAAATGTACTCATCATTAAGCATAGTATATGGTTCAAATGAGTGTCGATCCTCAAGGAACAAGTATGCATTAATTACTTTTCTTTTATTGTTTAACCGACTCCATAAAGTGAAAAAAAAAATAAAAATATATACATGCCAATGATGGAGAATTATGTAACTCAAACTATTATTCTGGCAAACATGATCTTAAAGTACTTAATCATTATCATAACTAATCATTCTTTTAGCATCATGAAGGATTAAGGTAGATTCACTTCTTTGGTTAATCCATGAAATCACTATCTTCTAGATAAATTAGCATTACTTGGTCTCGTCTCAACTAATTCACCCATAAGTTGCATTAAACACAATCCTTAATTAAATTTCCTTGGTCTCGGCAAACATAAAACATGAAATTAATCAATGAATCATTGGTCTCGGTAAACATCAATTAACATTTAGTTACCTAGTTCTTAGCAATTAACTCCCTTGGTCCAGTAAGTTAGTAGACAACAAATATAAAATCAATTAATTGAAACTACCATCAACCCCCTTGGTCTAGTAAGTTAATGGAAATAAACAACTAATTAATATTGTAATAAGCACAAGTAATTAAATACCAAGAAAAATAATCAATTAATCAAAAGATTAAAGTAACTCTAAAAATCATGAATACCTAAAATAATGTCAAATTACAATAAAACAATTAGTACATCATTGATCAAGAAAAAGAAAACAAAGTAAAAGAAAGCACTCATAGACAAGCCTCCTTATTCTTTTTTTGAAGACCTTCTTGTACACCCCTCCTTGATTTGAGTGATTTTCTGTTATGATCTCTGAATTCTCTCTTATTCCTTATGTTTTCCATCTATTTATAGGCTTAGGAAGTGTTGAAACTCGTTGGTGTAAGGTTTTTGGCCGATTAGAAGTAGGAAGATACTAAAAGTCTGCAGATTACCAAAAATCGTGTGAAAAAATCCGGGCACCGCCTCCTTCTCAGGGCACAGTCGGCGTTGCCTTGGCTACCTAGAGCCGGTGCCGGTTGTGTTTTGTTTCTTCAGTTGTTCGCCAATTTTTTTCTTGATTTCTTCACAATGCTTTCCAGAGTACAGCCGGCGCTAGTTCTAACTTCCCAGCCGGCACCGGTTCGGTTCTGTTCTGGTTCATTTCACTGATTTTTATCACCTCAAAATACGTGCCAACAGCACGTGACTGGCAAGTTCCTCTGCTCTGTCCGGCGCTACCTCTGTTTTGCTTTCTGACGTTTTTATCTTATTTTACCCCTAAAATTTAAAATAATGCACAAAATACCTTTCCAAGGGTAAAATCTCCAATATGATGAAATATGACTAGTTATTGAACAAAATGTATCACAAAATAGCCATAAATAACTAGGAAAAATATGACTAATTTAGGCCCTATCAGTTGCTTGGGGTCGTTTACCTCTAACACAAGCTAGTACAAAAATGAAAGTCTTTGCTGAGTACTCAACGTTAACAATACCAACCCTGTCTGACTGATCAGGCCAAAGGGTTATCTGAACTCGTAGGATTTTCAAATCAAAACATTTTTGGGGCAAAACAACACTTTTTCAGAATTTGATCTTACTGACCCGCAAGTCAGATCATCATTCACATAGGCTCCACAGAGCCAATCAATTTATTCCGTGGCACATCATGCCAATAAAATAATTTCAAGGATTAAAAGTCGTTTTCCAAAAGGCAATCTCATCACGAGATATCATTTTCCGAAATCATGGTGAAATAAGATAAAGAGTTCTGTTCACACATCAAAATATGTTTCCAAGAGTGTTCGGGTCGTTTTCTCCATACTCGATCACAAAATTCATTTTTCAAGGGCATTCGGGTCATTTTACACATGCCCAATTCCAAAAGACTTTTTGAGGGTAGTCGGATCATCTTACCCTTACCTAATTTGAAAAGTGTTCACAAGAGTTCCAATAAGGATATTTCGGCCATTTACTGAATACCCAATTCCAAAGATTTTCATAAAACATTCCAATTAGGACATTTGGATCATTTTCCAAATACTTGATTCCAAAAGGAACTCATTTCAATAAATTCAGAATTCTAATACAAAAAGAGCATTATATTTAAAGTTTCCAAACACATTTCAATAAAATGTTCCAATAAGGGCATTTTGGTCAATTTACGATTACCCGATTCTAAAATTTACCATTTTTTGAAAATTTAAAATATTTAATCCAAAAAGGATTAAATTCACAAAATTCATGCTTTAATCATCCAATGAGGTTTCCAAGCCAATTATGATGTTCAATTGAGCTCAAAATGGAATAAAACAATTCTTACTCAGATAAACCTTAAACATATTTAGGGAGTTTCAAAATAGTGTAAAACATAGCATTTCATGGAAAAACAAAGCACGCTGGCTTTCAAAAGGTTTTAGAAATCAAAGGGACTCACCTCGTGTCCTAACTAAACTCTTTCCGTTTACGGCCGTTCAACCATCGTTTCCACTGTTTTCAACGTTTCGTTGGTTGTTTATCGACAAACCTACACCGAACATCATTTTCGGATCAAATCGTGTTCGGTCGAAAAATAGCCAACGGTTAGTCGACATCCAACCGACGTTTAGCCGATGGGGCCAACTGTTAAGGAAAACATTCAACTTTCGTTTACGTCGTTTTTTCATCGTTTGATCAATTATTTCATTTTTCTTTTCCCACTTCCTTCCTCCCTTCATAAACAAGGGATTCACTTCATATTTCCTATTTATTTCATCCAAAATCATAAAATTAATCATCCTTAAGTTGATCCATTTTCGAACTCATTTTTCTGGAATTTCACAGATTGACACATGATTTTGTTTTGCACATAACTTTCAATATACAACTCCGATTTGGCTCTATGATATACCAAAATTATCATAAGACTCTTAAATTTAATTATGAATAGGCCATTTTTAGATTTATGGTTCCAGTAATACGCTACTGGGCAAAAACCGCCCCAGTAGTTTTGTCTCAATTTCACTATTCATTCTTTCCTTTTTTTCCTTTAACCTTTAGCACCTTGGAACCATTAATTCAATCAATCCTCCTTCAAATCATCTTTAATTATAAATTTTCAGATTTCTAGTAGCTCACAAAAGTCACACTTATTCAACACAAATTCATTTCATCTAATCAAAAGCTAGTTTGAACTAATTTTCCAACCAAGTAAATTTCATTTTTACTCTACTTTGATCATCACCTCTTCAACCAAAAATAAGCCTTCAAGCTACCATGCGTTTTGTATTCTTCGTGTGATTTGCTCCAAGAACACCAAGGCTTCATCTAGTACACCAAGAACACACACTAGCTAGCCTTTTTGTTTTCTCTTGTTTGATCTCTTTTTCTCTTGGTTTTTCCTTCTCTTGGCTGCCAAAATTCATGCTGTTTAACAGCCCTTTTCCACGACCATTCACCCCTCAAATCTTGGCCTTTCATTTCTTGTTTTGGTTTAATTGAATGATGGATTTATTTAAGTGTGTTCCAATAGGATTTTTACACACCAACCACTTTTTCCTCCACAAAATTTTCCTTTATTTCTCCTTGCATGGCCAACGAAATTCTTAGCCAATTTTCAACCATTCATTCATCTTCTCTTGGTATAAATATTAGCCAATTATATTGCTTAAGATCTTAATCAAGTGGGCCCACGAGTGATGTGTTCCAATCACAAAATTACAGATCATTCTTCATTTATTTTGCAAAAGCTCATTTAAGAAGTCTTGCATGCATGAATCTTTCATGCATCCTCTTATTATTTAACACTTGTCCTTGGCCACCAATCACAAGAAGCCACACATCCTATTTTCAACTGCATTTTCCTATTTTCTTCAGAAATGACCAAAATCGGGTCCGTAATAAAAAAATATTTTATTTCACCAATCAACTCCAAAAATTTCACTGAATTCATTGGTAATACTTAAATTCTTCAATTCCTTCTCTCCTTATTCAAATTTGCGATCAAAGTCACGGGCGTGGTCAATATGACGAAAATGCCCCCGATACCTCGGGTAGCATAATTCACACCAAAACGTGCGTTTCATTGCATTGATCAATTTTTCTTTTTAGAGTACCCTACAATTCTTATTTTTTTAAAGAATAATAACCTTCTAAAAATTTAGGTTACGGGTAGAACAAATTCAATAAGTACATTCAGGTCCCTACAAAATATTATTATACCAAAATATTTGTCTCATTATACCGATCATCTTTTGTTCTAGCCATTGATATAAATTCTCATCCTATTATAAATAGTAGCTAATTGAAAGTAAAAGGTGGGGTGTTACAGACTATCCCTTTAGCCTCCCATATCATTTCTTACATGCGAGATGTTATCTTCTCTACCCACCCAACCAAGCATTTGCCTTTTCTCTGGTCATCACAAAGATCTTTTGGCATTTTCGTGTTCCCATAGAAGTGAGATGACTGCTACTACTGGAGTTACTGATATTGTGAGTGATAGAACATTAGTCAACTGTAGATATAGTTATGATGAGGACAATAAGACATAGCTAACTCATAGTCAGTTCAGAAAGAAGATGGTCAGGGACGGAGGCAACATCCTCCTCCACCACAGCAACAACCCCCATTTACCAAGACTGATAGAACTGAGTCTTCAGAGGCCTAGAGGCCTAATATTGGACGTCCTTCAGCTACTGTTGAGTTTCAGGCCAAGATTCAAACTCGCTTTGCAACGTTGACCAACAGTGTACTTTTTCTTCAGACTACAGTGGTACAGCAGGGACAAATAATAGCTCAATAGTAGCAGTTGATAGGTTAGATAATGGGACTTATAAAGTAGTAGGGTCAGACTACTGTAGGATATAAGGAGTAGCTCAAGATGATCCTAACCGAGATCCAGAATATAGCTTCAGAAGTTGATTATCTCAGAACCCAGCAATCTACCACAGCTGGATTCATTCGTACTGTGTGGGATAGGCTAAAAAGCTATGGTTGTCTGGGACCTGATGAGCCAGAATATCCACCACAGAGATCTCAGAGTAGTAGAGGAGGCAGAGGAGTACACGGTTACTTTTGAGCTATTTAGCCTTTTTTTTTATTTTATTTTTAGTGCTAGGATTATAGTACTTTATATCTAGCACTTTCCGTATGTTATTCATTTCAGTACTTTAGTATTATATTCTAATCCACTCTACTTATATCAGTATTTCTTTTTGGATGATTGTAGATGAAACTTTCATGGATGCAGCTAATTTTGATCTATTTTTTCCTTAATACGATATTCGAGGTTTTAATCACTGGGGAGTATTACTCTATTTTCTTTTCGCTATTTTATTTTCGTCCCATTATATACACGTTGGATATCATTTTAGCCAATGAGGACATTGTGTGTTTCAAGTGTCGGGGAGAGATATAATTGAATATTATCCTTACAAGAATTTTTGAAAAACTTTGAAAGTGGGGGTAAATTGAGCTAAATTTCTTTTTTTTTTAATTTTTGGCATATTTTGACTTGTGTATATTTGGTAAATGCGTATATTTGGTGTGATATATGCCAAGTCTTGAGAATTTGGCTTAACCTTGCCTATGTTTTAGTAAATTTTGTGACATTGTATTTCTTCAGGATTGACGGGAAAATTGTGATGAAGCATAAGTAAGGAACTTTAGCCTATTTATATTCTATGATCTTCTAACTAGTCCTAATTCTGGGTTTAAGTAAATGAAGATTGGGGTAAGAAACAGAGCTATTAGAGTAAAACAATGCAAATGCTAAAAAATCACTCACTATACCTTTACTAGGCATTTGTATTACTTTACCCTAATAAGGGTAATGTAAAAGCTGAAAGATTTTTATTCCATCTCTACTAGGCAATTATATTTCCCTTACAAAAACAAGCATATGGACCAATCATCCATCTACTACTCAGGTTTTAGTAGCTTTTGAAAGACAAAGAACTTAAGTAGCCCTTATTCCTGGCTTATACAAATTACTGGAGTCATATTCTTGTACTAAAAGATAGGATGAGATTGAATTGAATTAATATAGACTTGTTTAATCTAAGTTCGATGGCCTAGGTTTATCTCTCTAAATGCACAGGTTTACATGATTTTAACCTAGTTAGATGACTTTGAACTGAATTTTCATCTCAAGAGAGTTTGAATATGTTTTCCATAACAGTCATTACTGTCAAGGATCCAATCTTGATATACATGTTTTTTGTTTGAAATGTTTTGATTGTAAGAATTTGCTTGAGGACAAGTAAAAGCTTAAGTGTGGGGGAGTGATATTTGGTTATTTCATGCATATCTTATATAGTATTTGAACTTAAATTCTTCAATTTTTATTATAGATTGCTACTTATCAAAAGAATTGAAGTTAGAATAAAACTTAAGGAGAAAACACTGAAAAAAACCTATATAGAGGATGTACAGTACGGTCGGTAATTATGTAGATGCCGCCATGCATTAGCTAAAATTCAGCGATTGATCTTCTAAGCATTCACAGTGCTGTGTAGGTTAGTATACACATCTCCATGTAGTATTAGAATTCAGAAACTGCAAAACATCAGAAGCTCTACGGCAACCCCGCACGTGGCAATAATAAGCACCATGACATCATTTTAAGCTGAATTTAGAGGATCAAGGCATGCACGGTGCCATGCATGTCTATGTTTATAGCATTATGCAACATTGCAGATTGTGCTCTATTCAGTACATTTAGGGCTTTTCATTAGAAAAACTATAAATAGCCCATCCTTAGAAAAACCTAGGGAGAGCCACCCACGAATTTCATCAGAGAACCTCTTCTAAGCACATGGAAGAGGAGAGAAGAGAAGATCAAGGTAGGATTTGAAGAGAGAAAGAGCTCTACAAAGAGAATTGCAAAGTAGAAGAAGAGATTTGTCCATGATTTTTCTTCTTTTTCCCTTTGTAATTTGATATTATGGATGTTGATTTGCCTAGAATTGAATTGTAATTAAAGCATTATACCCTATTTTACTTTTGCATTGGATAAATGTTTGGTTAATTAATTTATATTTTGAGTAATTTGGTACCTGGGTTTGATTGATTTAATTTAATTGATTAGATAATTTCTTTATATTGAACTTGAGAAAGGATGTATAAGATGGGTTTCTTTTGATATTAATCTAATAAATTTATTTGTCTCTTGATGAACTTGAGAAAAGATTTGGGGGATTGAGAACTTTGTGGTAGATGAAGTTTTGGGATCACCTAGAGATAGGGGTTCTTGATATTTTTGGCTTATTGAGATTTCCTCAATTATTATGCATCATTGGGTTTAATTTGTGAGATAGAGATATCTATGGGTTGGATCCTAGGACAGTGAATTCACTACTTGAAAGTGAGTGGGTTTTACTCTATTTTGGAAATCTTGTTAAACCTTGAATTTGAATTCAATTGACCCAATAATGTTCTTATTTGTGTAATTGTTGGGGAATTCTCTTTTATTACACGGCTAATCTCATTTTCATATTCAAATCGTGCCTTGTGATCTTTTTTACTCTACTTTGTAAATTAGGTTGATGTATTTGTGTGGTACTCTTGTGTTGTTAGTAATTAATTAGCTTATTCCTTAGTTTGATTGATTGAACAATAGAATTGAAGTGGAAGCAAGGATAATTGACTTAGTTCCTAAGGATCTTTGATGCTTACCAACTAGACTTTATACTACATAATGGGTATACTTATCAAGTTGTGTGTGTGTATTTTAGTGAATTAGTATTTTATTTTTAAAACTTGATTGAGTTTGGGTTTATTTCTTTACATATCTATAGTAGATGCACAATGCACGAATACACACCTAACAACAAGCCACTAGTACTCCTCGGTTTTTAGACTCAGTTTGCCATGTGTACCCTATAGAGAGAATTCACAGCAGACTTACCATGTGGTCTGTGAAAAAGGACAGTATTCCATGAATCTTTTGAGGTATGATATGTAGGCAATCTCATGCAAAATCAGATTCGCACAGCAGAAAATTTGAGATATACCAAAACTAGAATTTGCAAGATGCGAAGAACAAAAGAACAAGAAGAGTAATATACCTTCTATGTACGGCACTATAAATTTAAAATTTCAAGACGTGAGGCGCGATCCAACAAACCTCTTGATCAAATAGCAACCGGATGATAAACCGTTTATCTTGCCTCTTCAATCTCAAAATGAGATTGACTCTAATAGTAATCCACATGAGGCACGCTCTCAAGAATGCCAGAACACTGTCTCTGTGCTAGCAGAGAAAGAATGGCGGCTAGGGTAAGATCATAGAGAAGAGAAGAAGAGAGTCGTGTGTTTATTTCAGAGGGAAAATTTTTTCCTTGTGTGGTTTTTTTTTACACAAAAACCGCTTATTCTCCTGCGAAAAAAAAAACCAAAAAACAACGTGAATCATATGTCTTGGGAATTCTAAAAGAATTAGAATTCTTTAATTGTAATTGGAACCTATAAGTTCTCACAGTTATAATTTTGCCTAGAAATTATAAATAATCATAATTTGGCCTAAAAAACTTCTACTTCTCACAATTAACCCCACAATGTTATCATATAATATCTCGAGTACATAATCCTCTATTATTTGTGACCTATTAGGTTTCCCGGTCTATTGGCAGTGAATATGAATTAATCTAAGTGTCTTTAAAATTAATAATCCTTAATAATTTAGAATTAACTTATTAGTTCTAAACAAGGTTGGTTTATTAACTCATCAATTAATAAACTCATATTTTGCATATCTTTAGCGGTATCTAGCAACACATCATGACCACTTAAGAGTCCAAGAAGTCAAGTGACTTGATATGAACCCTTCAATAACAAACTACAATGTAATAAATTCCCTTCACCATACAATATCTCATTTGGTTTGGAGTACAGAATTAGCGTCAACTCCCTCCAGAATATTTATTAATTCTAGCCCGAAGATATTAGTACCTATACTAGTAATTCACTACTCTACATGTGTATCAATTGGAACTGTTTCCAATACACAATCACCTTGGCCAAGGATTTCATAAGTTGTAATTCCAGCAAGTAGCTATGAAATATTCACCCCTACTATTAGGAGTGGTGAATCCTTTATTGACCATTTCAATTACTTTTGTTTATCTCACGTTGTACCCAATATCCATCCTATAGGTAGCCCTCGATCTGGCTCCAGAGATTAGAATCAAAGTACAATACTCAGCAAATAAAGTACCTTAGAGATCTCAAGTCTAAGGATACTTTCACGTTTGCTATAGCGAGATTCTATCACTGACACTACATAGTTATCCATGTAATTATCTCATAGTTAGGTCATCCAATGTACTTGTTCTATTAACAAGCATCCATGTATTAACTTTGAGTATCAGAATACTCACAGATGTGAGAACCACCGGCTGATCAAATGAGAAAGTCTAACATGTGCTAGTCTTATCGCATTAATGAAGTCCTATCTCATTAATACTACGACTATGGATTATTTAATACTAACACTATATAGTGTAGTAGGAATCTCATATCATGATCTCTATCATGATTTCCTTAACACAGTGTTGTATTAGGAACTTTATCTAATAGTTATTTTACATGAAAGTAAAGAAAATACACTAAAAGATAAATATTACCTTGTATTATAAAATAAATATGTCATATACAAAATACAAGTAATTACCTCTAGGGCATAATACTAACAAACTTTCACTTGTACTAGAGCCAATCATTCATGTGTCTAATACCGAATGACACAACATGTCTGTCATGTTTCTTCTGGGATAGTACTTTTGTAAGTGGGTCAGCTATGTTCTCATCCGTGGGAACTCTCTCTATCTTTATATCATTCCTATCTATGATTTCCCGGATCAAATGATAGCATCGTAATATGTGTTTGGATTGTTGGTGAGATCGTGACTCTTTTACTTAAACAACGTTGTTGTCACAATACAATGATATTAAAGTAACAACGCTACGGAGCATACCCAGTTCCGACACTAACTTCTTGATCTAAATAGCTTCTTTAGTTACTTCAGAAGTGGCTATGTACTCAACTTCTGTCATAGAGTCAGTAATAATCTCTTGTTTGGAACGTTTCCAACTTATTGCCCCTCCACACAACGTAAACACATAGCCAGATTGTAATTTGAAATAATCTTTGTCAGATTCAAAGTTGGCATCAGTATACCCATTTACTTTTAAATCACTTTCTCCATAAACTAAGAACATATCCTTAGTCATTCGCAAGTACTTAAGGATATTTTTTACAACCACCCAATGACCCTCACTAGGGTAAAATTGGTATCTACTCGTCAAACTGAGAGCACAGGATATATTGGGCATTGTACATATTATAGCATACATGATAGATCTAACTGTCGATGCATATGGAATCTTACTCATGTGATCCTTTTTAACTTGTGTCTTGAGAGACATCGATTTTGAAAGGCTTATCCAATGGGACATGAGTAAGAAGTCCTTTTTAGATTAATTCATGCTAAACCTCTTTAACACTTTATCTATGTATATAGACTGTGAAAGACCTAGTAACATGTTTGACCTATCTCTATAGATCCTAATTCCAGGAATATAGGTTGCTTCTCTAAGGTCTTTCATGGAGAATTGTTTGGACAACCAAACTTTAACTGATTGAAGAACAGGTACATCAATTCCTATTAGCAATATGTCATCTACATAAAATAATAAGAAAACAACTGTGCTTCTACTAACCTTCTTGTACATATAAGGCTCATCAATATTTTGAATAAAACCGTATCCTTTAATTGTTTCATCAAAATGGATGTTCTAACACCAAGAAGCTTACTTAAGTCTATAAATGGAACTTTGAAGCTTGCACACTTTTGTATTATCATTGGATGTGAAACCCTTAGGTTGTATCATATATACTTCCTCAGTTAGATTTTCATTTAGGAAAGTTGTTTCCTTATCCATTTGCCAGATCTCATAATCATGATGAGCGGCAATGGTTAGGAGTATCTTGGTAGATTTTAGCATAGCTATTGGCGAGAAAGTCTCATCATAGTCAATACCATGTTGTTGGCGATAACCCTTTACCAATAGTCGTGCTTTATAGGTAACTACGTTACCATCCATGTCAGTTTTCTTCTTGAATATCCATTTGCATCCAATGGGTTTGATTCCTTTAGGCGGATCAACCCAAGTCCATACTTGGTTGTCGTACATGGAATCTGTCTCTAACTTCATGGCCTTAAACCATTTGTCAGATTCTAAACTATTCAAAACTTCCTTGTAGGTAGTAGGCTCATCTTCATCTATGAGCAATACGTCATTGTGGTCATTTATGAAAAATCTATATTTCTTAGGTGCCACACGTATCCTACTCGACCTATGAAGATCTTGTGCGGTAGAAGATTTATCTATTCTCTTAATAGATGTGAGATCAAGTGATTGATCCTTATTTGTTTGTTCTTTGTAAACTTCACGAAGTTCAATTTTACTCCCACTGTCCCCTTTGAGCATGTGCTTCTTCTCTAAGAAGACAACATGCTTTGAAACAAACACTTTATTTTCAAAAGGGAGAAAGAAGTAATGCCCAAAAAATTCTTTCAGATATCCCACTAACAAACACTTGTTAGACTTACTATTAAGTTTATTTGACTGTAGCCTTTCGACAAAGGTAGGGCAACTCACACTCTCAAGTGAGATAACTTTGGTTTTTTGCCAAAGAATATCTCAAATAGGGTAGTATCAATCATTTTTTATGGAACTCTGTTTAGAATATAAAAAAAATTCTCTAGTACGTACCCCCAAAACGATTTTGGCAAGTCTTCAAAAGTCATCATGGTCCATACCATGTCTAGAAGGGTTCGATTCTTTCTCTCAGATACACCGTTATATTGAGGTGTATGTGGTGGAGTCTATTGAGATAATATCTCATTGTCTTTAAGATAACCTTGAAACTCTTGGCTTAAATATTCACCTCCTCGATCCAATCTTAGAATCTTAATACTTTTACCAAGTTATTTCTCTACTTTATTCTTGAAGTCTTTGAACTTTTCAAAAGCTTCAAATTTATATTTCATTAAATATAAATACCAATATCATGAATAATCTTCGATAAATGTTATGAAATAGATATAACCTCCTCTTATTTATATAGATATTAGGCCACATACATTAGAATGTATGAGTTCTAATAACTCTTTGGCCCTTTCTCCTTTTCCAGGAAAAAAAAAAAAAAAACGTTTTAGCCATTTTCCCTAGTAAACAAGGCTCGCAAGTGCCATATGATACATAATCAAATAACCCTAAGTCACCAAGCCTGTGTAACTTAGAAACACGATTCTCGTTTACATGGCCTAAACGGCAATGCCGCAAGGAAGAAATTTTTGGGTTATCAATCTTTGGTTTCTTATTGTTTATATTGAGAATTGGATTATCCATGTTTAGAACATATAAACCATTAACTAAAGTTGTAGAACTGTGATGAATATCATTCAATAAAAAAGAACAACTTTTATTCTTAAATATCAAATGAAATCCATACAAGTCTAAGCATGCAACTGAGATAATATTTTTCATTAAAACTAGTACAAAATAATAGTTTTTCAAATCTAAAACTACTCCAAAAGGCAAGTTCAGCTCGTATATCCCCACAACAAGTGCAGTAACCTTTGCTCCATTTGCAGTACGCAGGTCCACATCGCTTTTCTCTAGCCTTCTACTACCCTTTAGTTATTGCAAATTATTGCAAAAATGAGATCCACATCCGGTATCCAATACTCATATTTCATCTCTAAAGATAGTATTTATTTCAATCATAAACATACAAGGAGTAGAAGTGCCTATAATCTTTTTCTTCTGCTTCTTTTCCTTGACGATCTCGAAATAGGCTTTGCAGTTGTGCCTCCAGTGGTCTATTTTGCGACAGTGATGGCATGGGCCTTTAGTGACTGCATATTTCTTCTTCACACCACATTTGGGCTTAGTAGGAGCCTTTTTCTTCTTCATTTGAAGTTTCTTCTTGGAAGAAGAAGATTCTACCATCAAAACCACATTGGAATCCTTCTTTATAGAGGACTCCGCAGTCTTGAAAAATTGATCAACTCAAGAATAGTGTACTCAATCTTGTTCATCTGATAGTTAATCACAAATTGTGAAAAACTAATAAGTAAAGATTGTAGCAGTAAGTTAACACTTAATTCATGGTCCATTACAAACCTAAAAAATCCAAGCTTCTCAATCAAGCCCAGCATCTTCAGCCTATGAGTAGCCACAGAAGCACCCCTCAGCCATTTTACAACAGAATTGTTGCTTCGCAATCTCATATCTCTCTATTCTGGCTTAAGCATCAAACAGCTCTCGAAGATGGAGGATCATCGATTGAGCATCTATATGCTCGTGCTGTTTTTACAGCCCAAGAGTCATTGACGCCAACATGCTATAAGATGCCATATCACTGTCCTCCTTGTGCTTTTTGTGGACAGCATGCTCATCAGCATGAGCATCTTGAGCTGACGGTGGAGGAAAAGGAGCATCTAGCACGTAGAGCAGCTTTTTCGAATTGAGAACGATTCTCAAGTTTCTATACCAATCAAGATAGTTCAATTCAGTTAGTTTGTTGGTCTCTAAGATGCTATGTAAGTTTAGGTTGATTGACATGATGCACGTGACCTAGATGTAAAGATAGAGAAAATTAGCGAACTGTATATGTAAATGTAATGCAGATAATTAGGTCTTTAATTAATCGCATTGTTGTTACACTATTTTACTTAAATCAATAGCCCCTGCTATTAATTCAGGAAAGCCCGTTGGAAGCTTTCCTACTGGACCAATATCCAAATTCCTTGAGAATAACCTTAGGTTTGTCCAACAAGCCACTTTTGAGTTCAATGGTAGGTATCCAATACCAATTACATCGTATGTAATTACCGAATCATTGGGCGATTAACATCTTTTAATCTTAAAGCCTTTTGGGCTACCCCAATATTTCCTCTAAATTTTTTTATTCTTGTGTTAGCCCAACCAGGATAAATTATTTAGTTAAATACGACCCATTAATTAGGAATTTAATTCCATAAGAATTTTAATTCCACAGCTTGAACATGCCCGGTGTTGAGTAAGCTTATGTTAGCCCAACAACCTAGTCTCGAAAAAGGACTCCCGTTCTTATTATATTAATGGAAGGAATTAATTTTAATATTAGTTGAGGAATTTATTCCTTTTAGTGATTGCATCAAATTACATGCATAAAATTATCAATAAATCACATAAATTGAAAATCATGGTAATAAAGCGATTACATGGTATGGGTATGGGCTTTCCCTAAAATAATTTCCTCGAGCCAAAAAGAAAATTAACATAGTTAACCCTATATGTTCATGCATGTTTTAAGTAAAAGGTCTTACCATCTCGCCTTATTTTGGTCGTCATCTCCAAAATTAAAATAATTCTACCCATATCTAACATATGTAATCTAATTACATAAATTTTCTAAATAGAGAAACCTCGTGTTACATTCAAGGGGAGTTAGATGAAAAGAGAATTACATAAGAATTTTAGAGAAGGCAAGATTCGCAGTCCTATTTAATAAAAACAAAAACTGTAAAATACATGAACAGATATAATTTGGTTTTAGTTCATAACCATTCACCATGCCATTTATTATGCTTAAACAAAATTAAATATATAATTTTATTATCTATTTTGAAAAGTAAAATAATTTTAGATTTAATTTCTAAAATCAAATTCTAGAAATTAAATTAAGATAAAATCTAAAATCAATATTTTAGATTTAATTTCTAAAATCAAATTCTAGAATTTAATTAGGATAAAATCTAAAATCAATATTTTAGAAAATTTATTAATTGCTAAAATAATATTTTAAGAATTAAATAATAATATATAATCTAAAATGAATATTTTAGAAAATATATTAATTTCCAAAATATAATTTTATCCAAATCATGGGGTCTCAATTAAAAACTAATCATAATTAGATTTAATTCTCACTATTTTCGATAATATATATTAATTTTCAAAAATAATTTTAGAAATTAATATTAGTTAGTCCTGAAACATGAATCTTGGGAAGATTTGGGGATAAGTGGGGAAAAAAAAAAGAAAAACAATTCGTGGGCCACCAGGAAAAAACAACCGAAATGGAGTAAAAAAAAAAATTATATGAAATCCACAAAAGACAAAGTTTCATCTTGGGAAGGATGTTATAGATTCTCCCCATGATCACTTGAGGAAGTCCCACGGAAGCTTAGTTTTGGGAAGCAAGTCCCGAGCCACGGCTTTGGAAAATTTTTTTTTTCTTTGCCACTTCCAAAAACAATTTCTGGATCGATTTTCTTAAAATTTTGTAGCAAATTTAAGAGAACAATTCTCTGTGCAAAGACCAATTTTTATTTGTCTTCAAAACTTAAACAAGGATTATGTTAGTAGATAACAAAAACGGAGCCAAATGAACAACAGTTTCTTCACGAAAATAGTTTCAATAACCATGGAAATAATTTCCAGCAAATGTTCTTTTATCAACCAAAATCACAAAACATTTTCTGTGCAGAACAAAATGAGCCTAGAAGATAGTTTTTTAGGAAAACTCTCTGTAACATTTACAGAATAAAATGCTTCAACCAAAACCCACAAAACTCGTTCAAGAAAACATTACAGAGACCATTCTATAATAGCGTTAACCCCGTAAGATCATGACACAAATTTCACAGAGAGAACCAGTGACATATACGAAACAATTTTTCATGGCACCAAACACAGAAACGATTTTTGCTAATCCTAAAACACGGTCACATGAACAATTTCAGGAAACAAGTATTCAATTACACAACAGAGACCCACGATACTTGAAATAATTTCGAGAACTAAAATAGTTTTCAGATATCAAAGCTCAATGAAACAACTTTCACCAAAGACAACAAGAGATGCAATGAAATGATTTCATGACATATAGATGATTCGTAAATTATATACAAGGATTGTGTCTGATACTACTGTAAGCAATCTCATGCAAAATCAGATTCGCGTAGTGAAAATTTTGAGATATACGAAAACCAGAATCTGCAAGGTGTGAAGAATAGAAGGACAAGAAGAGAAATATACCTTCTCTGTGCAGCACCGTAAATTCAAAATTCCAGACATGAGGCGCGATCCAGCAAACCTCTAGATCAAACGGCAATCGGATGATGAACCGTTCGTCTTGCCTTTTCAATCTCAACCTGAGATTGACTCTAACAGTAATCCACACGAGGTATGCTCTCAAGAATGTCAGGACACAGTCTCTATGCTAGCAGTGAAAGAATGGCGGCTAGGATAAGATCACAGAGAGAAGAAGAGAGTCGTGTATCTGTTTCAGAGAAAACAATTTTTCCCCGTGTGGTTTTTTTTTAAAAAAAGAAAAAAGAAAAATAGCTTATTCTCCGAGGGGAAAAGTAGAAAACAACGTGCATCACAAGTCTTGGGAATTCTAAAAGAATTAAAATTCTTTAATTGTAATTGGAACTTGTAAGTTCTCATAATTATAATTTAGCCTAAAAATTATAACTAATTATAACTTAGTCCCAAAAAACTTCTACTTCTCACAATTAACCCCACAATATTATCATATAACATCTTGATTACATAATCCTCTATTATTTGTGACCTAATAGGTTCCTGGTCTATTGATAGCGAATATGAATTAATCCAAACGTTTTTTAGATTAACAATCCTTAAAAATTTAGAATTAACCTATTAATTCTATACAGAATTAGTTTATTAATTCATCAATTAATAAACCCATATTCTATAGATAATGAGTGGTATCTAGCAATACATCATGACCACCCAAGAGTCCAAGAAGTCAAGTGGCTTGACATGAACCCTTCAATAACAAACTACAATATAATAAATTCCCTTCACCATATAATATCTCATTCAGTTTGAAGTACGGAATTAGCGCCAACTCCCTCCAGAATATATATTAAATTTAGCCCAAATATATTAGTACTTGTACCAGAAACCCACTACTATACATGTGTATCAATTGAAACTGTTTCCAATACACAATCACCTTAGCCAAGGATTTCACGAGTAGTAATTCCAACAAGTGGCCATGAGATATTCACCCATACTATTAGGAGTCGTGAATCCTTTATTGACCATCTCAACTACTTTTGTTTACTTTACATTGTACCCAATATCTATCCTATAGGCGGCCCTCGATCTGGCTCTAGAGATTGGAAACGAAGTACAATGCTCAGTAAACAAAGTACCTTGGATACTTGCACGTTTACTATAGCGAGATTCTATCACGGGCACTACATAGTTATCCATGTGATTATCTCATAGTTAAGTTATCTAATGTACTTGTTCTATTAACAAGCATCTACGTGTTAACTTTGAGTATCACAATACTAACGGATGTGAGAATCACCAACTGATCAAATCAGAAAGTTTAACAAGTGCTAGTCTTAACGCATTACTGAAGTTCTATCTCATTAATACTACGACTATGAATTATTTAAGTACTAACACTATACAGTGTAATAGGAATCTCACATCATGATCTCTATGATGATTTCCTTAACACAGTGTTGTATTAAGGATGTTATCAAACAGTTATTTTATATGAAAATAAAGAAAACAAACTGAAAGATAAAAATAATGCCTTGTATTATGAAACAAATGTGTCATATACAAAGTACAAATGATTGCCTCTTGGGCACAACACTAACATGATACCCTAACCTAGTCAGTCTTGCTATTTAACTGGGATCTAAAGGCAGTGAAAATAAGCCTAGTAAAGGAAAGACATGGTACATTGGAAGGTGAAAAATAATACCTTTACGTGTCTTTTTTCTATTTGGCTGAGAAGATAAGGCGCCAACCATGGGAGTAGCTACTTGTCTCGACGACAATTTTGGCGAGAAACCTGCGATTCGTCAGCTTCTCCTTGGCATGTACATGAAGCTTTTCGCTTCTCAGAATATTCCTCCACCTAATCTATGTTGGTGAAACAACCTAGGTGAGGAAAGACACGTCTTGAATCCTTGCTATTGATTAGCAAGATCAAGAAGAATATAGAAGGGAAAAGGATGAACGAGGGAGGGAAAACAGAGAGAACAACTCTCGATTTTTTCTACTGTGTCATGAGTTCTGTTCTATAGAACTAAACATCCCAACTCCTATTCACATCATCAGACCACCCAACCCTGGTGTTATGATATTTCAAACATCCGGAGGTTATCAACAAAAGAGGTTTTGTTTATCCTTAACTCTTTTGTACTGTGAATAATAAAAAAAAACCCTTTAGTTCATGCTATTGGGCCAAAATCACTTATTATTTTTGTTGGATTCAATGAGCCCAAAGATAATAACCATTAATTATATATTTTCTAGGCCTATTAAAATAACCTAATAAATAATTAATGAGCCCAAATGAACTAAAATAATTATTAAGCCTTTTATTAACCAGTTTAAGCCCATGTTAATTTTTTTAATTATTCAAGCTGGGCTTAGGCCTTGAATAATTAATTAACCAATTAAACTAGATAATAAATTTAATTTTTCTTGTTTCTTTATTTTATTCCAGTCAAAAAATAAATTAGACTTCCTAAATAAAATAAAATCATTTCATTGTGACCATTTCCTCGACCTTAAATAATTAGGACTTACGGGCTATTTTGAGGATAAAAAAAAACATCGCATTGGCTACTAAAATGACCAAAATACCCTTGCTATATAAATAGTTATATTTTTCATTTTAAATATTTTTTAATATCACTATAAAAAAATATTGACTCCAAGGACAATGTTGTGTTAGCTATGTCTTCAACCCACAAGTAAAATGAGTAAAATACCCCTTTACACATCACCGTTCATTTAGAGAGGAAAGAATGTACTAACACCTCTCTAAATGACATCTACCATCCTTAGGCTTCTAGTCCAATGATCTACGACTTCGTGAAATATTTCAGTTCTCCAAGGGAGCTACCTTAAAGCTAATATCCAAGTTATATTCCCTAGAGCCCTGGATAATTAGATCATTTGGACAGCCATAAGGGGCGATATAGTATAGACACTATCTTGTACAAGTCTGTCTTGACTAATTAGTCACAAATACCCAATATATAAGTATATTGGTCCTTCTAAAGAACCTCAACTACAGTATATCAAATCATACATTTCCTGCTTCATCATACCACCTACTCATACTCAAGCTGTAGGGTACAAGTCCACGCTGTAACAATAGTAGTCTGGATTTCTATCACACAGTACTTTTAAAAAGTACTACTATAGGTCCTATTCTACGTATTCGAAATATACTTGTGTTATGAAATAAGTAGACTACTCATTAGCTACAGGTAAGCCATTCTCTATTTAGAATTCATAACACAATAACATTGCCATGATGAGATTCCCATCCTCATCATCCAGTCAAGAGTAATAGTTTATGTGTTAAGTATCCCATGGTCCATACCTTACTATGAATGACCTCTATTTACATGAATCATTTACTTAAATGTAACAAGTATTTTCCAGTAAAATCGTGCACAAATATAAAGAAAATTTCACAAACAAATTCTGAGAAAAATACTTTTATTAATAGAAATTAAAATTACATCAGAAACCTAGTCTAAGAGTGTATACATTCCAACAATCTCCCACTTGCACTCTAAGACTAAGTAAGTCCATTGGTGCTCACCCCCATGACGTCTAAGTGTCTTCTAAAGAATCTCTTCACTAAAGGCTTGGTGAAATGATATGCTAGATTGTTCTCTGAGACAATCTGTTCCACCACGACTTCTCGTCTTTGGATGAAATCCCAAATCAGGTAGTATTTCCTCTTTATGTGCTTCCCCTTTTTATGGCTCTTTAGTTCTTTGGATTGTAAGACTGCACCAGTGTTGTCACAATATATCACAACTGGTTTGTCTATTTGTGGTATGATTTCAAGTTCTAAAAGGAACTTTCAGAGCCAAACTGCTTCATTGGAGGAAGCTGCCATATATTCAGCTTTCATAGTTGAGTCGGCAATGCAAGATTACTTGATACTCCTCCATGAAATGGCTCCTCTAGACAAGATGAAGACATATCCACTAGTGAATTTTCTCTCATCCTTATCCGCCTAGAAGTTTGAGTTTGTATATCCTGTAGGAACTAAGTCATCATCTCTGTAAACTAGCATATAATCTCTCGTATCTTTAAGATATTTGAGAATATGCTTTACAGCCTACTAATGAACCTCACTGGGGTTTGACTAATATATGCTAACTAAACCTAAGGCAAAACAGATATTTGGCCTAGTACACAACATAACATACATGAGACTTTCCACAGCTAAAGCATAGGGAATCCTACTCATTCTATCATTTTCTTCTTGAGACTTTGGATAGTCCTTTAAAGAAAAAGACAACCTATGTTTGTAAGGGATCAATGCCCCCTTGTACGAGTCCATGCTGAACTTGGCCTGCATCTGGCCAATGTATGTAGTTTGGGATAAACCTAACATTCTCTGTTTCATATTTCTAAGAAGCTTTATTTTGAAAATGTAATTGGTTTCACCCAAGTCCTTCATACTAAATTGATTAGATGGCCAAATCTTAGTAGATTACAGTGTCCCTACATCATTTCCAATGAGTAGAATGTCATCTCCATACAGGACAAGAAAAATCATATTTATGCCTCATAGTTTCCTATATATACATGGTTCATTCTCATTTTGAATGAATTCTTAAGACTTTACAGTCTTATCGAAACAAATGTTCCATGCTCTAATTGCCTGCTTGAGTTTATAAATAGATTTCTTAAATTTACAAACCATATGTTCTTGGCTTTTAGCAATAAAGTTTTTGGGTTGGGACATATAGATGTTTTCACTAAGATGGCTAGTCAAAAATGCCGTCTTGACATCCATTTACCATATCTCGTAGTCATAATGACATATAATGGCAAAGAGGATACGCATGGACTTACGCATGGCTACCGAGAAAACGGTTTCTTCATAGTCGATCCCTTCTTTCTGAGTATACCATTTTACCATAAGCCTAACTTTGAAGGTTTCTACCTTCTCATCCGCTCCCCTTCTTCCTCTTGTAAACTCATTTACACCTAATGGGTTTTATCCCTTCAGGTGGAGCTATAAGATCCCAAACCTGATTGAAGTACATAGACGCAATCTCGACTTTCTCTGCTTCATGCCATAGGTCTGCATTGACATCAGCAATCGCCTCCTTGTATCTAGTGGGCTCTTATTCCTGATGGTCATAGATTAGGTCAAAAGCCTCTCCAGTCCATCTTTCTGAAACTCTAAAAATCCTCCCACTACGATGAGGCTCCATTTGTATAGGTTCTTGAGATTGTGCCTTTTTTTGTTCTATAATTGAGTTAGGAGAAGTTGATCCAGAAGATAATTTCTTTTCAAGTTCCAACCTTGTTGAACCTTTAGTGAATGTACTTTGTTCATCCTCCCAGTATCTAGTATAGTACTCATGAGTACTTTTTGCTCCTTGGAATGACAGAAGTAACCACCCTTTGTAATACCCCGCATCTTTATCTTTGATTAGCTACTAATTGTAATAGGATGAGAATTTGTATCAATGGCTAGAACAAAAGTTGATTGGTGTAATGAGACGAATATTTTGGTATAATAATATTTTGTCGGGACCTAGATGTAATTATTGGATTTGTTCTATCTGTACCCTAGATCTTTGGAAGGATACTATTGTTAATAAAATAAGAATTTGAGGGTACTCTGAGAATAGAAATTGATCAGTGTGATGAAACACCCATTTTGGTGTAAATTATGCTATCTGGGTCACTGAGGGCATTTTCGTCATTTTGACTGTGCCCGCGTCTTTCACCACAAATTTGACCAAATTGAGAAGAAATTTAAGAATTTAAGTATTACCAATAAATTCAATAGAATTTTTGGAGTAGAATGGTTAAATAAAATAATTTTCTATTCCATACCCGATTTTGGTCAATTCGGAGGGAAATAGAAAATCACAGTTAAAAATGGTACATGTGAAATTTTGCAATTGGTAACCCATGGACGTGTCAATTTAAGAGAGGTTGCATGAAGAATTTATGAAAGATGCATGGAATTAAAAAATTACAAAATAAATAAAGAATGATGTGTAATTTTGTAATTGGAACACATGATTGTGGGCCCATTTGATTAAGGTCTTGAGCAATGTGATTGGCCAATACTTGGACCATGACAAGATGGATGAATGGCTAGAAAATGGCCAAGAAGTTGGCAGCCATGCAAGAAGAAATGAAGGGAATTTTTGTGGAGGAAAAAAAGTGGTTGCTGTGTAAAAATCTTATTGGAGCACACCTAAGTATATCGACCATTCAATTAAAAAAAAAAAAACAAGGGATGAAGGGCTAAGATTTGATGATGAATGGTGATGAGAAGGGGCTGTTATACAGCCAGAATTTTGGCAGCCGTGAAGGAGAAAACCTAAGAGAAAAAGGAATTAAACAAGAGAGAGAAAAAGGCTAGTGTGTGTTCTTGGTGTTCTATGTGAGTTTTGAGAGTTCTTGTAGCAAATCAGTTCAAATAGCCTCAAATAAAAGGTAAAACCCTACCTTGCTTAAATTAAAGTTGTTGTTAGGTGAATAATAATTATGTTTATATGAATTTTAACATGAAAACATGATTTTCATGTCTTGATTTTGGATCAAAAGCTAGGGTTTGTAAACTTTATATATGAACCTTGTATATGCTTATATGTGTGCCAGCTACCTAAGGGTTTATGGATGATGTTTTATGTAAAGAACAAGTAAATATTCATGGTGGGTTGAAGGGTTGTTTTTGGTTAAGGAGATGATGACCAAAGCAGAATAAAAAAGAAAGTTACTAGGTTGGAAAAATAGATTATATTAGTTTATGATTAGAAAAGATGAATTTGTGTTGAATAAGTATGGCTCTTATGAGCTGTTGGAATCTAAAAATCATAGTATTAAAGATGATTTGAAGGAAAATTCAATGAATTAATGTTCCTAAGGTGTTAAAGGCTAAAGGAAAACAAAGGAAAGTATGAATAGTGGAATTGAGGCAAAACTACTGGGGCTATTTTTTCCCTATAGCATGTTATAGGAACTAGAACTCTGAAAAGAGCTTATTAAAGTTAAGAGTCTCACAATAATTTTGGTATATCATTGAGCCAAATTGGAGTAGTGGATTGAACGTTATGTCCAAAAGAAAATCATGTGTCAAGTAGTGAAATTCTAGAAAAATGAGTCTGAAAATGGATGAATTTAAGGATTATTAATTATGTAATTTTGGATGAAATAAAGAGGAAATATGAAGTGAATCCCTTCTATATAAAGAGAGAAAGGATGTGGAAAATTTAAAACGAAAGAATCGAACAAACGACGAAAAAACAACGTGAACGAAAGTTCAACATTTTCCTTAACCGTTGACTACCCGTCGGGCACGTCGGTTGGGCGTCGGCAATTTTTTGGTCAAGCACGATTAGACCCAAAAATAATATTTAGTGTAGGTTTATCGGTAAACGGCCAACAGAACATTGAAAATGGAAGAAACGGTGGGTGAACGGCTGTAAACGGAAAGATTTTAATTAGGACAGGAGGTGAATCCCTTTGATTTCTAAAACCTTTTGAAAGTTAGTGTGCTTCACATTTCCAAGAGATGATATGTTTTATACCATTTTGAAAATCCCTTAATATATTTAAGGTTTGTCTGAATAAGAATTGTTTTACGCTATTTTGGGCTTGAATGAACTTCATAATATGATTCGAAACCTTAATGGACATTAAGGCATGGATTTTGTGAATTTAGTCCTTTTTGTATTAAATACTTTGGATTTTCAAAAAATGATAAATTTTGGAATCGAGTATTCATAAATTGACTAGAATGCCCTTATTGAAATATTTTATGGAAATGTGTTTGAAAATTTTGAATTTAATCTTCTTTTAGAATTAGAATTCTGGATTTTTTGAAATAAGTTCCTTTTGGAATCAGGTATTTGGAAATGAGCTAAATGTCCTTATTGGAATGTTTTATGAAAACCTTTGGAATTGAGTATTTGGTAAATGACCGAAATATCCTTATTAGAACTCTTGTGAATACTTTTCAAATTGGGTAAGGGTAAAATGATCCGAATACCCTCAGAAAGTCTTTTAGAATCGAGTTTGGGTAAAATGACTCGAATACCCCAAGAAATGACTTTTGTGATCGACTATGAGGAAAATGACCCTCAAACTCTTAAAAACTGATTTTGATGTGTGAAAAAAAACTCTTTAACCTGTTTTGTCATGGTTTTAGAAAATGATCTCTCGTGATAAGATTGACTTTTGAAAAATGATATTTTGATCCCTGAAATTATTTTATTAGCCTGATCTGCCTATGGAATGAATTGATTGGCCTTGCGAAGCATATGTGAATGATGATCTGACTTGTGAGTCAATAGAATCAAATTCTGGAAAGTGTTATTTTACTCCAAAATAATTTATTTGAAAATCCTACGGGATTAGATAACCATCTGGCATGATCAAGAAGAAAGGGTTGGTATTGGTATCGTTGAGTACTCAGCAACAACTTTGATCTTTGTAATAACTCATGCTAGAGATAGACGATCCCAAGCAACCTAATTAGTTCTAGGGATTATCGTACTCCCAAAAAGGCGACAGAATATTGGGATAAGTCATCCTGGCTAGCTGTTTAGTATTTGGCAATTGTCGTGCCTTGTGTGCACTTTGTGATTTGCGTTGTTCATGGGCTAGACTGGACACCTGGCGTTGTTCAAATCCCTTGCTACCTCGATGGTGATTGACGTCAAGATTGGGACCCCTGGCTTACGGTAGTAAGTAAAAGATTGTGTGCTACGTGCACTTGTTGATTGTAGTATGCTACGATATACTTATTTTTTGACGACACACAAATTGAGTATTGTTGGTAGTGGTCATTACAATAGTACGTGGCACCGAAGGTAAGGACTACGGGACTTGTATATAAGCTGACCTTCTATTGGAAAAGTTCTTATAAATTGGAAATTGGGATAATGTTTTGAAAGTAGAATATAGTTTATCAAAAATAATTGAGTTCTGAATAAACTCTTCGTTAGAGAATTTTGGAATTGTTTCCAGTGAACAAATGATATACTATTCCACAAAAGTTTTATGTACTATGTTCTTTCAGAAAACACTAGTATACACAATACTCAATGGGTGATTCATCACTCACACATATCTTTATCTCACCTTTTTGTAGGTTTCAGAGCTAAGTGGACTTACAGATAGTAAGACGATACCACGTGTCGGCAGTATAGGTCTGGATAGTTTTTTTTTTCTGGTTATGTACTTTATTCTGTTGTAGTTAGAGATGGTATGTATGAGATTCTCTTATATATATATGTATGTGTGTGTGTGTGTGTGTGTATGGCAATTAGTATGGGATATTGTTGAGTTTGGATCTTATATATATATATATATATATATATATATATATATTTACTCTGTCGTTTTCGTTATAAAGACCCCTTGTCTGGGAAACTGGACGGGGCAACACCTTGTGTTGATATGTTTCCGTTGTTATCTTTAGTAGAGGTGTTACAATTGGTATCATAGCCTAGTTTTATAGAATTGTGGTATCGTCATAGGGATTGATAGACCTCTTTCATTGTGAAGGTATGACGGATAGGAGTAATAAGGACAAGTGTCTAATAGATGAGTCTAGAGATGATAGAAAGAAAAAGATATGTGAGAATTCGGGTTTACAAGATTTGGAGAGATTGGGACTATGTTTCGAGGT
Source organism: Voacanga thouarsii (assembly GCA_026120185.1). Classification (NCBI taxonomy): domain Eukaryota; kingdom Viridiplantae; phylum Streptophyta; class Magnoliopsida; order Gentianales; family Apocynaceae; genus Voacanga; species Voacanga thouarsii. Next base: position 566,174 of record JANUWF010001502.1, read on the forward strand.
AGTATGCCAGGATGTTTTCTTTTGACAGGACTCGGCCCTAGCCACCGTCATGCATCCTATCCCACCAGGAGCATGTTTGACCTGGCAATGCCCATTATTACTTCGTTTATGTGATATCTCAAGTTGGAAACGACACTTACTCCCGAGAGAACATTGTCGCCACATAGGAAGGTAGGTAGCGATTCTAATAAGATTGATAGTGATATTGAGCCATACCATCAGGATAATGATGAGAAAGACAGTATCCCCAATGGTGCAGTGTTGTCTGAGGATAATAAGAAGGTATTAGCAGGGATACTCCAGGAGTATTAGAAGATGAGATGTTATGTTTGAAGGATGTTGGTGTAGGAAGGGATCAAGAGGTACCCGAGGTGGAGGTACCTATGGTTGAGGAGTTCGAGAAAGAATTGGAGATAGGCTTAGATATACTGGCTTGGTTGCATCCTGATGCGGATGAATGTGAGGGATTCGATGTAGGTGAGTCCTATACAGTTTCTGTTAATGCATGACCTCCCGTTTCAGATAGTGATGATGATGAGCCGGAGAATGAGATGTGAATATATGTATTAGGATTTGTATAGTTCGGCCAGTTTATATGACTGTGTGCTCGACACATAAATTTTGTACTAGTCTTGTGTTTGATGAAAATGAATATATGTTATTATCCTGCTATTTGCACAAAAGCCCTTTTGTGCCAGCTTTTGAGTTATGTTATATCGTTTTTCCAGCAAAACTGTATAAACCGTACAGATATTTTCTAAATGAACTTTTGGATGATTATCACGTACTACTCAAAATAACCCTGAGCTAATGGTGGAGGAATCGCTTGTGGAAGGTCCCTACCTTGTAAATTTGGATTGTCTTGTCTTCCAAACCTTCCAGAAGATGGATGATACTAGCGAACAGTTATCTAAGACTATTACTAGAGTTAATGAGACTATGAACAGGAGAAATCAAAGTGGATTTTGGGGTATGAGTCAGAAAAGGTCTGGAGGGCCCCGATGGCAGAAGAAAGGGAAGAAGCAAAGGAGAGGAGGCTCGACTGGAGGACGACCCCCTTTTAAATTCTTTAATTGTGGAGAGGCAGGGCATAAGAGTTTCTATTACCCTCACTCTCGAAGGAATGGAGGATGGAGTTAATTGGGAAGAAACAATAAAAAACAGAAGTCAGGACTAGGAAAAGAGAACTTAGGAAAAACTTCTATCTCTAGAGCTGGACCCATCAAACCCCCAAATGAATGCTTGAGTAATGGCATTAGAGAAGATGGACAACCAGGCTACAGTGGTGGAAGGTACGCTCTTTATTTTTTATTATAATACTAAAGTATTGGTAGATCCCGGATCTACGCATTCTTTTGTTGCCAATTTATTCTTGATTCTATGGGAACAAAAGGGAAAGAAACTTCATATGAAATGATTGTCAGTACCTTATTGGGAAAGTAAATGAATAGTAAGAAAATACATAGAAATTGTAAGATCTTAGTAGGAGATGAAATATTGGGAGGAGATTTGATATGTTTGCCCATAGAGGGCTATGATGCTATCTTGGGCATGGATTGGCTATCTTAGCATCATTCTCAAGTTAACTGTAGACATAAGGTAGTACATTTCCATTGGTCTGGGAAAGGTATCTTGGAATTTGCATATGAGGCTGGAAGAAAAAGTAATGCTTTTATATCGGGACTCAAGGCCTGGAAGATGATTAGAAAACGGTGTATTGAATACCTGGCCTATGTAATTAATAAGCCAAGAGAGGTTAAGAAACTCGAAGATGTCCCTGTTGTGAAAGTGCATTCCCTGTTGTGAATGAGCATTTAGGTGTTTTTCTAGCAGAATTGAAGGAGTTATCGCCGGAAAGAGAAGTAGGTTTTCCATTGATCTAATGCCATCGGTAGAACTAATTTCAAGGACTCCTTATACAATGGCATCCACAGGATTACAGGAGCTCAAGAAACAAGTATAGGAAGTAATGGGGCAAGGATTTATTCGGCTAAGTTCTTTACCGTAGGGAGCACTTGTATTGTTTATTAAGAAGAAAGATGGATTAGTACGGATGTGTATAGAATTGTAAGGATTAAATACGGTAACAGTAAAGAATAAATATTCATTACCCATGATTGGTGAATTGTTTGATCAGTTACAAAGAGCAACATGATTCCCAAAATTAGACTTGAGGTAAGGATTTTACCAAGTTTGGATTCGGAAAGAAAATATACCAAAAACTATATTTAACACACGATATGGACCTTTTGAGTTTGTAGTGATGTCCTTTGGTGTTACTAATGCCCTATTGTTTTCATGGATTTAATGCACCGAACGTTTTAGCCTTACTTAGACAGTTTTGTGTTGTATTCCTAGATAATGTCTTGGAATATTCTAAGAATCCTCAAGAGCATAAGCAACACATTCAAAAAGTAAGATAAGAGAGGCTAAATTATATGCTGAATCCAGTAAGTATGAGTTTTGGCTACAAGAAGTAGCATTCTTAGGACATGCAATGTCCTAAGACGAGATTGTAATGGACCCTACAAAAGTCGAAGTAGTGACAAATTAGAAACATCTTGAGACTCCAACTAAAATATGAAATTTTCTAGAATTAGCAGGATAGTATTGGAGATTTATTGAGAAATTTTCTAAGATAGCTTCACCTTTGATTCAACTTACCCAAACGTAAGTGAGAAATATGAGAAATGTTTGGACTAAGAAATGTGAGAGAAATTTCCAGGAGCTAAAGAGAAGGTTAAGTTTTGTCTCTATTTTGGTATTGTCGATGATGAACAAACCTTATGAAGTGTATACGAATGCGTTGAAGGAAAGATTGGGAAGAGTGTTGATGCAAGAGAGAAAGGTGATAGTCTATATCTCTAGAAAATTGAGACCTCATGAGGAGAGTTATCCTACACATGACTTAGAATTAGTAGCTATTATATTTTCTCTTAAGAAGTGGAGACATTATTTGTATGAGGTTGAGTTTGAAGTCTTCACCGACCACAAAAATTTAAAGTATATTTTTACCCAGAAGGATTTGAACATGAGACAACGTCGATTGATGGAATTTTTAGAAGAATTTCGATGTCCAATTAAGTATCATCCTAGGAAGGCAAACACTGTAGCAGATGGCCTTAGTAGGAAGGCAAATTTATCAGCTCTTCGAATGTTACAAATCCTAGAATTGGAAACATTTGCAGTAAATGGAGAAATATGGCTGAGTAATATTTCCATTCAATCTACTTTTCTGCAGCGGTTGAAGGAAGAGTAAGATAAATAAAAGAGTTGCAAATATTAGTGCAGAAGGAGGTAGATAAAGTAGGAGATGAGTTTCGAAAGGACAATGATGGAATTATTTATTACTGAGATCAGTATTGTATTCCGAAGCAATCTGCAATGAGACAGGGTATTTTAATAGAAGCACATCCGAGTAAGTGTACCATCCATCCAAGAGCCGTAAAGATGTATGAGGACTTAAAATGACACCATTTGTGGATCGGTATGAAAAAAAGATATTTCAGACTCTGTAGCTTAATGCTTAACTTGTTAACAAGTGAAAGCCGATCAACAATGGCATAGATGGTTACTACAGCCATTGCCTACTCCAACATAAAAATGGGATGAAATTACTATAAATTTCATTAAGGATTACCCATGGCAGTAGAACAACGAGATATTATATGGGTGACAGTGGATCGATGGACTAAGTCCGCTCATTTCTTCCCTATTAATCAGCGGGATTCTTTAGAAAAGTTAAATGAAATATATGTGGAGGAAGTGATCAGACTTCTTGGAGTACCATCTAATATTATATCGGATTGAGATCCTAGATTTACTTCGGAGTTTTGGACTAAATTACAGTAGAGATATAGGACAACCTTAAAGTTTAGTACAGCCGCACCCATAAATAGATAGGTAGACTGAACGAGTGAATAGGATTTTAGAAGATATGTTACGGGCTTGCCTTTTAGATTTTGGAACTAAGCGGACTGATAATTTAGTGTGTGTAGAATTTGCATACGAATTGTAATGGCCCTATTTAAAGCTCTATATGAAAGGAAATGTAGTCTAGGACGAAGAACAGGTGAATAGGATGTCCTTGATCTTGAAAAGTTTGACAGGCTCTAAAGATGATTAAAATCAAGTCGAAAGCAGCTCGGAGTAGACAGAAAAGTTACGCGAATCGACGTAAGAAAGATTTGGAATTTGTAGAATGAGATCATGTATTCTTGAAGTTAACTCTACAGCGACAATAGGGAATCAAAGGACAAGAAAAGAAATTGGCATTTAGGTATGTTGTGTAACACCTCTACTAAAAACAACAACGGAAGCAAATCAACACCGGATGTCGCCCCGTCTAGTTTTTCGGACAAGGGGTCTTTATAATGCAAACAATAGAGTAAATACATATATAAGGTCCAGACTCAACAACATGCTATTCTAATGGTCACATGTATACATATATCAGAGAATTCCATACATGTCATCTCTATATATAATAGAACAAAGTATATTATCAAAAGGGAAGTCGTCCAAACCTATACTGTTGACTCTATGGTATCATCCTTCTCTTTTTAGGTCCGTTCAACTCTAGATCCTACAAAAAGGTTAGATAAAACACACGTGTGAGTGACGAATCACCCAGTGAGTCCCGTGTATGCTAGTACTTTGGCAAGAATAGAGAACTAAAAGTTTTGTGAAATAGCATATCATTTTTTTCCTACTGGAAATAATTTTCAAAACACTCTAAGGAAGAGTTTATTTAGAACTCAAGCATTTTTGAAAAATAGTATATCAGATTTCAAATTGTTACCTAGTTTCCAAAACATAGGCACTTCTTCCACAGAAGGTTGGCCTGTAAGCAAGTCCCGTAATCCTTGCTTTTGGCACCACGTTTCATTGTATTGAGACCACTGTTAGGGATATGCCCTAGAGTCAATTTGTACTTATACTATTGTCATTATGTTTTATATAATAATATGAGGCTTTCCTTTCCATGGATAGTGAGTTTTGTTTTGTTGGTCATCAAGTACGTGACTTGATAGTAAAACCCTACAATGAATACAATGACTATTCTAAAGCTATCCCTGATCGATTATTATTATTGGAATAAAAATAAATTAAGATGAGTATGTTTGCGACTTGATGGCTATGTTTTACTAGCCATGGATATTTGTGATATCGAGTCAAGACATAAATAAATGTTAGACAATATTGTATTGGACATGACCCACTGTGAGAGTACTTCATGGAATATGTCATAAGTACTTTCTAGCCATAATAATATTGAAAGTCCTTCGACCTAAATTCATCATAGTTTCCTACTTGATAAATTCTATATTTTGACATTGTCAAAAGTTGTCTTTAACCAGATAATAAATTAGACTACTGTTGGATATAGAATAAATCAATGAGAGGAATATGATTGATTGTGAAGGAATTTGTCCCTCTCAGTTATGGGAGAGATATCCATGGGCCCCTTGATAAGTTAGACTGTTAAAAATGCATGGCCGTGCTCAAATATATCAATCTAAGATATTGATATCATTTGTTTGAACAGTCTACTATGAAATCAAGAAATAATTGATTAAGCTTAATAAGGATAACATGCTCCGTGCCTTATGCTTAATTTGGATATCGTGTGACAAAAGGACTGAATATAAAATTATGGTTTGGTTCAAAGAGATCACCGATCTTCATTTAACCTAGATAGTTATAATGTTTTGCTAGAAACTGCATATAACTTGTGGGCTATTTAAATATGATTTAGGCACACTGCCAGTATTAAATGAACCTATAGGGTCACACAATAAGCGAACTTGTTAGGTTATTTTTCTGGTGACCAGGTTCGATGTATCTGGATGATGTCCAGATTATAAGAATCTGACTCGGTAAATTAATTTGTTAAATTACCGAGATAATGGTAGAATCTTATTATATCAGTTTAAATTTAATTTAAATTTAAATTAGAATATGATAAAATATTATTAGGGTTGGACTCTAAGAGGTTCGGGGGTTTTTAAGAAAACCCTAGCCGTCTTTTCAATGGTCCAATTTTTCGATTGAGAACATTCGTGCCATTCTCTACCAGAAAAGAAAAAAAAAACCTCTCAAACCCTAGGTGCTAGCACTCCCCGGGTATCGAGTGAGTTCGCGGTGTGTATCCGATAGAGGACGTTCGCATACTGCAGCGTCTGGTGATTGTTCGGGTTGAACGTACAACAGCGCAACCAAAATCGAAGGATTTCGATTACAGCAACCAGAGGTAATTCTTAAACCTTAGATCTTCTTAATCGTTTACTTGGGTCCTCGGGAGGGATTCGTAGATGTTTTTCGCGTTTAGGAGTTCACGAATTCTAACAGTGGTATCAGAGCAACTTGCTAAACGATTAGGTTGATTCATCTGTGTTAATCGTATTGTTGAATACATGTATGATATGTATATATGAATTTAAACGGTATGTATCAGCATGTTCGCATGATTATGATTTTAGAATACTTAGCATGCAGATGCCTGAATTAGGTTTAATATGTGCGTCTTAGTCACCTGATCAGACCAGATTAGTTGTAGATTGTCTGTAAATTGGTCTGTTTTAATATGATATGGTATCGTAAGCATACTATCAGTCATTCTATATTTGCGAATTGTTTTTATTAATCGGCCGTGATAATATGTTATCTGTATAAATATGATTAAAAGAACACATATTGTCTATAATATGAATTTTTACGGCGATGGTTACTAAGGGGTCCGAACGTTAATTTGATTAATATTCGGAAATCGGAAGGCAAAATCTCATTCAATGAGAGAAGGCAATATTCGGACCTCTGCCAGGGGCGCTGCCCCTTTGAACCCCATCTAACTGTTCGTTGTGTGTTATTCGTCAGTGTTTTTTATTGTAGTTGTGGATTATTTTGAATAGTGCATAGTATGGCTCGTTTTATCCCAATGTGATTGGATGGTTACATTATAGTTGTTTTAAGTTGTAATTTTTAAATACGGCCTACGTGTCATTTTTCATTGTTGTAAAATTGTACTGCTTTCCTAGAATAGGAATTATTTTAATTTTACTATCCAATGTAAAAGAAGACGGAAGCCGACATTTACAACCAAGGAGGAGTATGCTCAAGACATTAGAGAATGCTTAAGGAGTTCATATACCTAGATTGACCACCTTGATCTTCACTTTGCTCGTGATGATCAACATAGGTTATGGGCCATGCTATGTCACTTTTATTTATGTCTTGCATGCATATTTGATATGTTTATTTCCTGCTTACTACAATCAAATTTTTTTAAAAAAAAAAAAGGAAAAAAAATTTTTAAGTGTTAAATGCCTTCTAAAATCAAACACTTGTTATTACTTGGATCATCATATGGTTATTCCTACCAAAGTAGGATGCTTTTGATTATCTGAGTGAGATAAGATGGAAAATAGTTTTCCATATGTTTGATATGGTTTGACTTAACTGGGTTATCAAAATGGTTTTAGGCCTAGGGCATTTTATGAGATATTTTTAGTCGGGACATTTGATGTCTATCTCATTTAAAATTAGAGTTTTATTTAATTATAAGATTAAAGTTAAAGCTTACTTATGATTAAAATAAAATATTTTTCCCCACTAAGAAACATCAAAATGTTGAAGTTTCAAAAAGTTTAAATGCTTTTAGTGGGAGTTTTTCGTTAGAGTCTCAAAAATTAATTACTTTGCATATTTTTGTATGTAGATAATGGCAACAAACAGTTGGAATAATTCATTGCACTCTGTGCTTGAGAAAGACAAGCTTAGTGGGACTAACATTTTTGATTGGGCACGAAACTTAAGAATTGTTCTTAAGCAAGAAAAAAGGCTCTATGTTCTTGAAAATCCTATTCCCCCTGCTCCAGCAAATAATGCCTCAAAAGCTGAAAAAGATGCTTATAGTAAGCACAAAGATGATTCCAACGATATTACTTGCCTCATGCTAGCAACCATGAACTCTGAACTTCAAAAACAGTTTGAAGAAGCAGAGGCATATGACATGATTGTGCATCTTAAGGAAATGTTCCAAGATCAAGCACGACAAGAGAGATTTGAAACTCACAAGGCGTTAAATGCATGTAAGATGGTTTCTGGCACCTCGGTAAGTGCTCATGTCCTTAAAATGAAGGGCTATCTAGATCATCTTGATAAGCTTGGTGCTCCTGTTAATCATGACATGGCCACGGATTTGATCTTGGGCTCTTTACCTGCTGAGTATGACCAGTTTGTCATGAATTTTAACATGCATAATATGGAGAAATCCATTACTGAATTGCATGGGATGCTAGAACAAGCTGAACTGAACATTAAGAAGAATACTCCTAGTGTTCTAATGGTTCAAAAAGGGAAAGGCAAAAAGAATAACTAAAAGGGCAAGATAATGGCTAGTAAGGGTAAGGACAAGGCAAAGTCCAAGTTCAAGCCCAAACCTAAGGCCAAGACACCAAAAGAGGGAGCTTGCCACTATTGTGGAGAACAAGGACATTGGTTAAGAAATTGCAAGCTCTATTTGGAAGCAAAGAAAAAGAAGGACAGTGAGACTGCTGCTTCAGGTATTTATGTTATTGAAATTAATTTATCTACTTCTGATTCATGGGTATTGGATACTGGTTTTGGATCTCACATTTGTGTAAATGTGCAGGGTCTAAAAAGGAGTAGAGCCTTGGCAAAAGGCGAGGTGGACCTACGAGTTGCGAATGGAACAAAAGTTGCTGCAGTAGCTGTAGGAACTTTTGAATTAATTTTGCCCAGTGGGCTTGTTTTAGAACTGAACAATTGTTTTTATGTTCCTGCTATGAGTAGGAATATTATTTTAGTTTCTTGTTTGGATTTAGAAGATTTTGAATTTGTAATTAGGAATAACATTTGCTCCATTAATAAAAACGGCATTTTTTATGGAGATGCTTCATTATCGAATGGGCTTTATATTCTAAATCTTCGTGGATCTTCAGATATGTCTATCTATAATATAAATACTAAGGGATTGAAATCCAATGATTTTAATCAGACTTACTTTTGGCATTGTCATTTGGGCCATATAAATAAGCAACGCATAACAAAGCTTCATAATGATGGGCTTCTAAAATCGTTTGATTTAGAATCTTACAAAACATGTGATTCTTGTTTATTAGGCAAAATGACTAAAATGCCTTTCAAGAGACAAAATGAAAGGGCAACTGATTTATTGGGCCTAATACATACTGATGTATGTGGACCAATGAATTCACTTGCTAGAGGAGGATTTCAGTACTTCATTACATTTACAGATGATTTCAGCAGATATGGCTACCTGTATCTAATGAAACACAAATCTGAATCATTCCAAAAATTCAAAGAATTTCAAAATGAAGTACAAAATCAACTTGGCAAAAGTATCAAAACACTTCGATCGGATCGAGGTGGTGAATACTTAAGTCACAAGTTTGACGAGCATCTTAAAAATTGTGGAATTATTTCCCAATTAACTCCACCAGGAACACCTCAATGGAATGGTGTATCTGAACAGAGAAATTGGACTTTATTAGATATGGTTTGATCAATGATGAGTCAAACAGATCTTCCAATCTCCTTTTGGGGTTATGCCTTGGAGACTGCTGCATTCATACTAAATCGAGTTCCATCTAAATCAGTTCAGAAAACGCCATATGAGATATGGACTGGGAGACAACCTAGTTTATTATTTCTAAAGATTTGGGGTTGTGAAGTTTATGTAAAGCGTTTATTATCTGATAAACTTGCACCTAAATAGGATAAATGCATATTTGTGGGGTATCCTAAAGAAACTAAAGGATATCAATTTTATCTCCCAAAAGAAAATAGAGTAATTGTTGCTCGAAATGGATTCTTTCTTGAAAAGGAATTTATTTCCAAAAGAATCAGTGGGAGTAAAATACATCTTGATGAGATTCAAGGACCACAATTAGTGCCTGAACCTTATCAAGATGAGATTCAAAAGCCACAATTAGTGCCTAAACCAAATAATGAATCTCGATTAGATGGCTCACAAGTCCAAGATGAGCCTACATCTATAGAACAAGGACCTCGAAGATCTGATAGGGTTCGTCAACAACCTGAGAGATATGGATTTCTCATCATTGACGATCACAATGTGGAGCTTATGGTTAATGATGAGCCCACTTCCTATCAAGAGGCCATTAAGAGATTTGACTCTAGAAAATGGTTAGAGGCTATGAAGTCTGAGATGTAATCCATGTATGATAACCAAGTTTGGACTTTGGTTAACCCACCTAAAGGTTCAAAAACCTTTGGGTGTAAGTGGGTTTTCAAAAAGAAAACAGACATGGAGGGAAATGTGCATACTTACAAGGCACGACTGGTAGCAAAAGGTTATAGACAAACTCATGGTATAGACTATGATGAAACCTTTTCACCAGTTGTAATACTTAAATCTATCAGAATTCTTCTTGCCATAGCAGCATATTATGACTATGAAATTTGGCAAATGGATGTCAAAACCGTGTTTCTTAATGGAAACTTACTCGAAGATGTGTACATGACACAATCTGAGGGTTTTGATGATCCTTTAAATTCTAATAAAGTGTGCAAGCTTCAAAGATCCATTTATGGATTGAAGTAAGCATCTCGAAGCTGGAATTTTCATTTTGATGAAGCAATTAAAGAATTTAACTTTATCAAAAATGAAGATGAGCCTTGTGTCTATAAGAAAACAAGTGGGAATGCAATAGTATTTTTGGTACTTTATGTTGATGATATCTTACTCATTGGAAATGACATCCCAACTCTACAAAGTGTAAAGACATGGTTGGGAAATTGTTTCTCAATGAAAGACTTAGGTGAAGCTGCCTATATTCTAGGTATAAGGATCTATAGAGATAGATCTAGAAAGCTAATTGGACTAAGTTAAAGTGCATACGTTGACAAGGTACTGAAAAGGTTCAGTATGCAAGACTCTAAGAGAGGATTCTTGCCAATGTCACATGGCATTAAGCTCAACAAAACTTAAAGTCCTTCTACGAAGGATGAAGAAGAGCGCATGAACAACATACCATACGCTTTCACTATAGGGTCTATCATGTATGCCATGTTATGTACTCGACCCGATGTATCATATGCATTGAGCATGACGAGCAGGTTCCAGTCAAATCCTGGAGAGGCACACTGGACTGCTGTCAAGAACATACTGAAGTATTTAAGAAGAACTAAAGATATGTTCTTAGTTTATGAAGGACAAGACGGCGAGCTAGTTGTAAATGGTTACACTGATGCTAGTTTTCAGTCCGACATAGATAATTATAGATCGCAATCAGGTTTTCTATTTTGTTTGAATGGAGGTGCTGTAAGCTGGAAAAGTTCAAAGCAAGACACCGTGGCCGATTCTACTACAGAAGCTGAGTATGTAGCTGCCTCAGCTGTAGCTAAAGAAGCAGTTTGGATTAAAAAGTTCATTACAGAACTAGATGTAGTTCCTAGTATTGTGAACCCAGTGGATATCTATTGTGACAACAATGGAGCCATTGCACAAGCTAAGAAACTAAGATCACATCAGCGATCTAAACATATACTTAGACGTTTTCATCTCATTCGAGAAATTATTGATAGAGGAGATGTCAATGTATGCAAGGTACCAACTGATGACAATGTTGCAGATCCACTGACAAAGCCTCTCCCATCGTCTAAACATGATAGTCATACCAGATCAATGGGATTACGGCTTATGCCAAATTGGTCTTAGTGTAAGTGGGAGACTGTTGGGGATATGCCCTAGAGTCAATTTGTACTTATACTATTGTCATTATGTTTTATATAATAATATGAGGCTTTCCTTTCCATGAATAGTGAGTTTTGTTTTGTTGGTCATCAAGTACGTGACTTGATAGTAAAACCCTACAATGAATACAATGACTATTCTAAAACTGTCCCTGATCAATTATTATTATTGGAATAATAATAAATTAAGATGAGTATGTTTGTGACTTGATGGCTATGTTTTACTAGCCATGGATATTTGTGATATCGAGTCAAGACATAAATAAATGTTAGAGAACATTGTATTGGACATGACCCACTGTGAGAGTACTTCATGGAATATGTCATAAGTACTTTCTAGCCATAATAATATTGAAAGTCCTTCGACTTAAATTCATCATAGTTTCCTACTTGATAAATTCTATATTTTGACATTGTCAAAAGTTGTCTTTAACCAGATAATAAATTAGACTACTGTTGGATATAGAATAAATCAATGAGAGGAATATGATTGATTGTGAAGGAATTTGTCCCTCTCAGTTATGGGAGAGATATCCATGGGCCCCTTGATAAGTTAGACTGTTAAAAATGCATGGCCGTGCTCAAATATATCAATCTAAGATATTGATATCATTTGTTTGAACAGTCTACTATGAAATCAAGAAATAATTGATTAAGCTTAATAAGGATAACATGCTCCATGCCTTATGCTTAATTTGGATATCGTGTGACAAAACGACTAAATATAAAATTATGGTTTGGTTCAAAGAGATCACCGATCTTCATTTAACCTAGATATTTATAATGTTTTGCTAGAAACCGCATATAACTTGTGGGCTATTTAAATATGATTTAGGCACACTGCCAGTGTTAAATGAACCTATAGGGTCACACAATAAGCGAACTTGTTAGGTTATTTTTCTGGTGACCAGGTTCGATGTATCTGGATGATGTCCAGATTATAAGAATCTGACTCGGTAAATTAATTAGTTAAATTACCGAGATAATGGCAGAATCTTATCATATCAGTTTAAATTTAATTTGAATTTAAATTAGAATATGATAAGATATTATTAGGGTTGGACTCTAAGAGGTTCAAGGGTTTTTAAGAAAACCCTAGCCGTCTTTTCAATGGTCCAATTTTTCGGTTGAGAACATTCGTGTCATTCTCTACCATAAAAGAAAAAAAAAACCTCTCAAACCCTAGGCGCTAGCACTCCCCGGGTATCGAGTGAGTTCGCAGTGAATATCAGATAGAGGACGTTCGCATACTGCAACGTCTGGTGATTGTTCGGGTTGAATGTACAACAGCGCAATCAGAATCGAAGGATTTCGATTACAGCAACCAGGGGTAATTCTTAAACCTTAGATCTCCTTAATCGTTTACTTAGGTCTTCGGGAGGGATTCCTAGATGTTTTCCGCGTTTAGGAGTCTACGAATTCTAACAACCACCACCCCAGAATTCAATCCGTGCGTCACTGAAATAAGTACACCGTAGCGTACTATAATCAACAGTGCACGCAACACACAATCTTTTACTTGCTACTGTAAGCTCAGGGTTCCAATCCTGACGTCAATCACCATCGAGGCAACAAAGGGTTCGAAGAATGCCAGGTGTCTAGCGAAGCCCATGAACAACCCAAATCACAAAGTGCACATAAGTCACGGAAACTGCCAGGCTTTAGACGGCTAGCCAAGACGACTCGTGTCAATGTCCTGTCATCCTATTCATAATAAGACAATCCCTAGAACTTGGCCAGGTTACTAGAGTCATCAAACTTTAACGTAGGCTAGTACAAAGATCAAACTCCTCACTGAGTAGTCCACATCACCACTATCAACCCCTTCTGACTAATCAGGCCAGAGCATTATTCAATCTCGTAAGATTCTCGCTCAAAACATTTTTGAGGCAAACAACAGTTTCCATAATTTGATCCCACTGTCTCACAAGGCTCTGCAGGGCCAATCAATTCATTCTATAGGCGCATCAAGCTAATAAAATAATTTCACAGATCAAAAAACGTTTTCTGAAAGTCAATCTCACCACAAGAGATCATTTTTCAAAATCGTGTTAAAATAGGTTAAAGAGTTCTTTCTCATATTAAAATAAGTTTATAGGAGTACTTAGGTCATTTATCCCCATATTTGACCACAAAAGTCATTTTCAAGGGCATCGGGTCATTTTACCCTTACCCAATTTCAAAAGACTTTCCGAGGGTATTCGAGTCATTTTACCCTTACTCAGTTGAAAAGTGTTCATAAGAGTTCCAATAAGGATATTTCGATGATTTACCAAATACTCCAATTCCAAAGGTTTTCATAAAATATTCTAATAAGGACATTTGGATTCCAAAAAGAACTCATTTCAAGAAATCCAAAATTCTAATCCCAAAAGAGGATTAAATTCAAAATTGTCAAACACATTTTCATAAAATATTTCAATAAGGGCATTTCGGTCAATTTATAAATACCCAATTCCAAAAATCACCATTTTTTTTGAAAATGCCAAGTATTTAATCCAAAAGAACTAAACTCACAAAATTCATGCTTTAATCATCCATTAAGGTTTCCAAGCTAATTATGAAGTTCATTTAAGCCTAAAATGGTAAAAAAAAAAAAAAAAAAAACTCTTGCCCAGATAAACCTTAAACATATTCAGGGATTTCCAAAATGGTATAAAACATGGCATTTCATAAAAAAAATGAAGTACACTAGCTTTCAAAATGGTTTTAGAAATCCAAGTGACTCACCTCGTGTCCTACTTAACTCTTTCCGTTCACAGCCGTTTAATCACTGTCGCTACCTTTTCAAGCATTCTGTTGGCCATTTATCAATAAACCTATACCGAACATCATTTTTGGGTCAATTCGTGGTTGGCTGAAAAAGAGCCGACGGGTAGCCGACGTCCAACCAATGTTTAGCCGACAGTTAAGGAAAACGTTCGACTTTTGTTCATGTCGTTTTTCCTTCGTTTATTCGATTCTTTATTTTTCTTTTTCCACATCCCTTCTCCCTTTATATACAAGGGATTCACTTCATATTTCTCAATTATTTCATCCAAAATACACTATTAATCATCCTTAAGTCATCCACTTTCTAAGCAAAATTCTAATGTTTTGTAGCTTTGACACATGACTTTGTTTTGGACATAACTTTCAACCTACAACTCTGATTTGGCTTTATGATATATCAAAAAGACTGTAAGACACTTAACATTAATTTTGTGTAAGCCCTTTTTAGAGTTCTAGTTCTTGTGATATACTTCAGGGCAAAAAAAAGTCCTAATAGTTTTACTTTAATTCCACTATGCATGCTTTCCTTTGTTCTCCTTAAGTCTTTAACACCTTGGAACCATTAATCCATTCAATATTCCTTCAAATCATATTTAATTCTATAATTTCAGATTCTAATAGTTCATAAGAGTCACACTTATTTAACACAAATTCATCTTTTCTAATGAAAAGTTAGTATAATCCATTTTTCTGACCAAGTAAATTCTATTTTTAGTCTACTTTAATCATCATCTCCCCAACCAGAAACAATGCTTCAAACCACCATAATTGCTCAGTTCTTCGTTACACAAATCATCATTCAAAAATCCTTTGGCAGCCAACACATATACAAGCATATACAATGTTCTTACATAAAAGTTCACAAGTCCTAGCTTTGATCTGAAATCATAACATGAAATTCAAGTTTTTAGGTTAAAATTCACATCAACATAATCACCATTCACCCAATAACAACTTTAATTCAAGAAGGTAGGGTTTTACCCTGTATTTGAGGCTATTTGAGGTGATTTTTCTCCAAGAACACTTAAGACTTCACCTAGCACACCAAGAACACACACTAGCCTTTTTTCTCTCTTGTTTGATTTCTTTTTTTCTTGGTTTTTCTCCTTTATGGCTGCCGAATTTGAGGCTGTATATCATCCCCTCCTAACTGCTATTCATCATCAAATCTTGACCCTTCATTTCTTATTTGGGTTTAATTGAATGGTGGATATACTTAGGTGTGTTCCAATAAGATTTTTACACACCAACCACCCTTTTTTCTCTACAAAATTCCTTCATTTCTTTTTTTTTTTTTTTTTTGCATGGCTGCCAAAATTCTTGGAAAATTTTCAGCCATTCATTCATCTTCTTTTGGTCCAAACATTAGCCAATTACATTGCTCAAGACCTTAATCAAACGGGCCCACAAGTGATGTGTTCTAATTATAAAATTACACATCATTCTTGATTATTTTGCAATCCTTTAATTCCATATATCTTGCATGAATCCCTCATGTAACCTCTCTTAAATTGGCACATGTTCATGGAATACCAATCAACAAATGCCACATGCACCATTTTAATCGCGATTTCCTATTTTCTTCAGAAATGACTAAAATCGGGTCCATATCGAAAAAATATTTTATTTCACTATCCAACTCCAAAAGTTCTATTAAATCTATTGGTAATACTTAAATTCTTCAATTCCTTCTCTATTTGGTCAATTTTGTGATCAAAGTCATGGGCATGATTTAAATAAGAAAAATGCCCCCGATACTTTGGGTAGCATAATTCACACCAGAACGTGCGTTTCATCGCACTGATGAATTTTTCTCTTTTATGTGCCCTCAAATTCTTATTTTGTTAAAAATAATAGCATTCTAAAGATTTAGAGTATGGGTAGAACAAATCTAATAATTATATCCAGGTCCCGATAAAATATTATTATACCAAAATATTCGTCTTATTATATCGATCAACTTTTGTTCTGGACATCAATACAAATTTTCATCCTATTGCAAATAGTATCTAATCAAAAGTAAAAATGTGGGGTGTTACATTCCCCCCTCCTTACAAAAATTCCGTCCTCAAAATTGGCTTACACCTAGAATAAATCTGGTTACTTTTTCAACATCTTTGCTTTCGTTTCCCAAGTTGCATTTTACACAAGATGATGAGTCTACAACACTTTTACAAGTGGAATCTTCTTATTTCGTAATTACTTTTCAGCATACTCCAAAACCCTAATAGGTTTTTCCTCATACTTCAAGCTTGGAGTCATCTTAATGGGTTCTTCATTCAAAATGTAGGCAGGGTCAGCTACATACTTCCAAAATTAGGAGACATGAAACACGTCGTGAATTCCTTGAAGCTCTATGGGTAACTCCAACTGGTAAGCTACTTTCCAAATCCTTTCAACAATAGGGAACGGTCCTACGTACCTAAATGCCAATTTCTTTTCTTGTCCTTTGATTCCCAATTGTCGCTGTGGAGTCAACTTCAAGAATACATGATCTCATTCTACAAATTTCAGATCTCTCTTTCATCTATTCGCATAATTTTTTGTCTACTCTGGTTGCCTTTGACTTAATTTTAATCAAATTCACACCCTGTCAAACTTTTCAAGATCGAGGGCATCTTATTCACTCGCCCTTCATCCAAGACTACATTTATTTTCATATCAAGCTTTAAATGGGGCCATTCTAATTCGTATGCAAATTCTACATACGCTATATTATCAATTCGCTTAGTTCCAAAATTTAAAGCGTAAGCCTGTAGCATATCTTCTAGAATCCTATTCACTCGTTCAATCTGTCCATTCGTTTGTGGGTGTGCTGCTGTACTGAATTTTAATATTGTATCGTATCTCTGTTGCAAATTAGTCCACTTTAAAGTAAATCTGGGGTCTCGATTCGATACAATACTAGAGAGTACTTCGTGAAGTCTGATTACTTCCTCCATATAGATTTTACTCAACTTCTCTTGAGAATCCTATTGATTAATAGGGATGAAATGAGTAAACTGAGTCAGTAGATATACTGTCACCCATATAGTATCTCACTACCCTACTGCCATGTGTAATCCTATAATAAAATCTATAGTAATTTTATTCCATTTCCATGATAGAGTTGGTAACGGTTGTAATAACCCTCCAGGCTGTTGCTGATCAGCTTTAACTTGCTGGCATGTCAAGTATCGAGCTACAAAATCTGAGATATCGTTCTTCATACCAATCCATCAATAATGTTGTTTTAAGTCCTGATATATCTTTACAGCTCCCGGATGGATGGTATACTTACTCTGATGTGCCTCCATTAAAATATCTTATCTCATCGCAGATTGTTTCAGGATACAATACCGATCTTGGTAACAAATAATTCTATCATTGTCTCTTTGAAACTCATCTCCTCCTTTATCTACCTCCTTTTGTACTAATCTTTGCAACTCTTTACCTTTATCTTACTCTTCCTTCAACTGTAGAAAAGTAGGTTGAATGGAAATATTACTTAACCTTATTTCTCTATTTACTACAAATATTTCCAATTCTAGGATTTGTAACTTTCGAAGAGCTAATAACTTCACCTTCGTACAAAGGGCATTTGCTACAATATTTGCTTTTTCAGGATGATACTTAATTGGACATCGAAATTCTTCTAGAAATTTCATCAACCGACGTTGTCTCATATTCAAATTTTTCTGAGTAAAAACATAGTTCAAACTTTTGTGATCGTGAAAACTTCAAACTTAGCTCCATACAAATAATGCCTCCACTTCTTAAGGGCAAATACAATAGCTGCCAATTCTAGGTCATGCATAGGATAATTCTCCTCATGGAATTTCTATTTTCTAGATATATAGGTTATCACCTTTCTTTCCTGCATCAATACTCCTCCAAATCCTTCTTTTGATGCATCTGTATACACCTCATAAGGTTTCTCCATCATCGGCAATGCCAAAACAGGAGCAGAGCTTAATCTCTTCTTCAGTTCTTGAAAACTTTTCTCGCACTTTCGGTCCACACATAAGGAACTTTCTTTTGGGTGAGCTGAGTTAAAGGTGAAGCTATCTTAGAGAATCCCTCAATACATCTCCGATAATACCTTGCCAATCCTAGGAGACTTCGAATTTCAGTTGGAGCCTCAGGACGTTTTCAATTTGTCACCACCTCAACTTTTGCAAGATCTACAATAATCCCGTTTTTAGATATCATATATCCTAAGAATGCTATTTCTTGTAGCCAAAACTCATATTTACTAAACTTTGCATACAATTTGGCCTCTCTTAACTTCTCCAGTACTTTTTGAAGGTGCTGTTCATGTTCTTGGGAATCTTTAGAGTACACCAGGATATCATCAATGAATATAACCAAAAAGTTATCTAAGTACGACTGGAATGTCATGCATCAAGTCCATAAAAACAGCAGGAGCATTAGTAACACCAAAGGGCATTACCACAAACTTAAAATGCCCATATCGAGTGTTAAATGCAGTTTTTGGTATAACTTCTTCTCGAATCTGGACTTGCTAATATGCATACCTCAAGTCTAATTTTGAAAAACATCCGGCTCCTTGAAACTGGTCAAACAGTTCATCAACCATGGGCAACGGATATTTATTCTTTACCGTCACTGCATTCGACCCTCGATAATCTATACACATTCACAATGACCTATCTTTCTTCTTAACAAACAATACAGGTACTCCCCACGGTGAAGTACTTAGTTGAATAAACCATTGCTCTATTAATTCCTATAGTTGTTTCTTGAGCTCCTGTAATTCCATGGTGCCATTCTATAAAGGGTCTTTGAAACTGGTTCTGCCGATAGCACTAGATCAATGGAAAATTCTACTTCCCTTTCTAGTGGGAATTCTTTCAATTCTACTGGAAAACATCTAAATACTCATTCACAATAGGAACATCTTTGGGTTTCTTAACCTCTCCGGCTTATTAATTACATAAGCCTAGTATCTTGTGCATCTTTTCCTAATCATCTTCTGGACCTTAAGTCTTGATACAAAAGTATTACTTTTCCTTCCAACCTCACCTATAAATTCTAATATAGGCTTCCAGGCTAACAAAAATGTACTACCTTATGTCTACAATCAACTTGATCATGATGCTGATAGCCAATCCATGCTCAAGATAGCATCATAATCCTCTATGGGTAAACATATCAAATCTACTCCCAATACTCCATTTCTACCAAGATCTCACAATTTCTATGTATTTTCTCACTATTCAGTTGCTTTTCCAAGGGGATACTAATAGTCATTTCATATGAAATTTCTTCCCCCTTTTATTCTCATAGAATCAAGAATGAATTGGCAACGAAAGAATGCATAGATTCGAGATCTACCAATACTTTAGCATTATGATAAAAAATAAGGAGCGTACATTCCACCACTGTAGTCTGGTTGTCCGTCTTCTTTAGTGCCATTACTCAAGCATTCATTTGGGGGTTTGATGGGTCCAGTTCTAAAGATAGAAGCTTGTCCTAAGTTCCCCTTTTCTAGTCCTGACTTCTGTCCTTGATTATTTCTTCCCGGTCGACTCCATCTTCCTATCTTTTAAGGGTAAGGGTAATCGAAACTCTTGTGCCTTACCTCTGCATAATTTAAGCATTTAAAGGGGGGTTGTCCTCCAGCCAAGCCTTCCATCCTTTGCATCTTCCCTTTCTTCTGCCATCGGGGCCCTCCAAACCTTTTCTGACTCATACCCCAAAATCCATTTCGATCTCTCCTGCTCATATTCTCATTGATGCTAGTAATAGTCTTAGACAACTGTTAGATAGTATCAACCATCTTTTGGAAGGTCTAGAACATAAGGTGGTCCAAAGTTGTAAGGTGGGGACCTTCCACCTGTAGCTCTTCCGTTATCGGCTCAGGGTTATTTTGAGTAGTTCACTTAGGAGGCATCTGTATAATACATAAGATTTTACCGATATAGCAATATAACACAACTCTAAAATGATCATAAAAATGGGTACAATGCACATAGCAAAACATAACATATATTCATTTCATTCTCATTTATTACAAAGTCAGTACAAAATTTGCATGCCGAGACAAATACACCAGGCGAACTGTACATATTATACTATATATATCTATATCACATTCTCCTACTCGTCATCATCGTTGTCTGAGGCAGGAGGTCCTGAATCAGTAGAAATTGTGTAAGACTCTACTGCATCAACCTCCTCATTTCTATCCGCATCTGGGTGCAACCAAGCCAATAACTCTAGGTCTATCTCTAAATCCTCCTCAGGCTCTTCAACCACAGGCACCCCCTGGTCCTCTCCTGCATCGACAGCCTCCAAATCTGGCATATCCTCCTCAAGTACTTCAGGCACATCCTTACCGAATACCTCCTCATCATCCTCAGACAGTACTACACCATCGGGAATACTGTCCTCCTTCTCATCATCATCCTGATGGGGCGGGTCAACACCACTATCAATCTTATCAAAATCTCCACCCTCTTCCTCATGTCGTAATGATGTATGTGGCTATGATGTGCCCTCCATACTAAGGTCTCGCGCAAACGAAGTAACGACGGGTACCGCTGGGTCAAACCTACTCCCGGTGAGACGGGGTGCATGACGGTGGCTAACACTAAGTCCTATCATCAGAAAATATCCTGGCACGCTCGCTCGATAGATCTTTCTAATCTTTCTATATTTCTTCACACCCGAGCTCTCACATGTCTTATTCTTCCCTTTATCACTACGCTTGTCCAATGGGCACTTGCCCTTATCACCCCAATATGCCATACCTACATAACAAAAGAGTTCTATCAATTCCTATGACAATACCACAGTTCTATAAAACTATGCTCTGATACCAATTGTAACACTCCTACTAAAGGTAACGGCAGAAACATATCAACACTAGGTGTCATCCCAACTATATATATATATATATATATATATATATATATATATAAGGTCCAGACTCAATAACATCCCATACTGATGGTCACACACACACACACACACACACACACACACACACACACATATATATGAGAGAATCTCATACATGCCATCTCTATATACAACAGAACAAAGTATATGATAAAAAAGGAAGCCGTCTAGATCTTTATTGCTGACTCTGTGGTATCGTTCTTCTATCCGTAGGTCCATTCAACTCTGGATCCTATAAAAAGGTGAGATAAAAGACACGTGTGAGTGACGAATCACCTAGTAAGTCCCGTGTGTACTAGTGCTTTATGAAAGAACAGAGAACCCAAAAGTTTTGTGAAATAGCATATCATTCTTTTCCTACTAAAAATAATTTTCAAAACACTCTAAGAAAAAGTTTATTCAGAACTCAATTATTTTTGAAAAATAGTATTTCAGATTTCAAATCGTTGCCCCAATTTCCAAAACATAGGCACTTCTCCCACAGAAGGTCGACCTGTATACAAGTCTCGTAGTCCTTACTTTCGGCACCACGAATTATTGTACTAGACCATCGCCCTAGAACTCAATCCGTGCATCGCCGGAATAAGTACACTGGCATACTATACTCAACAGTGCACGAAACATACAATCTTTTACTTACTACTATAAGCCAGGGATCCCAAGCCTAACGCCAATCACCATCGAGGTAGCAAGGGGTTTGAACAATGCCAGGTGTCTATCCCAGCCCATAAACAACCCAAATCACACAGTGCACACAAGGCACGGCAATTGCCAGGCTCTAGACGGCTAGCCAAGATGACTCATCTCAATGTCTTGTCACCCCGTTCGAAGTTAGACAATCCCTAGAATTAGGCCAGGTTACTAGGGTCATCTAGCTCTAACGTAGGCTAGTACAAAGATCAAAATTCTCGCTGAGTACTCCACGTCACCACTATCAACCCTTTTTGACGGATCAAGCTAGAGGGTTATCTATTCTTATAGGATTCTCGATCAAAACATTTTTGGGGCAAATAACACTTTTCAGAATTTGATCCTACTGCCTCACAAGTCAGGTCATTATTCACATAGGCTCTACAACTCCAACCAATTCATTCCATAGGCGCATCAGGCCATTAAAATAATTTCAGGGATTGAAATTCGTTTTCTAAAAGTCAATCTCACCACAAGAGGTCATTTTTCAAAATTGTGTCAAAATAGGTTAAAGAGTTCTTTCTTATATTAAAATAAGTTCCTAGGAGTATTCGGGTCATTTCTTCACATATTTGACCCCAAAAGTCATTTCTAAGGGCATTTGGGCATTTTACCCTTAACGATTTCAAAAGACTTTCCAAGAGTATTCGAGTCATTTTACCCTTACCTGATTTGAAAGTGTTCACAAGAGTTTCAATAAAGATATTTCGGTCATTTACCGAATACATCGATTCCAAAGGTTTTTATTAAACATTCCAATAAGGACATTTGGATCATTTTTCAAATACCGGATTCCAAAAGGAACTCATTTCAAGAAATCCAGAATTCTAATCCCCAAAAGAGGATTAAATTCAAAGTTTCCAAATACATTTCCATAAAATATTTAAATAAGGGCATTTCGGTCAATTTAGGAATACCTAATTCCAAAAATCACCATTTTCTGAAAATCTCAAGTGTTTAATCTAAAAGGAATAAATTTACAAAATTCATGCTTTAATCATCCATTAAGGTTTCCAAGCTAATTATGAAGTTCATTCAAGCCTAAAATGCTATAAATAAATCTTGCTTAGATAAACCTTAAACATATTCAGGGATTTCTAAAACGGTATAAAACATGACATTGCATAGAAAAATGAAGCGCAATAGCTTTTAAAAGGGTTTTAGAAAACTAAGAGACTCACCTCATATCCTACTTAACTCTTTCTATTTACGGCCGTTTAATCACCGTCGCTATCGTTTCTAAGGTTTCGTTGTCTGTCTATCGATAAATCTACACCAAATATCATTTTTGGATCAATTCGTATTCGGCTGAAAAATAGCCGACGTCCAGGCGACGTGACTGATGGGTAACCGACGTTTAACCAACGAGGGCCGACGATTAAGGAAAACGTTCGACTTTTGTTCACGTCATTTTTCCATCATTTATTCTTCTTTCATTTTCCTTTTTCTATATCCTTTCTCCCTTCATATACAAGGAATTCACTTCATATTTCCCAATTATTTCATCCAAAATCACACAATTAATCATCCTTAAGTTCATCTACTTTCTAATAAAAAATTCTGATATTTTGCTGCTTTGACACATGATTTTTTTTGGACATAACTTTCAACCCACAACTTCGATTTGGCTCTATGATATACCAAAAAGACCGTAAGACTCTTAATGTTAATTTTTTATAAGCCCTTTTTAGAGTTCTAGTTCTCGTGACATACTACAGGGCAAAAATATTCCCAATAGTTTTACTTCAATTTCACTATTCATGCTTTCCTTTATTCTCTTTTAGTCTTTAACACCTTAAAACCATTAATTCATTCAATCTTCCTTCAAATCATCTTTAATTCTATAATTCTAAAATTCCAATAGTTTAAAAGAGTCATTCTTATTTAACACAAATTCATCTTTTCAAATCGAAAGCTAGTATAATATATTTTTCCAACCAAGTAAATTCTATTTTTACTCTATTTTGATAATCACTTTCCCAACCGGGAAAAATCCTTCAAACAACTATAATTGTTCAGTTATTTCTTACACAAATCATCATTCAAAAACCCTTAGTCAGTCGGCAGATATACAGGCATATACAAGGTTCATACACAAAAGTTCACAAGCCCTAACTTTGATCTAAAATCACGACATGAAATTCATGTTTTTATCTTAAAATTCACATCAACATAATCATCATTCACCCAACAACAACTTTAATTCAAGCAAACTAGAGTTTTACCTTGTATTTGAGGCTATTTAAGGTGATTTTGCTCCAAGAACACTTAAGACTTCACCTAGCACACCAAGAACACACACTAGCCTTTTTTCTCTCTTGTTTGATTTCTTTTCTCTTGGTTTTTCTCCTCCATGGCTGTCGAATTTGAGGTTATATATAAGCCCCTCCTAACCCCCATTCATCATCAAATCTTGGCCCTTCATTTATTGTTTTGGTTTAATTGAATAGTGGATATACTTAGATGTGTTCCAATAAGATTTTTACACACCAACCACCCTTTTTCCTCCACAAAATTCCTTCATTTTTTTCTTGCATGGCTACCAAAATTCTTGGTCAATTTTTAGCCATTCATTTATCTTCTCTTGATCCAAACAATAGCCAATTACATTGCTCAAGACATTAATCAAATGGTCCCACAAGTGATGTGTTCCAATTACAAAATTACACATAATTCTTGATTTATTTTGCAATCCTTTAATTCCATATATCTTGCATGAATCATTCATGCAACCTCTCTTAAATTGACACATGTCCATGGACTACTAATCAACAAATGCCACGCGCTCCGCTTTGACCGCAATTTTCTATATTCTTCAGAAATGACTAAAATCGGGTCTATAACGGAAAAATATTTTATTTCACCATCCAACTCCAAAAAATCTACTGAATCCATTCGCAATACTTAAATTCTTCAATTTATTCTCTATTTGGTTAATTTTGCAGTTAAAGTTGCAGGTGTGGTCAAAATGACAAAAATGCCCCTGATACCTCGGGTAGCATAATTCACACCAAAACGTACGTTTCATTGCACTAATCCATTTTTCTTTTCTGCGTACCCTCAAATTCTTATTTTGTTAACAATAATAGCCTTTCGAAGATTTAGGGTATGGGTTGAACATACATCCATGTCCCGATAAAATATTATTATACCAAAATATTCGTCTCATTACACCGATCAACTTTTGTTCTGGATATCAATACAAATTCTCATTCTATTATAAATAGTAGCTAATCAAAAGTAAAAATGTGGGGTGTTACACATTAGACCATTCCCTATTGTTGAGAGGACTGGGAAGGTGGCATATTGATTAGAGTTACCAGTAGAGCTTCAAAGTATTCCCGCACACATTTTGAATGAAGAGCTTACTGAGATAACTCTAAGCTTGAAGTATGAGGAAAAGTCTATTAAGATTTTAGAGTATACTGAAAAGGTTATGCAGAATTAAAAAATTCCACTTGTACAAGTATTGTAGAATCATTATCCTGTGCAAGATGCAACTTGGGAAACGAAAGCGAATATGTTGAAAAAGTATCCATATTTATTCCAGGTGTAAGCCAATTTTAAGGACGAAATTTTTGTAAGGAGGGGAGAATGTAACACCCCACATCTTTATCTTTGATTGGCTACTAATTGTAATACAACAAGAATTTGTATCAATGGCTAGAACAAAAGTTGATCAGTGTAATGAGACGAATATTTTGTCGGAACCTAGATATAATTATTAGATTTGTGCTACCCATACCCTAAATCTTCAAAAAGCTACTATTATTAATAAAATAAGAATTTGAGGGTATGCTAAGAAGAAAAATTGATCAGTGTGATAAAACACAAGTTTTGGTTTGAACTATGCTATCCGAATCACTGAGGGTATTTTCGTCATTTTAACCGTGCCCACGACTTTGACGCAATATTGACCAAACTGAGAATGAATTGAAGAATTTAAGTATAACTAATGGATTCAGTTGAATTTTAGGAGTAGAATGCTGAAATAAAATATTTTTTTATGTCGGACCTGATTTTCGTCATTTCTGAGGAAAATAGAAAATCACGATTAAAAACGGTGCATGTGACATTTTGTGGTTGGTAGCCCGTGGACATGTGTCAATTTAAGAAATGTTACATGAAGAATTCATGCAAGATGCATGGAATTAAAGAATTACAAACTAAAGAAAGAATTGTGTATAATTTTATAATTGGAACACATCACTCGTGGGCTTGTTTGATTAAGATCTTGAGCAATGTGATTGGCCAATACTTGGACCAAGAGAAGGTGGATGAATGGCTAGAAAATGACCAAGAATCCGGCAGCCATGCAAGAAGAAATGAAGGGAATTTTTGTGGAGGAAAAAAAGTAGTTGAAGTGTAAAAATCTCATTGGAACACATCTAAGTATATCCACCATTCAATTAAACAAAAACAAGGGATGAAAGGCCAAGATATTACGATGAATGGCAATGATAAGGGGTTGTTATACAGCTAGAATTTTGGCAGCCATGAAGGAGAAAAACCAAGAGAAAAAGGAATTAAACAAGAGAGAGAAAAAGGCTAGTGTGTGTTCTTGGTGTTCTAGGTGAGTTTTGAGAGTTCTTAGAGCAAAATCACTTCAAATAGCCTTAAATACAAGGTAAAACCCTACCATGCTTGAATTAAATTTTTTGTTGGGTGAATGATGATTATGTTGATAAGAATTTTAATATGAAAACTTGCTTTTCATGTTTTGATTTTGGATCAAAAGTTAGGATTTATAAACTTTATATATGAACCTTGTACATGCTTATATGTGTGCCGACTGCCTAAGGGTTTAGGGATGATGTTTTGTGTGAAGAAGAAGTGAATATTCATGGTGGGTTGAAGGGTTGTTTTCAGTTGAGGAGATGATGACCAAAGTAGAATAAAAATAGAAGTTACTTGGTTGGAAAAATGGATTATACTAGCTTGTGATTAGATAAGATGAATTTGTGTTGAATAAGTGTAGCTCTTATGAGCTATTAGAATCTAAAAATCATAGAATTAAAGATTATTTAAAGGAAAATTGAATGAATTATTGTTCCCCAGGTGTTAAAAGCTAAAGGAAAACAAATGAAAGCATGAATAGTGGAATCGAGGCAAAACTATTGGGGCTGTTTTTGCCCTATAGCATGTTACGGGAACCAGAACTCTGAAAAGGGCTTTTACAGAATTAAAGTTAAGGGTCTTATGGTCATTTTAAATATCATTATCTCAAATCAGAGTTGTGGATTGAAAGTTATGTCCAAAACAAAATCATGTGTCAAACAATGAAATTCCAGAAAAATGAGTCGAAAATGGATGAACTTAGGGATGACTAATTGTGCAATTTTGGTTGAAATAAAAGGGAAATATGAAGTGGATCCCTTGTATATAAAGGGAGAAAGGATGTGGAAAAAGGATAATGAAAGAATCAAACAAACGATAAAAAAATAACGTGAAAAAAAGTTGAACGTTTTCTTTAACCATCGACTACTCGTCGGTCCCTTCGGCTAAACATCGGTTGGACATCGGCTACCCGTCGGGCATGTCGGCTGGACATCGGATAACTGTTGGCTATTTTTCAGCCAAACACGATTTGACCCAAAAATGATGTTTAGTGTAGGTTTATCGGTAAACAGCTAACAGAATGTTGAAAACGGAAGAAACAGTGGGTCAACGGCCGTAAATGGAAAGATTTTAGTTAGGACCCGAGGTGAGTCCCTTTAATTTTTAAAACCTTTTGAAAGCTTGTGTGCTTCACTTTTCCATGAAAATGCTATGTTTTATACCATTTTAAAAATATCTAAATATATTTAAGGGTTATCTTAGTAAGAACTGTTTTACGTCATTTTGGGCTCGAATGAACTTCATAATTAGATTGGAAACCTCAATGGATGATTAAAGCGTGGATTTTATGAATATAGTCCTTTTTGGATTAAATACTTGAGATTTTTAGAAAATGATAAATTTTGGAATCGAGTATTCATAAATTGACTAGAATGCCCTTATTGAAACATTTTATGAAAATGTGTTTGGAAACTTTTAATTTAATCCTTTTTTGGGATTAAAATTCTGGATTTCTTGAAATGAGTTCCTTTTGGAAATGAGTATTTGAAAAATGAGCCAAATGTTCTTATTGGAATATTTTTTGAAAACCTTTAGAATTAGGTATTCGGTAAATGATAGAAATATCCTTGTTGGAACTCTTATGAATACTTTTCAAATCGGGTAACGGTATGATGACCCAAATACCCTCAAAAAGTCTTTTGGAATCTGATATAGGTAAAATGAATCGAATACCCTTAGAAATGACTTTTGTGATCGAGTACGAGGAAAACGACCCGAACAATCTTGGAAACTGATTTTGATGTGTGAAAAGAACTCTTTAACCTGCTTTGATACGGTTTTGAAAAATGATCTCTCGTGATGAGATTGACTTTTGGAAAACAACATTTTGATCCCTGAAATTGTTTCATTGTCCTAATGTGCCTATGGAATGAATTGAATGGCCATGCGGAGCCTATGTGAATGATGATCTAACTTGTGAGTTAGTGGGATCGAATTCTAAAAAGTGTTATTTTGTCCCAAAATATTTGATTTGAAAATCCTACGGGATCAGATAACCCTCTGGCCTGATCAGTCAGAAGAGGTTGGTATTGGTAACGTTGAGAACTTAGCAAGGGCTTTGATCTTTGTACTAGATCATGTTAGAGATAGACGACCCCAAGTAACCTAGCAAGTTTTGGGGATTGTCTTACTCTAAACAGGGTGATAGAACATTGGGATAAGTCATCTTGGCATGCCGTCTAGTACTTGGCAATTGTCATGCCTTGTGTGAACTTTATGATTTGGGTTGCTCACGAGCTGGGATGGACACCTGGCATTGTTCAAACTCTTTGCTACCTCGATGGTGACTGACATCAGGATTGGAACCCCTAGCTTATGGTAGCAAGCAAAAGATTGTGTGCTACGTGCGTTTGTTGATTGTAGTATGCTACGATGTACTTACTTTTCGGTGACGCACGGATTGAGTATTGGAAGCGGTGGCCTCAGTACAATGATACATGGCACCAAAGGCAAGGACTACGAGACTTGCATACAGGCTGACCTTCTATTGGAGAAGTGACTGTGATTTGGAAATTAGGGTAACGTTTTAAAAGTAAAATACAGTTTACAAAAAATGATTGAGTTCTGAATAAACTTTTCTTTAGAGAATTTTAGAATTGTTTCCAGTGAACAAATGATATGCTATTGCACTAAAATTTTATGTACTCAGTTCTTTCATAAAACACTAGTAGACACAAGACTCACTGGGTGATTCGCCATTCACACGTGTTTTTATCTCACCTTTTTTTGGTTCCAGAGTTGAGAGGACCTACGAATATTAAGACGATACCACAATGTCAGCAGTATAGGTCTAGACAATTTCCCTTTTTCTTATGTACTTTATTCTGTTGTAGCTAGGGATAGCGTGTACGAGATTCTCTGATATATGTATATATCTGACCATTAGTATGGGATATTGTTGAGTCTAGACCTTATATATATATATATATATATATATATATATATATATATATATATTCTATTGTTTTCATTATAAAGACCCCTTTGTTTGGGAAACTGGACGAGGCGACACCCGGTGGTGATATGCTTCTGCTGTTATTTTTAGTAAGGGTGTTACACCATTTGTACCTTTTAGGTACCCAACAAAATAGTATAATTCTAATCCTAGTTCTAACTTATCTCCCTTGATCAGTACATAAGTTGGACAATCCCATATCTTGAAATGATTTAGATTTGGCTTATACCCAGTTTATATCTCATAGGGAGTCCTAGGTACTGACTTGAAAAGCACCAAGTTTAAAATATATGCCGTTGTTTCTTGGGCATATCCCTAAAAAGACACTAGAAGAATAGCATGAGACATCATGCTTCAGACCATTTCCATCAATGTCCTGTTCCTTCTCTCAGCTACTCAATTCTACTGCGGTGTCCCTGGTGTAGAGAGTTGGGATACTATTCCATGATGTATCATGTAGTCCTTAAATTCATTAAGGAAGTATTCTCCACCACGATCTGATCGTAAGGTCTTGATTAGCTTACCTGTTCGACGCTCCACTTTAGCCTTAAACTCTTTCAACTTTTCAAAAAAGTCAAACTTGCATCTCATCAGATAAACGTAACCATACATTGTACAATCATCTGTGAAAGTGATGAAGTACTCAAATCCCCTCTTGCTGATGTAGACAAAGGACCACACACATTAGTGTGAACAAGACTTAATGCTTCTTTGGCTCTATCTGTCTTTTGGATAAATGACCTTTAGTTATTTTTTCCATAAGACAGTATTCACACTAAGGTTAACTTTTCAATCTCTATGAGCCTAAATGCCTATCATGGATGAACCTCTGATTCATGGTTAAGTTAATGTGACCCAACCTTAGATGCCAAGATTGTAGGACTTAAATGGCAAAAATGATCAAACCTAAGGCATGCTTACAAAACGAAAAAATTTACCTCTATGTTTGAATAACCTTATTAGCACTGAAGAAGATGTCTGTGCCAGGATGCTTGAAGCTACTAGATCACATCCTTGTGAACATCGACTTCGTCTCATTCACGCAAAGCTTTTGAGCTTCTGTAATGCTACTCTTTCCTCTGTCGGTGAAGCTTGCAGAATGTTGGGCTTATTATATTTTCTTAGCCTGAGCAAGCTTCTGTGACAAATGGGCTTCCTGTGAAATGAAATAAAAAAAAAAAACACTATCTTCTTAATTTCCTTTTCATTTCATCAATTCACCGAGAGAGAGAGAGAGAGAGAGAGAGAGAGACCAACAGCATGAAACAAAAAGCACCATACTTTCTGTAATCTTTCATGTAAAATAACAAGGGATCTATCCCGTGTTGTTTTTTTAATTAATTAATTTATTATTTATTTATTTTTAATTTTATTTTACCCTTAATCTTATTCATTGGGCCAGATAAAATTATCTATGCTTAGGCTTCGACATCCATAAATAATAAGCCTTAATTATTTATTTTTTGGGCTTCATTAAACAGCTTAATAAATAATTAACAAACTCAAATAGACCAATATAAAATATCAGATCTTTTATCTAGTTTATACCTAGATTAACTTTCTAATTATTCAATCTGGGCATTGGGCCCTGAATAATTAATTAACCAATTAAATTAGATAAAATATATATCTCTCTAGTCTAATAATAAATTAGACTACTTAAATAAAATAAAATAAAACCCATAATTATCAAGACCAATTCCTTAATCTGAACCTGTCAGGACATAAGGGCTATTCCGGGAACCAAAAGACACATCGTCTTGGCTACTAAAATGATCAAAATGCCCCTGCTATATAAATAGCTATATTTTGTATTTTAAATATTTTTTAATATCACCATATGGAAATATTGCGTTAACAAAATCTTCGACCTACAGGTGTAATGACTAAAATACCCCTCTACTCATCGCCGTGCATTTAGATAGGAGGAGTGTACTAATACCTCTCTAATAGACATCTACCATCCTTAAACCTCTAGTCCAATGATCCATGACTTCTGAAATGTTTCCACTTTCTAAGGGAGCTACCCTAAAGTAAACATCCAAGTCATGTTCCCTAAGGCCTTGGATAATTAAATCATTTGAACAATCACAAGGGGCAATATAGCACAAAAGCTATCTTATATAAGTCTGTCTTAACTAACTAGTCATATATACCCAACATACAAGTATATCGGCTCTACGAAAGAACCGCAACTACAGCATATCAAAGTATATACTTCTAGCTTCGTCAGACCACCCACTCATACTCAAGCAGTAAAGTATTAGTCTACGTTGTAGTAGTAATAGTCTGGGTTTCTTCTAAATAGTACTTTTAGAAACTACTATTACAAGTCTTGTTCTACGTATTTAAAATACACTCATGTTATGAAGTGAGTGGACTACTCACTGGCTAAAGGTAAGTCATTCCCCATTTGGAATTCATAACACAATAACCTAAACATGATGAGTTCCCATTTTCATCAATTGGTTAAGAACAAACATTTATGTGTTAAGTAACCCTGATCCATACCTTACTATGAAAGACCACCATTCACATGGATCATTTACTTAAACACAATGGGTCCTTTCCAAATGAAAATCGTGCACAAATACAATGTAAATTCATAAATAAAATTTGAGAATAAATTCTTTTATTAAAAATTCGATAATTTCATTAGATAAAATTGGTCTAGAGAGCATATATTCCAGCAAAGACTTGAGTCATTGATATTGTTCTTTCTTTTCCTATTTAAAGGTTCAGATTAAACGTTATTCAATTGATTGTTTATAGGATTAATGAAGAATAGATTTCCATACATGTGCCCAGTACATATAACTTCTCCATTTCTATTGATAGTAATATTAGAATGGAAAGAAATAGAATATCCTTGATTTATAAGTTTTGCAACTAAAACTAAATTTTGTCTAAAACTAGGAACAACTAAAATATCTTTCAAAACAACTATTCTATTACAATTAAAAGTAAGTTCTAGTTCTCTCATAGCAAGGGCCCAAACTTGTGCTCTATTTCCCACACGTAGTCCATGTTCGCCCTTCTGGAGTCTTCTAATCTTCCTAAACTCCTGCAAGAAGTTATAGATATAATTAGTGGCTATTGAATCAACAATCCAAGTGGAAGTTAATCCAACTATTGATATAAACTCTAGATAGAGAATATTACCTGTAGCGTTTTTCTTGGCCTGAAGATCTAGATACTCCTTTTTCCAGTGTCCCTTCTTCTCACATTTAAAGTACTTGCCCTTGGGTTTGTCTTTAAATTGGGACTTGGGCTGGTGCACTGCATTATCCTTTTTTTTCTTAAACTTTCTGGGCTTGGGCCCAGTTCTTGAAGAAGAGGCCATTATAATTCTAGCCTGTGGCTTCATGACCTTTTCTGCCACTGGGAGCTCCTTCATCAATTTTGTTAAACTCATGTTTAACTTGTTCATGTTGTAATTCAACTTGAATTGAGTGAAGGAGCCTGGCAAAGAATCGAGAACCATGTCCACTTGGTTCTCGGGGTCAATGACAGCCCCCAAGACTTCTACTTCCTTGAAAACAGCAATCATCTTGAGCATGTACTCTTTGACTAATGCTCCCTTAGTCATCTTGTGTTTATGATCATTCTAAGAGCCTTTCTGTCTTGCAAGCCGGCTCTTATCCACGAACATTATGGCTAGTGATGTGCTAATGTCATATGCAGTAGCCATATACTCGTGTTTGGACTGAAGCACATTTGACATGACGGCTAACATATAGTATCAGGCCATTTTGTTAGCCTTTTGCCATGCCTTTTCAACCTCACACTCCTCAGCGGTGGAACTTTCTCCGATTACTGGGCAGGTCTTGTGTAGGGCATACTTATATTCTTTGGCTGTAAGTATTATGTTCAGGTTCCTTTTTCAATTCACATAATTTGGACACATTAACTTATTCTGACAAAGAATAATGGCTAAGGGACTGAAAGAACCTCCACAAACCATTTCTGAAATTTTGAAAAATAAATTCTCAGTATTTGTAAAATAAAAATAATTTTGTGCACTTTATCCTCATATTAAACCTAATAATAGCTAATCATATTACTATTATCTTTAACATGATTAATTTGGCTCTTAGGAAAACTGTCGTAGCTTCTTAGGAGGATTAATAGTTTTTTAAGCTAAGTTTTTTAACCATCACAAATTAATGTTTCTTTGAGGTAATGATCTAGAAGATAACTCTATCGAGTGGATGGTCGTTTCTTCTCATTTTCTATGCTCATACCTCGTACTATAACCTCCAACGTGGGCTGGCCGAACATTGTACATGTCCCAGATTATTAATTACATCATTCCATTTAGTTCTAGATCCTTGTTGTATCTCCATCCTATACAAGTTCATTCCCAGGGTGACACGACCTAGGATCTCTAATGAGGATCGTGATGCAAGCCGTGTGGCAATTGGAACCCCTCTCCCACTTAGTGTTTTAAATAAGGTTTTCTTGCAAAAATATCATTGGAAAATTTTCAATTAAGTTCTCCTTTAACTTAAAATAAAATGTATAAATGCATAAAAAAATTCTTATGTCAATGTTTATACCCTTTAAGAAATCGTTCCTTATGGATTAATTTTATTTAAGTCAAAAACTTAATAATTTCAAAACTTTTCCATTTAAAAAATTCCTAGAGATTTTTATCTCAATGTTTTATTTGACAAAAATAAATTTTTTTCTTTGCTAAAATGAATTAAAATGACTTTCCATTTTAACTTACAAAAATTTTTAAATCCAAAATATTTTCTATGTTAAGGGTAAAAACCTTTAATAAAATAACCAAGGATTAATTTTTGTTTAAGTTAAAATAACCATTTAATTAAAGAAAAATATTTTTTCTTGTCAAATAAAATTTCTCATAGATTTTGGTCTTTGATAAAATTGCACACATGACTTAAAGTAATTAGTATGCTAGAAAATTGTTAAAGTTTTCATACTTTTCTATTTTTAATCCTAAGTACCCAAATAAAAGAATTAAACACATTAATTAAATTAATTAATGATCTTGTTTAATCATAATATCCTTTACTATTATTTTTATGCAAAATATTTGATGAATATTAACTATTGCAGTAAAAATAACTTCATCTGATATGGGACCAAAATATTTATATATATATATATATATATATATATATATATATATATATTCTCTAGTCCAGTGCATCCGCTATATTGGATCATGGCTCATGGGAAGACCCATGGACAATGGTCCGTGGGCGGGTACCTGCGACCCGAGCACCTAATGCATCAGCTTCTATGAGGAAGATCTGCATCTGTGAGGTTGAAACAGCTTCCGTGAGGATGCCTTCCATGCATGCGCCCGAGTAGAGGAACGCTCGGGCTCGGCTGTGGCTTCAAGCCATGACTGGCCTTGGGCGACCTCGACTCCCCTCATACTGAGCCGCTGCTTGGCTCAGCTTCCGACTGGGTTTGTGCCTCGGCTCATCATCTTCTTGGTGAAAAAAATTTTCCCACTGCGATTCTTCTGCAAATTTTTCATCAGGCACCTCTGCTATGTTTTACAAATGTCCAGAGCCATTTCTTGTTACATTTTTTTAACCAAAAACATAACATCCGCCTATACCTTTTCAAATTAGGTTTACATGATAACTATAAATTTTTTTTTACAAAGGCTCGTATACCTCAACAGTGAGGGGTATAGATGATTTACTCATACCAAAACAACAAAGGATCTCATTAATATTAGTCTTGCCAATTTTATTTTCTAGCATGCATCAATCCTAAGCCATTCAAAGTAAACGCTCCAATACCACTTGAAGGCAGTGAAAAACAGAGGATGCTATGACGCATGAAAATAAGCCCAGTAAAGCAAAGACACGGCACATCGGAAGGTGAAAAATGATACCTTTACATGTCTTTTTTTTGTTTGGCTAAGAAGATGAGGCACCAACTATGGGAGCAGTTACTTGTCTCGATGATGATTCCGGTGAGAAACCTGTGATCCATCGATTTCTGCATGGCATGTATGCCAAACGTTTTGCTTCTCAGAATATTCCTCCGCCTAATCTATGTTGGTAAAACAACCTAGGCGAGGAAAGACACTTCTTAAATCCTTACTATTGATTAGCAAGATCAAGAAGAACACAGAAGGGAGAAGGATGAACGAGGGAGAGAGAATAGCTCTGGTTTTTTTCTACTATGTCGTGAGTTTTGTTCTATAGAACTAAACCTCCCAACTCCTATTTACGTCACCAGATAACCTAACCCTAGTGTTATGATATTTCAAACATCTAAAAGTTATCAATAGAAGAGGTTTTGGTTATCCTTAACTCTTCTGTACTGTAAGTAATAATAATAATAAAAAAACCTTTAGTCCAGGCTATTGGACCAAAATCATTTATTATTTTTTTTCTTAGACCCAATAAGTCCAAAAATAATAATCATGAATTATTTATTTCCTAGGCCTATTAAAATAACCCAATAAATAATTAATGATTCCAATGAACTAAAATAATTATTAAGCTTTTTATTAACCAGTTTAAGCCCAGATTAATTTTTTTAATTATTCAATCTGGGCTTAGGCCCTAAATAATTAATTAACCAATTAAACTAGATAATAAATTTAATTTCTCTCATTCCTTTATGTTATTCCAGTGCAAAAATAAATTAGACTTATTGAATAAAATAAAATCCTTTTCATTGTGACCATTTCATTGATCTAAAATAATTAGGACTTACGGGCTATTCCGAGGACCAAAAAGACATACTAAAATGATCAAAATACCCTTGCTATATAAATAGTTGTATTTTATATTTTAAATATTTTCTAATATCACCATAAGAAAATATTGACCCCAAGGACAATGCTGCATTAACTATATCTTCGATCCACATGTGAAATGACTAAAATACGCCTCTACACATCGTCATTCATTTAGAGAGGAAATAGTGTATTAACACATTTCTAAACAACATCTACCATCCTTAGGCTTCTAGTCCAATGATCCATAACTTTGTGCAATATTTTAGCTCTCTAAGGGAGCTACCGTAAAGCTAATATCCAAGTCATATTCTCCAAGACCTTGGATAATTAGATCATTCGGACAACTACAAGGAGCGACATAGTGTAGACACAATCTTGTATAAGTCTGTCTTGACTAACTAACCACATATATCCAATATACAAATATATTGGTCCTTCTAAAGAACCTCAATTATAGTATATCAAAGCATATATTTCTAGTTTCGTCTGACCACTAACTTATATTCAAACTGTAGAGTACAAGTCCACACTATAACAGTAGTAGTTTGAGTTTCTATTACATAGTACTTTTAGAAACTGCTACTATAGGTCATGTTCTACGTATTCGAAATACGCTTGTGTTATGAAATGAGTAGACTATTCATTGGCTAAAGATAAGTCATTCTCTATTTAGAATTCATAACACAATAACCTTACCATGATGAGATTTCCATCCTCATCATCCAGTCAAGAACAATAGTTAATGTGTTAAGTATTCCATGGTCCATACCTTATAGTGAATGACATCTATTCACATAAAACATTTACTTAAACACAATGGATCTTTTCAATAAAATCATGCACAAATATAAAGAAGATTTCACAAATAAATTTTAGAAAAATACTTTTATTAATACAAGTTAAAATTATATTAGAAATCTAGTCTAAAAGAGCATACATTCCAACAGGATACTGTATGGATTTGGGGATGTTTTCCTACATTTTTTTAGTCTTCAAATACCTTCAAAACTCCTATATATAGAAGAGGATAGTAACCCTAAGAGGTACATTCTTTTTGGGCACCAGAAACCCTAAAGAACTCCTAGAGAGTTCAAGGAAACACCAAGAAGAGAAGCATCATGGAAAATATTAGACAGAAAGAAGAGATTGCTCAAGAAGATCTCAAGAAAAACGAAGAAAGCTTTCTTACATACGAGAGGTTTCTTTCCTTTTTATTTGTATTCTACTTTGACAATGTTAATTCTTAATGTTTTAATTATAATTAAGGAATGCACCCTATGTTTATGTTCTTGGATTGGATTTCTTTTAGATCTACTAATTTTAATTTCTAGTATTTGGTTACTTGAACTTAATGCACTAAATTGGTTATTCTGGACAAATTAATACAATACTTTTATCTACCAGCTAACGAGAGAGAGAAGTCGGAGGATATGAATTGGTTGTCAAAGATTTAATAATATCACCTAAAGATAGGGATATTGTTGCTTTCGAAATTGATGGGTTTGTGATATCGCCTAGCGATAAGGGTGTATTTCATGTGGACAAGGTTGTATTAAAGGGCAATAAGGGTTTTCTACATGTTCTCAGTGATAGATTTGGATTCAGAGAAGTGTTCTGGTTGTTCTCAAACTCCTATCACTGGTGACTCTGTTGATGCAGCATCATTTAATCTTGACATGCTACGAGCCCAATTGTCTTCTGTATAGGACATCTGTTGGCCTTACTTTTATTTTTTGATCGATGCTTTTTTTACTTCTTACCATGATTTGGATAATGGCTCCAGAAGCTTGGGTTCCGAAGGTTTACATCGGGAGGTTATGCTATCTCATCTTCTGGATGATAAAAAAACTTTTGGAGAAGCACGCCAAGAAAAAAAAATAGTTGTCAAGGCCCTTGAATCTATGAAAGTATTGCCTCGAAGGAGTGCTAAAACTCGTCCCTCTTCCCTTATTTTTCATTAATGTATACGTTATTTTGGAATGTACGAAATATAGTGAATCAGTTTGCACGAAGAAGACTAAAGAAGTTAATAAGAAACTATGGTATGAATTTTGCTGCTATGTTAGAACCTATGGTTGATTCATCCCAGTTAATGTGCTATGCTAGGAAGTTAGATTTAGATAGTGGGTTTTTTAATTCTACTGGTAAAATTTGGATTTTTTGGCATGATTATATCACTTTGGATATTATTCGGGAGGATAATCAAGTTGTACATATTTGAATACAGATTGATTAAGGGTTTTAGCTTTTTGTACTGTGGTCTATACTTTATGCTTTAAGGTTGGACGTCTTCCGCTTTGGGATTGTCTTATGAGTCTCTCATCAAATATGCAAAGTCCGCAGCTAATTGGAAGGGACTTTTATTTTATAGCAGAGTTTTTTGAACATCTAGGGTCTACAACACCAAATTTTTCTACCAAATATGGTTTTTATTACTTTCATCAATATCTATTCTTTTTGAAGCCTAGTGTTTACAGGTAGCAGATATACCTGGGCAATGCTTGGGAAGCGTCCGTGTTATGAATGGCTCAACAAGTTGCTTTTCAATAGAAAGTGGGATGCTTTTTTCTTTAGCTCTAAAACACATCACCTAAGTAGATGTGGCTCTGATCATGCTGCTATGCTACTTGAAATCAGTTTTTAGCCTTCTATAAATTCTCCTTTACCTTTCTTTAGCTCTAAAACACGTCACCTAAGTAGAAGTAGCTCTGATCATGCTGCTATACTGCTTGAAGTCAATTTTCAGCCTTCTATAAATTCTCTTTTGCCTTTTCGATTTCACAACATGTGGCTAAGACATCTCAGATTTAAAGAGGCTGTTAGTAAGGCTTGATGCAATCATTTTTATGCAATGGGAAGTAGATATTTGTTTCTAAACTGAAGGTAGTTAAAGTGGCTTTGAGAAAGTGGAACAGAACCTTATTTGGCAATCTTGGTGAAAATATTTAGCGTGCTAAAGATGATATTTTGCAAGTGGAGTTGATCTATGACCAATTTCATCATAAGAATGATCAAATGAAAATGAATGAAGTTAAAGCTCAGTAAGCCATGCATCTTAAGTGCGAGGAGGAATTCTGGAGAGAAAAGTCTAGAATAAAATGGTTGAGTGAAGAAGAAGCATGCACTAATTTTTTTTTTCATAGTTATTACTCCTCCAGACAATAGAAGTTGTATTTATGTTCTATCAGAAATTCAATAGGGGTTATGTTTAATGATATGAGTACTATTAAGCATGAGAGTGAAGAGTTCTTTTTTAAGTTTATGGTTGCTGCCCTTATTCCTTCTTCTTCTAATAATGCTTGGAGGATTGAATATATTCTCCACATTATTACTCAGGATGATAATTTGATATTATTAATGCTTTCACTTCCAAATAAAGTAAAAGTTGCAATATTTTCTTTGGGTATTGATAGTGCCCCTAGTCTAGATGGCTTTTTAG
Source organism: Voacanga thouarsii (assembly GCA_026120185.1). Classification (NCBI taxonomy): domain Eukaryota; kingdom Viridiplantae; phylum Streptophyta; class Magnoliopsida; order Gentianales; family Apocynaceae; genus Voacanga; species Voacanga thouarsii. Next base: position 606,053 of record JANUWF010001502.1, read on the forward strand.
GGAGGTTCTTTACCTTTTGTTCAGATGGTTTCTCAAGATATTTGTGCTACAGTGAGAGATTTCTTTTTAGGGGTTCATTTTCCAAAAAGTTTCACTAGTACTTTTTTTGTTCTAATTCCTAAAAAATAAAGCCCATCAACCTTTGGTGATTTTAGGCCAATTAGTTTATGTAATTGCATAAATAAGATTGTCACTAAAGTTCTTACTATTCATCTTGGAAATTTAATACCTCACATTATTTCATCTAATTAGTCTAGATTTGGGAAGGGGAGAAATCTAGCTGATAATTTGTTGTTTGCTCTAGAGCTTATCCATTCTATAGATTGAAGGGTTAAATGAGGGATCTTAGTTCTTAAACTTAACAAGATGAAAGCTTTTGATAGTGTTTGTTAGAGTACTTTGCTTGAAGTCATAAAGAGGTTTGGTTTTAATGAGCATGTGCTGTGGCTTGTAGAAAATTCGTTGAATAACAAATGGTTTTCTGTTTTGATTAATGTAGAGGGTTGTGGCTATTCCAAGTCTTTTCAAAGACTAAGGCAGGGTGAGCCTTTGTCCCCCACATTATTTGTCATTGCTCAAGAGTTATTTTCTAGTACTATTAACATTAGATGACCGAATGTTGTTTTATTCCTTATGCCGCGCCAGCTCCTTGTTGGGTTCCTATCTCTCATTTAAGTTTTGCTGATGATATTCTATTGTTAACTACTACTTCCAAGCATTCTTTAGGTTTGATCTCAAAAATACTAAAGGATTATGAATCATGTTCTAGACAGAAAATCAATCCCACGAAGAGTTATTATATTATGTCATCTAAATCTCCAACTACAAAAGATTCTTCCTTTCACTTACATGGGATGTCTAGTTTTTAAAGGCAGGAAAAAGGTTAGTTTTTTTTTTTTTTCCAAATCTTAGTGGATAAAATTATGAAGCGTATTAACTTCAGGAAGTGTAATATTCTTTCTTCAACTGGACGTCTTTAACTTATTAAGTCAGTGTTGTCTTTGTATCTTGTACATTAGTTGCAAAGGTTTGATCCACCTAAATCTATTTTTGTGAAGATTGAGAGATATTTCTCTAGCTTTTTCTGGGGCTCCACTGAGCATGGTAGTAGAAGGCATTGGAAGTCTTGGAATTCTTTGTACTTTCCTAAATCAGAAAATGGTTTGGGAATTCATAGTTTAGCACATCTTTATGATACATATTCAGCTAGTGTATGGTGGAAATTTCGTTAGAGGTTTTCCTTGTGGTCTAAATTTCTATGGAACAAGTATAATCATGTAGAAGTGCATCCTTCTCAATTAGGGCTTAAGAAAATTGCCTCTGTTCCGTGGAGTTGCCTCTTCAGAATTAGAGACTAGCTGATCAAAGCATTTCTATTATGCTTGGTTCGGGGGTGTGTTCATTCTGGTTTGAAAACTGGACTAGGCAAGGTTACCTTGCTAATTTGCTGTCATTTATTGTTCATCCATATTCTTCAGTGTTTAATTGGGTAGTGAATGGTTTTTATAATGCCAAGGATGTTCTATATTTTCTTAGTCCAACTAATGCCAAGATGGTTCTGCAGATCCTTCCTCTATTCCAATAGGAGGATCACTTAATTTGTGCTTATAATTCTTTAGGGAGATACATAGTTTTTCTCCAGCCTAGGATTATTTTCAAGCTCGAAGAAGTATTTCTCCAATTCTAGATAAATTCTGGAAGTTGGATTGTCCTCTTAAAGTGTAGCTTTTTGCTTGGAAACTCATGAATGACTGTATTGCTTTGGATGATCGGCTTCAATACTTAGGCATTCAGTTTTTGAGTCCATCTACCATATTTTTGTTCATTGTTCTGCAACCTAACAAATTTGGAAGGCCTAGCTAACAGATCAGCTGGGTATGAAGTTTGTAGTATTAATGCCTTATTCTTTTTTAGAGTTCTTTAAAAGTTGGTGTTTTACAAGGATCCAGATTGTGCTCGTATATACCTTACACTGTTATGTTTTCTTTGCGAGGTCCATAACATATGTAATGCTATTAGGATGGGTGAGGTATCTTTCAATTGCACTTCTTTATAGGCAGTTATTCTTAGGCTATTAAGTGGTATTATTACCTTTTCTTGGTCAAAGAAGATGAAAACTTCTATGATTAATCTTGTTGTTTAGAAAGGTAGTCTGGTTTCTAGTAGCATTCTTTTTTTTTGGCTAGATTCTAGTATCATTCTTAATGTTGATGCTTTTGTGCACAAGTTTTCTAGCTTTGTAGGTCTTGGAGGTTTGCTTCGGAAAGGTGATGGATAATTTGTTAAAACATATGTCATATTTGTTGGTGGCTATAATGACATTTTGCATGCTGAGTAGTTAGCTTTGGAGTCTAGTTAAAGCTGACTGAACAATGTGGTTTTCGATGCTTGGTTGTCTAAATGGATTCTATTTTGGTTGCTCAGTGGTTTTCAAGTCAGCTAGAAGGGTATTGGAAATTTCAGCATACTTATCGGAAGGTTGTGAAGTCCTATGCTTATATTACTTCTATTTAAGTAGTTCATGTTCTCCGGCAAGGTAATAAATTATCTGATAGGCTTGCAAAATTTGCATCTAATCAAAATATCAATGTTATTTTTTATTCTTTTTAAGCGATTCCTTAGTATACTAGAGGGATTTATCTTTTAGATAGGCAAAGAGTTCCAATTATTAGGCATATACAAACTGCTCAGAGGTACTTTCTATGTCCCCTTCAAAGCACTTAATTTCCTGAAATTAATAAATTGGTAGGGGTCATGCCAAACCCCCCACTATCTCAGGTGGTTTAAATTAACTGGGGAGATAGAGATATCCATTGAATAGCTAAGAATAGGAATTTCATATCTCGAGTGAGATTGAAATTCACACTTTAAACTTATATCGGTATTAGAATTAGGAATCAATTGATTTAAGGGTGTTTTATTTACTTGACATAGATTTGGGCGATTTCTTCTTTACATGTCTTTTTTACTTACTCTTCCTCCTTGATAATCCTTGTGACTTTTCTTATATAAATTTCATATCTTCTCTAGTATATTAGGTTACTAGCTAGTTCCTTTATCTTTTTCTTTATGGGCTAGACAATAAATATTAGAGTAAAGTAAGGGTAATTACTAAGTTTCTGTAGATTTGATACTTGCTATTCCCTATACTACATGAAATGTATACTTGTCCAAACATGTAGTTTGAGTATTTAGTATTTTAATTAAAGCATTATTGATTGTTGACTTTACTGATAATATTTTCTATACTAAAAAACACAAATCAACCTTCCCCTCAAAAATTGCGTTGTATTACTTACATATAGGGACGTACATTTATTTTCTCAATCTTCTTAATAAGAGCTTCAAGCTAGCTTTACTTCCAATGAGGACACGACATTTATATTGCATGCCTTGAGTGCGTGCTCTTAGCCTTGGATTCCCCTATGAATAGTTGTTCATTACTATGTTTTCAATGAATTCATAAAACTCTTCTAGAGTCTTGCTAGAAGTAATTCCTCCAGATGAGACATCTATCAACTATTTCGCAATAAAATTTAGGCCATTGTAAAAAGTTTGCATTATTTGCAATCCCAAATCAAGACCATAGTGAGGACATTTTCTAAGCATCTTTTTCCACCTTTCCCAATAGTGATATAGATTTTCAGATTCCATTTTTTTTTAAGGAAAAGATCTCATTCCTCAATTTTATTATGCATGCTAGAGGAAAATACTTATCCAAAAATTTCTCCACATGACCATCCCAAGTAGTAATTGACCTTGCATGCAAAGATTTTAACCTAGATTTGGCTCGATCTCTCAAAGAAAATAAGAAAAGCCTCAATTTAATTGCATCTACAAGAACATCATTCATCATCAAAGTGTCACAAAATTCTAAAAATAAATTACTATGTGAGCACTAGGGTCTTCATTAGGTAACTTAAAATTGCACAAGTTGTTGAACCATTTGAATAAAATTAGATTTTATCTCAAAGTTATTCCTGTTGTTGCCAACTCCTTTTCCACCATTTCCATTATAACCTCCTAGTTCTCTGTGTCTCCACGGAAGTTATCTACTCTTCCATTTTGATCAACAATTGACTTAATTGGTCGTCTTCTTTCTCATGTTTTTCTCTTTTAATCCTCATCAAAGTTTTTTTCAATTTTAAGATCAAGTTCCACAATATCAAAATGGACTTCTTTACTCATACACAAGAGAAATAATCTACCAAATAAAAATTTAAAAAAAAATCAACAAAGAACTCAAACAAGCTAAAGGTAAAATAGGAAAAACATAACAAAATATGTTAGTACAACAAATAATTCATACCAACTAGTTAAGTAAAAGAATGAACATATATATAAAATACCTACATATATCACGAAAAATGACTATTTACAATTTCTCACATACAAACTACCTAATTACAAGTTAGTGGTGCATAAGTCTTAGAATTAATAAACTCAAGCTTTTCAGAATATTGCCATTCAATCCTTGGCAACGACGAAAAAAACTTGATAGTGCATGTGATGTATAGGAAATAGTATCAACAAAATCATACAAATGTTTAAATTTTAACTAAAATGCCACCATTACTTAAATACACACACACTCTAGGCAAGAGTACCTATCATGTAGTATAGAATCCTAATGGTAAGTATCGAATCTATGAGAAAGGTGGCAATTACTCTTACTTCACTTTATGCTATTGTTTATCAAAGAAAATAAAAGAACTAAGCTAAGCTATGCTAGATCACCATAGAGAATACAATAAATTCACACAAGGCAAGTTACAAGGGTAATAAGAATTTGGAAGAAAGAGTAAAACCTTGCAAAAGAAAGAATTCCCTTAAATTTATGCCAAGGAAAGAATATCACCTAAATTGATTAATTCCCAATCTAATCATTGGTTAGTCTTATAAAAGTATATCTCACTTTGTCGATATATGAAATCCCTAATTTAAAGTTAAATTGATTGATATCTCTATCTAATCAACTTAACCAAAGGAAACATTAAGATCAACTCAATTGCCTAAAACATCCAAAAGTAAAGAAAACCCTATCTATAGGTGATTTCATTAACCCTTTAATTATTAAGTTCAATTTCCTAATTTCATCTCAAGTCAATTAAAGAAAACAAATGTCAACATGAGCAAATTGGTGTTCTAAATCTTAACCCGATGTCTTAAATTATTAAGATAGAACAAATCAATTAATTCCAAACACCCAATTTAACACAATCAAGCCCAAGCAATTGCATACTATATATAGAAATTAATAGATCTTGGATAGATAATCAAATCCAAGACATAAATAGGGTACAACCTTTAGTTACAATTTCTAATCCATTGAATATCAACAATTTCCCAATGAAATTACAAAGAAAAGTAAAAGAAACACTCATAGATAAGGTAATCTTTGTTTGCCCTTCCAAATTCATCTTGATTTTCTCCTTCTTGGCGATTTCCTTGAGTCTTCTTTAGCCTACTGCTGTCTCTGATGCTCCAACTCTCTTTTTAGGGTTAAATACTTGGAATTTATCAGTTTTTGATGGCCATATTAGCAAATCGTGCAAAACAAAGACTTTCTACAAAGTTAAACAACGCTACCTATGTTGGCTTAACTGGCGTCGCTTCAATTATTTTTTTTTATCGAATTTAAAGGGTTGAGCAATGCCGCCTATATCAACATGATCGACACTACATCTCTTCTATAGCACAATGCTTCTAAAAAATTAATATTGAACAACACTGGTAGCTCCCAGTATCTCAGCCTTCTTGATCTCTGAATGATATGCTACTTATATTGGCTAAAAAGGCACCATTTAGATTTCTTTTCTACTCAATTCTTTGCTCTTTTCACCTTATCTATTCTTTATATCTTCAAATACTCAATTTGCATTAAATAAGCTAAAATGGCAGGGATGAGTAGCCATCTAAACATGATTTCATAATAATTTAAGTACAATTAACATAGAAAATACGGTCATTTATAGCACTTATTGGCCTTTCAATCTCAAACTCAAGGGGTTGATATACTTCTCCTACTTGGAGAGGTCAACGTCTTTGTCGACACTGAAAGTTGTTATGTATCCCAGGACATAATAGTTTTCTTCTCAAACTACCATCAATCTATATCTCATACTAAAGTCACAGTTCCTACTTGCCAACATTTCTTAGTTGGTTGGCAAGGCACTAGAGAGCCTTAGACATACATGTCTAGTAAAGGATTTCATGATTGGGCTCAGATGGAGTTGAGACGGTAAGAAGTCTAGAATATATCTCAAGCAATAGCTATTGCCGATCAACTGGTGGATTATAGTGTGATGCCTAACTCAAGCCAAAGTGAGGACATTGAGAAGGACAAGAAGGACAAAGGCAAATGGGTAAGGGAATGATACTACAAAGCAAAGAGAGCAAGGATAAGGATGGTACTTCCAAGTACAAGCAGGCAGTGGCGGAGCCAGTGTATATTTAGTTGGGTTAGCTAACCCCATTGAAATTTTAAAAATTTTTAATAATGATATATAAATTAACACCACTAAAAAAAATTTGACCCCATTAAAACTTTAAAAATTTTATAAATTGACCCCACTAAAAAAAATACATATAGGTCAATATAAAATAAAAAAAATTAAATAAGTACTCTAAGATAGGCTTCTCCAGACTCCAAAGTGGGCTTTTGCTTTTATATGCTTTTAAAACTGGCTTGTCACTTTTATAAAAAATTAATGGGCTTTTAAAACTGACTTGTCACTCCAAAGTGAAATGCCTTTCGTTGGCTGCCATTACCAAAGTACAAAGCCAAAAGCTTCTTGTCTTGGTCTTGGAGTTGGAGTCTGGAGAAGCACACAGAAAACACAGAGCAAAAGCCAAAAGACAACTACTTGTCTTCTTCAGTGAATTAGCTCTGCGACATCCCTGTACGGTCTTTTATTTTTTTTGGGTTCAACTCAACCTTCACTTTTCAACGTCTCCTCTGACTCTGTTAGTGTCTAGGAGCAGTTTTTTAAATCTTTTAAATAGAGATTCAGATTATCAATTTTATTTGTTTTTTTTTTATCATTATTCATTAAAAGGTTTTATCCTTTTCATGTGATCTTTCAAGAGGCAAGATTTGAAGGCTAGTAGTGAAAAGGGAAGAAATTTAAGACAACATTTACAGAAGATTCTTGAGAACAATGAGGAGTTAATGTATTTTAATAAATCTTTTTAATCCTTTATTTTAAATCAATAAATTATTGGTTGTGAAGTTATGATTGTGTCATATATAGTGTTGTTAATGTTATTATTTAATTTTAGTTGTATTAATCTATTAGATTTATATTATTGATTATTTTTTATGATATGATTCATATGAAAATATGAAATGTTGAGTGTTGGTTTGAATTAATTGAATATTTATTTATTATAATATAGAGTGAATATTTGAGTGATGATTGATTATTTGAAATTAATTGAAGTGAAAAATTAATACTTATATTAATATTAATATTTGAAATCATTTTTAATTATAATAGTTGTTTTTTTTTTTTTAGATAATGGAAAGGTACTTCAAAAGAAAATCAACATTGGAGCAGTCAAATTCGAGTCATGAAAGTAGTCATCAAGAAGATAAACAACAATCTTCAAAGCAAGCTCATGCTGAAATTGATTTAGAAAGTCTGTCTTCGGATCCAGGTCGTCATACAAGAATATCAACATATCATCGTAATGACCAAGATAAGGTAAGAAGGTTTTACTTACAAAAACAACCTTGTCAACCACGTAATCATAATTTTCCACAAACTGAAAAACCTTAGAGGGGGAATGAATAAGATTTTTGGCAAACATAAATTTTTTGAATCGTCTGATATGCAGAACAATGATGATCATCAAGATTCTTGAACCAAATTTATGATAACAAAGAAAGCTATCCAAGAACTCTTTGATATATATGTTTAGATTCAGACCAAAAATGGAAATGCAATTCAATAATAAAAGAGATGAGACACGATATGTATAGTGATTCGATCTTCCAAGATCTACGTCCACTATCTTAACCTCACACTTTAGGATTTTCAATCAGATTTCACTTACTTCACTTAATGAAATCAAACAATACCACATACAAGAGAGTATCACCACACTAGGTTTTGCAAAACCTCTCAAACAAACAATCACAACAAGATTCACCCCAACTAGGTTTTACACCACAACCTTACACTACAATAGAGATTGAATATCAATAGAACAATAAAGAGCTCACTTATTTGAGCAGGTGTTCACCAAGATACAAAGCACAAGTATTTTTACCTTTGACACGATATGAATTCACTTTGAAGCTTTTTGATAAAATGATATTTTTGAAAACGTTGAGCAATAGTGTTTCTTAAAAGAATGTTTCAAAAATCTTGTGTCCAATCTTGCTTAGAGGCTATTTATAGAGCCAAAAAGTGAAGTGCCAACGGCTATAATTTTCTGTTAAACTTATCCGTATTTTGGACTCAGGTTTTGGACAATGATGCATTCAAAAGGTAAGTCGAAAATGGTACTTTTTTAGGTAGAAATAATTCAACACAGTTTACAGGATTTTAGACAAATCTTTTGGATTCAAACTATTCAATCCAAAATTCTGAGATTTTCAAAAACTTTAAAATCTTCTCCTTTGGTGCTTTAAGGTAAAGTCAAATGAATCAAAAGGTAAAAAGACATAGGAAATAATAGAAATACCTTAATAATACTTCCTAGTCTAAAGTTCTTTTTATAAGGACTTTTTGATATGCAATTCCATATACTTTGATCTTCTTTTTTATCTTCCATCCTTGAATTCAATCATGAAAGAGTTGCCAAACAATCATATATGAATGCCTTAGAAGAATAGAGGTCAAACATGTCCTATCACAATAGATTACACAAGTTAGTTCATATCAATGTTTGTTATAAGTCAAAACATAGGAGAAAGCCCTTAGGGCTAACAATCTCCTCTTTTTTTGAGTGATGACAAACACAAAAAAATGCTATGAATTGAGTGAACGCATTGATCAAGATAGATGCAAATAAATTTTTATTAAAAATGTAATATCTCATTATAGGTCTTAATGTGTTATTTATTTGGGTATAAAAATCATATAAAAACTAATCACATTCCTAATCAAGTTTAAATTAAAACGTTAACCCCAAATTACACATATGATCAAGTGTACTCATCATTAACATAGCATAGGGTTCAAATAAGTGTCGATCCTCAAGGAACAAGTATGCATTAATCACTTTTCTTTCATTATTTAACCGACTCAACAAAGTGAAAAAGAAATAAAAAGGAAAATAAAATAAAATAAAAATATATATATGTCAAGGATATAGAATTGTGTAACATAAACCATTATTTTGACAAACATGATCTCAAAGTACTTAATCATTATCATAACTAATTATTCTCTTGGCATTATGAAGGAGTAAGATAGATTCACTTCTTTGGTCAATCCATGAAATCACTATCCTCCAAATAAATTAGCATCACTTAGTCTGTCTCAACTAATTCATCCAAAAGACGCATTAGACACAATCTTTGATTAAATTTCCTTGGTTTGGAAAATTTAAAGCATGAAATTAATCAATGAATTGATACGAATCTTGTGTGGCTTTTTCTTGGTGTTGTGGGTGTTTTTGTTGGCTATGTGTTCAACTCAACTCAAAGGAACAAAAACAGAGATTTTTCTTATGACAAAAGTAGAAAGTAACCTAACTACCTACACTCTTTCAAACACTTGAAGAGCAAAGCCTTAAAGACCCTCAAGATGAATATAAAGTTCTACTATAATCTCACCATAACATTCTTAAAGCAACAAAGGCAAACAAGAACAAATAGAATAGAGAAAATAGGCACCAAAATATTGGATTTCAAACAAACCATAGAAGAACAAAGCAACTAAGACCCATTCAAGAAAATAATATTGGATTATCCAAAAGATTTATAGACTTTTACATAAAGAGGACTAACCCTGAAGCTTGGTCTTGAACAAGATGAACAAGGAGGCTATGGCCTCTCAAGATTCTCTCTCAAATTTGAATTAAAGTCGAGTGTATTATGTTATCAAATCACTAAAGGTGTTATTTATACTACTCTAACCCTAGCTAAGTAATCCATGAGGTTGTATTACAGTTTAGGGTCATAATAAGTCTTTACAAGCAATTAAAATTGGAGAAAATCGGAGAAAACATAAAAAACGTGAGGCAGCGTCAGCTGCCTAGGACGGAGCCAGCACCGGTTTGGACACCCAAGGCGGCGCCGATTGTAATCTGTCTTCGGGCTGTCGAAAGCCGGATGAATCCGTTGTTAAGTAGATTGAAGCCAGCGCAGCTTTGGTTGCTTGGAGCTGGCGCCGGCCATCCTCTGGGGGCCTCATTTTTTGTTGAGTTTCATCCGTCTTTGTCGCCAGTCTTTGTCCTTGCATGGCCACAGCTCCCCCTCCTTTATCTTGACCTCCATGATGAAGTGGAGTTTCATCATCTCCCCCTTCTTAAAAAGGATTCGTCTCTGAATCATTGCCATCATCTTCATGGAATGCTTTCAATATTGCCTCCTTTTTAGCTCTATCAAGGTTCATTCATTTACCTATAGGCAAAGGATTCAATTCGAAAGGAGTTAGGTGATTAAAACCATACACAATTTCATAAGAAAAATAAGAAGTGGTAGAGTGAAAAGCTCTTTTGTAAACAAACTCAAGTTGTGGCCAGCATTCCTCCCAATTGGTCAAATTCTTCTTGAGTATGGTCCGTAAGAATTGGGTAAGTGTTCGGTTGACCACCTCCTTTGGAAAAACAACTTCAAATTCTTGGGGAACAGTTGCAATTCCGTTAGGCAAAAAAATGAAAAATCATTAATAGAGACATAAGAACATTTGCATAAAAGAAGAATAACTGATTCCTTAGCTTCTATAGCCTCTATGTCTTCACTTTTGTTTGCAAAGAAATTCACTCTTCCTTTACCTCCTCTCTCTTGTCTTTGCTCACCCTTATCCTTAATTGTCAATGACACTTGTTTGTTCCTCCTCTCTTTCAATTCTTTTTCTTGCCTTTCTTTTTCTTTCCTCTCAATTTCTTATTTTTGCTTAACATATTGCACTCCCTTCTTCTTTTCTTTCTCCTTCATGATTCTTTGATCTTTGTTCACCTCACTAGGGGCCATGGGCGTGAGGGTAAACTTAGTTCCCTCATTGAGTAGGGAATAACTATTCTTCCTCCCATCATACTTTACATGCCTATCATATTTCCAAGGCCTCCCTAGGAGTAAGTGACCCATTTGCATGGGTACTACATCACATAATACATTATCCTTATACTTCCCCATTTCAAAAGACACCAAAACTTGCTTGTTTACTCTCATTTCCCCACTATCGTTCAACCATTGTAATTTGTAGGGCTTGAGGTATTTCATCCAACTCATGTCCAATTCCTCAACTAAGTTTGCACTAATTAGGTTAGTGTAACTCCCACTATCCACAATGACACTACAAGGAGTCTTGTTGATTAGACACCTAGTGTAGAAAATGTTCTCTCTTTGTTGGTGATCTTGATCCTCAATGCCTTGTGAATACTTACCTTCTCATGACTCTCACCAATGAGTATTCTTGACCAACAACTTCCCCTTCATCACTCTCCTCATCCCTTTTTCCCTCTTAGTCTACTTGGTACCTTTCTCCCTCTTCTTCCTCGTCGATAGAGATCTCACCATAAAGATTAGTATACATCATTTTCTTGCTTGGACACTCATGGGAAGTATGTCCATATCCAAGGTATTTAAAACATTTGATAACTCTATTCCTTTGTGGTCTCTCTATGACTTTTTCCTTTTCTCTGTTCCAATCTTCCCTAGGTTTCTTATCCTCCCTTGGCTTCCAATCCTCTCTAGGTTTGTAGAAGTCCCTTTGGAATGGCTTAGGGGCTTCATCCTTCTCAATTGACATCTTGCTAGTAGTGTAGGGGTTTGGAAGTGGTGGTCTAGTAAATGCCTTCCTCTTTAATTGCCTCTCAATCTTCATAGCGGCATATACCATATCCTCCATTCGATCATAGGGGTGCAATTCCACTAAATTAGCAATCTCCCTATTTAATCCTCCCAAAAATCTTGCTCTTGTTTCTTTAGAATCCTCATTGATTTGACTTTCATCAACAAAACTTCCATCTCTTTATGGTAATTTTCCATACTCTTGTTCTCTTGCTTGAGTGATTGGAGTCTTTGGTAAAGATCATTGTAGTAATTGTGTGGTATAAACCTTACCCTCATCATATATTTCAACAAATTCCAACTAGCCATGCTTTCCAATTCTATTTGTCTCATTTGTGCACTAACTTGCCCCCACTAAACTAAGGCATACTTTGAAAATCCCAAGATAGCCAGCTTCACTTTTGATCTTTCACTATAGGTATGACTTTATAAGAATATCTCCATTTTGTTTTCCTATTCAAAATAAGCTTCGGGGTCACTCTTGCCATAGAATGTGGGCACTTTCAATTTAATATGGCTCAACTCCCTCTCCACATCATTTCCTTCTCTCATTCCTCCTCTATTACCCCATCCTCTATGTTGTTCCCCAAAGGCCTCAACTTGTTCCCTCTCATACCATTCATTAACTCCCTCAAACTCTCTCTAACCCCCTTATGTTGATCCCTCCATTCCTTCATTGGCCCCTTCCTCGTCCTCCTCTCAAGCCATGTCTTCCTCCTCTTATAGAAGCTTGTTGAAAACCTCCAATAGAGTGTTTATCCTACTCTTTCCCTTGTTGGGTATTTAACGGAGGAGTATGGGCATCACCATCCCTCATCCTAGGGCTAGGCACTTCAAATCGCTTTTGGCCTCTCTTTTGTGCAAGGATAGAAGACTGTCCAAGATGATTTATCAACTTCATTAACATGTTTTGGAACTCACTTTACATAGTCCTTATCATAGCTTGCAAATCCTCTTGCAAACCCCTAGCATCAATTTGATCTTCTTGAGGTCTACTAGGTCCACTTGGGTTAGGCCTAGAGATTTCTTGATCATGGGCCATGGTGATGGAATATTTGCTTACTTATACCTACAACACAAAGAGATTAGAAAGAAAAATGAATCCTCACTGCACTTCCTTGCGTGTTGGCTCTCAAGGTTGATCACTCCACGCTCGTGTTTTCTCTCTTAGGCTCTTTTAATAATAGGCTCACCCTCTTGCCTTTTTCTCAACACTCAAGCCTTCTTGTTCAATCCCAATTCTTCCCAATAGTTAAAATTTTAGTCCAACTTATTGAATCATACAAATCAAAAGAATTTTCCAATTAGGGGGTCTTAGGGGAATTTCAACAAACACTTGTTGGGTACTTCAAGCAAACAAGTTTTAAGTCAAGAATTTAAAGAAAAGTGGATTCAATTAACACAAGAACAAGCACTAGGCGCAAAAGAAACATTTCTAAGCAAGAAACAAATAAGAATTATCAACAACAAAGAAACAAGAACAACTAGAACTAGGACTATGAAGAACAAGATGATCACAAGTGGGCAATGGAAAATTTGAGTTCAATGAACATGGAATTTAACAATAGAGTGATATACTAAGTCCCAAAATTCCAAGGAATGAAAATCAAGAATCAAAGTTCCCTACTATAGCCAAAAACACTCTCATAGATCATTTATCAAACACCTTGGCTGCAATCCCGTCTCTTAAGAACAGTTAGCAATTCCACCCATATTCAAGCCAAAGTTCACCACAAATATAAGAAAATTTTGTTCCCAAGGATTAAAACAACATCAAGGAGCAATTTCCCAATAGAAAGATCAAGATATAACAAAGATTTAATGACCTTTTTGAAGCATATTTTTGAGTTACGGGATTTTTCCTATTTTCTTTTTCTTCACTTTGTAGGGCTCATTTTCTTGCTTTCAAGCCTTGATAGGAATCAAGCTTTTCCTTGCTCTGATACTAAACTCTTTGATATGAATCTTGTTTGGCTTTTTCTTGGTGTTGTGGATGTTTCTGTTGGCTATGTGTTCAGCTCAACTCAAAGGAACAAAAACAGAGATTTTTCTTATGACAAAAGGAGAAAGTAACCAAACTACCTACACTCTTTCAAACCCTTGAAGAGCTAAGCTTCAAAGACCCTCAAGATGAGTAAAAATTTCTACTATAATCTCACTCCAATATCCTTGAAGCAACAAAGGCAAACAAGAATAAATAGAATAGAGAAAATAGGCACTCAAATATTGAATTTCAAATAAGCCTTAGAAGAACAAAGCAACTAAGACCCATTCAAGAAAATAACACTGGATTATCCAAAAGATTTATTGACTCTTACATAAGAAGGACTAACCCTGAAGCTTGGTCTTGAACAAGATGAACAATGAGGCTATGGCCCCTCAAGATTCTCTTTTAAATTTGAATTAAAGTCGAGTGTATTATGTTATCAAATCACTAAATGTGCTATTTATACTACCATAACCCTAGCTAAGTAATCCCTGAGGTTGTATTACAGTTTTGGGTCATAATAAGTCTTTACAAGTAATTAAAATTGGAGAAAATCAGAGAAAACATAAAAAACGCGACGGCTGCCAGGACGGAGCCGACGCCGGTTTGGACACCCAAGGCGGCGCCGGTTGTAATTTGTCTTTGGGTGGTCGAAAGCCGGATGAATCCGTTGTTGAGCAGATTGAAGCTGGCGTCGGTTTGGTTGCTTGGAGCAGGCACCAGTCGTCCTCTGGAGGCCTCCTTTTTGGTTGAGTTTCGTCCGTCTTTGTCGCCATCGCTTGTCCTTGCATGGCTATACCTCCCCCTCCTTTATCTTGACCTCCATGATGGAGCGGAGTCTCATCATGAATCCTTGGTTTGGTAGACATCAATTAACCTTTAATTACTCAATCCTCAGTAATTAACCCCCTTGGTCTAGTAAGTTAATAGCCAATAAATATGAAATTAATCAATTGCAACTAACATCAACCTTTTTGGTCTAGCAAGTTAATGAAAAGTATCAAATGAACGATCTAATTGTCAGATTTGATAAAATCGTTAAAAACATCTTATGACCAAATTTTACGATAATCGAATATGTTTTGGCATAGAATCTAGCATAATCTCTATAAAAATACAGAAAGCCTAACACATTTAAAAGATAGGCATATTCAAATTGATATGTGTACATACATATGCATATATATATATATATATATATATATATGTACACATGTTATATTATTAATATTTAAAAATTTAGGGGTCAATCTATAGAATTTTTTGAAATTTTATTATGAATATTTTAAAATTTAAGGAGAAATTTGTAAATTTTTGGGATCATATTGAAAATATTTAAAAATTTAGGGTCTAATTTATAAATTTTTTGGGGTAGTATTGTAAATATTTCAAATTTTAGGGACCAATTTGTACATTATTTGGAGTTATTTTATTATTATACAAAACTTAAGGACCAATTTGTAAAATTTTTAGTGTCATGTTGTAAATATTTAAAATTTTAAAAATAGGTATTAGCTAGGAAATGCAAATTTTGTCACTAAAGATATAACTAATAGTGACGAAAGTTCATTTTTTTTAGCTAGGAAATGAATTTTCGTCGCTAATGTGTAACATTAGCGAGGAAAGTTTAGTTAGGAAATGAATTTTTGTCGCTAATGATATATTATTAGTGAGGAAACTTAAATTTTCCTCGCTAATATACTTATTTCCTAACTAAAGGCATCATTTTTAGCTAGGAAATAAAAATTTTGTCGCTGAAGGTCGTAATTAGTAGAGACAAAAAGTTTTTATCACTAAAGAAAAATTTTCCAGGCTAAAAGGTACCTTTAGCGACAAAATTTTTTTCCTAACTAATGTTTTGTTGTCAATGTATCATTTTCTTGTAGTGTCAGTCCAAATACGAGCACATGGCGACTGTTTATGACATAAGCACATCTTTAGCCATAATGTTTGCTGACAAGAGCTGGCTTGCAAGGTAGGAAGCTTTTTGAACAATCATCAATACCAAGATGGCTAAGGGAGCATCAGTCATGGTGCATATATTCAAAATGATTGTTGCTTTTGAGGAAGCAGAAGTCTTGGGAGCTGTGATTGACATCGAGAGCTAAGTGGACATGGTTCTCAAATCTCCATTGGGTTATTTTATAATATGAACAAGTTGACACATGAGTTTAATTGAGCTAATGAAAGAGTTCCATGTGGCGGAGAATGTCATGAAGCCACAATCAAAAGCTAAGTGTTGCCTTACCGCCCTGTTATTCCTGCCATTAGGTAGTTGGTTACCCACCGACTGAAATATATTACGTAGTGTTCAAAATTGCTTTTCTTAGTTCATTCTCAATAGCTAATAGACTCAAAATCAATGCCAACCATTGTCCTTCATTCAGGCGAACTAACTCAACTTAGATGCCAAAACTCTACTTTCCTCAGTCACTACTACCTTTCCTATGTATAGAAGAAGTTTCATCACACAATCAAATGCTATGATTGCTTCTTCTTCATGAACTAGTGATAGGGGCTAAAATCATTACTATTTTCCTAATTATTTGAGGTTAAATTGAGATACTTTTGATGTAATAACTAGACATATTCATTCCTATTTGATATTTTACTTGTGGAAAGTATTTTTGAAAAATTTATGCATAATTAAGTTGATTTTGAGCAAAAAGTGAAAGTTTCCAGAATGAACCTGGTGCCAGGTCTAGCTAAGGCCCCAAGGGCCAGGTCCAATCTAGAAAAGTACAGAAAATAGGGCAGCATTCAGGGAAAAAATAGAACGCTCCTAGCACCATATGGGTCGACTGGACCCGGTGCCAAGTCCACTCTGGACATGAAAATCCTGTGCACAAATTTGGTATCTTCCAAAGAATTTTGGTATCTTTCAAATCCTACTCGGCCAAGGCTCCCCAAGCAACAAATTTTAGCATTTAAGTTGCACATTACAGAGATTCACCATTCAAGGAAGGTTGTTCAAGAGAGTCTTCAAGGGAGAAGAAGGAGCCTGTCTATGAGTTTTTTCTTTTACCTTCATTTTCTTGTTCTTAAACAATGATTTATTCAGTATTTTTATTGTAATTTGACATTATTTTGGGATAAATGGTTTTTTTTTATTAATTTAGTTATTTGATCAATTTTTATTATCTTTGGTATTTGATTACTTGTTATTATTGGTTATTGACTCATTTTCTTCTAATTAACTTGGCAAACGATGTTTGTAGTTCATTGCATTGATTTCATATTTGCTAAATTTTAATAAACTTGGGGAACGAAGTTAAGATTAAAGGATTAAAGTGATCAAAGATTAGTTGATTTCTCCTAGAGCATAGGGTCATTAGCTAATATCATGTTTTTTAGGAATTAAGATTAATGCATGTTTCGGTTATATTAGTTTGATTGGGAAATCTACTAATTTAATCCAAACATAGTAATTGCATGGATTGAGAGAGAAGTGCATTCTATATAAGTAGATTCATGACTTGGAAAAAGATTGAATTTTACTTTATATTCCTTTATGATGCCAATATGATGATTAATTGAAATAATTACTAGATGATTCATTATAATGTGTTTTAGGATAATAGTCTAAATTACATATTTTTTCATCCTTGAGTTGTACATATTTCTTTATTTTTATTTTTATTATCTTATCACTTTATTTGATTTGTTAAATAATAAGTGAAAAGTGATTAGTATGTACTTGTTCATTTGATTATCGATACTCGTTAATTCCCTATACTATACTTGTGATGAGTATACTTGCTCGTACGTGTATTTTGGGATTAATGTTTTAATTCAAACTTGAATAAGAGATGGATTTAAATTTGGTGATTTTTATACACCCAAAATTTACCCATCAAGTTTTGGTGCCGTTGGCGGGGAAAAATATCATAAAAGTTAGGATTTCATTGATTTAACCATGTTTATATATCTATATGTAAATATGTATATATGTTCTTTGTGTAAATATGTGTTATATCTTATTGTTTGTAACATTATTTGACCTAATCTACTAGCTTAGTTCATGTTGTACTTGTAAATATCACTAACTTTTATATTTAGATAGTTTATGAATATATCTAACGTGTGCACTTTTCTTTTCTTTATTTTTATTTTTATTTTTATTTTCAATTTGATTTTTATTTTTATTTTATTGTGAGATTGACATCATCATGGATAATTACTTTTGGGCACAAGATAAAAGGAGCTACAATGATGAGAACTTCGCAAATTTGCAAGCTAGGATTAACGCTTTTTGTGAGATGTCTCTTCAAGCCTCAATGCATTCTTTTGTCACCAATACAAAGCTATCTGTTAAGTGGCATAAAGAAGCATCCCAATGAATAAGCCATCAAAGAATACAATTAGCTAAGTTGGTTGAATATGCCATAAAGGCCCATACACTTGAACAAGAAGAGCCCCAAGGAGATGAGAGAGGATATGGGGAATAATTACACAGTGTGATGGAAAATTTTTTTGATTCTATTCTATACTCTCATATTTCTAATTTTTTTTTCTCACATGAATTTATAGGTACCTCTCTACTCACAAAGCCTAATGATACCATTGATGATGTGCTGAATTTACCATGCCTCAAGGAGTTGTATTTTTCAATGCTACATCATAAGAAGTCCTTGGAGGATAATAGTAATTTCTACCCTTCACCCTATTCAAAGAGAGGTAATTTAGTTTTTGTAGACCATAATTTGAAAAGTAAGAATTTCTTGATTCCATCTTTAAAATCTACATTACTAAGTCTAAAGGAGAGTGTCAATTGTGACAAATCTTTTGAAGGGATAAGTGGTGATTCTCATGTTTATACACTTTTTAGACATAATTTACATCTTTTTGTTTGAAACTTGATTTGTTTGTCTAAAAAAGTGTTACCGAAGTGGGGGGGGGTCATACATGTACATTTATTGCAACTACTATTTTCCATGCACCTGCCATTTTTCAAAACCCTCTCTTATTTCTACTTTAATCATGCCTACCTTATTTAATGAGCATTACATTCTTTTACAAAGGTTTGATGAGGAAGCATAATGAGTGGAAAGAGTTTGTATCTTTATTTTGTATTTGGTTTTGCTAAGTGTTTTGTTTTTCCTCTCCTAAATAAGGAAAATATTTTTCAGCTTAAGTATGGGGGAGTGAATCATGTCATTACTTTCTTTGTTAGGATTTTTATTTTTCTTTAGTTTTTTTTCTTTTATTTAGGTGTGCCTGTATTTTGTTATAATTTTCTTTGTACTTTTATTTGTGTTTTCTTTTGCAGGTTGGAATAAAGTCTTAGACTAGCTCGCTTTTCTATTTCTAGATTTGAAATATATTGGAGCTTATTGCACTTGGGGAGTATTGTTTCACCCTCTAATCCTTTATCATTTTTGGTCCATTTGGAGTTGCTTTAATGTGTTAATTTTTTTCTAATTAGGACATTGTCTAGTTTAAGTGTGGGAAAGTGATTTGGTGATATTCTTTGTCCAAGTTTTTATCAATCATCTTGGTGTTTTCTGGGTATTGAGATCTTTGCAAAATTTTTGAATTTTGAAAAACAATTTTGTTGCAATTTCTTTGAAAATTTTGACAATTTGACAAAAAACGTTTTGTGGTTTTTCATTGTTTAGCAAGATTGTAATTATCTTTCTTACTTGGATATGAGTTTTGTTATTCATTTGGTGGATTTTTATCAAATTGGTTTAATGGATATGATATTTTTAAGACTTGAGAATTTGGATTAATCTTGTTTTTGTGTTTGTATTTGAATATTATTTGACTCATCTAGTTTGAATATGAAGAATATGATGAATGTGGGGAAAGTTGTTGACTACCTCATGTATTATAGGTTTAAACTTTGCTTAGCTTTGGGTTGTGATAAGGAATATGGGGGAAAAAATATTTTTGAAGTGGAAAAATTGTGAAAAAAATTAATTGTGCATTGAATCAAAATGAGTTGATTGTTTTTTCCTCTTTGAATATGAGAAAGTATTGTTTTTTTTCTTGATTATGGGGGCCAATATGGATAGTGAAGAGAAATCCACTTTCTTGAGGCTATGAATTCCTAAGAGCAAAAGAGAAGAAATAGGTTGAATAAAAGATGAGCGATGACTAAAAGGGGGGCCAATACGGTATGTGAAGAGAAATTC
Organism: Voacanga thouarsii; assembly: GCA_026120185.1. NCBI lineage: Eukaryota > Viridiplantae > Streptophyta > Magnoliopsida > Gentianales > Apocynaceae > Voacanga > Voacanga thouarsii. The sequence goes on from JANUWF010001502.1 coordinate 626,145, forward strand.
ATACACTTAAGGCTATCAATTCCCTAAGTCATTAGAAAAAGAAGAGAGAAAAAATTGGAATGCTTTCCTTATATCATGACTTGAGTTGTGTAATTTTTAGATTTATAATACTTTGTTTGGTAGATAGCTTCACTTATGTGATTCATGTTATTTATGTTTTTACTTGAAGGATGAAATACTTTTTTTAGAGTAAGGTATAAACTTGATTAATTTGACTTCAAGAGTTTTGTGATGTCTTGTCAAATTTTCAAAGTTGGAATTGTTTTCAAAGGGTGTGAGGAATGGTAAGAGTTTTATCTACAGTTTAAAGGGAAGTTATAATCCTTGCTATGTTTCAAACTTTTGGAATGATAAGAGCTTGTGTTTTCTTGATTATTTTCTTGACTTAAGTGTTTTGCTTGAGGACAAGCAAAGGTTCAAGTGGGGGAGGGGGGGGGGGGGTTATGTAATAGGATCTAAAATCATCACTATTTTTCTAGTTATTTAAGGTTAACTTGAGATACTTTCGAAGTAATAACTAGGCATATTCCTTCATATTTGAGATTTTACTTGTGGAAAGTATTTTTTGGCAAATTTGTGTAGAATTGAGTTGATTTCGAGCAAAAAGTAAAAGTTTCAGAATGAACCTGGCACCAGGTCCAGCTAAGGCACCGGCGCCAAGTCCAATCTAGAAAAGTAGAGAAAACAGAGCAGCTTCCAGGGAAAAAATTGAACACACTTGGTGCCAGGTGGGTCAATTGGACCCGGCTCCAGGGCTGCTTTAGACACAAAAATCATGTGCACGAATTTGGTATCTTCAAAAGAATTTTGGTATTTTTCGAATCCTACTCGGCTAAGACTCCTCAAGCAATGAATTCTAGCATCAAAGAAGCTTATTTAAACAAGAAAAACACAAGAGAAATGAGTGAATCTAAGAATTAAAGTTGCACATCACAGAGATTCACCATCTAATGAGGGTTGTTCAAAAGAGTCTTAAAGGGAGAAAAAGGAGGCTTGTCTATGAGTTCTTTTTTTCACCTTTATTTTGTTGTTCTTAAGCAATGATGTATTCAATATTTTCATTGTAATTTGACATTATTTTAGGATTCATGGTTTTTTCATTAATGAGTTATTTCATCAATTTTTTTTATTATCTTTGGTATTTGATTACTTGTTGTCACTGGTTATTGATGCGTATTCTTCTAATTGACTTGGGAAATGGTGTCAAGAGTTTATTGCATTGATTTCATATTTGTCAAATCTTAATGGACTAGGGAAACGAAGTGAAGATTAAATGACTAAAGTGATCAAAGATTAGTTGATTTTGCCTAGAACATAGGGTCATTCGCTTATTTCATGTTTATGAGTAATTGAGGTTAATGTATGTTTTTGTTATGTTAGTTTGATTGCGAAATTTGCTAATTTAATCAAAAGATAGTGATTCCATGGATTGGGAAAAAAGTGAAGTATGTATAACTAGATTCATGACTTGGGAAACAATTAAATTTTACTTTATATTCCTTCATGATGCCAAGATGATGATTAATTGAGATAATTGCAAGATGGTTCATTTTCATGTATTCTAGGATAATTGTCTAAATTGTATATTTTTACATCCTTGAGTTGTACATATTTATTTATTTTTATTATCTTATCACTTTATTTGGTCGATTAAACAATGAATGAAAAGTGATTAGTGTAGACTTGTTCCTTTGAGGATTGTTACTTGTTAATTCCCTATACTATGCTTGTGATGAGTATACTTACTCGTATGTTTATTTTGGGATTAATGTTTTAATTAAAAATTGACTAAGGGAAGGATTTAAATTTGATGGATTTTTTACACAAAAAATTTATGCATCAACTAGGCCCAACCCCAGAAAGTTCAAGAAGAAGAAGAGTAACGCAACAGCCCACCCCAAGTCCCAACCTAAAGACAAACCTAAAGGTGAATGCTTAAAGTATGGAAACAAGGGATACTAGAAAAATGAGTTTCCTGATCTTCAAGCTAAGAAAAAGTCCACAGATAATGTTTTCTATCTTGAATCTATATCAATAGCTGGATCAACTTCTACTTGGATTGTTGATTCAGAAGCCACTGATCACATTTGTAGCTCCTTGCAGGGGTTTAGAAAGATAAGAAGACTCTAGAAGGGCGAGCATAGACTACGTGTGGGAAATAGAGCACAAGTACAGGCTCTTACAGTGGGAGAACTGAAAGTAATTTTTTTATTATAATAGAATAGTTATTTTGAAAATATTTTATTTGTACTTGGTTTTAGATAGAATTTGGTTTCAATTACAAAACTAATAAATCAAGGATATTCTGTTTCTTTCTATTCTAGTATAACTATCAATAAAAATGGAGAAATTTTATGTACTGGCCATATGTATAGAAACATATTCTTCATTAATCCTATTAACAATCAATCAAACAGTGCTCAATCTGAACCTTTAAATGGAAGAGAAAGACCAATGCTGATGGCTGATATATTTGGCATCTAAGGTTGGGTCATATTAACTCAACCAAGATTTAGATATTAATCTATGATGGGCCTTTGGACTCATTGAGATTGGAAAGTTGGACTCATTGCATATCTTATGGAAAAATTAACTAAAAGGTCATTTACCTAAAAGGTGGATAAGGCCAAGGAGATATTGAGTCCTATTCACACTGATGTGTGTGGTCTTTGTGGTTTTATTTACCTGATGAGACACAAGTCAAACTCATTGGATAAGTTCAAAGAGTTTAAGGCTGAAGTAGAGCGTCAGACACATAAACTGATCAAGATCTTAGGATCCGATCGTAGTGGAAAGTAACTCTTTAGTGAATTCAAGGATTATATGGTACACTATCGGATAGTATCCCAACTCTCTGTTTTAGGGACACCCCAGCAGAATGAAGTAGCTAAAAGAAGAAACATGACATTGATGGAAATGGTCCGAAGCATGATATTTCATACTATTCTTTTGGTGTTTTTTTGGAGATATGTTCTGAAAATAGCGGCATATATTCTGAACTTAGTACCTTTCAAGTCAATACCTACGACACCCTATGAGATGTGGAGTAGGCGTAAGCAAAGTCTAAATCATCTCAAAATATGGAGTTGTCCAGCTTATGTACTGATCAAGAGAGACAACCTAGAACCAAGATCAGAATTATGTTTTTTAGGTATCTAAAAGGAACAAATGGTAGTTACTTTTATCATCCCATGGAGCAAAAAGTACCAGTGAGTACTAATGCTAGATACTTGGAGGATGATCATTGCACATCCACTAAAAGTTCAAAAAGGTTAGAACTTGAGGAGAAGTTATCTTCTGAATCAACTTCTACTAACTCGGCTATGGAACAAGAAGAGGCATAGCCTTAAGAACCTGTACAAATGGAGCCTTGTCGTAGTGGGAGGGTATCTAGGGTTTTAGAAAGATGGATTAGATAGGTTTTTAACTTAGTCTCTAACTATCAGGAATAAGATCCCACTAGATACGAGGAAGTTATTGCTGGTGCCGATGCAAACCTTTGGCATGAAGTAATGAAAGCCAAAATTAAGTTTATGTACTTCAATCAAGTTTGAAATCTTGTAGCTTTACTTAAAGAGATAAAACTCATTTGGTGTAAGTGGCATACAAGAGGAAGAGGGGAATAGATGGAAAGATAGAAACTTTCAAAGCTAGGTTTGTGGCAAAAGGATACACTCAGAGAGAAGGTATCGATTACGAGGAAACATTTTCTTGAGTAGCCGTACTTAAGTCCATCCGTATCTTCCTTGTCATCACATATCATTATGACTATGAGATATGGAAAATGGATATCAAGATGACATTTCTCAATGGCCATCTTAGCGAAGACATCTATATGTCCCAATTGGAAGGTTTTATTGCTGAGGGCCACGAACACATGGTTTGTAAGCTTAAGAAATCCATTTATGGACTGAAGCAGGCATCGAGAGCATAGAATATTTGTTTCGTTGAGACTGTAAAGTCCTAAAATTTCATTCAAAATGAGGATAAACCATGTGTGTACAAGAAACTGGAAGGTATAAACGTGAATTTTCTTGTACTGTATCTAGATGACATATTATTCATTAGGAATGATGTAGGGATATTATCATCTACTATGGTTTGGTTATTTAATCAACTCAGTATAAAGGACTTGAAATAGGCTAGTTACATTCTTGGAATTTAGCTTCATAGAAATAGGAAGCAAAGAATGTTAGGGTTATCCCAAGCTGCATACATTGATAAGATGCTGGCCAAGTTCAGCATCAACTCATACAAGGGAGTATTAATCCCTTCCAGACATATGTTATCTTTTTCTTCAAAGGACTGTCAAAAATCTCAAAAAGAAAAGGATAAAATGAGTAGGTTTCCCTATGTTTCAACTGTGGAAAATCTCATGTACATTATGTTGTGCACTAGGTCAGATATCTGCTTTGCTGTAAACTTAGTTTGTAGATATCAGTCAAACCTTGGGGAGGTTCATTGAAAACTATAAAATATATTCTCAAGTACCTTAAGGGAACGAGAGATTATATGCTGGTTTATAGGGTTGATGACTTGGTTCCTATAGGATACATAGACTTAGACTTCTAGGCGGATAAGGATGAGGGAAAATCTACTTGTGGATATGTCTTCATTTTGTTTAGAGGGGCTATTTCATGGAGGAGTATTAAACAATCTTGCATTTCTAACTCAACCATAGAAGCTGAGTATGTGGTAGCTTCAGAGGAATCCAAGGAAGTGGTTTGACTTTGAAAGTTCCTTTCAAACTTAGAGTCGTGCCACAGATGCACAAACTAATTGTGATGTATTACGACAACACTGGCATGGTCTCGCAATCCAAAAAACCCTGGAACCACAAGAAGGGGAAGCACATTGAAAGGAAGTACTACCTGATTCGGGTTTCATCCAGATATGGAAAATCGTAGTGGAACAGATTGCCTCAGAGAACAAAGTAGTAGATCCCATCACCAAGTCTTTGGCTGAGAGAGGTATTAGAATATACTTAGACGCCATAGAGGTGGGCATCTATGGACTTAGTCATAGAGTGTAAGTGGGAGATTGTTAGGATGTATATCCTCTTAGACTAGGTTTCTGATGTAATCTTGTTTTATATTAATAAAAGTCTTATTCTCAAATATTGTTTGTAATTTTTACATTACTGTTGTGCACAATTTCGCTGGAAAAGATCCATTGTATTTAAGTAGTGATTCATGTGAATTGAGCTCTTTCACAGTAAGATATGGACAATGAGTTACTTAACATATAAACTATTGTTCCTAACAAAATGATGAGAATGAAACTCTCATCATCATAAGGTTATTGTGTTACGAATTCTAAATGGGGAATGGCTTACCTTTAATGAGTGAGTAGTCCTCTCACTTCAAAACATAAACGTATTTCGAATACGTATAACTGAACCTGTAATAGTGGTATCTTAAAGTACTATATAGAAGAAACTTAGACTACTACTGTTACATGTGGACTTATATTGTATGACTTGAGTATGAGTTGGTCGTCTGACGAAGTTAGGAATACATACTTTGATATACTATATTTAAGGTTCTATTGTAGAACCAATATGCTTGTATGTTGAATATATGTAACTAGTTAATTAAGATAGACTTGTACAAGATAACTTCTATGCAATATCGCCTCTTTGTAACTGTCCGAATGATCTAAATATCTAGGGCCCTGGGGAATATAGTTTAGATGTTTGCTTTAGGGTAATCTCTTAGAAAGCGGAAATATTTCAAGAAGTCATGAATTATTGAACTAGAAGTCTAAGAATGGTAGATTTCTTTTAGAGATGTATTAGTACACTTCTTCCTCTCTAAACGAACGGCGATGTGTAGAGGGGTATTTTAGTCATTACTCCTATAGGTCGGAGACATTGCTAACGGAGTATTGTCCTTGGGGTCAAAATTTTCTTATGGTGATATTAAAAAATATTTAAAATATAAAATATAACTATTTATATAGTAAGGATATTTTGGCCATTTAATTGGGTAAGGCGATGTGTCTTTTTGGCCCTTGGAATAGCCCATAAATCCTAATTACTTTTGGGTTGAAGAATGATCTTGGTTAAAGAGGATTTTATTTTATTCAAGAAGTATAATTTATATAAAATAAATGGTTGATAGGAATTAAATTTATTATTTAGTTTAATTGGTTAATTAATTATGCAGGGCCTGTATATTTTTGGTTAATTAATTATGCAGGACCCGTATATCCAAAAAAAAAAAAAACAACGACAACCAAGTCTGGTGCAATTCTCTCTCGATATTTTTCCTTCTTGATACTACTAATTTTGATAGTAGAGTGTCAAGAGCAACAGACTATTTTCTTGCCTAAATTGTTTTCACCAACGGCATTTAGGATGAGGAATATTTCAAGAACTGGAGAGCTCGTGCTTTCATGCCAAGAAGAAGTAGACGGCTAGTGGGTTTTGATCCAGAAGTTCTAACAAGTTGAGAAGATGACATTCCTATTGTTCAGTCATCTTCCTCAGTGCCTAAGAAAATCTTAAAGTGTAGAGGTATAACATATCTTTCGCTGTTCGTGTTTTTCCTGCATTTTATTTGCTTCAGTATGCATGTTTTACCGTTTTCTCGCTTCAATAATAACATGGATAACTATTTATTGCCAGTAATAGAATCTTATTATAGCAAATGTGCAAGTATCCTTAAACTTGAAATCTTTAAGGTACTTTCTTTACTAAGCATTGTACTTTGATTCCAATCTCTAGAGTTCTTAGAAGATTGCATATGGCATGGATATGTGGTACAACGTGAAATAAGCAAAAGTAGCTAAGATGATCAATAAAGAATTCACCATTTTTAATAGTAGGAGTGAATATCTTAAGGCCACTTGTAGGAATCATTACTTAAGAAGCAATTGGCCAAGGCTACTACTTGGCTATGTATTGGAAATAGTTTTAATTGATACATATAATGAGTAATGGATTCCAAGAACAAGTGCTAAAATATTCGGGCCAGAATTAATTATATATTCTGGAAGGCATTGGAACTAATTCCATACTCTAAACCGAAAGAGATATTGTAAAGTGAAATGAGTTTATTATATTGACTTTTTGCTATTGAAAGGATCAAGTCAAGCGACTTGACTTTTCTGGACTTTTGGGTGGTCATGATGCATTGCTAGATGCCGCTCATGATATGCTAAATATGAATATATTAATTAGAGAATTAATAAATTTTATCCTAATTAGAATTAATAAATTAATTCTAGTTATTAAAATAGATTATTAATTCTATTACGATACAATTACTTCATATTTTGCTACCAATTGACTAGAAAACTTAATAGGTCACATAGTAGAGGAATTGATGCTCAAGATATTATTTGATAATATTATGAGGTTAATTTGTGAGAAGAAATAATTATTATTTGCTAATTATAAAGTGTTATAATTAGTTGGTGTTGAATTACTATTATTAAATCCTTATAGATGAATTATAAACTTGTTATAATTCAAATGGTCAATTTGCAATTTTTGAAAACCCAAGCCCATAATTGAAAAGGTAAAACAAAAAAGAATTAATTATGGTTTCCTAAAAGTTAAGGAATAAGAAAAAGGAAGACTCGTGTGTTTAAAGGTGGTGGAAGCTTTTTAGAAAAAAGTAGAGATAATTGTTCTTTGTATGTATAGGATAAAAAACTACACACAGAGGTCGGTGCTTTTTTTAAGAAAAAAATTGAGATACTTTCTCTTTCTTATTCTTCTCACGGTAACCCTACAGCAGCCAACAAAAATTACAAGAATAATTTTTCAGCATTAGTCTTGAGAACAAATCCTTGTGTAGATCAATATTAGAGAAATTCCTACACTTGGGATTTAGTGGTTCATGCTTGGACAATCTTTCGAAAGGGTTCTACGTGCGAGGAAAAATTTTGAAAGCCACGTTTTCGAGATAATGAATTTTTTTTCTTTTCTCTTGACTTGTTTAATTACATACAAATGATCCTTTGAGTGGATTTCATTTTAATTTTTAATTTCATATAAACTGGTTTGCATTAATCGAAATCTAACACTCACAACCTAAGTGGACTAAAGAATATTTCTAATTAGCCAAAGACTATTAAATAACTTCCTTATTAATTAATTGATCTTCTTGGGCCTAATATAAAATTATCTAAGAAATTAATTAATGAATCAATTAAATTAAATTGGCCCAATAAATTATATTTATTAATTAATCCACTTTGGTGTAATATAAAATTACCGAAGATAATTAATTAATAAAATAATTTAATTAAGTTAGCCCAATAAATCATTCTAACCCAAATAAAGAATTATTGTACTCCTAGAATAATTTCTTCCAATATTAATTTCACCTAACAAGCCCATATAGTAAATAAAGTGTACTTAGGTTACTTGAGTTACTTTGTAGACTAAAAGACATATTATTATTGGATACTAAAATGACTAAAATACCCTTACTAACAAATAATCATATTTTATCATTTTAAATATTTCATCATCAAAATATGAAAATATTTACCCAAAGAATAATATTGTAAGGGCAATGTCTTCGACCTATAAGTGTAATGACGAAAATACCCTCTACGTAACACCCGTCATTAAGATAGCAAAAATGTACTAACACCTTCTTTAATAATATCTACCATCCTTTGATAACTAGTCGAATAATCCATGACTTCTAATATGTACCAACTTATTTCCAGGAGCAACCTAAAAGCATATATACTAAGTCATGTTATATTGGGCTTGGGCCCTGGTTTATTTACATTATCCTTGACAATTACAAGAGGGTGATTTCTTTACTAAGTGAAGCGTAGAAACTCTATTGTATAAATCTATCTAATTTAACTAGAGTCATATACCAAACGTACAAGGTTATTGACCTTGCATTAAGACCTTACCCATCACATATCAAAGTGCACAAGTCCAACTTCACTAGACCACCAACTTATACTCAAGTTAAAAGGCACTCCCTTATGCAGTGGTAGCAACAAACCAATCTTTATTTATTATAGTACTTTTATAATTATTATTGTGTAGTCCAATTCTACGTATCTCAAATACACCTACACTATTAGTGTGAGTGGACTACTCACTGGTCTAAGACAAACCATTCCCTATTTAAAAACCATAGTGTAGTGATCTAAATGTTGATAAAGTGCCCAACTTTATCAATTGATGAAGAATAATTTTTTCGCTTATATGTTAGTAGCTCATAATCTACACCTTATTGTGAAAGCATGACCCAATTATGTAAATTATTTACTAATACACTTAGACCTTAATGTGCATATATATATAAACAAACAAACATTAATAAATGATATATTTTATTAATTTTAAAAATAGAGAAATACATTGTCTATTTTTGGCAAACATTCCAACAATTTTAAGTCGTTGTAAAAGACACTTGAGATCTACAAAGATCTATGAGGCTGTCTATGCATTACTTTTTATGTATTATTGCAATTACAATATTCTCAAAGCATTTTGCAAAGCTTTATATCTTATCACCAACATGCAGTTGACAAACTACTAGTAAGGTGTCCATCTCACTATGAAACTTACATGAATTTGGACTCTTTCAAATACTTGGGACTTACTACAACGAAGTTATTCCTCATACTATAGAACACTCCTGTGTGGACCATAATAGAAAGTGATTCTTTCTAAGAAGTTGTGAACTTCTCTTCCACGCGTACCACTTGATCAAAAAAGACAACAACAACAACTTTGGTATCTTCATCAACAAGTGGCTCAACTTCTCAAAAGAGCAATCAAGTATATGACACCTCCTTCAAGGAAGGAAAGTCGATCGCACCTCAAATTCATTGACAATGTATGTGGAGTCATCTCATAATATACTACATGGACGTATGAAGAAGTGGTTTTTTTCCCCCTAAAGTTGGACATTAGAAGTGTCCAAAGATCAAACCTTCATTACTGCTTTCTTGTCTGAATTAATAATACAATTCTTTAGTTTTATCTAAACTCTTTTATATATACATATATATTTTAATGTGTTACAAATAATATGCCAATAGCACAAATTAATTACAATAAAAAGGAAATAGGAAATGCTAAAAACATGTTGCTAAACTTAGATGTTTCCTTTTAAACTGCTTACGTATCTTAAGAATAACATAAGAATTAAGTAAATATAATTCAAAATAGATGGGTATGGTATGGGGATGCATTGTTCATAGTTTTAACTCAAGTGGGTCAAGAGTATCCATTTATATACTAACTTGGATTTACTAAAGTGTTTCAGTAGTTTAACCACGACCATACTATTAGTAGTTACCTTTACATAGTTTAAACTCATTTGGGTCAGGAGTAACTTGCAATTTAGACTTATGCAGTGAATCGAGAAGCATCCATTTATATATAATATTGCTTTAAATAGTTGTCGTTGATTAGGCCAATCCTCAATCTATCTTTGGCATTTATCTTAGATCTATTTGAGCAGATCTCTTAAACAATATAGAGGCCATCCCACTTTGATGTCAACTTCTTTAGTTTATGTTCAACGATGATTGGTCTCTTCGCAGTGAGCACTAAATCACTAATTTGAAAAGAATGAAGATGTATTTTCTTATTGAAGGCCTAGTAAACTTGAGCTTGGTAACATTCCAACCATTTTTGTGTCTTTAACCTCTTTTCATAAAGTGTTTCTAATTCTTCAAGTCTCTGAGACGGACATTATCTTTCTTGGTGAGCACTTCTTGAATAGAAATTCTCAAAGAAAGAATTTATTTCTCTAATGAAAGGATTACATCCATGCCATAAAATAATGCCTATAGAGTAGCTTGAGTTGGAGTACAGTAAGTGGTCCTATATGCCCAAAATGCTTATCCAACATGAAAATATCAATCTTTTTTTTTTTAATTTAGTCACCATTTTAGCAATAAATTACATAAAGTCTTATTGAAAGTTTCGGCGAGTCCATTGGCTAGAGCATAGTACATAGAAGATTTATGCTGCTTGAACTTAAACTTCTCATATAGCTTGTCCATTAAACTATTACAAAATGCCGTAGTAATATATCAAGGAATACTATACCGATAAATAATGTTTACACATATGAAATCAACGACATTTTCCTTCTTTTCTTCTTTTAATGCTATAGCTTCAGCCCATTTAAAGAAGTAATCTATTACTACTAAAATGTAGAGATTCCAGCAGAAGACTTTGGTAGCATCCAACAATATTCAAATCCTATTCATCAAATGTACATGAAATAACTGTCGGGTACAATAGCTCAAGAGATTGATGTATATAATTGGTATTAAATTAACATGCTTGACACATTCGAGCATAATCCAAGCAATCCTTCACCATAGTTAGCCAATAGTATCCTAGCCTCTTAATGCAGAAATAAAGATTCAAACTAGATTGGTGGCTCCATATATGCAAGAATAGGCTTTCTCCATTAATTGAATAGTTTTTTCTTGACCTAAACATCACAGTAAAACACCTTCCAAAAAACGTTGAAAAAATCTATTTCTCTAGAAAAAAAAAGTGAGGTACACGTCAATGAATATTAGTCTGTCTTCGTGGATTATCAAAAGGCTTTCGATCTTTGAAATGTTCCACAAAAGATTGTTGCCAATCTTCTTCATTAATCTCATAGACAAAAACAGAAAGGATTTTATGTCCATCATCTTTATCTTTAAAATAGGAGGTATGACCAATTTTTAACATATGGGAATTTGAGCTTCTTGATTATGTACGCATAAATTAGAAGCTAATTTTGCCAATGTGTCAACTTACTTATTTTAGTTTCTTAACAATTGCTTCGTTGTTACGTCCCCCAAATATCTTAGAAGCTGTCTTGCATATGTAATATTGGATTATCTTAGGTTTCTTAACATTATATTTACTATGTAATATGATATTGGGGTTGATTTCTCAATGTATTTTGTGGCTAAATTTGGAGGAAAATGCAAGGCCCAATTAAGAGCTCAAAACAGTGAAATTAGTGTAAAAACAAGATACCCAATTCAAATACTAGGACTTTAAGCCAAAATAAAAAACTTAGAACTCTAGAAATGAGAATCAAGTATACTAATTCATACCCAAGAATTGTCAACCCAACTAAGGAGCTAAGAACACTTGAAGAAGATGAATTAGGAAACTAAAGTTAACCTCTACTCTAGACCCTTAGATTAGCAAGAAACTAAGATTCTACTTTGATAAAAGTTGTGGAAATTTAATTGGGAACAAAACAAAACAAAGGTAGAAAAATTGAGCAAAACAGAGCATAGCTCGAAGTGGGCCGGTGCCGACTGTGAACTAAAAAATTAGGGCAATAGGTCGAGATGAGCCGATGCCAATTCGCCTTGCTGGGTCAACACTGGGTCAATATTGTTCTTCACATAGTTGGTTCATTTACTTATTTCAACCTTCTCTTGTGCTCCTTTGGCATTCTATACAAATTGTTGGTTAAATGTAGCTTTTTTTGGCCTTCTCTTTGGCACCCATCTCTTCACACTCTTCATGTTCCTTGGCTTGTTGGTTAGTTTGGGTTGAATTCTCCCTTGTAAACCTCCATGTTTTGGATTCTTCTAAGGTGCCATGAAGTGTAGCTTGTAGTTCCATGCCCTTTCTTTAGCTTTGACATATTACTTAGATGGATTTTTATCATTTCCCCCTTCTTTGTACGAATTCATCTTCGAATAAGCACCTACATAAGATTTCGAGCAAGAAGTTTTATTGTGAAAACAAAACGTTAGCCTATGTTCCCCCACATAAAGTGCATTCTTCCTCCCATCTTCACTATTCTTTTTTGTAGCTTCTCCCTTTTTGTTTTCATTTTTCAAGCACAAAAGAGTCACTCTCATTTTAGCTCCATCACCTCTCCTTTTTTCACTCTCCTCCTTAGCTCCCTCTTATTTTAAGGTCTCCTTTTGCACTTTTTCATTTTCCTCATTATCTTCCCAGTCATTCTCTTTCTTTGGAAGGTCTCCTACTACACTATTCTTTTTCTCATTGTCCCTCATTTTTCTTTGCACTTTTCTCACTTCACTTAGGGGTAAGGGTAGAAGAGTATATAGCTTACTTCCCTTAATAATCGAGTAGGAATTTCTCATTCCATCATACAACACACTTCTATCAAATTGCCATAGCCTTCCCAAAATTAAGTGGCTAGCTTGTATAGGAACTACATCACAAACAATTTCATCTTAATACTTTCTCATTTTAATTGTCAACAACACTTGTTTGTGCATCCTCAACATTCCACTATCATGGAACCATTACAATCTATAGGGATTAGGGTGTTTCATTACATATAAACCCAATTCTTCCACAAGACTAGCACTCACAACATTAGTAAAGCTCCCTACATCAATGATAGCAACACATAGCTTTTAGTTGCTAAGGCAATGTGAGTAGAAAATATTATTTCTTTGTAGGCTCTTCTTCACTTCGTCATTACATTCATCTCCTACAACATAAGTTCCTATTTCCTTAATTGCAATACTGGCTAAAGGGTAAAGGGGTGGCACAACAATTCGTTCGTCACTAGAATTATCTTCACTATTGTGATGCTCTTTTCGTATCTTATCTCCACAATCCTCATCTCCACGAGTTAACTCTCCTTGGTTATTGGAAAATATCATTTTCTTAGTTGGACACTGATATGAGATGTGTCCATAGCCTAAGTATTTAGAGCATTTGATGTCCCTAGTTCTTGGAAGTCTCTTAATACATTTGCTCTTCTCCTTAGCCCATTCTTCACTAGGTTTGTAGGACTCCCTTGGTGGTCTTGGTGGTTTTGGTGGCTTTTCCATCTCTTTAGGTTAGTGGTTGAAAATAGGATTGATGTAGATGGTGTTTTTAGAATGGGACTTTCTTTTGAGTTGTCCCTCAATTTTAATGGCTATATGCACCATCTTCTCCAAAGTCTCATAAGAATGTAACTCAACCACATTTGCTATCTCCCTCTTCAACCCACTCAAAAACCTTGCTTTTGTAGCATTCATATCCTCAATAATGTTAGCCCTTATCAAAGTCACCTCTAACTCCTTATGAAAGTCCTTTATACTTTTTTTTTCTTGTCTAAGCACATGCAATTTTTGGTAAAGTTCATTATCATAGTGTAGGGGTTCAAACCTCACTCTTATCAAGTTCCTTAACAATTTTCAAGTGGCAATCAGTTGATCTTCCATTCTCTTTCTTTAGGATACTACTTGGTCCTATCACACTAATACATACTCAAGAAAACTTGAAATGGACAATTTAATCTTAGTTCGCTCACTATATTCATGGCACTCAAACAAAATCTTAATCCTCCTTCCCCATTCAAAATAAGCCTCTGGGCCACTTTTACCTTGGAAAGGGGGTACCTTCATTTTGATGTGCCTCAATTCTCTATCTCCCTTATCTTCGTCTCGCCTTCTCACTCTAATTTCATTTCCCCAATTTTGTCCTCCATAATCTTCCTCATGAACTCCTTCATCCAAATCTTCCATTTTTTCAAACTCCCTCTCAAGCCCTCTCACATTTTGTCTATCATGTCTACCTTGCATTCTATCTCTTCTTCCTCTTAACCCTTACCTACCTCCCTTTAAAGGTGTAGGTGGATGGCTTCGTATGTAATATTCATCCCAATCCTTTCATTGCTCATACAATGGGGGCGTGACATTGTTTTCCCCTCTCATCCTAGGGCTATTTTATTCTCTATAACCTATTCATTGTGTAAAGGTTGAGGCTTGGCCTTGGCTAGTTTGCAATTTGGTTATATCTCTCCTCATCTCATCTATTTTTGCATTGAGAGTTTCAAAGGCAGTTTGAATATTAAAAGAGTCTTGGGACATTTTGTTGGGATTTTACTTGGAAGGTTTAGTGAAGAAACAAGGAACCCAATTTAAATACTAGGGCCCTAAGTCAAAATAAAGAACTTAGAACTCTAGAAATAAGAATTAAGTCTACTAATTCATACCTAAAAACCCTCAACCTAACTAAGGAACCAAGAAAACTTGAAGAAGATGAACTAGGCAACCAATGTTTACCTCTACTTTAGACCCTTAGATTAGCAATAAACTAAGATTCCATTTTGATAGGTTAGTTTAATCTATCCTTAAAAGTTTATACACTTAAATTAAGGGCAATGAATGAAATCCTAAAATTGGTCTTGGCCTTCATGAAAGAACCCTCAAAGAACTCTTTTAAGAGTGTCTTTTGATCTCAATAATAATATCCAACTTACATTTGAAATGTTATAATGTTATATATATATAGGCATCTAAACCTAACTACGATGAGATGAAATCTTAGCCATTCAAGTCTTTTAAAAGTTCAAAATAACCCTATTACATAATAAAAGTCGGGAGAATTTAATTGGGAACAAAACAGAACAATGGTAGAAAAATTGAGCAAAATAGGGCATGGCCCGTAGTGGGCTAGCGCTAGGTTGCATAGGTAAGCCGGCACTGGCTATGATCTGAAAAATTAGGCCAATAGGCCAAGACGAGCCGGCGCCTGTTCGCCTTGCAGGGGCCGGCGCCGGGTCAGTATTGTTCTTCACACAACTAGTTCATTTACTTATTTTCAGCCTACACTTGTACTCTTTTGGCCTTCCATACAAATTGTTGGGTCAATGCAGCTTTCTTTGGCCTTCTCTATGGTACCACTCTTCATGTTCCTTGGCTTGGAGGTTGGTTTTGCTTGAATTCTCCCTTGTAAGCCTCCATGTCTTGGATTCTTCCAAGGTGCCATGAAGTGTGACTTGTAGTTCCATCCCCCTTTTTTAGCTTTGGCATATTGCTTAGATGGATTCCTATCACCATGTAATTGATTAACAATCAATAGAGAATCCCCATATATTTTAAAATATAGTCATGATAGGGGCTAAATGAGTCATATTTTTCCTAGTTATTTAAGGTTTTTTTGTGTTATATTTTGTTCAATAACTAGTCATATTTCTTTATATTTGAGATTTTACCCTTGAAAAGGTATTTTTTTCATTATTACAGGATTTTGGGGTAAAACGAAGCAAGAACATCGCAAAATAAAGGAGAGGCGGCGCTAGCTAGGGCCCTAGAACTAGCGCCGGCCATGCACTATTGACATGAACTTTGAAGCGACAGAAAAATTGCAAAACAGAGCGGAACAGAGTGGAACCAGTGCCGGCTCCGAGAGCCAAGGCGACGCCGGCTACATTTTGGAACACATTGTGTGAAATTCAGAAAAAAAATGGCGAACAAGTGGAGAACCAAAACATAACCGGCACCGGCTGTGCCCTGAAGTTAAGGTGGTGCTTTGATTTTTCTATGCGGTTTTTGGTGTGGAGTTTTAGTATCTTCCAACTTCTACTCGGCCAAGAACATTATACCAATGAGTTTAGGTACTTCCTAAGTCTCTAAATAGATGGAAAACACAAGGGAAAATGAGAGAATTCATTGATCATCATAGAAAATAACTTAAATCAAATGAGGAATTTTTCAATTCAAGAAGGATTGTGCAAGTAGGTCTTCAAAGGAAGAAGAATGGGGCTTGTCTATGCGTGCTTTCTTTTACTTTGTTTTCTTTTTCTTCAACAATGATGTGTTAATTATTTTATTATAATTCGATAATGTTTTAGATATTCATAATTTTTAGAGTTATTTGATCTTTTGATTAATTGATTGTTCTTCTTGGTATTTAATTACTTGGGCGTATTATGAGATTAATTGGTTGTTTCTTTTTATTAACTTTCTAGACCAAAGAGGTTTATGGTAGTTGCAATTGATTAATTTCATATTTATTGGCTGTTAACTTGCCAGACCAAAGAGGTTAATTGCTAAGGATTAAGTAATTAAAGGTTAATTGATGTTTTCCAGACCAAAAATTCATTGATTAATTTCATATTTTAAATTTTTCAGACCAAGAAAATTTAATCAAGGATTGTGTTTAATGCATCTTGTGGATGAATTAGTTGAGACAGACCAAGTGATGCTAATTTGTCTTAATCCTTCACGGTACTAAGAGAATGATTAGTTATGATAATAGTTAGGTACTTTAAGATCATGTTTGTCTAAACAATGGTTTGAGTTACATACTTCTCCATCCTTGACATGTATATATTTTTATTTTTAATTTTCTTTTATTTGATTTTATTTCTTTTTCACTTTATCAAGACGATTAAATAATAAAAGAAAAGGGATTAATGTTTACTTGTTCCTTGACGATCGACACTCGTTTGAACCATATGCTCGGTTAATGATGAGTACGCTAGATCATATGTGTAGTTTGGGTTTAACATTTTAATTTAAACTTGATTAGGAATGTGCTTATTTTTATATGATTTTTATACCCAAATCCATACGCATCAAGTTACTTCATAACAACAACTCTAACGCAAGTATAAGGGCTTTATATTCAACCACACTATTGGAGCATCTTTTGGTTAAGGTAAAAGAGTAGGGTAATAGTCTCCTTTAGGAGTAATGAACACCAAGCTAGCTTCAATACTTTCACGATGTGCCGCACCATCAAAGCACATCTTCCGTGGTGAGAGAATCTCAATCACTGAGACTTCTTAATCGAGTAATTCATCACTTAGTTCCTACTCAGCAAGAGTAGGGTGATCAACAAAGAAATTTGCTAGAACTTGCCCTTTGATAGCTAGAACTTGCCCTTCACGATGTGCCGCACCATCAAAGGTCATCTTCCGTGGTGAGAGAATCTCAATCACCAAGACTTTTTCATCAGGTAATTCATCACTTAGTTCCTACTCAGCAGAAATAGGGTGATTAGCAAAGAAATTAGCAAGAACTTGCCCTTTGATAGCTTTTTTCTGAACAAAGATAATATTAAACTATTGAAGTTGAAGATACCACTATGCTAAACAATCAAATAGCATAGTTTATAGGGTGTGCCGCAACGATAAGGCATATAGTATGAGCTTGAAAATAATGCTTTACTTTTTGAATTGCAAATATCAAAGCCACACAAAGCTTTTCAATTGGTGAATAGTTCAACTCATTTGGTGTTATTATTAGACTTAAGAAATAGAGAGCATTCGCTTTGCCGTTCTCACTTTTTTGAGCAAGTAATGGTCCCACTAAGTGTTCTTGCACAACAATGTATAAAATCATTGACTTATTAGGAATGGGTGTAGCGGGCATATGAGGCTTTATCAAATAAGACTTTTGGCATGTTTTATCCCACTCAAATAGTACACTCTTATTTATTAGGCTATTGAATGGCTAATATTACTTGGCAAGATTTGTGATAAACCTTCAGAGATAGGCTAACCTTCCTTGTAGACTTTTTAGTTCATGGATATTTCTTGGTTTAGGCATCTTTAAAATCGTGTTGATATTTGATTGGTCTATTTCAATAACTCGATGAATGATGATGAAACCAAGGAATTTTCAGAGGTGACGCCAAAGGCACATTTGAAAGGATTCATCTTCAATTGATGCTTTTACAATTGCTCAAAAGTCCCCGTCGAATCTTGGAGACGACCACCTTATTTACGTGACTTGATTACCAGATCATCTAGGTAACATTCTACAATCCTGTGTAGCATATCATCAAATATCTTTTGCATTACCCTTTGATATGTGGCTCTAGCATTCTTTAGACTACAAAGCTTCACTATGTAGTAATAAATTCCCTTTAGGGTACGAAAGGCAGTGAGCTCCTAATCTTCTGGTGCCATTCTAATTAGATTGTAACCAGAATAACCATCTATAAAAGATAGAGCTTCATGGCTGGTGGTTGCAGTTACCGTCAATTTAGTAGAAGACAGGGAAAAATCATCCTTTGGACATGTGTCATTTAGATTTTTGAAATCCACACAAATTTAAATTTGCCTATTTTTCTTCCTTACATGGACAATATTCACAATCTATGTTGGACATTTGATTTCTAGGATAAATTTCGCTTTAATAAGCTTGTTCACTTCCACTTCAATTAATAGAATCAGCTTAGGTTAAAAAATATTGTTAGACTTACTTTACTAGTGTCACCCCATCTTTTATAGCCAAATGGTGGATAGTAACCCTTGTATATAAACCAAACATTTCTTTGTATGTCCAAGTAAAGATGTCTCTAAATTCATTTAAAAGGCTGATGTAAGCCTTTTCTTATTTAGGCAATAGAAGTGCATTTGTGTAAATTTGCGAGGATCTTTACTAGGCATAAATTTACTTTTTTTAGCTCATCAACTGTGGTTTTTATGCCTTCTTCAAGTTCCATTGGAGCACAATCGGTATCTTTTTTCTTGGCACACTCTTTGTCATATGCGGTGATGTGATTGCAAAAAGTTATACTTTCTTTATCATATGATCACTTTTAGGACTCCATTACAATTCATTACTGTTCTTACCTTAAGGAGACTTTGCCATGATTTCTTACTTTTGAAGTAGTTGTGATCTCAAGTCTCTTAAAAATAGATTTTCTTTTTCCCTTTGGACCTAATCTTATGAAGATAGATACAAGAATTTGTATCTCCTAATCTATTAAAAACAGGTACAGGTTCAATGTCACTTTATCTTCTACAGTAATATGTTTAAAATTCACCTTTTTAATTTTGAGTCGGATAGGAGATACCTATTTGTAACCCAAGTTGGGACGCCTTGTTTCTATTAGCATGCTTTAGGTATATCCTGAACTTTTCTTTGTTGATATCAGTAGAGAGCTTTCCCAACAAGGGTCGACCTTGAAAATTATATCTAGCTTTTACTAGGAGTTTATAAGCTTTTGGGTCAAATCTTTCTATTGTACACGAGTTCAGTAATTCACCATGCTCTACTTATGCTTCTTTATTTGTCTGGACAAATTCTTTCATATGAGCATTCAGTGCCTTAACAGAATTAACTTTTGTAAAGTGCAAAGTAAGCCTTCTTGGTGACTTGTTGTATGTAGGTTGTTTATTAGAGCCTTCTGCACATACTGTAGCTTTGACATTTTTTTGAGAATGTGACCTTTCTATCCTCCTTCTGCAGTGATGAATCAATCTTACTTGATTCATCATCTTTTCAAATGTAAAACTTATCATCAGTAACATGCACTTTAGCTTCGGTGAAGAGTTTGTCGTCGGTGTCTATTTTTTTAACCATACCATTGCTACATTATTTGAAATATTAATGTAGAGTTAATGGCACCAAAACATTATCATGGAGCCATGGTTTTCCTAATAGAATGTTGTAGGAGGCCTTAGTATTAATAACATGGAAGAGAGTATTTAAAGACATATTTTCCACTAATATGTCAAGGCAGAGAGTAGCACTTGCACGTTAACCCTCTCCCCTTGATTGAATCCTTATATCATAAGGTGGGTTTGAGATAATTCATCCATAAAAATGCCCAACTTTCTTAATGTATGCAGAGGTATGATATTCATTGTTGATCTTCCATCTAGTAGCATTCTATTCACTCTTTGCTCTTATATGTAGTTAGCTACAAATAAAGGTCTGTTGTGCGGTGTTGAACCAAGTAAATCATCAATAGTGAATGTGATCTCATCCATACAACTACTAAGATTTGCTGAAGAAATAATTTTCTCCATTTTTGCTATTTTTATGCACTCATCATTATCTTCTTCACTTTTCTCATCATGAATGACATAACATGAGATAATATCGAACTTTTTAGTAAGTTTCTTTCGTATAAAATATTTCAACGTGATAGGTGTTTGAGATTTCTTGCACATGTGTTGTTCATACTACATTGGTCTTCTTTTTTTTTACCCTCCTCACATTTTTCTTGGTGATCTACTTCGTATCAATGATGTTCCATCTCTTTGCACTTTGGTACATTTTCTTTTTCTTGTCACAAGTGTCCAACCTTCATCATTGTCATGTACAGAAGGTTTTTCAACTTCTTGTTAATATGCTTCAGTAGGAAGAACTTGTCTATCAGCTCCAACATTGACAGGAACAAAATTTTCAAACTTAACCTAAAAAATAAAATATTTAGTAAGAGGACTATAAGAGTTTCCAAATTTACAAATGCCTTATCCTTTTCAATACGTATCCTTCATGGACCAACTACATGACCTTGCTCTTGAATACAAAGTATTTCTCAATTGGATGACTAATCAGACGATGCTACTTGAAGTAGTTGGGATCATTTATTCATTTAAATTCATTTGGATATTTTGCTTCTAGCAACTCTCTGGCCCTGGTAGCCATCAACTCATCAAATATTAAAGAAATATCAGAATTGAAGAAATGATATTTCTTAGACTGCCTTTCTTTGAAGGTTACCTTCTTTCTTTCTTATAGAGGATCTACCCTCTTGGTCACCTTCTGAGTTACTTTTGAAGAAATTTTTATTAGAGCTACAACTATTGCCATAGACTTCTTTACTCTTGTTTTAGAAAATGGCTTACTTCTTTTTCTAAAATCGTGTTTGTCTTTACCTTTGTTAAGTTCTTGAACAAATGTTTTGCCCTATATGTAGCAATGGTTAATTCCATATCATGAGCACGAGTAGGTAATTATTCAAAGATTTTTGGCATGATCCCTCTGAGAATATATTCAAGTCGCCAATGCATTGGATACATATTTTAATTGCAGATGATTTGATTAGACAATCTCCACAATTGAGGTTCAAATTTCTCCATATGTTGATGTAGTCTACCACTAGTTCACCTTTCCATTGATGAGAGTTGGTGAGTTCTACCATACTAACAATTCTACAAGTGTTATAGAATCTAATAAGAAACTCTTGTTCAAGTTGTTCCCAACTATTGATGAAACCAAGCGTAAGATTAGTATACCAATCAAATAAATTCCATTTTAAGGGATCATGTGGATTACATTACTAGGAGATCCTTATAATAAGTTGCAATATTGTTGCATGTCTCGATGAAGTGAGCCACGTGCTTCTTGGGATTTCCTTTGCCATTAAATTCTTCAAACTTTAGTTGTTGATATCTAGTTAGCATCCTCATATTGTTGATCCTCTGTGAATAAGGTTTGGCATTTGTAAATGTGGATTTGCTACTTCTTTCACACTTGTCTTTAATCATGCCTATGATAAACTTTTTCAGTTAATCGACAAGAATCAGCCTTTCAGATTATATTTGGATATCTATTATTTTCTTGGAAGTCTCCACTTCTTCTTACACTTCAATCCACTTTTGATGATCTTGACTTGTTTCAATAGTCTTCTCAAAGCAATTGATGAGGTACGCGATGGTGAGATCTTGATCTTGGAGTGTTTTGCGAGTCCCTCCACCAATTTTGTGAGATGGGTGAGTTGCTCCTTTAGATTTTGTACGTTAGTCATCATAACCAGTGCTACAGAAGAAGTAATTAAATCTTCATTAAAGAAGCTTTGGATTTGAGATCCTGATGGGAGGATTGAGGCACAGAGCCAATGATTGAACTTTGATCATCTTGCTTGGAGTTGTAGGCTTTCTCCAATGAAGATGACACTTTTTGCATCATAGAAGCAGCATCTTGTTTTAACTTTGTAATTGCTGACAATGATATGATGCCGAAATCTTAAGCCTTACATTGTGAAACAGCTCGAACCTTACTTTTTATTAGTATAGCTCAACTTAAAGCTTCTAGAGCCTTGCCAACAATTTCAACAACCTCTATGACATTAGCAGCCTTTGAATGAGTAGATACAAATTTGCAGTTCTTCAGGGCCAGTGACTTACTTTGTGTTTGTACTTAAATTTGAAGTTGAATTGAAATTTGAAGAGAAGAGATAGGAGGCGAAGATAGTCCCACCGAGCGTGCCAGAAATTTGTAACTCGACAAAATTTCAAGTGTGCAAATTAAGATTAAAAAAATATCAAAAAATATAAAATTTTTAGTAAATATTAAAAGTAGTTACAAACCTCTGAAGAAGTCCGAAATTATAGGATCAATCCTCCGATTATTCTTTTTTTTTTAAATCATTTATTCGAGGGCTAAAGGGCTTGATCTCGAATCGAATAAAATTTGATGATGAATACCTGATTGTGAACCCTTCGAGACTTATATATTAGATGAAGAACAAGATAAACCTCTTGAAAATTTAATAAAGGTTCAAACTTTTGAATGCTGAAGAGGCTTGAATTCTATTGAAACTTGATTTTGCGGAAACTTGACCTTGTTGAAGTTTGATTTTATTGAAGCTTGACTATTGAAGCTTGACTGTTGTTGAAGCTTGAGCTTCAATGTTGAAGATGCCTTTTATTTGTTGAATCTCTGGAATGCCTTTATGGTCGGTGCTACAGAATGGCTTGAACATTTGAGGAAATATCTTATTTATAGGTTGAAAATCCCTTGATTTCAATATAAACAGTCGAAATGAGACTTTAAGAAATTTCATAATAAACCCTAATAGACTTGGGCTTATTAAAAATTTGGCCCGATTTCATTTAATACATACCATATTGAATTAGGAGATTCTTAAACGTCCAAGCTTAATTGGCCAGTCTAATTCCATTTAATCCATAACATATTGGACTTAATTTGAAATGGACTCAATGGCCTAATTTTAATAGCCGAATTCCATAATATATTAGATTTAATAGACTTTTAATAGCGGCCCAATTGCATTAATCCAAAAATAATTAAATTCGTCCATGGATTTATTTTAATTAATCAAGACTAGAATATTTAATTTTCTTTTAGTCTTGATTAAATAATGTTTATATTTTTTTTCAATTTTCTCAACCTACAATAAGTTTTTTTTTTTTAATTTAAACTACGTTCACATGTGTATTCTCCTATTCACATCATTTCTACTTCTTTTCCTTTTGTGTTGGACCATGATTTTTGTGGATGTAATACACTATGTTTTGTAGTGTCATTAAAGGTATGGTACATTTTGGTGAGGGAGGAAACTGAAGACACTTGACGAATCTAACCTACACAACCTGAAAATGACAAAAATATAAAGGGAAATCCAAAAGAAAGCTACATGAAAAATGCCAAGTTTGCAAGAATACTCATGAAAATGGTTAAGCTTTTCATAAGGTAAATTTAACTATCAATCTCAATTCATTTAGACCTGTTCTTGACTGTACGATTTTTTAACACAAACTTAGATTCTTAACTCCAAACATACATTTTAATTCGGTCAGTCAACTCTAAGCTTAAAAATTTACTACTTTTGAAATAAAGAAATTTAGTTGCACAAAAAATTATATAAAAAATAAAAAGATTAAAAAAAGTGTGCCTTTTTCGACTAATGAAAGGCAAAAGAAACACGAGTTCAAAAATGCAAGCTCTTTTGAGCCGTACTCAAATTACTTTCAAGGCTGTGAACACTCACTCTTGTGTATAAAGTGTTGGATCGATCAATCATAAGGATATAATTATTGACTCCAATAATTGTAATTAGACTAAGAGTTCAATTACGTTTTTTTTTGTGGTGTGGAACGTAATTAATAAATTATTTTTTTGTTGACAAAATAATTTATTGGAGCTTAGTCTAACTATATCCAATCAGGTCCCTTCAATGGCTCCTAATTATGGAACAATAATAAATTATAAATATTTATAATTTATTGATAAAAATTGCAGGAAACAAAAAATTGCATTTGAGATAAAATAGGATAAGTGAAAATAGTTGTACACAATTATACTTTTCTTATTCTATCAGGATTTGTATTTTGAGGTAGAGTTAACTATACATATTGGTATGTGACTCTTTTTTTAGGTTACGTGAAAAATAATGTTCTCTTAGTTTTTGTGTAAGTCCACCCTTTACAAAGAGAGAAAAATACGATTAGGGATTTTCAAGTCCCGGGAGAATACATTGAAGAAGTCTTGGGGGTCTGGAGCACTACCAAAAGGCCAAAAACTTTGAGAATCGTATTATTAAGGGCGATAGCTACAAACGTATGATTCATTTTCACGTCACGTACTCATGGGATTTAATCTTGTTGGCACATAAGCATATCAATCCTATAACTAACAATTGGTATTAGAGCCTGGTTTTGATATGTATTTATGTGTTAACATTAAATCTTTTATACATATATTTAGTTGAGCGGTGTAAGAATAATGTATTTATGTTCATGGTGAATGATTTGATTAATTCTGTTCAAAATAATTTTATGGCCATAGTTCTTGATTTGGTGAATATATATAAGTATTATCGAGTCTTGTAACAAAATGGGTGGATTATGTCTCTATGTTTCCCTTTTAAGTCATTTATTATTATTATTATTATTATTATTATTATTATTATTATTATTATTATTATTATTATTATTATTATTATTATTATTATTATTATTATTATTATTATCATTATTATTATTATTATTATTATTAATATTATTATTATTATTATTAATATTAATATTATTATTATTATTATTATTATTATTATTATTATTAATGTTGTTTTAAAGAAAAAAGAAATTGTAAATATTCTTGAAGCATGGTGAAAAAGAAGATAGCACTGGTATTCTTTTGTCTGCAAGCGGAGATCATCATATACGAATTTCATTGGACTAGAGTGCCCAAGGCTGGCAAGTATTGGACTAGGCCATAGGTTATCAGCTTGGCTAGGCCAGGTGGCCTAGGCTGCTGCTAGCCCAGGTGTGGTGCTG
This sequence comes from Voacanga thouarsii, assembly GCA_026120185.1. NCBI lineage: Eukaryota > Viridiplantae > Streptophyta > Magnoliopsida > Gentianales > Apocynaceae > Voacanga > Voacanga thouarsii. The sequence goes on from JANUWF010001502.1 coordinate 651,632, forward strand.
GACCAGGCCGACCCAAAGCCAGTGGCCAAATTGGGCCAGTGCTGAGCTGGGCCATGGGCCGGTAGCTCGACTGGGCTAACGTGGCCTAAGTTGGCTGCTAGGTTAGAATGCAAGCTTCCCTTTATTTAAAAATAAAAAAAGGTGTAAGGTGACAGATCTGGGATTTGATCCTTGGTCACCTTGGAGGAGCTTCAAACAACCTACCACTACTCCAGTGGAGATTATGTGGCCAGTACTGGTTCCAACAAATTGATATTGTAGAAAGATTGAAGAATTAGATATTTTGTTAGCTAAGTATTATTTTCAATTGTAATTTTGCAATATTTTTTCTTGAGTCTAGGTTAGCCATAAAATTATTTTTATTTTATAGTTTATACTATATTTTATTATTTTAATTGAATTATTTTTCATTCATGTTAACATAACATATAGTTTGCATTAGCACTGCCCTAGGTACTATTTAGTTATGTATATATAAATAATTTTTTTATTAAATTAAAAAAATTAAGTGTGAAATAGTTGATTTTAACTTTAGGCCTCCTCTATTTGCCCATTAGTAAAATTAAAGTTTGTTTCGTATCATTTTAAATAGTCTCCCTATAAGAAGGCTACGTTATATTGATTATTAGATTGGGCATAAAGAAAAAATTAGTTATTTATTTTTTTAAGTTTAATTGATTCATAATTATCCTATAGGTGATGTGATCGGATTGGAAACTTTATATAAAAAAAAATTGAATAAAGGAATTACGCTTAAATCAAAGATATTATAAGGACTTCCTATAAATGTCTATGATGGCCAAAATATTAACAACACTAAAACTAATCTTGCATTTAGATGCAATATATATTAATTTTAGTGAGATGATCTAGACCTAACTATAAGTTATATTGTTATCTCCTATAGAGGTGCATGTTACTGTAAAATTTTATGTTATCGTATTTTGATAGTAATTTTTATTACTACTTAAAATATTATCATACTGATCATGCATCATGATTAGATGAATGGCTCATATATTTTATTTTATTTTATTTTAGAAAATGACTTCTAACACTTTATCCCTAATTTTAACAGAGAATCAATTGGTTGAAGAAAATTTTATTGATTGGAAATTAAACCTCATAATCATACTCACTGTTGAGAAGCTCAAATACATGCTAACTGAACCATGTCCTGGTAAGCCTACTGAACAGTCCATGCGTGAACAAAAAGTGGTTTATGATAAGTGGTTGAGTTCTGATGAGATGGCTTACTGCTATATTTTGGGATCTATCTCAAATGTATTGCAGCATAAACATGAGAACATGCCAACTGCTACAAAAATCATGAGAAACCTCCAGCAAATGTTTGAGCATAAAGGACGTCAGGTCGGCCAAGCAACAATGACACATATAATGAATATGCGCATGAAACTTGAAATGCCCGTGAGGGATCATATGTTAGAATTGATCGCTCAGTTTAATGTGGCAAAGGTCTTGGGGGCTGAAATTAAGCCTGAAACTCAGGTTGATATGGCTCTAGAAACTCTCCTAGAGATGTTCTCGTAGTTCAAAGTTAATTATAACATGAACAAGATGAAGATATCAATCTCTTACAGAGTTGATGAAGGAGCTTGAGAGTGCCAAGGCTACTCTAAAAGTAGAAAGTGGCAATGCTCTTATTCTAACTTATATTGGATCTCCGTCTTCAAAGTCTAAGGGCAAATGAGGAAATAAAAAGAAGCAAACTAATAAAAAAGGGCCTAAGCAGCAGGTTAAGAAAGCAAAAGTGGATGAAAAGCCCAAAGGCAAATGTTTCCACTATAAGCAAAAAGGACATTGGAAGACACAGTGCCCAGATTACTTAGCTAAATGCAAGAAAGGTACTGGCGAGTTAACCTACATTGAAACTTATTTAGTGGTTGATTATACAAATACTTGGATAGTAGATTCTAAAGCCACTAATAATGTTTTCAATTCATTGCAAGGGTTCTAAGTAACCAGACATCTCAATGAAGGAGAGTATACTCTAAAGGTTGGCATAGGATCAATGAAATCTGCAAGAACTATTGGAGATGTTTATCTTTATTTTGATAATAAACATTTGGTTTTGAAAGATTGTTATTATGTTCCTGATATTTATCAAAATTTGATTTCTGTTTCTTTGTTATTTAAACAAAAATATTCAGTTAAATTTTATAAATTATTAGTATAGATATTTTTGAATAACTCTTTGATATGTCATAGATATTTAAATAATGATCTGCATGTTTTGAAACCTACGAACAATTCATTATATCATACTAAAACTAACAAACGCATTAAGTTATATCCTATTAATAAGACACTCTTATGGCATCTTAGACTTGGTTAAATTAATATAAATAGGATTCAAAGACTTGTAAAAGAAGGTCCTTTAAGTGACTTAAAGGTGAAACCTTTTCAAGTTTATGAATCTTGTTTAGAAGGTAAAATGACCAAAAAATCATTTCTTTCCAAAGGAAATAGAGCTAAGAAAGTGTTAGAATTAGTGCACTCTGACGTATGTGAACCAATTAGTGTCAAAGCTAGAGGTGGGTATGAGTATTTCATTATTTTCACGAATGATTACTCAAGATATGGATATGTTTACCTAATAACTCATAAGTCTGATGCCTTAGAAAAATTAAAAGAATTTAAGGCTGAGACTGAGTAGCAGTTAGGAAAGAATATTAAGACACTTTGATAAGATCGAGGTGGAGAATATCTATCATATGACTTTAGATCTTACTTGTCAGAAAATGGGATTTTATCCCAACTAAGTGCAACTAGCACTTCTTAACAAAATGAAGTGGCAGACAGGAGAAACAAGACCTTGTTAGACATGGTCAAAACAATGCTAGGCTTCTCTAAGTCTATCCCTAAAACTCCATTGGAATTGTGGAATGGGCGGAAGCCTAATTTGACACATATCCATATTTGAGGTTGTCCTGCATATGTGCTAAAGGGAAATATGGATAAAATAGAATCACAATCAAATTTATATCTATTTATTGGGTATCCAAAAGGCACAAGAGGATACTACTTCTATTCTCCTCAAGATAAAAAAATATTTGTAAGTACAAATATAATTTTCTTAGAGGACAAGTGTGTAGAAGAACGTGGATCCAAGAGGAAGGTTTTTTTCAAAGAAACCAAGGGAAATAATCCTAAGCAAATGGTTATAGAAAACTATATTCAAGATTCACGTGGTAGATTCGTATCTATGCTACTCAACATACCAAATTCTAGTGGGAGAGATATAGATGTTTGATAGGGACTAAATTAGTCATATATTTCCTAGTTATTTGAGGCTGTTTTGTGATACATTATATTCAATAACTGGTCATATTCCTTTATATTTGAGATTTTATTCTTGGAAAGGTATTTTGTGCATTATTTCAAATTTTAGGGGTAAAAGAAGGCAAAATCGTCACTAAATAGACTAGAGGCGGCGCCGGCCATGTGCTATTGGCATGCACTTCGAGGTGATGAAAAATCGATGAAACAAGAGCTGAACAAAACACAGCTGATGCCGGTCGGACGCTCAGAGGCGACGCCGGCTACAGTCTGGAAGAATTGGCATGAAAATTAAGAAAAATTGACAAATGGATGGAGAAGTAGAACACAACCAGCGCCGGCCCTAGGCAAGACAGGCGCCGTTGGCTGTGCACTGGTACTGAGGCAGTGCCTCGATTTTTGTGCGCATTTTTTTTTGACAATTTGCGGAGTTTTAGTATTTTCCTACTTCTATTCAGCTAGAAACCCTAGAAGGATGAATTTAGGACTTATAAAGCCTATAAATAGAGGGAAAAACACAAGTCATGAAGGGGAATTCACGGATCAAAACATTAAATCACTCAAATTCAGGGAGGAATTCACTTAAATCAAAGAGGATTGTACAAGAGGGTCTACGAAGGAACATGAAGGAGGCTTGTCTATGAGTGCTTTCTTTTAACTTTATTTTATTTTATTAAACAATGATGTATTAATTATTTTATTGTAATTTAACATTGTTTTAGGTATTCATGATTTTTAGAGTTACTTTGTTTCTTTTATTAACTTGATTGTAAAAGGGGTTAGTGGTGGTTTCAATTCATTAATTTCATATTTGTGATCTCTTAACTTGCTTGAAAAATAGGTTAACTGCTAAGAACTGGGTAATTAAAGGTTAACTAATGTCTGCCAGAATATGGATTCATTGGTTAATTTCATATTTTAAGTTTGCCAGGATATGGAGATTTAACCAAAGATTGTATTTAATGCATCTTTTGAGTAAATTAGTTGAGACAAAATATGTTATGCTAATTCATCTAAAAGATAATGATTTCATGGATTGAAAAAAGAAGTGAATCTATCTTAATCCTTCAGGATGCCAAGAGAATGATTAGTTATGATAATGGTTAGGTACTGTAAGGTCATGTTTGTCAAAATAATGGTTTGAGTTACATAATTCTCCATCCTTGACATGTATATATTATTTTATTTTATTTTATTTTTTTATTCTTTTTCACTTTATTTAGTCAGTTAAATAATGAAAGAAAAGTGATTAAGGCATACTTGTTCCTTGAGGAATGACACTCGTTTTAAATCCTATGCTATGCTTAATAATGAGTACGTTTGTTCATATGTTTAATTTTAGGTTAACGTTTTAATTTAAACATAATTGGGAATGTGCTTATTTTTATATGATTTTTATACCCAAATTCAAACACATCATGTTTTTTGCACCGTTGCCAAGGAACAATATCATAAAAACTTGGATTTTGTTGATTTAACCATGTAAATATGTAAATTTGTACAATTTTTCTTTTTGCAAAAAGGTGCCATCTTTTGTATCTTATGTAACTTTGTAATTTAACTTACTACTTTGATTGACGTTTACTTGACTAATTGGTTCTGTTAATTGGGGTTATCTAACTTACTTCTTGTCTTTTTTTTTTTTTTAGGTGTTTGCCTTAGTATATGACCCGTCAATCTGAAAGCGATATAGTAGATTTTGATCCTAAAATCGAAAGGACATTATCAAAAATTCGTCGGACAATCTAAAGGAACTTAATCGCAGACATGGACGATGCTCAAAACAACAATGCTGGAAACAACAAGAGAGTCATGAATGACTTTGTGAAACATACAATCTCAACTACGGGCTCAAGTATCACTAGTCCTAGGGTGGATGCGAATAATTTTGAAATAAAGCCCCAATATCATCCAGATGGTCCAAAATAAGGTCCAATTTGATGGGCTGCCTGAAGAAGATCCTAATGCCCACCTAGCTAGTTTCCTTGAAATTTGTGATACCTTTTAAGATGAATAGTGTTTCAAAAGATGCCATAAAACTAAGACTTTTTCCTTTCTCTTTGAGAGATAGAGTTAAATCTTGGTTAAAGTCTTTACCCACAAGTTCCATCACCACGGGGAATGCCGTAGCTAAAAATTTCCTTGCCGAATACTTTCCTCTAGATAGGACATCCAAACTCAGAAACGAAATTTTTGCCTCCCAACAATTAGATTCTGAACCTTTGTATGAAAGTTGGGAGAGGTTTAAGGAGATGTTGAGAAAATGCCCACACCACGGATTTGAGCTAGGAATGTAGATGCTCATTTTTCTTAATGGCCTCACGTTTGCAACACGACAAGTGGTGGACTCTTCTACAAGGGGTTCCATCAATCATAAGACCCCGAAACAAGTATTCGATCTCATTGAAAATGTGGCTTCTAATAACTATTCTTAGGGAAGTGCAAGGTCTAGAGCTCATGTGCAAGGAGTGCACAAAGTGGATGTTGTGGCAGCTTTGGAAGCTAAGGTGGAAGCTTTGACTCAAAAGATGGAACAAACGGTGATACATCAAGGCCAAGTGCTAAATGTAAGTTGTGATTTTTGTGGAGAAGGGCACCCAAATCATTAGTGCCAAAATATGGGTTTACTCCAACAAACCATAGAACAAGTAGCCTATACAGGTAATGGCTGTCCAGGTAACAATCCTTACAGCTCTAGTTACAATTCTGCTTGGAGAAATCATCCTAACTTCTCGTGGAGCAATGGAAACTAGCTAGGCAGGGCTCTTTCAACTTTGGGGGAAATCAAAGAAACCAACCTCCTTTGAGCAACAACTTAGCACCTTCCAAGCTACCATTGGAGGAATTGATTGGCCAATTGGTAAGTACAATGGAGACTAAGTTTCAAGGTGTTGATCCTACAACAAGGAACATAGAGGCCTCCATGCGCAACTTGGAGAGCCAAATTGGCCAACTACCTAAATTACTTGGGGATCATCAAGTAGGAACATTACCAGGGAACACCGAATAAAATCCATAGGATCAAGGCCGTGGAAAGCATTGAAGTCGTTTTTGCTTTAAGTTTTTGTGATTTGGAACAAATTTTATTTTCTTTGTTTATTTCATTTTTATTTGTTTCTTCATGAATTGAATTGCATTATTCATCACTACTATGTGTTCATTATTTCATTTTTCACAAAAAAAAAAAAAAAAAAAACTCGGAGCTCAGACAGAATGCAACCGGTGCCAGCCAGGCCTAGAATTGGCGCCAGCTCCTGTCACGGGAAGCACTAAAATAGGCCAATTTGGCCATTTTTTCTTTCAAACTTTCCAATTCCCTCTCAAATTCTCTCTAACCCACGCCAGCTTCACTTCCTACCCCTTTTAAAATTTGATTTTTCACTTTTGAAACACTTCTAGAGTATCAATCTATCCTTCTTTTGGTGATTCTATGGATTAAAATCTTCTAAATCTTCCATTTTTCACAAAAAGCCAATCTTCAATCTGTATTCAAAGAGCTTTGATTTCTGAAAAAAAGGATGCATATTTTACTTGCCCATGCATAGGGGAACATAAAGGTATGTTTTTTCTTGAAATCCCACCATTAAAATGTTGTAGGTTTATTTTTCTAATTTTGGGTATATTTTTTGCCAAAATTTAGGATATTTAATGTTCTATTGCATCGTGAATCAACTTATGGGCTTCATGACATTGGATATATTATGACTTGATGCTTCTTGAGTACTTTATTTATTCACATGATCATTAGAGAGTTTGTGTATTTGCTTAAAGGTCTGATTTATGGCTATTATGATGATTAAGTAACTAATTGTACATTGGCATTGACTTATCTTACACTTGATCACTATAATGCCATAATGATTCCATAATTCACATGATCATGTTATGAGCATCCAGATACATTGGGTTTGTTCAACACATATATGTTTCCCAATGAGCTTTTATACTTATTCTTGTAGGTTATGTTGTAAATTGTGGTGGATTGATTGGAGGAGGTTGGATTGGTCATTGTGTAGGTGTCAGGGATACCTTAAGGAGTTTGGGAATTGTGGTGTGAGCTGGTTGAGAGTTTAGTGTGGTGGTGTGCATTATGTTTGAAAAAGGGGAGATTTTATTCTTCTAAAATCTTTGAGCTTCCCAGTCCTTATCCTCCTATCTTCTTTACTACCTACTTGCCAATATGTTTAGAGCACGGGGCCAATCATCCAAAAGAGCTAGAGCTTCTTCTTTCTCAACCCCTTCGTCTATCGACCCCCTATTCCTTAGGTCAGCAGAGTTCATTGATCCATCATGTGAGGAGTGGTACAATAGGAGGGCCTCAAATAAGATTATTGTGGAGCATACTTTTGCACATACCTTATACCATGCCCTTAAACTAGGAATGATGTTTAGGAGGCTAGGGTGGGGACCTATAGTACAACTTAAGGGGGATTATTGTCCAGTGCTCGGAAAAAATTTTTATGCCAACATGGTTGAAAAGGGTAATAATCATCTCCCCCATATTGAGACACGAGTGAAAGGAACCCCCATTATCATCACCCGAAACCATTTAGCCACTCTTCTCCAGGTGTATGATGATGATTCTTAGCTTGGGATAGATACTAATCATCAAAAGATTCTTTCTGACCCTAATTGGGATGCCAATAGAACTAGAGGTACCCTAAGGTTGCACAAGAGATATCTTTTCCAATACAATAGCTTCTACTCTAACAATGATCTTGCTGTCAACTTTCGGGCTCTAGTATACATGTTTGGTTTTAATGTCGTACCTCGGGCCAATGGATTCAATGATACACGGACTATTGATATGTACATCTTGCATAGGATGATGACCACTCAACCTATCCCTCTCGCTCCATTGATCATACAATCCATTAGGGATATGGTTCATCATTGTCTCTCTACCAAAGCCATCGTCTTTCCTCTAGTCATCATGAAAATTCTGAGCAATTTTGGTGTTAGTACTGAGGGGGAATTAATGGAGACTACCACTGAGCATGATCTAGTCACAGACCAAACATTAATGAGTTGTGGGTACAAATATAGCTAAAAAAATGGCTAACTCCCTATGAGGTTAAGTATTCTGGCTAAGTTAAGCCACCACCTGTGAAAGAGGAGCACCCACCACCACTATCACGAGCACGAGCCAGTAGTTCACAGTCCTAACCAATGACTAACTTTGAGACTGCAGTAATGGGACAACTAGCTTAGTAGATAGAGATATTGCTACACATGCGAGACTCCATTAATGATATTACCTGGAGGTAGACTATTATGGAGCAGCAATGGGCTGAGTGGATGCAGCGTTTTCCGAGACCACATGGCGAGTTGGCCCTTCCACACCTGATGATGATGATGGGGAGGATTGAGATGATTTTTCTGCCCTTGTTCCTACGTGTCACTTTCTTTTTCCTTTATATTTTCATGACTGTTCTAGTTATTTCTTGTCCTTTTCTTTTTTGTACTATTTTCTTTACTCTTTGGCTTTTTTTTTTCTTTTCTAGTTTTATGCTTTTGTGTGTTTCTTTTGTGTATTTTTCTTTCTAGGTACTTCGACAATGCTCCTTTCTGTTGGAAATCCACTATTTTGTAGGAGAATGCACAATACAATGGAAGTATTTTCTTTCTTCTCTTTTCCCTTTAATTTTTTGGTCCCATAGCATTATTTCCTTGCTCTATATATTTGGCCATTGAGGACAATGTCCAGTTTAAGTATGGGGGAGTGATTAGAATGGGAATTCTTCTATGCTTCTTCTATGGTTCATTCTTCTTGAAATTCTTCTTTGAACCGTTTGAGCAAAATTTTCAAACTTTTTCTGGTTTTTTGTGAGCTTTCATGATGTATTTTTAATGCATGGCTTTGTGCTAGATCATAGAGCATATGTTTTATCTCATTTGTGGCTTATACATGACTTTTTGCAGGCATTTAGACTAAGTGGTTCTTGACTAAATGCTTTGCATTGTTCTTAAACATGTTTTTCTACGAAAATTCACTAAGCATTCTAGAACTTACTTGAATACCTCTCGAGGCGAAATAAGAAAGACATTCATGATTTAACTTAGGGATAACGATAATAAGCCTTCTTTGGATGGTTTGAGCTTTTCAAGCCTACCTATTTGATATTATCCATAGTGCCTATTTTAAGCCTAAATTGTTAATTTCTTTCTTAAATCCGTTATCATACTTTGTCTATTACTTCTTTTTGAGAGTTTGATTTACCTTCTAAATATTTGATTACTCTTGATGGATAAAAGCACAAGAAGAAGAATGATTAGGAAAAATGCTTGTGTAAATGTCATGACTTGTTACTTTAAGTCATGCATCATGTATTGAGTTGGAATTGTGAAAGGAGAAAGGAGGAAGAAAAAAAAATTTGAGAAAAGCAAAAAGTTGGTAGAAAATGTTGAAAGAAAAAATTGAGAAATAAATAAAAGCAGCATTTGAAAAGAAGAAGAAAAAGAAAAGAAGAGAACAGGAAGAATGTGGTTGAGCTGGAATAAGAATTGTTGAAATTTTGATGATCTTGTGCAATATGATTGATGAGTTGAGAATTATTGATGAAAAGAATGCAAGATTTGCTTGAGCTGTGACATGGTTGCTATACAAGGTTATGGGTTTTTTTTATTGATTTTGGGATAGGAGAGCAAGAAAAGTTTAGAATCTATTGTTACATTTTGGTTATCCTTTTCTTGCAAACTCTCATCGCCTTTGATATTTGATTTTCTTATATCCTTCGTTTGATAGCTACATTACAAACCCTTTAGCCTTACATTACAAGCTTAAAAGTCCTACTTGACCTAAGTGAAATCATGATATGTCTCGGATTAGTGGAGAGAGTGTATGAAAAGTAAGCTTATGGAATGCATACTCTCTTTGAACTAAATTCTTTCCAATGGTTTGAGAATGATGTTAAGTGTTGGGATGGTTCTACTAGTCATTCTTCACTTACACAAGTCTTGCATTTATTATGAAAGATATAGTGCAAATGTTTTGTTGTTTTGAATAAAGAAAGCATTGGAAATATTGTTTTAAAATTGATTGAGTGATTTTGTAAAAACTTGTGTTTTTCTACTTATCTTTGATACTTTAGTTGAGGACAAACAAAGAACTGAGTGTGGGGGAATATGATAGGGCCTAAATTAGTCATATATTTCCTAGTTATTTGAGGCTATTTTATGATACATTTTGTTCAATAACTGGTCATATTCCTTTATATTTGAGATTTTACCTTTGAGAATATTTTTTGTGTATTATTCCAAATTTTAAGTGTAAAATAAGGCAAAATCGTTGCCAAATAGACTAGAGGCGGCACCGGCCACGTGCTACTAGCATGCACTTCGAGATAATAAAAAATCGACGAAACAAGAGCTGAACAGAACATGGCTGGCGCCGGTTGGAAGCTCAGAGGCAGCGCCGGCTGCAGTTTGGAAGAATTGCCATGAAAATCAAGAAAAATTGGCAAATGGACGGAGAAGCAGAACACAACTGGTGTCAGCTCTAGGCAGGACAGGCAGTGTCGGTAGTGCACTGGTACTAGGCGGTGCCTCGATTTTTGTGCACATTTTTTTTTTGCAATTTGTAGATTTTTAGTATTTTTCGTACTCTATTCAACCAAAAACCCTAGAAGGACAAATTTAGGACTTCTAAAGCCTATAAATAGATGGAAAAACATAAGTCATGGAGGGAATTCACGGATCAAAACATAAAATCCCTCAAATTCAAGAAGGAATTCACTCAAATCAAGGAGGATTGTACAAGAAGGTCTACGAAGGAAGAAGAAAGAGGCTTGATGTGTATTTATTTGGGTATAAAAATCATATAAAAATAAGTATATTTAAATTAAAACGTCAACCCCAAATTACACATATGAGCAAGCGTACTCATCATTAACATAGCATAGGGTTCAAACGAGTGTCGATCCTCTAGGAACAAGTATGCATTAATCACTTTTATTTCATTGTTTAACCGACTCCAAAAAGTGAAAAGCAAAATAAAATTAAAAAAATAAAATAAAAGAATATATACATGTCAAGGATGGAGAATTATATAACTGAAACCATTATTTTGACATACACGATCTTAAAGCACTTAACCATTTTCATAACTAATTATTCTCTTGGCATCATGAAGAATTAAGATAGGTTCACTTCTTTTCCAATCCATGAAATCACTACCTTTTAGATAAATTAGCATCACATTCTTGTCTCAACTAATCCACATAAAAGATGCATTAAACACAATCTTTGATTAAATTTTCATATCCTGGCAAACTTAAAACATGAAATTAACCAATGAATCCATTCCTGGCAGACATCAATTAACCATTAATTACCTAGTTCTTAGCAATTAACCCCTTTTCCAAGCATGTTAAGAGACAACAAGTATGAAATCAATGAATTGAAACCACCATCAACCCCTTTTCCAAGCAAGTTAATGGAAAGAAACAACCAATTAATCTCGTAATTAGCATAAGTAATTAAATACCAAGAACAACAATTAATTAATCAAAAGATCAAATAACTCAAAAAATCACAAATACCTAAAACAATGTCAAATTAGAATAAAACAATTAATACATCATTGTTCAAGGAAAAGAAAATAAAGTAAAAGAAAGCACTCATAGATAAGCTTCCTTCTTCTTCCTTTGTAGACCCTCTTGCACAACCCTCCTTAATTTGGTGGAATTTCTCCTTGATTCAAGTGATTTTTTATGATGATCTATGAATTCCCCCTTTCTCTTGTGTTTTCCATGTATTTATAGGCTTAGGAAGTGCCTAAACTCGTTGGTATAGGGTTTTTGGCCGATTAGAAGTAGGAAGATACTAAAATTCTGTAGATTACCAAAAATCGTGTGCAAAATTCAAGGCACCGCCTTATCATCAGGGCACAGCCGGCGCCGCTTTAGCTGCTAGAGTCAGCGTTGGTTGTGTTCTATTTCTTCAGTCATTCGCCAATTTTTTCTTGATTTCCACACACCATTTTCCAGAGTACAGTTGGCGCCGCCTTGGCTAATTTCGTTGGTGCCGGTTTGGTTCTATTCTGGTCTTGTTTCAATAATTTTTTATCGCCTCGAAATGCGTACAAGCAGTACGTGGCCGACGCCAGTTCCTCTAGCCTGTCCAGCACCGCCTCTATTATGTTTTGCAATGTTTTTTTCTTGTTTTACCCCTAAAATCTGAAATAATGCACAAAATACCTTTCTAAGGGTAAAATCTCAAATATGAAGGAATATGACTAGTTATTGAATAGTATGTTTCACAAAATAGCCTCAAATAACTAGGAAAAGCATGACTAATTTAGGCCCTATCATATTCCCCCACACTTAACTCTTTGCTTGTCCTCAAGCAAAGTATCAAAGATAAGTAAGGAAAACTCAAGGTTTTCATCAATCACTCAAGTCAATTCCAAAACGATATCTCTAATGTTTTCTTCATTCAAGAACACAAAACATAAGTTACTATATCTTTCATAACAAATGCAAGACTTATGTAAGTGTATAGTGACTAGTAGAACCATCTCAATACTTTAACATCATTCTCAAACCATTAGAAAGAATTTAGCTCAAAAAGAGTATGCATTCCATAAGCTTACTTTTCACACACACTCTCCACTAATCCGAAACATATCATGATTCTACTTAGATCAAGTAGGATTTTTAAGCTTGTAATGTAAGGCTGAAGGCCTTGTAATGTAGCTTGCCAAATGAAGAATATCGGAGAATCAAATATCTAGGAAGCTGAGAGTTTGCAAGAAAAGAATAAACAAAATGTATCAAGGAATTCCAAACTGCTCTTGCTCTCCTATTCCAAAATCAATCAAACCCCATAACATTTTATAGCAATTACAGTTCAGTTCAAACAAATCTTGCATTTTCATCAATCATTCTCACTCATCAATAATTTTTTCCACAAGACCATTCAAATTTTCATCAGTGGAATCGAGAACTTGATGTGAACTCAAGTTTTTCAGAAATTCCTATAGCTCAACCACCATTCTTATGATCTTTCTTTTCTTCTCTCTTTCAATTTTTTTCTTTTCTTCCTTTTCTCTCTTATTTTGTTTTTCACTGTTGCTGTTCTTTTCTTTCTTAGTTTCTCTTTTTCCATCTTTTCTAGTAACTTTTTGTTTTCATTCTTTCTTTTTCTTTCTTTGCCTTTTCTTCCTTTTCTCATTTCCCAACTCATACACTATTAATGCATAACTGAAAGTAATGAGTCATGATCTTTCCACAAGTATTCTCTCTCAACATTCTCCTACATGTCCTTTTATCCATCAAGAGCAATCAAAGATTTGGAATAATTATTCAAACTTTGAGAAAGAAGTACTGGACAAAGTATGATAATGGGTTTTAAGAACGAAATTACAACCTTAGGCTAAAAATAGGCACTAGGGATAATATAAAAATAGGTAGGCTTGAAAAGCTCAAACTATCCAAAGAAGGCCTATTATCGTCATCCCTAAGTTATATCATGAATGTCTTTTTTATTTTCCTCGAGAGGTATTCAAGTAAGTTCTAGAATGCTCAATGAATTTTAGTGTAAAAACAGGTTTAAGAACAATGTAAAGCATTTGACGAAGAACTACTTAGTCAAAGTGCGTGCAAAAAGTCATGCAAAAGTCATAAATGATATAGCACATATGTTCTATGATCTATCACAAAAACCTGCATTAAAAATACATCTTGAAATCGCAAAGAAAATAAGAAAAATTTTCAAAAAATTTGCTCACAATGAATTATAAAAGAATGATGCATAGAAGAATTCTCAACCTAACCACTCCCCACACTTAAACTGGACATTGTTCTCAATGGCCAAACAAATAGAACAAGGAAGAAACAATGCCATGGGACCAAAAATATAAAAGAGAAGAGACAAGAAAGACAATACTTCCATTACAGTAAACTTACTGTATACAAGAGAGTCGAATTCCTGGGGAAAGAGGCATTGTCGAAGTACCTAAAAAGAAAAATACAAAAGAAACACACTAAAGCATAAAAACTAGAAAAAAAAAAACAAAAACAAAAAGTAAAGAAAAAATATTAAGAAAAATAATAACAAAATAAAGACACACAAAAATAAAAGAAGACAAACTAAAAATCCTAAGCAAGCAAATAGAAACGCAACTCATTCCCCCACACTAAAGATGAAAAATATTTTCCTTATTTGAGAGAGGAAAAACTTAACAAAACCAAACACAAAACAAAATTACAAACTCTTTCCACTCATCATGCTTCCTCATCAAACCTTTGGAAAAGAGATTAAATCTCCGACTAGAAGATAGTCATAATGAATGTAGAAAGAATGGAGGATTTTGAAAAATGGAGGCTTCTTGAAAATGATTTGTCTCAACAAAGAAAAACACATAAATCTCATTCTCTAACATTCCTTTAGACACATAAATATCTTGTTCAACATATGAGTGCACATGGTCTTTAACAGATGCATCAACTTTGAAATCACAAATTAACTCTTCATAAGAAGTTTTTTTTTTTTTTTACAATTAAAATTCCTCTTTAAACTTAGTATTTGCTTTCTTAAAGATGAGATTAAGAAATTCTTATTTTTTAAATATATCTACAAATACCCAGTTACCTCCCTTTTAATGGGGTGAAGGGTAGAAATCACCACTATCCTCCAAGGACTTCTTATGATGTAGCGTTGAAAGATCCAACTCCTTGAGGTATGATAAATTTAACACAGCATCATTCGGACCCTTTTTCGCCAAGAATTGAGAGGAACCTAAAAAAAATACTGTGATGAAGAGATTAGAATTATTAGCACGTAGAGTAGAATTGAATACCTCTCTTTCCACATTAGACAATTGGTCCTCTTATCCTCTCTCTTTTCCTTGGAGATTCTCATGTTCAAGCATATGGGCCTTTATGACATCTTCAACCAACTTAGTTAGTTGTGTTCTTTGATAGCTCAATCGTTGGGATACTTCTTTATGCCACTTAATGGAGGAATTTGAATTCGTGACAAAAGAATGAATTGAAGGTTCAATTGACGTCTCAGAAAAAACATCAATCCGAGATTGTAATCTTGCCAATCTAACATCATTGTAACTCCGTTGATTTAGTGCCCAAAAATAGTTGTCAATGATGATATCAACCTCGCATGAAAAAAAAAAGAAAAGAAAAACAAACAAAAATAATAGAAAAACAAAGAAAAGAAGAAAAAAAAAAAACAAAAGGGTAAAAGCAAAGAATAGAAAAAATAAAGAAAAGAAAAACACACACATTAGATATATCCACAAGCTACCTAAACAAAAATGTTAGTGGTATTTATAATACAACATGAAGTATGTTAGTCAATTAAGTCAAAGTTACTAAATTAGATTACAAGAGACAAAAGATACAAAAGATGACACCTTTTTGCAAAAAGAAAAATTGTACAAATTTACATATTTACATATTCACATGGTTAAATCAACAAAATCCAAGCTTTCATTATATTATTCCCCGGCAACGGTGCCGAAAACTTGATGCATATTTATTTGGGTATAAAAATCATATAAAAATAAGAATATTCCCAATCAAGTTTAAATTAAAACATCAATCCCAAATTACACATATGAGCAAGCGTACTCATCATTAACATAGCATAGGGTTCAAACAAGTGTCGATCCTCCAGGAACAAGTATGCATTAATCACTTTTATTTTATTATTTAACCGATTCCATAAAGTGAAAAGCAAAATAAAATGAAAGAAAAGAAAATAAAAGAATATATACAAGTCAAGGGTGGAGAATTATGTAACTCAAATCATTATTTTAACATACGTGATCTTAAAGCACTTAACCATTATCATAAATAATTATTCTCTTGGCATCATGAAGAATTAAGATAGATTCACTTCTTTTCCAATCCATGAAATCACTACCTTCTAGATAAATTAGCATCACATTCTCGTCTCAACTAATCCACCTAAAAGATGCATTAGACGCAATCCTTGAGTAAATTTCCATATCCTGGCAAACTTAAAATATGAAATTAACTAATGAATTCATTCTTAGCAGACATGAATTAACTATTAATTACCTAGTGCTTAGCAATTAACCCATTTTTCAAGCATGTTAAGAGACAACAAATACGAAATCAATGAATTGAAACCACCATTAACCCCTTTTCCAAGCAAGTTAATGGAAAGAAACAACCAACTAATCTCATAATTAGCATAAGTAATTAAATACCAAGAACAACAATCAATTAATCAAAAGATCAAATAACTCAAAAAATTATGAATACCTAAAACAATGTCAAATTACAATAAAACAATTAATATATCATTGTTCAAGAAAAAGAAAACAAAGTAAAAGAAAGAACTCAGAAACAAGCCTCCATCTTCTTCCTTTATAGACCCTCTTGCACAACCCTCCTTGATTTAGTGGAATTTCTCCTTGATTCGAGTGATTTTATATGATGATCTATGAATTCCCCATTTCTCTTGTGTTTTCTATCTATTTATAAGCTTAGGAAGTGCCTAAACTCATTAGTATAGGGTTTTTGGCCGATTAGAAGTAGAAAGATACTAAAATTCTGCAGATTACCAAAAATCGCGTGCAAAATTTAAGGCACCATCTTATTATCAGGGTACAATCGGTATCGCCTTGGCTACCAGAGCCCGCGCCGGTTGTATTCTGTTTCTTCAGTCATTCATCGATTTTTTCTTGATTCCCATGTAACATTTTTCAGAGTACAGCTGGCACCGCCTTGGCTACTAGAGCCGGCACTAGTTTGGTTCTGTTCCGATCCTATTTCAACATTTTTTATCATCTGGAAGTGCACGCAAGCAGCACGTGGCCGGCACCGGTTCCTCTGGCCTATCCGATGCCGCCTCTATTCTGTTTTGCGACGTTTTTACCTTGTTTTACCCCTAAAATCTGAAATAATACACAAAATACCTTTTCAAGGGTAAAATCTCAATTATAAAGCAGTATGACTAGTTATTGAATAGAATGTATCACAAAATAGCCTCAAATAACTAGGAAAGCATGGCTAATTTAGGCCCTATCAAGGCTTGTCTATGAGTGCTTTCTTTTAACTTTGTTTTCTTTTCTTGAACAATGATATATTAATTGTTTTATTATAATTTAACATTGTTTTAGGTATTCATGATTTTTAAAGTTACTTTGATCTTTTGATTAATTGATTATTATTCTTGGTATTTATTTACTTATGATGATTAGGAGATTAATTTGTTATTTATTCTATTAACTTTCTTGGAAAAGGGGTTAATGGTGGTTTCAATTCATTAATTTCATATTTGTGGTCTCTTAACTTGCTTGAAAAAAGGGGTTAATTGCTAAGAACTGGGTAATTAAAGGCTAACTGATGTCTACCAAAATATGGATTCAATGGTTAATTTCATGTTTTAAGTTTGCCAGGATATAGAGATTTAACCAAGGATTGTGTTTAATGCATTTTTTGGGAGAGTTAGTTGAGACAGAATATGTTATGCTTGTTTGTCTAAAAGATAATGATTTCATGGATTGAAAAAAGATGTGAATCTATCTTAATCATTCATGATGCCAAGAGAATAATTATTTATGATAATGGTTAGGTACTGTAAGGTCATGTTTGTCAAAATAATGGTTCAAGTTACATAATTCTCCATCTTTAACATGTATATGTTCTTTTATATTATTTTATTTTATTTTCCTTTCCATTCTTTTTCACTTTATTGAGTCGGTTAATTAATGAAAGAAGAGTGATTAAGGCATACTTGTTCCTTGAGGATCGACACTCGTTTTAAACCCTATGCTATGCTCAATGATGAGTATGTCTGCTCATATGTGTAATTTGAGGTTAATGTTTTAATTTAAACTTGATTGGGAATATGTTTATTTTTATATGATTTTTATACATAAATTCAAACACATCAATGTTATACCCACTAGCTCTTCAGCACATAGAGTAGAAGAACCTTTTGCCCCTTTTCAAAATCCAATCGTTGAGGAATCAACAGATTTGGTTTTAGTCAATGAGGAGAAGGAAAGTCCAATCATCCAAGAACCTCCACAGCTTTGATGTAGTGGGAGAGTCATTCGACATCCTTATAGATAGTTACTTTATAGAGTGGCACAGCGCGTTACATTAGGCCTGGCAGTAATCAAAGTCAACTATTTGGTCGCCGTCCTCGCTAGGCTAAAATGAATATCTCAAGTTGACAATGGATAATTAAGCACATCCTTATATACTATTCCCACTTCTCATCCCATCCCATATAGGATTGGGATATCATATTCACCCCCTATTTAGGCCCAAGCGTCCTCACTGGGCACTTAATTCCTATACCGGGGGTAGGTTACCTTTTCTGATACCAAATGTCATACCCCATGCTCGTAGACCTAAAAGTGTGACTATAGACCTGGTATCACCCAGGGTCAACTACTTGGCCGCTGTCCTAATTGGGCCAAAATGGATATTCCATATTAACAATAAATACTTAGACCCATCCGTATATACCATTCACACTTCTCATCCCAATCCCATGTGGGATTAAGGTATCATATTTATGTCACACCCCATGTTTGCGGACCCAAGAGCGCAACTATGGGCCTGGTAGCACCTAGGGTTAACTATTTGACCGCTGTCCTCGTTGGGCCAAAATGGATATCCAAAGTTGACAATGGATACTTAGATTCATCCTTATATACCATTCACACTTCTCAGTATCACATTCACCTCTCTTTTAGACCCAAGTGTCCACAGTGTAGCACTTATTTCCTATACCAGGGGCTAGTTACCTGCTCTGATACCAAATGTCATACCCCGTCCCCGCGAACCCATGAGCTTGACTATAGGCCTGGCAATACCCAGGTTCAACTACTTGGCCACCGTCTTCACTGGGCCAAAATGAATATTCGAAGTTGACAATGGGTACTTAGGCCAATTCTTATATATCATTCACAATTCTCATCCCAATCCCATGTGGGATTAGAGTATCACATTTACCCCTCCAGTAGGGCCAAGCATCCTCGCTGGACCTACACTTAGGGGCCAAACCCAGGACCAACCAGACAGTATGAGATTCTAGAGGTGACTCCCACCGCTCACAGTGTAGCACTTAGTAAGGACCAAGTGTCCTCACTGGGCTCATACTTAGGAGCCTAACCCTGGACCAACCAGACGATGTGAGATTCTACAGGTGGCTCCCACTATTATGAATTTGGAAATCTACCTGGTGATCATCACGGACTTACTTCTTCCTCTTCTTTAAACTAGCATCCATACATTAGGTTGTCATTATACATTCCACCAAGGTTGATTGCAATGTCAAAGTTGCCAAATATCCTTTCACAGATCCTCCTATTGCTATCTCCAATTTCTCAAATTCTAATATCAATTGCTACTGTTGAGTGATCAGAGCTGCTAGGGCATTGTTCTTCCAACTCAATGCATCAGCTACTTTGTTTACTTTCCCCAGATGATAGCTGATCTTTAAATCATAGTCCTTAAGCAATTCTAGCCATCTCTATTGACGCATAATAAGAAATCTCAGTTTGGCCTCCCTGGCAGGATAAACAATCAGGACTGATATCAATGATCTTCTTCCTAACCTGAAGTCATGAGTTTTTGGGTTGCTACAAGCTGAGAATATCTTTAGTTTAAGCTTCTATAGGGAAAAAAAAGTTTCAAAATTTTTATTATGCCTATTCTGTTTACTTATGTTTTAAAAGAAAGATAGAGTAAAAGTACTATATTGATAGATGGAACGAATTATTTGAAGAAATAGTTGATATGTTTATGTAGTTAATTTATATAGTTATTTTTATTTATTTAATTTTTTTTTTTTGAAAAGAAAAGGGGCTTTTATTGTGATGTTGTTCAGTGATTTGGAGAAGGAAATGTTTGGTTCTTCAATAACTGTTTCAGCATAAGCACGGTGGAGTTGACATTCGAATTGCTGAGGTTTTCGACTTATGTTGTGGTTTAAAAAAAAAAAAAAAGAATTGCCTTTAGTGTTCTGTTTACGTCCTCCAAGGGATGTTTTGTTTGTTTTGCTTTAGTGTAGGGATCGCTATTGTCCCATCACCAACTAAAAAAAATAAATTCGGGTCTTCACTGAACGTGCACATTGGCTTTCTTTAGGAACTTTAGTTGAGGTAGGGATTGATGCTACCCCAACATGTAAAAAAAAAAAAAAAAACATTTTGTTTTCTTACATTAGCCAGGTGGCCCAAGATTGGCCTTAGTTTAAAAAATAAAAAAAAGGCGCAACTAGCTTTTCCTTGGTCTTGTGTTATTGGGTCAAACTGGTTTTATAAAAATATGAGTGGGCTATAAGTATATAACTATGGTTATTTTGTGTTTAATTGGGATTATATTCTTAGGATTTGGCTAAACATGTTTTTTCAAAAACAAAAATAGTTTTTGTGTTATGTTAATTTAACATGTAGCCATATTCTTGTATTACTTAAAGTTAGACCATATTTTAATATTGTTGTAAATTTATTAATATAGATAAAGGTGTATATATAGATATATATATATATATATAGTTCCATCTATGTATTTTGCACTATTTGATGTGTTTTATTTAAAAAAGAATATTATATGTAACATACTCCTTCTAAAGAAGATGTTTGGACTACTTATTGGGCTAGTGTAGCTCACTTCATTTAACATTTCGTGGATTTTGATCAAGAATATAATGAGAATTGTGGAGATAGATGGAATTAGACTATGCTTTTAGACTGATTGACTTTTTGAGAGTTTTATATATTATTATTACTTTGGATTAGACAGTGTTGTTCTCATAAATTCTTAGTTAAGGTTGAGAAGACATTGGTTGGATTAAAGATTTTATATTTTGTTCATGGGATTTTATTTTAGGTCCAAAATGTATTTTTTTTTTCAAGATGTACATTTTTCTTTTCTTTGGAGATAATTAATGTCACGCCCTGTATCTGTGGACCTGGGAGTGCTATAAGGGCCTGGCAACACCTACGGTTAACTACTTGACCGCCGTCCTCGCTGGGCCAAAATTAATATCCCAAGTTGACAATGGGTACTTAAATCAATCCTTATATACCATTCACACTTCTTATCATAATCTCATGTGGGATTGGGGCATCACATTTTCCCCTCCTTTATGCCTAAGTGTCCTCGTTGGGCCCATATTTTAGGGGCCAAACTCAAGACCAACCAGACGACATGGCTTAATTCCCACACCGGAGATTGGTTACCCGCTTTGATACCAAATGTCATGCTCTATGCTTGTGGATTTAGGAGTGCGACTATAGGCCTGGCAGCACCCACGGTCAACTACTTGGTCGCCATCCTCGTTGGGCCAAAATAGATATCCCAAGTTGAATTTAAGTACTTAGACCCATCTATATATACCATTCACACTTCTTATCCCAATCTCATGTGAGATTGAGGTATCACATTCTACAATCTTAGTCTAATTGCAATTACTGGAGTCAATAATTATATCCAATGATTGATCAATCTGACAAATTACTCTCGTCAATCAATATAATACTTTGAATGAGGTAGTATGACCATAGTGCCCCTTATTCGAATGCTCAATTTTTATCTTCAATTTGACAATATCGTGTGACTACTTCACACTTCCAAATTGAATTCAATAGACACTATTGAATTACTTAGCTCAGATTTAACTGTCCTTTAGAAGAACTCATGAGGAAATGATCTTACCTATTAAAGGTGATGGATTATATATTGCATAATAATTATTTCATATTTATTTCACTTTAGTTTCCAAAATAACGAGATATTGATTATTGAGTTAATCTCACTCTTTGGTAACTCAAGAAACTTTAAGTTAGTAAATATAAATAATTTTTTGCTCAGGATTAATGTATTATGGATGATAATCTTTTAATATTACATTTGTATGGTCTATTCCACAAATAAACATTGATGGTCTATCTAATATATCAAAACATATCCTTAATTTTATTACCAAAGTGAAAGGCATACTTCAATAAAATTAAGACAATTTTACCAGAATAAATTGCCTAAATTTATTTTAGATCGTGGATAATTTATTTTGAATTAAATTATAAATCAAGTATTTTTGTGTTTAACAAATAAGCACTTGATAAATAATATCTAAATAATTTGTGGACAAAACAGGCTCATACATATATATAAACATATGTTATTCAATTTCAAAATATAAATATTGCATTTACTTGATGGGTATATCTAACAAAATTCTTCCACTTGTCCTAAAGTAAATAGGACATGTTAGAAATACCCATACTTTCTATATGATTTTCAAAAACAGCTATCAGTAAATGTTTTGTAAAAGGATCAGCAAGATTTTCAGTAGAAGAAATCTTATATACTTCTACATCTCCACGTTGAATATACTCCCTAAGTAGGTGATATTTACGTTCAATGTGCTTACCACACTGATGGCTGCATAGTTCTTTCTCATTTGGCACTGCACCACTATTGTCACAGTACAAACTAATGGCTTGAGATGCAGAAGGAACCACCTCAAGTTCTATCAAGAACTTCTTTAACCATACTGCTTCTTTAGTTGCTTCACAAGCCGCTACATATTCAGCTTCCATTGTAGTGTCAGCAATATAAGATTGTCTAATACTTCTCCACACGACTACACAACCACCTAAGGTGAAAACAGAGACAGAAGTGGACTTGCATAGATCTCTATCAGCTTGATAATTAGAATCAGTGTAACCTATAGGTACCAATTCTAGAGCTAAGTAAACTAGCATATATCCTTGAGTTCAGCAAAGATACTTAAATATATGCTTCACGATGTCTAGTGTTCTGGTCCTAGATTTGACTAATATTTACTGACCATCCTAACATCATAACAAATATCTGGACGAGTATATGGTATAGCATACATAAGACTTCCTACAGCTGATGCATAAGAAACTTGTTTTATGTACTCAACTTCATTAGGAGTTTTAGGACTATGCTTTTGAGATAACTGGATTCCATGTCTGAAAGGCAATTAACATTTCTTGAAATTTTGCATTGAAAATCTCACCAGTATTTTGTTAATAAATGAAGCTTGGGATAAAGTAATCTGTCTATTCTTTCTATCCCGAATGATCTAAATGACTCGAACATATCTTGCTTCTCTCAAGTCCTTCATATCAAACTGTTTATCGAACTAATTTTTCATTAATGTTAATGTCATTATATCATTTCCAATGAAAAGGATGTCATTAATATACAATATGAGAAAAATCACCTTATCATCTATAATTCTCTTATAGATACAAGGTTCTTCAGGATGTTGATTAAAACCATAAGATTTAATGGCTTGATTAAACCTGATATTCCAAGATCTAGACACTTGTTTAAGCCCAAAAATGGACTTGTTCAACTTACAAACTTTATGTTCTTAACATTCTTGGATAAAACCATCTGGTTGTACTATGTTGATACATTCGTCAAGATTTCCATTAAGAAAAGTTGTCTTGACATCCATTTGTCATACTTCATAGTCAAAGTGAGCTGCAATGGATAAGAGGATTCTTATAGACATTACAGGCTAGAAGGTTTCCCCATAGTCAATACCTTCTCTTTGGGTATAACCCTTAGCAACCAATCTAGCTTTAAAAGTTTTCACTTTCCCCGTCTACTCCCCTATTTCGTTTGTAGACCCATTTGCACCTCTAATAGGTTTTAGCCTATTAGGTAAGTCCACAAGTTCCCAAACGGAGTTATTGTATATGGATTTCATTTCTAAATCCATTGCACTATTCCAATGGTCTGTGTCTATATCCTCTACAACTTCTTTATACGTAGTAGGATCCTCTTCTTCTTCAAAAGAGATTGCTTGAAATGCTTCTCCATAGAGTAAGTATCTAGAGGGACGTTGAATGACTCTCCTATTACGTCTTTGCTGTGGAGGTTCTTAGATAATTGGACTTTCCTCCTCCTCATTGACTAGAATCAGATTTTCTGACTCCTCAATGACTGGATTTTCAACGGGGGTAGGAGATTCTTCCACTCTATGTGCCGAAGAGCCAGTAGGTATAGAAGGTGTAACATCTATTTCTTTCCCCTTGGAATCTGGCATGTTAAGTGGTATAGATACGAATCTACCATGTGAATCTTAAGTATAGTTTTCTGTAACCATTTGTCTGGGATTAATTCCCTTGGTTTCTTCCAAAATAACCTTACTCTTGGATCCACTTTCTTTTATATACTTGTCCTCTAAGAAAATTGCATTTGTACTTATAAATATTTTCTTATCTTAAGGACTATAGAAGTACTATCCCCTTGTTCCTTTTGGACACGAAATAAATAGACATAAATTTGATCGTGATTCTATTTTATCCATCTTTCCCTTTAGCACATATGCATGACAACTCCATATATGGATATGTGTCAAATTAGGCTTTCGCCCATTCCACAATTCCAATGGAGTTTTAGGGATAGACTTAGATGGAATCATATTCAATATATGTGTTACACTTTGTATAGCATATCCCCAAAAGGATGTACTGAGTGTAGAGAAGCCTAGCATTATTCTGACCATTTCTTACAAGGTTCAATTTCTTTTTTCTGCCGCTCTATTTTGTTGAGAAGTGCCAGGTGCACTTAGTTGGAATAAAATCCTACTTTCTAACAAGTAAGATCTAAAGACATGGGATAGATATTCTCCACCTTGATTTGATCGAAGTGTCTTAATGTTCTTTCCTATTTACTTCTCAGTCTCAGCTTTAAATTCTTTGAATTTGTCTAAGGCACCAAACTTATGAGTCATTAGGCAAACATATCCATATCTTGAGTAATCATCCACAAAAATAATAAAATACTCATACTCACCTCTAGCTTGGACACTAATTGGTCCACATACATCAGAGTGCACTAATTCTAAAACTTCCTTAGTTCTATTTCCTTTGGAAGGAAATGATCTTTTGGTTATTTTACCTTCCAAACAAGATTTGCAAATTTGAAAAAGTTCCACCTTTAAGTCACTTAAAGGACCTTCTTTTACAAGTCTTTGAATCCTATTTAAATTAATATGACCAAGTCTGAGATGCCAAAAGAAAATCCTATTAGTGGGAGATAACTTAATGCATTTGTTAGTTTCAGTATGATATAATGAACTATTGGTAGGTTTCAAAATATACAGATCATTATTTACATATCCATGACATATCAAAGAGTTATTCAAAAATATCTCTACTGATAATTTATAAAATTTAATATAATATTATTGTTTGAATAACTAAGAAACCGAAATCAAATTTTGATAAATGTTAGCAACATAATAACAATCTTTCAAAACCAAATGTTTATTATCAAAATAAAGATAAACATCTCTAACAGTGCTTGCAAATATCACTGATCATGTGCCAACCCTTACTGTATGCTCTTCTTTATTGATATGTCTGGTTAGTTAGAACCCCTACAATGAATTGCAAACACAATTAGTGGCTTCAAAATATACTATCCAAGTATTTGTAAAATCAACCACTAAACAAGTTTCAATGTAGGATAACTCACCAGTACCTTGCTTTTGTTTAGCTAAGTAATCTGGGCACTATGTCTTCTAATGTCCTTTTTGCTTGCAGTGGAAATATTTGCCTTTGGGCTTTTTTATCCACTGTTGCTTTCTTAACGTGCTGCTTAGGCCATTTTTTATTATTTTGCTTCATCTTATTTCCTCCTTTGCCCTTAGGCTTGGAAGAGGAAGATCCAGCATGAGTTTGAACAAGAGCGTTGTCACTTTCCATTTTTATGGTAGCCTTGGCGCTCTCAAGCTCCTTCATCAACTCTGTAAAAGACATCTCCATCTTGTTCATGTTATAATTAACTTTGAAGTACGAGAACATCTCTAGAAAAGTTTCTAGAGCCATATCAACCTGAGTCTCAGGCTTAATTTCAACCCCTAAGACCTTTGTCACGTTAACCTATGCACTCAATTCTAACATATGATCCTTCACGGCCATTCTAGGTTTCATGCACATATTCATTATACGCCTCATTTGATATTTGGTAGGCCTGACATCCTTTATGCTCAAACATTTGCTGGAGGCTTCTCTTGATTTCTGTAGCGGTTGTCATGTTCTCATGTTTCTACTGCAACACATTTGAGATAGATCCCAAAATGTAGCAGCGAGCCATCTCTTCAGAATTCAACCACTTATCATAAGCCTCATTTTGTTCATGCAAGGACTGTTCAGTAGGGTTAGCATGACTTAGTTCAGTTAAAATGTATTCAAGCTTCTCAGCAGTGAGTACGATTATAAGGTTTCATTTCCAATCAATAAAATTTTCTCCAACTTGTTGGTTGTTTGTTAAAATTAGGGATAAAGTGTTGGAAGTCATTTTCTGAAATAAAATAAAATAAAATATATGAGCCATTCATCATATCATGATGCATGATTAATATAAAATATTATAGCATGATGCATGATCAATATGATAATATTTTTTAAGAAGTAATAAAAATTACTATTAAAATATGATAACCTAAAAACTCTACAGTAATATGCACCTCTATAGGAGATAATATTGTAACTTATAGTTAGGCCTAGATCATCCCACTAAAATTAATATATCTTGCATCTAAATAAAATATTAGTTTTAGTATTGTTAATATTTTGGCCATCATAGACATTATTTGGATATTCTATAGGAAGTCCTCATAATATCTTTGATTTAAGTGTAACCTCCATATTCAATTTTATTTTTTATATATATAAAGCTTTTAATCCAATCACATCACCTATAGAGGATATAGACGCAGACCATTGGAAGAATGTAATGGATTTAGAAATGAAATTCATGTACACTAACTCCATCTAGGAACTTCTGGACTTAGCTAATACGGTAAAACCTATTGGGTGCAAATGGGTCTACAAAAGAAAGAGAGGAATAGACGGGAAAGTGAAAACTTTCAAAGCTAGATTGGTTGCTAAAGGTTATACCCAATGAGAAGGTATTGATTATGAGGAAACCTTCTTACCTATGGCCATGTTAAAGTCTATAAGAATCCTCTTATCCATTGCAGCTCACTTCGACTATGAAGTCTGGTAAATGGGCATCATGATAGCTTTCCTTAATAGAAATCTTGACGAATGTATCTATATGGTACAGCCAGATGGTTCTATCGAAGAACGTCAAGAGCATAAAGTTTACAAGCTGAATAGGTCCATTTATGGGCTTAAACAAGCGTTTAGATCTTGGAATATCATATTTGATCAAGCCGTTAAATCTTATGATTTTAATCAGCATCCAAAAAAATCTTTTGTCTATAAGAGAATTATAGATGGTAATTTGATTTTTCTTATACTGTATATTGATGACATCATTCTCATTGGAAATGATGTAAGGACATAAATATTGGTGAAAAATTAGTTGGGTAAACAGTTTGATATGAAGGACTTGGGAGAAGTAAGATATGTTATGGGCATTCAGATCATTCGAGATAGAAAGAATAGATAGATAGCTTTATCCCAAACTTCATATATAGACAAAATACTATCAAATTTTCAAGAAAGGTCAATTACCTTTTAGACATGGAATCCAGTTATCTCGGAAGCATAGTCCTAAAACTCCTAATGAAGTTGAGTACATATAACGAGTTCCTTATGCATCAACTGTAGGAAGTCTCATGTATGCTATATGATAAGGGTTAAAATCACAATTCTTTTTCTAGTTATTTGAGGATGTTTTTAATATATATTTATTTTAATAACTAGGCATATTCCTTCCTATTTGATATTTTGCTTGTAAAAGGTATCTTTGGCAAATATATGCAGATTTAAGTTAAAATCGAGCAGAAAGTACATAGGACCAGAATTTACCTGGCACCAGGCCCCGCCAATAAACTAGGCGTCGGGTCTATTCTACTCCAGTAGAAGAAATTAAGCCAAAAACAGGGGAATTTCATAATAGACTTGGCACCAGGCCTAGTAAGTGCATCTGGTGCTGGGTCCAGTCTGTCTGTCAAGGAGAAGCGGCCAAAAATAGAGCAAAAAGAGGGAAATAATAGAGTGCACTGGCGCCGTGTGGGTCAAAGGTACCTAGCAACAAATATGCTCTGGAGGCAGAAATTTCGTACGTGGAATTACGGCTTATATAATTATTTTTGTAATTTCCTACTCCAACTCGATCAACTCGCCCTCAGCCATGAAATTGGCATCTAAGAGGCCTATAAAAGCACAAAAGAACACAAGGATTTGAGATATACAACATAGAAAGATGAATTAAATGGGCAAAAATTCTGATTCTCTCATTGAATGAGGAGTTCACCCAAATTAAGGAGAATTGTTCAAGGGAGTCTTCAAGAAAGAAGAAAGAGGCTTATCTATGAGTGCCTTCTTTTCTCTTTGTCTTCTTTTTCTTTAGAAATGATGTATTCAATGCTTTTATTGTAATTTAACATTACTTTGGGATTCATGATTTTGTGTTAATTTAGTTATTTGATCATATCTTTGTCATCTTTGGTATTTGATTACTTGATTTCGTTGGTTATTGATGCAAGTTCTTCTAATTGACTTCGACAAAATGATGTTAGGAGTTTTGTTGCATTGATTTCGTATTTCTTAAATCTTGATGGATTTGAATGATGAAGTTAGAATTTTAGAACTAAGTGATTAAAGGTTAAGTTAATTTCACCTTGATATAGGGTTTTTAGCTAATTTCATATTTTTAAGGAATTGAGATTCATGTATGTTTTGGTTAGGATGGCTTGATCGACAACTTTTGTAATTGAATCAAGATATGAATGATGAACTGAATGCACGTTTTGATTATGTTAGCTTAATTAACAAATCTGTTAATATGAATCAAAATATGGGATTCTATAGATTAACAAACGAAGTGGAATGTACCTAAGTAAATTCATGACTTGACAAGTGATTGAATTTTATTGTCCGTTCCTTTATAATACCAAGATGATAATCAATTGAGAGAATTTCTAATTGGTTCATTGCCATATCTTCTAGGATAATTGTCTAAATTGCATAAACTTACAGCCTTGAGTTGTATATATTTCTTTATTTTTATTTTTATTATTTTCTCAATTTATTTTGGTCGGTTAAATAATGAATGAAAAGTAATTAGTGTATACTTGTTCCTCTGAGGATCAATACTCGTCAATTCCCTATAATATGCTTGCGATGAGTATACTTGCTCACATGTGTATTTTGGGATTAATGTTTGAAATAAAACTTGACCAGGGATGGATTTAAAATTGATGATTTTATTTACCTAAAATTTACATATTAAGTTTTTGACGGCGTTATCGGGGATCAATATCATGAAAGCTTAGATTTTGTTGGTTTAACCTTATTTGTATATTTATATGTCCATATGTCTATATGTAAATATGTATATATGTTCTTTGTGTAAATTGGCATTCTATCTTGTTGTTTGTAACATTGTGTGTAACACCCCGCTACCTAGGTCTGCCCAGGGCCGGGGAGGTCGCCCCATCCAAAGGACAAAAGGTCTTTATAAGTAGGTCTCACGAATAAAATAGCGGAATAAAAATAATACTTTAACGTAAAATTTATTATATCCCAAGAATAAACCCATAAACAAAATTATCCACTCTCAACTCCCCAAAGCATTACATAAAAAAATAAATGACAACATTCTCTTCCAAGGCAGATAACACTAGCTACTCATCCCCACAACAGGATCGACCTGAAATCATGGTAAAAAGGTGATGAGACGAAAATCTCTGTAAGTCCGTGCGTGCTTTGGATACTTAGTGAAAACAGTTCGTGGATGCAAAGTGTGAAATCTTTATAAGAGAAATATTGGCAAGCAATAAACATTAGTCAAAAGCAAGAGTGGAGTTTCCTCTTTTTGAAACCATACAAGTGCACAATAAAATCAACCACTCAAAAAGGGGTCATGGGTTACCACATGTTTGGCCCAATAACCATACAACGGTCAGAAAGCCACACTTTATGCAGATTGACAAAAGAAAAACTGGTAAGCAATGAATGATGTTCAAAAACTAGAGTGGCGTTTTGGCTTTCAAACCATACAGGTGCAATAAAATCAACCACTAAAAAAGGGTGGTCATGGGTTACCACACGTTGGGCCCCATGTCCATATGGTCAGTATGCCACACTTTGCGCATACTGCCTGTCAAAATGCCACACTTTGTGCAGACTGACAAAAGGTGGGTGATCGCCCTACCGGGTAAGATACTTCTCATTCTCTATACCCAAACAACAACTGGGTGTCCATTTCGGCAAAACACAGTCACTTGACTGAAATAAAAACTGCTAGCTCGGACCGGCACGACTAAATAGTACTGATGTTTCTCTAAGTTGAGTTCATCTTCTAGAGATGGCCTCTTGCCAGAATACTCACTCTTACTCTTCAAAACTAGTACTACTAGCATACCCTTATTGAGTACTCAACGTAACTTATCCCACTTGGAAAAAAAATGAGTAGAACATAGTTTCACTTGAAAATGGTAATTAAGGGTTTCCAAAGTTTGTCAAAATCAGCTTTAGAAAGAGTTTTGAGTTTTGAGTAATTATTGATTTTCAAATAATTTGGTTGACTGAAATAAGAAATGAATCAATCCTCAATTGCCTTTACAGAAATGAGTGTCCATGCACTCTACATTTAGCTTGCCATAATAAACATTTTTGCATCAAACAGGTTTTATGCAGTAGCTTACCTGATCCTTGCTCACAACAAAGGTCTCCAACAGTAGACCTAACCCTGCATGGGGTAAATACAAACCACAATCAAACTCAAGCCAAAATCCACTTTCACAAATAAACTAACTCAACTCACTACTACAACCATGATCCTAGTGTCCCAAGCTTTAAAGCCAAATAATAAATAAAAAGGTTTATAAGCCAAAGCTAATTTTGATATTTAAAATAATTAGAGTTTTGGGAAATAGGTACTGTTAAGTTGAAGGTTTAAATCTTGCTAAAATAATTTAGAATTTATTTGATGAAAAATCCTAGGTGGTACTAGGTAAAATAATAATTTATTAATAATTAATTGCTAGAAAATAATTGATAATTAAAATTAGTTGAAAATAAATTTTAATGAGTCTTGATCGAAAGATACTAAATAAATTTTAGTAGGTTTTGACTAAAAGATAATAATTAAATTTTAATAGTAAATATTTTACTTATTATGATTGTTTTCATAAAAAGCTTTATTTGATATTATCATTTTATATATAATATTTATATATTTTATTTTTCTAGCAAAAGCTATTATTTATTTGACTAAAATATCCTTATTAAATATATAATATTCTAAATCTACCCCTCCTAGGGTTTTCGAAATTTCTAGCAAAAAATCATAATATTAAATATTTTATTGAAGAAATAAAATTAGCTTAGGGACAACAAGATCATGACTATAGTTCTATTGCTAACCACAATCATGAACATTTACAACCCTTCAATTCATCAAATCATCCAAATCATGCATATAAGCGTAGATCTAACGATATCAAGACATGATCTAACCTTTTCTAGCATAAATATAACTATGGCTTTAATAATCACACAAGAATATAAATCCTATACACCAAAGGTGAATAATCTTTAGCATACTTGATCATGGAGACATGCATCAAACCCTAGAACACCATACATTCAACCAAGATAATCAACTCATGCATAAATCCCACCTCATTCATATTCATATATATATTCATGCTTCAATCTGAACAACACATACTCAAATCCTATCCACAATCCACCTTCTATTAACATCATCCTAGAGGCATGAATCTAGAATTTAAAAGAAGAGTTGAGGGGACTTACTTGATTGATGAAAACCTTGAAGGAGTTTCAAATGAATCTCAACTCCTAGATGACTAGATCCGTCCAAGGAAGATGGAGAAAGTATGGCCATGGAGAAGAAGCTATTCGGCCAAGAGAGAGTGAGGTCCGGCCGAGAAAGAAAGAGAGAGAGAGAGAGAGAGAGAGAGAGAGAGACCATTAGCATGTTTATTCATATATATATACTCATTAGAGATCAAGATTAGAGAAGATGAAGTTGTTAGAACAATCCTACCTTGAAAGTGTTCTTGAGCCTTCTCAAAAATTTATGGGTTTTTATCCAAACTAACAAGTTGGATTTTGGAGTTTGATGTTAAGAATGGTGTGGATGGACTCACGGCAGTAAGTAGATGAATTCTGGAGTTTTTAGCAGTAGGTTGAAATGATTAGAAGAGGTATTAGGTGAAAGGAAGGAGTAGGTGTTCTTGGTGTGCTATGTGTTCTTGAAGGTTGAAGGGAATTGAGAGGTTTTGATTTGCAGCTGCCAAAATTCTAGAGGATTAGGGCTGGCTAAATTGGTTGTAGGGTTTAGGAAGATGATTCTCTGGTTTGGAAGGGAAAAGGAAAGGCTAGTTGTTGAAATCCTTGAAGAATATTTTTATGAAGCAAATTTGGAAACTAAATATTCAAGAATATCTTTGATTATTGGAGAGCTTTTGGAAGTCTGCCATGGCCGAATTGTTGGGCAGTGTTTTAGCTAGAGGAATGATGGTTGAGGGAGGCTAAGTGTGGCCGAAAATAAGGAGTGTGATGGTGAAGGGAAGGTCTGGTTGTTTGAGGTATATTTTATGGAAAGTTGTTAAATCATGGTGGCTAGAATTTTGGTATCCAAATCAATGCATGATTGCAGATTTTTTTTGGAAATCTTTTAGGCAGCCATGACTGGATTTTCATGCAGAAGCTTGGGGAAGGCAATGGAGTTCAGTTAATGGAGGTTTAAGAATGGTTTGTGTAGAAGAAGGCTGAGGTTTTGGCTAGGGATGAATTAGGAAACAAAGCTGGAAAGTTTTCCTGCACAGAATTTTCGCAAGGCTGGAATTTTTGGGCAGTTTTCAGCTGCCATTTTCCAGCCAGATTGTAGAGAGTTTGAAGGAAGTTTCAGGGGTCTTTCAAGGCTGGTTTTCAGCCTTCTTTAGGGAGAAAAAATGTGGCTAAGGTGCTGAGCAAAAACTGAAAGAAAACAGCTTGGTTTTGGACCTCCAAAGCTGCAAATTTGTCCAAGAATTTTCCTGATTTTGCACCACCTTTGTGCAGTCCGAAAATGGCCAGAAAAATTTAGGTTGCAAGCTGATCCACAAGGCCATTTTTTGGCAGCATTTTGGAAGGAATAATGGCTAAGAATTTCGACACCTTGAAGACACAAGAAGCTAGAAAATTTTAGTTCATTCCAAGAAGGAAGATGAACCTAACTAGAGGGAATTTTTAGAAAGTTCACTAGAGGAATTTAATTCACTTGAAATCCTTCCCACTCTTCCATTGCTTCGGTCCATAAGATGTCTTTTACTATGATATTTTGAACATTCAAAGCCACATTGCTGGGATTTTTGGAAAGAAAATGGCTAGAACAATTTAATCAAACTAATGAGTTGAGAAATAGGAAAAATTAAAGATCAAGAGGAAATGAATTCCCCTTAGGAATTTTGTGTAGAGCAAAGGAGTAGGATTTGGATATTCCTATCATGTCTCTCTTAGGACAACATCTCTACCCTACTCCCAACACATAAGGCCGAAAATGATACTTCCCAAGCAAAAATAAAATTTAACTAAGCTAAAGCTCCTATGACGGAATTTGAACCCAAGGCCTCAAGAATTAATTCCAAAGCTCCAACCACTAAATCACAACAACTCTTATTCTTAATTTCCCCCTAAAAATATTTTCCTATTCAATCCTCAAGCTATCTCCCTTTTTCCACCTCAAACAAAAATTACCATTTTGTCATTCTCACTCAATAATCATAATCAAGTCCCCTAGACTATAAAACACAAATTCAATGCACATAAAATCATATACAAATATATTTAAACATGCAATAAAATATAATATGCATCCCAACTCCCTTACTCTAAGGTTGGTTTTGATTAGGGTTTCGCATCCTCCCCTCCTTAGAAGAATTTCATCCCGAAATTCAGGCGTACTTCCATTTCAGATCGGGATACTTCTGCTTAACCCACTCTTCTGATTCCCATGTTGCATCTCGCGTGCCATGATACTCCCACTGAACCTTTACCATCAGTATCTGCTTGTTCTGGAGATTCTTGATAGTGCGGTCTAATATTCTCACGGACTTCTCCATATAGCTCAGATTGGGTTGCAACACCAACGACTCATTATTCAGAACATGATCGAGATCGGCATTGTACTTCTTTAATTGTGACACATAAAATACATCATGAATTCCCGTCAACCCATCTGGCAAGTCGAATCGATAAGCTACCGGTCCAATCCTTTCCTTAATCGGGAACGGCCCCAAATACCTCGGATTCAACTTTCCACCCTTTTGTCCAACACATCCTGAACCACTTGAATCTCCTACACTCTTAGTCTGGCCATACCGACTTTTCTGCTTAGTACATTAGCAACAATGTTGGCCTTTTCAGGTCTTCTTCTCTTGGTTGGTAGGGTGTTTGTTGGATTGCTACCTCTGGAAAGGCCCTTGCGGTTACCTTGGTAGCTAGAAAGGCCTTGATACTATTCTACTGCGATCCTCATTTTCTGTCTGGGTAGTTGCGTTTACGGGCCCTGAATAGGTCGTTGGACGAGAAGGTGCCAACGCCTTCCTCAATTCCGGCCTCAATCATTTAATAAATTGTCTTGTCCTATTCTACTCGGTGTCCACTAATCTCTTGTAGTTCTTCGACAGCTGGGTGAACCATGCTGCGTACTAGGCCACTGACATGCCTCCCTGCTTCAAATTCTGAAATTCGTTCTCTCGCTTTTCCACTATCCACTGAACTATGGTCATGATCTAGTTGTCCCTAAGCTAATTTTATTTCTTCAATAAAATATTTAATATTATGATTTTGGCTAGTAATTCTCAGGTTTTAGTAAAAGAGAATTAGATGCAAGTTTTTGTACATGATCCGATAATAATAATGATATCTACTCATTTTAAAAGAAAATTTGATGATGTTATTTAGGGGAAAACCAAGTAATAAATAAAACTCATGCTTTTCATAAACTCATACTTTCATAAAAAAGGGGTCATCACACGCGATACCCTTTTTTTCAGTAAAATAATCGAACCCTTCCAGCAACACGCTTCTTCGAAAAGAATAGATGAACAAAAGAATGCAAATCCCAAAAGAGAGAGAGAGGGAGAGAGAGAGAAAATGCTGCTAATCTTCTATACTCTACTCACTGCTAGAGTCAGCAGAGGCATCTGGATCGTCAGAGGCTGGTTCCACGAGCCACCCCACGAAGCTATCGGGTTTCCCCCACATAATCCCTCGCAAAACCCACACTCTCACTTGGCTGACTTAAATCATCCTCATTACCCCTCTTAGCTCTTATAGCTACCTCATAAAACCCATCCAAAGCTAATCTAATCGCACCCTTAGGTGCAGGCCTCTCGTCTTCCGAGTCGTACAGGTCAAACAATCCCTCTCTCCTCAACTTAGCATCTACACCCAATCCATATCGAAGTCCGCTCCTCTTAGGTCTCTCTTTTAGCTTCCCTTTCCCCTTATCTTCCATTCCTAAAGCGGGCTACCTAAGCTCCCTTAATGTCGGGTAACTCCATCCCTCAGCCTATAACCCTCATCACTGGACTCCTTGAGGTCATAGCAAGTAAAAGTCCTAACAAACTCACCTATCTTTGGGGTTCGGGGAGCTTCCATCGCATCCTCATCCTCCTCCTCTTTCCCATCCATCTCTTCCTCATTCTCATCATCACCCTCATCCCCAAACTCATCTACCTCCCCTTCACTCCGCCATTTCCTCACCTCCCTCACCCTCACTAACAAGCTCATCTACCTCACCCTCATCATCCCCATCGTGCTCACCTACACCTCTATCAACCTCCATCTCTACCTCAACAACCGGGTCATTTAGCATTGGCGGCTCATGCTCCATCTCGTCCTCACTCAAAAACCAACCTCCCTCAGGCTTTAACTCCGAATCAGACGAGGGTGGATCTGCTACAGGTAATGGGGTAGGTGGTTTCCCTCAACTAGCGGGCCAGTCTTTGACAGTCGATGCAACTCTTTTGACCATCCTATAAACAAAATGCAAGGATTAGCACCAGATCAAAAAGGAAATAAAAATCCACAAAATCAACTGATTGCCCAAACCTAGGCACTGATACCACTTGTAACACCCCACTACCTAGGCCCACCGGGGCCGGGGATATCGCCCCGTCCAAAGGACAAGGGGTCTTTATAACTAGGTTTCATGAATAAAATAGCGGAAATAAAAATAATACTTTAACTTAAAATTTATTACATCCCAAGAATAAACCCATAAACAAAATTATCCACTCTCAACTCCCCGAAGCAATACATAAAAAAAAAAATAAATGACAACATTCTCTTCCAAGATAGATAACACTAGCTACTCATCCCCATAGCAGGATCGACCTGAAATCATGGTAAAAAGTGATGAGATAGAAATCTCAGTAAGTCCGTGTGTGCTTTGGGTGTTCAGTGAAAACAGTTCGTGGATGCAAAGTATGAAATCTTTATA
Organism: Voacanga thouarsii; assembly: GCA_026120185.1. NCBI lineage: Eukaryota > Viridiplantae > Streptophyta > Magnoliopsida > Gentianales > Apocynaceae > Voacanga > Voacanga thouarsii. The sequence continues at coordinate 688,369 of JANUWF010001502.1, forward strand.
AGAGAAATATTGGCAAGCAATAAACATTAGTCAAAAGCAAGAGTGGTGTTTTCCTCTTTTTGAAACCATACAAGTGCACAATAAAATCAACCACTCAAAAAGGGGTCATGGGTTACCACACGTTGGGCCCAATAACCATACAATGGTCAGAAAGCCACACTTTATGCAGACTGACAAAAGAAATACTAGCAAGCAATGAATGATGTTCAAAAACTAGAGTGGCGTTTTGGCTTTCAAACAATATAGTTGCAATAAAATCAACCACTAAAAAAGGGTGGTCATGGGTTACCACACGTTGGGCCCCAGGTCCACATGGTCAGTATGCCATACTTTGTGCATACTGCCGGTCAAAATGCCACACTTTGTGCAGACTGACAAAAGGTAGGTGATCGGCCTACCGGGCAAGATACTCCTCGTTCTCTATACCCAAACAACAACCGGGTGTCTATTTTGGCAAAACACAGTCACTTGACTGAAATAAAAACTGCTAGCTCGAACCGGCATGACTAAATAGTACTGATGTTTCTCTAAGTTGAGTTCATCTTTTAGAGATGGCCTCCTGCCAGAAGACTCACTCTTGATCTTCAAAACTAGTATGACTAGCCTACCCTTATTGAGTACTCAACGTAACTTATCCTACTTGGGAAAAAAAAAACGAGTAGAACATAGTTTCACTTGAAAATGGCAATTAAGGGTTTCTAAAGTTTGTCAAAATTAGCTCTAGAAAGTGTTTTGAGTTTTAAGTAAATTCGCTTATTGATTTTTAAATAATTTGGTTGACTGAAATAAGAAAGGAATCAATCCTCAATTACCTTTACAGAAATAAGTGTCCATGCACTCTATATTTAGCTTGCCATAAAAAACATTTTTCCATCAAACAGGTTTTATGCAGGAACTTACCTGATCCTCACTCACAACAAAGGTCTCCAACAGCTGACCTAACCCCGCATGGGGTAAATACAAACTACAATCAAACTTGTAACACCCCACTACTACGTACCCTAAAAGGGCGGGGATGTCGCCCCGTCCCGTAGGACAAGGGATCTTTAAAACGAGGTATAAAATGTAAAGGCAACCCTAAAAGAGTTAACTTAGATAAATAGTTAAAACCTCTTATTACATCCGGCTTAAATTTGAGCAATACGAAATAAAATAAATATCGTTCAAAAGCTTAAACAATAACTGGCTCCTAGAACAAAATGGGGAAAAAAAAACAAAAGCTTCAACTATCACATACCTCGCTGGCTCAACACAATCTATCTCCTGAAAACATGAAATAAAATAGTGTGAGATGAAATCTCAGTAAGTCCTGTGTATGCACATAGTGTTTCAAACAGTTCGTGTATGCATAGTGGAAAACATTTGCAGAAATATTTGGCAAGTCAAAAATATTTTCTTTTCGCAAGGAGTGGGTTTTTCTCATAATCACACTTTATACAAAACAAATCATCCACTCGAATAAACAGTCATGTCACCACACGTTGGGCTCCATGAGGACAAGGCACCACACTTTGTGCACCTTGCCAGGACCAGATTACAACACGTTAGGCGTTCTGATCAGGGTAAGTGTACAGCTCACCGGGTGAGATACTCCTCCTTCTCTACACCCAACAAAACCATCCGAGTGTCCATGCCGGAAAAATAAATAATACCTTACTAGGTACAAATGCTAGCTCGAACCGGCCTGACCAACCAATACTGTCGCCTTTTCAAGCCGAGCTTATCTTCTGGAGGTGGCCCCCTGCCAGATGACTTACTCTAGACCTCCAAGACTAGTATTGTTAGCCTACCCTTATTGAGTACTCAACGAACATATCCATCAATTCCTGATTCAAAATTTCCATACCTTGGCTGTGTACAACGTAGTTTTCTTTAAAAGAGTTTTCTAAAAATTTAGAAGAAAGAATAGTTTTCTTGATAAAATCATTAGTTTAACAAAACCGTTTAAAGAATAAATATCCATATCTACAACCCAAGCGAACATAGTTTAACAATATCTTCACAAAGCTTTACAACATAGACTTGCCATCACAACATTTAACAAAAGAGTTTATGCAAGGACTTACTTTATATGCCTCAGACAAATGAGATAAAATCATTGCTTGTTTTTCTCAAATATCTTCCTGATCTAGAACCACATATTATCATGATCAGGGTCTCAATCATTTCAAACATGCTCTAAACTCATTTATTCCCATAACAATTCACAATCCTCTATCTAACTCCAAATAAATTATCCAATCCCCAAAGTTCATATACTATGACCATATATTCATCAAAGACATGAATATTATATCAAAAAGGCTTGACTTGACCATCACAACTCATATCTATCATTACAACAGTAAAATATAGCATTGCTATGCATCGAATATGCTTAATTAATTACTCGTCTCAAAATACCCATTCATCATGCTAATGGACATCATCAACAATATTAAACCTTAATTTTAGCATTAAGGGTAAGGATTCCCTTACCATGCAATAACCGGGTTAACAAGATCTCGATGCTCCTATGGTGTTCGTCCCGAGTTCGTTTGAGTTGAAGGGAAAAGCTGTCTTCTTTCCTTCCTTTTGACCAAAAGCAGGTAAAAAGGATGCAATTAGCCTTTAGATGGCGTGATTTAAGGGAAGAAAAGGAGAAGAATTGATGAAAGAAAGGAATAAAAGGTTAAGATGGTTTTTGCTTACCTTAAAGTGTGATCGGTTTCTTGCTCGGGATTGTTCTTGTGATTTTCGAAAATTGTAGGGAGATTCTTGCTGGAATTTTCATGTAGAATGGAGAGAGTAGTCAGCTACTGTGATTTAGGGTTAGAGAAGATTGGTTTAGGGTTAGATGGTTGTGTTAAGAAAGACTCCTAATGGCTTTATGTTTCGTGGACAGCAAGGCTGAAAATTGCAACTTGCTGCGCACTTTGTTACTGCCGAATTTGGGAGGGTTTATGAGGAGAATGTATTCTGCAATTGCTCCTTACGCTAGCTGAAATATTTCTCAAGAAAAAGGCTGCGTTCGTTCAGATTTTTTGGCTAAAACAAGGAAGAGTTTGAGTAGGTTTTGAGAACTAAAATTCTGTCCAAGAATGGCTCATGTGCTGTGCGAAAATCACTGAACCAGAGGGTAGAAATTCTGGACTATTTTAGCTGTTGTTCTGCCACGATTTACAGAGAAATGGCGAGGGTTTTAGGTGCTAAAAGTTGGCTTAATCAGCTGAGGATTTTGGTAGGTTGGGTGTGCAGAATTTTCGTTTGAGTTGGAGTGCAAGCTGGTCAAAATTTCTTGTGCAAGGCTAGCCGAAATTCTGGTTCTTAAGCTGGCCAAATTTCTGGAATTTTAGTGAGTAAAATCTTCTTTTTGGTGTGGCTAGGGTAATCTGAATTGATGAGGAGTATTCTAGATGTTTTGAGTTAGGATTTGAAGAGTTGGACTGCACTTAGGAGTGCTAGAATTTCGTACAGCTTGTGCTTGCACAAGGTTGTCGAAATTCTGCTAGTAAAAGGAAGTAAAACCTAGTTGAAGTAGGATTGAAATAAAATATGATTTGTTAAAGGATTTTGAATAAGATTTCCTAGTGTTGGAAGAGTTTGAGTTGGGCTAAAACTCCTTCAAAAAGTGGCGACACCTAGCTGGAAAATTTTCCAGATTTTTAGCTAAGGTTTTTGGTTCAAAATCCACAAGGTATCCAACTAGAAAAATATCACTCTAATTCCAACTATCCGTTACAAAATCTAGTAAGTTAAAATCAAGTTAGAATTTAGTTATTCAGCTAGGGTTTTTTGGAAATCAAAGAGAACAAAAGCTGAAAATAACAATAAACTTTATTCACATAAAAAATCCTTGAATTTAGGAGATAAATATAGAGACTTATTTTCTTAGAAAAATGGCGCTGAAAATTCACTAGGATGGCTAGGGTCTTTTCGGCCAAAACATGGAGAAGTCTAGGAAAAAGAATTTTCAAAAAGAAAACAAAGATTCGCAAGAGGTAAGATTCGAATTCGGGTCACCAAAGGAAATCACCAACCTCTCCGCTATTCCAAACCAACTCCAATGCTAATATTTCTCTAAGAAATTATTTCCACCCTAATTTTCATCCTTCCATCTCCTTGACTAAACTTCACTTAACCAACTCTTAGACAACACAATTATTTCACACCAAATAAATCAAATGCAAAAGCAACTTTGAAAATCACATGCACCCATGCAAGAATAATTTTAAGATAATACGTGAAATGTGAAATGCTACGCAATGCATGACCTTTTTCCCCATAGTCAAAGGTGATTTTGGGTGGGGTATTACATCCCCTCCCCCTTAAGAGAATTTTGTCCCAAAATTCAGAGGCGTTACCCTTAGAGGATATCCAGATACTTCCGCCTTAACCATTCCTCCACTTCCCATGTTGCATCTTGTGCTCCATGATGATCCCAAAGTACTTTCACCATAGGTATCTACTTGTTTTGAAGGGTCTTGGTACTTCGCTCCAAGATCTTGGCTGGTCTCTCCACATAACTCAGATTCGATTGCAGCTCCAATGGTTCCTTATTGAGTACATGACTCGGATTGGGGTTGTACTTCTTCTACTAAGATACATGGAAAACATCATGCATCCCATCTAGGCCATTAGGTAAATCCAATCTGTAGGAAACTGGCCCAATTTTCTCTAATATCAATAACGGTCCTAAATACCTAGGACTTAACTTCCCTCCTCTCGGATGCCTCAGGATTCCCCTACTAGGAGTCAACTTCAAGAATGCGCAATCACCCACTAGGAACTCCAATTCCCTTCTTCTAGAATCTGCATAGCTTTTCTGTTGGCTTTGTGCTACCCTTAGCCTTCTCAGATAACCTTGACATTGTCCGTCATTTCCTGAATGCATACCTCACCAGTCCTTCTAATGTTCCACTTTTCCGTCCATCCCCAGTATATCGGTACTTGACATTTTCACCCATATAATGTTTCGTACGGCGCCATCCCAATCGATGCCTGATAACTGTTGTTATATGCCAATTCTACATGTGGTAAACACTCGATCCACTTGTCTCCAAAGTCCAAAACACATGCTCGGAGCATGTCCTCTAGTATCTGGATGACTCTCTCAGATTGATTGTCGGTCTACGGATGAGCAGAGGTGATGAATTTTAATGTGGTACCCAAAGACTCTTGAAACTTGCTCTAGAATCTTGAAGTGAACCTAGGGTCCCTATCCGACACAATGCTTGACGGTACACCATGCAACCTTACAATTTCCCGGGTATACGTCTGAGCTAATTTTTCCATCGAGTCCCTTATGTTAACTGGTATAAAATGTGTTGTCTTGGTCAGTCGGTCCACTACCACCAAAATTGCATCCTTGTGTGACTTGGTCATCGAAAGACCAGTCACAAAATCCATAGTCACCTCCTCCCATTTCCACTTGGGGATCGGTAACGGTTGCAGTAAACCTGTAGACTTCTTATGCTCCACTTTAACCTTTCTGCACGTCAAGCAGGTTGTCACATGTTGAACCACATCTCTTTTCATTCCAGCCCACCAATATTTCTTCTTCAAGTCATGGTACATCTTTTCCTCCCCAGGGGGTATGGTATACTTGCTCTTGTGAGCTTCGGCCAGTATCCTCTTCCTCAAATCTTGGATGTCAGGCACATAAATCCGGTCACAAAAATACAGTACCCCCTTCTCGTTGGTTCAGAAATCTCTTCCTCCCCTCGCGATCTCTTTCTCCTTGAAGGTCTAAAATTCTACACTGTCCTGTTGGGTTGATACAATTTCCTGATCTAGATCAGGTTTCAGGGCCAAGTTGCTCACACAGATCTTCCTCTCTTGAACTTCTGCCTCTTGCTCCAGGATTTCATGGACTGCCAACACCTCTTGCATTGCCAAGTGGGCTATCCTTACTTTTCGACTCAATGCGTCAGCTACCACATTCGTCTTGCCCGGGTAATAATTAATAGGACACTTATATTCCTCCAGAAACTCCATCCACCTACGCTGTCGAAGGTTCAAGTCCTTTCGCGTGAAGATGTACTTCAAACTCTTATGATCAGTGAAGACTTCATATTAGGCGCAGTACAAATAATGTCACCACTTCTTCAAGGCGAATACTATAGCTGCTAGCTCCAAGTCATGCACTGCATAATTAGCTTCATGCGGCTTTAGCTTCCTAGACACATAAGCTATGACTTTCCCTTCCTGCATTAGCACAACTCCTAGACCTTCCTTGGATGCATCCGTATAGAGTGCATAGGACTTGTCAGCCTCGGGTAGGCTCAGTAAGGGTGCTGAAATCAAACTCCTCTTAAGCTCTTGAAAGCTCTTCTCGCACTTCTCACTCCAAGCAAAAACGACATCCTTCTTTAACAGTCGTGTCATCGGTGAAGCCAGAGTAGAAAAATTTTTAATGAAACGCCGATAGTACCAGGCCAATCCAAGAAAACTTCGTATCTCGGTAACGTTCTCCGGTTGTTTCCAATTTGCTACGGCTTCCACCTTGGCAAGGTCCACCTTTATCCCATTCTTGGATATCACATGGCCAAGAAAGGATACCAAGCTTAACCAAAACTCACATTTACTGAACTTGGCGAAAAGCTTGAATTCCCTCAGCTTCTCTAGGACCAACCTTAAGTGCTCCGCGTGATCTTCTGGATTCTTGGAGTAGATTAAGATGTCATCAATGAAGATAACCCCGAACTTGTCTAAATATGATTGAAGACGTGATGCATCAAATTCATGAAAACTGCCGGTGCATTGGTTATAGCGAACGGCATTACCACAAATTCTTAGTGGCTATACCGCGTGTTGAAAGCAGTCTTAGGAATGTCTTCTTCCTTAATCCTCACCTGATAATATCCTTGCCGTAGGTCCAACTTCGAAAAGCAAGCGGCGTCTTGAAGTTGATTGAACAACTCGTCGATCAAGGGAAGAGGGTATTTATTCTTGATCGTTAAGTTGTTCAATCCCCGATAATCAATGCATAGCCTCAGGGTACCATCTTTCTTCCTAACAAACAACACCGGGGCTCCCCATGGCGACGTACTCGGTTGGATGTAGCCTTGTCTCACCAATTCTTCCAATTGCTCCTTTAACTCCTTCAGCTCCATCGGTACCATCCGGTAAGGGGTTCTTGACACCGGTTCTGCTCCGGGAATAAGGTCCATGGTAAACTTAACTTCCCGTTCAGAGGGTAGAAAAGTGAGCTCAGTAGGGAAAACGTCCGGAAAGTCTTTTACCACCTCTGTACTCTCCAGGGTACACTGATCCTTAGGTTTGTTTAGGAAATACGCCAAATATCCCGTACATCCTTTCTTGAGCAACTTCCAGGCCTTAGCTCCAGCAATCAGAAATTTTAGTTCCTTCATTTGTCTGCCGTTAAATTCAATTGCATTCCGACAAGGTTTCACAAATTGCACTGTTTTGATCTTGCAGTCCACACAAGCTCCGTTCTTCAACAACCAGTCCATGCCCAAGATCAGGTCGTAATTGTCTATGGGTAAAATTATGAGGTCGGCCTCCAAAATTTCCTTTCCTACCTCAACTCCACAACTCCCCATTTTCTTACTCGCTTCTACTACCTTTCCCAAGGGTGAGCTTACTACTAGGGTATAGGGTAATTCCTTTCCTTCCCAACCCAGATGTGATGCACATACTTTGCTTACATAAGAGTGTGTAGATCTTGGATCTATCAAAATATTAACAAGATGACCTTGGATAGAAAGCTTACCTTCGATTATGACCGCATCTATTCCGACTTCCCCTCTGTTCAAGGCAAAGACCTTAGCCTTCACCTGAGGCTTCTGGCCTCCCGTTCCAGTTGGTCCAGCAGCAACACCTCTATTGACTCCCATTGGCGGGGTCGGGGCGGTTTGCCTAATCCTTAAAGGTTTAGGGCAGGCATTGCTTAGATGACCTGGGTCTCCACAATTGAAGCACCTCCTTACACTCCAGTTCTCCCAACAATTCCTCTCGGTGCGGCCCTGCTTTCCACAGAGTCGGCAATTCAGGTTGCCTTGCATCGATCCGGCCATAGGCACTTGAGGCTACTTACCCTGATTTCCCCACGGCATAGAGCCCGAGGGTCACTTGTTTCTTGAAGGCCTCATAGGTGGACGATTCGGTTGGAAGGGTCTGTTCACTGGTCGATGCCGATCTTCATTCTCCATCCGGGAAGTTGCGTCCACGGCGACGGTGTATGACATTGGCGGTGATAGGGCCAATGCCTTTCTCAAATCGGGCCTCAGCCCTTTCACGAACTGTTGGGTGCGCTTCTGCTCCGTGTTGACCAAGCACTTGCAATACTTGGACAACTGCGTGAACCGAGCTGCATACTGAGCAACAGACATGCCTCCCTGCTTGAGGGTTTGGAACTCAACCTCCCTCTTCTCAGCTACCCATCGAGGAATGTACTCAGCACGGAAAGCTTCCGTAAAATCGTCCCATGTCACTCCGTACTCGCTGCCACCATGCCCGAGACGGTCCCCTCAACTGAAAAGTATCAAACTTCACCATCCTCTCTTTTGAGTACTGCAAGGTAGGAAAACTATCCTCCATTTGTTCAATCCACTGCTCGACCTTCTTATCCTGCTCCACCTCCCCTTGGAATGTGGGAGGTTAGAACTTCAATAAACGCTCCAGGGCCTCATCCTCTACCCGCGGTGGTTTCCTAGCTACCTTATCCACCTTCTCTGTTAGGTTCTGCAAGATCGAGGCCATCTTCTCGAAAGCCTGACCCATGGTCACATCTCGTGATCTCTCCGAAGCTAACTCCTGTTCTCATGGCAAGTGCTCTTCTACGTCGGGTGTGGAACGATGCATCTGCTAAAATTCCGGAGTAGAGGACGCACTTTCTGCACAGTTATGCTATGTACGACTGTTCTGCATCTTGGTGCCATCTTTGATCACATCCACTTAAGGTCAAATAATTACCAATGGGAAAAGAGTATGCTCAGGTGCATGATCAGTTAATAGCAATGTTATCCACTCATTTTAAAAGAGAATTTGATGATGTTATACAGAGAGGACCCGATGCTTGGTCCACTGGCTGGGCCTAGCACTAGGTGCATTTTGCTTTTGTGCACTTTCTACTCGATTTTTACTTAAATATGCACATATTTTTCAAAAACACCTTTTACAAGCAAAATGTCAAATATGAAGGAATATGCCTAGTTATTATAGCAAATGTATCTTAAAACAACCTCAAATAATTAGGAAAAGAATAGTGATTTTAACCTCTATCAAAAGTTTTAGTGGCTAAGTTAAAATCTTTAAGTGCATGCTTAAGGTAGTAGATGTAGATAATTTGAGGATCGAACCACTGTAAATCGCTGAATCTATTCTCTTGCATTTACTTTTGTCTTTATGACTAAAATTTCACTATTCATGTTATTAGAAAATACAAGCATCTCTATCTGCATTTGCTGATTTGATTTAACTCATTTATGTTGAAATAAGATCTGGGTGCCAATCTACTATTTGTCTCATTGGACTCAGCACCTAACTCTCATCCTTTGATAGAACTTTGAAAGATCCCTGACTGATTTCAAATCTAGACAGTAAAGTTTTCTAGTTTGAAATTGACCTACTTTTATTTTTTATTTTTTAGTTTAGAAAATCTATGAAAATCGACATTTGTTTTCCATAAACCTTATTTACCCCCTCTAAGATTTATCAATTGGTATCAAAGCATTGGCCTACATTCCTTTTGGCCTAACAGCCTTGTAAGAAAGATCCATATGGTGAACATTTCGTCCCTACCATACGTTGAACGGTCTTCAACAAATAGACTGCTATTGTTCAATGGAAGCAACTATACATTTTGGAAAAATAGAATGAAGATTTATGTATACTCAGTCAATTTTGAGATGTGCAATCTTATTAAAAAAGGACCGTTTGTTCCATTCAAAATTATCGAAGGCAGAAAGGTACCTAAATAGATTGATAATATAACATTGAGGATACTTTGAAAATAACATTGAATTATTAGATAATGAACATATTATGTTATGCCTTTGATACAAATGAATACAACTGGGTCAATGGTTTGATTTAGTTTATGAAATATGGAAGTTACTTGAAGTTACCCATGAGGGGATAAATTAAGTAAAAGAATCAAAGTTAGGACTCTTGGTCTGTGACTATGAGTTGTTCACTATGAAACCAATTGAGAATATAACTGATATGTTCACTAGATTGGCAAACATTATTAACAGATTGAAGGCTTATAGGAAAATTTATTCCCTTGGAGAGCAAAATAGAAAAATACTCGATGATTTGCTAAAAAGCTGGCAGCCTGAGACCTTAGTTGTGGAAGAAGCTAAAGACATGAATAATTCACCAACTAAAGAACTGATTGGAACTCTTTTGACTCATGAAATAAAACTCAAAAAGTATCAAGAACATGATGGTGATGATATAGATAAAGGAGGAACTAACTTAAAAACTGCTAATGGTGAGGCTAATAATGAACAATCCAAAAGTGACTATGGCACTAATTTGGACACCGAAGAATTGGCCATCATTGCTAGAAAATTCAGGAAGATGTCAGAAAAAGTAACTTCAAACGGGGCAAGAAATTTGTGAAAAAGAAAGGACAAACTTCATCCTTCAAACTTCAATATTATGAGTGTAAAAGCATGAAACACTTTGTTGCTCAAGCAAAGCATGAAGAAAAGAAAGGACACTAAGGCCAAGAAAAGAAAATGGTTGATCGGGACTTGGGATCAAGATGAATCTAGAACTGAAGAACATAGTGAATCTGAAGTTGAAACAACCAATATATGTTTTATGGCCATGGGAGAAAAGGTAAATATTACTCCCTGTAATTCTGTATCTGAACTACACGATTCTACTTGTGAAAATTCAGATGATCCAAGTGAGCTTCTTATTGACATGTTCCATGAACTCAAAAAAATGTCTAGAAGAAATAAGGAAATGAAAATAAAAGTCGACTTCTTGTTAGATGACAATGCTAAATTGTTGAGTGAGAACAAAGCTCTACTTGATTCCATTAAATGTTCACATATTGAAAATGATGTTATCTTAACTTCTTTGCATTGTACGTCACTTGAAAATAAAATCCTTTGCAACAAAATAATATCTCTTGAAATTTTGCTTACTGACTTTGATGACATGAAAAAGAAAGTTAATGATCTGTCTACATGCATTGAGAGGTTGACAAGTGGCAAAAACAATCTAGATAAATTACCTTAAATGTAATGAATGGCTGGAGATAGAAACGGTCTCGGATATAGACATATGAACAAAGCTGGAACTTATGAATCTTGTTTTGTGAACAACCCATACTTCTGCATATATTGTGGTAATAGTGGACACAATGCATCTAAGTGTTATATTAGGAAGAAAGTAGAATCTGAGCTGAAAACAGTGTAGAAAATTCAATGAACAATTACAAATCCCCCCGAGAATCCAAGAAAGAATGGGTACCAAAAGTTACTCTTCCATCTTACATATAAGTACATTCACCACATAAGCTGAGCTTTACAAAGTGATTTTTAGATAGTGGATGCTCTAGACACATGGTTGGAAATGCAGCACTAATAGAGGATATTCAAGTTACAAATGATAGATTTGTTACCTCGGGAGACAAGAAAAAGGAAAAAATTATTGGCATAGGTAATGTTGGTAAGGGGTCATCTACAATTATTAAGCAAGTGTTGTTGATTGATGGACTGAAGTATAATTTGCTTAGTATTAGCTAATTATGTAACAGTGGCTGTAAGGTTAAATTTGAAAAAGATTTATGCATCATTATTGATAATTCCAGTGATAGAAATCATCTTCATTGCAAATCGCATTGTAAATGTCTATGTATTATATCTTGATGATCTTATTGCTTATAATATAAAATGTTTTTCCATGAATGATGATGATGGTTACCTTTGGCATAGAAGGCTAGGCCATCTATTGATTGATCTGTTGAATAGATTGTTTTCAAAAGAGTTTGTTAGAAGACTACCCAAAAGGAAATTTGATAAACACCGATTGCGTGGTGCTTGCCAATATGGAAAACAAACAAAGACATTTTTTAAACCCAAGAAAATGATTTCAATGACAAAACCTCTTGAACTTCTTCATATGGATTTATTTGGACCATGAGGACCGGTAGCCTTGGTGGTAAGAGATATACTTATGTATTAGTAGATGATTTTTCGAGATTCACTTGGACATGTTTCTTGCCCAAAAAGATAAGGCATTTCCTGAATTTTCAAAACTGCTCAAACGTGTTCAAAATTCTCTTGGGAGCAAACTGATTTCAATTAGAAATGACAATGAGAGAGAATTTTGCAATTATGAGTTTACAAAATTTTGTAATGAGACTAGTATCTTTCATAACTTTTCAACTGCAAAAACTCCTTAATAAAATGGGGTGGTTGAGAGAAAAAATAGGACCTTGCAAGAAATGGCAAGATCTATGCTATGTGAAAATTCCCTTTCAAAATATTTCTGGGTGGAAACTGTAAATACAACATGCTATATTGTAAACAGAGTTTTGCTAAGGCCTTTTCTTAGGAAAACACCCTTTGAACTTGTATTTGACAAAGTCCCATCCATTTCATATTTCAAAGTTTTTGGATGCAAATTTTTTGTTCTCAATACTCAAGACAATCTTGGAAAATTCGACAGCAAATCAAATGAGGCTATATTTCTTGGATACTCTTCCAATAAAAAGATATATGAGTCTACAATAAAACAAATCTATGTATGGAAGAATCTATACATGTTGTATTTTATGAATCTAACATATATTCCTCTAGAAGAGATGATGATGATATGGGTACTTCAAAAGAAAATATCATTGAACAACACAAGGCTCCATCGCTTGACAACCATGCTAAGAAAGAAGAATTGGAAGAATAGCTAGCTAAGGCTAGTGAGTAAAAAGCTGGAGATCAAGTTGATCAAAGTCTACCAAAAGAATGGATATACAAACTTGGACATCCAAAAGAACAAATTATTGGATATTCGAGCTGTGGTGTGAAAACCATATGGTACTTTATTGATAATCTTGGCTTACTTTCAAGTATTGAACCTGATTGCATTAATGTGGCCTAATTACATTGATGTGGCCTTAAGTGATGATTTTTGGATTATGGTCGTGCAAGAAGAATTAAATCAATTCGAGAGAAATCATGTTTGGAAACTTTTTCTTAGACCACTTTATCATCCCATGATTAGCACAAAGTGGGTAGTCAGAAATAAACTTGATGAGCATGGTGTTGTTATTAGAAACAAAACTAGACTTGTTGCAGAATGATTCAATCAAGAATAGAGCATTAATTATTATTAGACTTTCATAGCCGTTGTTAGACTAAAATCCATTAGAATGTTGCTTGCTTTTGCATCTTTTAAAGGTTTCATATTCTATCAAACAGATGTTAAAAGTGCTTTTCTAAATGGTTTTATTGAAGAAAAAGTATATGTGGAGCAACCTTCTGGTTTTACTCATGAACATTTGCCAAATCATGTCTTCAAACTTTTTAAAGCTCTTTATGGTTTAAAACAAGCTCCTTGTGCCTAGTATGAAAGACTTAGTGATTTTCTCCTTTCTAAAGGTTTTTTAAAAGGTGTTATTCACACGGCATTGTACATCAAAGCTGAAAAATCTGATGATCTCCTGATTATTCAAATATATGTTGATGACATTATTTTTGGAGTTACTAATAAATATTTATACAAGAAATTTGCTAAGACCATGCAGTAAGAATTTAAGATGAGCATGATGGAAGAACTCAACTTTTTTCTTCGACTACAAATTAAGCAAACCAAGGATAAAATCTTCCTAAATCAAGCCAAGTAAGCAAAAGAATTACTCAAAAGGCTCGGAACGAGTAAAGTAAAAGAAATCAGTACAACTATGATCACTTCACTAAAGCTTGACAAAGATAAAAAGGGTAAAAATGTAGATCAATCAAAATATCGAGGTATGATCGGAAGTCCTCTATATCTCACTGCTAGCCATCCTAATATCATGTTCTTGGTTTGCCTTTGTGCAAGATTCCAATCTTATCCCAAAGAGTCATATTTGTGCACTGTAAAACATAATTTTAGATACTTGATTAGAACATGTGATTATGGATTATGGTATCCTCGAACTAACACTTTTAATCTTATAGGAAATACGGATGCAGATTATGTAGAATGTAAAGTTGAAAGAAAAGGTTCAAATGGACATTATCAATTTCTTGAATATTCAATAGTTTCTTGCTACAGCAAAGAACAAGCCTGTGTATCTCTCTTAACAACCGAAGCTGAAAATATAGCTGCAAGAAGCTGTTGTGCTTAAATCTTATAGATGAAACATACTTTGCTCAATTTTGGCCTTGACATTAAGTGTGTCCCCATTCTATGTGACAACACTAATGCTATAAATTTAACTAAAAACCCTATTCAACACTCAAGAACTAAGTATATTGAGATTAAACATTAATTTATTCGAGATCATGTGCTTAAGGGTGACATTTGTATTGAATATATTTCTACTAATGATCAACTTGTAGATATTTTCACCAAACCATTACCTGAAGATAGATTCAATCATCTAGGGAGAGGCATGGGAATTACCTGTTTATGAATTAACATTTTTTTGGAGTAAACTGTTTGTTCTTGTAGGATGCTGATAAAGTCAGATTTTGGATGAAGATGTTGGATGCTGAAATCAAAATATGTGAATCCAAAATTAAATCTCACTAGAATCTTCTCTCAAATCAAAATACCCATTGACAAAATTAGATAGGCATTTTAGACTGGGTTTCAGGTAAAAAATTGCGGCATCTTATTGCCAAGTATAATCCACGTTTGGATGGACAAGTCGAATGAACAATATCTGTGCCCAAACCTTTCAAAATTTTTAAACTTTGAATATCCATGCTTTTTTTAATGAGGCACAAATACTCCCCCTCTCTCTATCAAAATATCTTCTCAAATATCTAAAAAATCACTTTTTTCAATGTACTTGATTTACTTATCTACTCAATATCTCGTAAAGCCTAAAGATTTTCAAACTCACTTTAAATCGTCTTCTATTTTTCAAAATCTGAAACTGTCCTCTCTTTCTATTCCATCTGCATATCAGTCTCACTACAAACCAAAATAACGAAACCCTTGAAATCTCGTCTACCATGGGTAAAACTTTAAAAACAAGCAAGGCAACCAAACCAATGGGAAAAAAGACCAAGAAGAGTTCAACAGTGGGAAAGAAATTCTGCGTTCCTACTCAAGCAGCTATAAATAAAAAGGACAAGAAGGTGGTAGTCAATGAACCCACATCTCATATTGCTTCATCGGAGCATCTACACGAGGAGGAAACGGCTGATACTCAGGTACCTTGATTTGTTAACTCAAAATGTGAAACTAATTATAATGATTAGGTATCTAGGAATAGAACAATCATTGTTGGTTACCAGGTTGATGCAAATGCATGTTTAAACTTCCCAAATATTCTGAGATTGTTTGAATCAATTGGTTGGAGAGCTCTGCTATCTGTGAATAAGAAACTATACACACCATTAGTCTGGGAATTTTATTCAAACCTAAAAAGAGGGGAGGGAGGGGGGGGGGGACTTGAGAAAACAGGGGATTGGTTTCTGGTGTAGTAGTATACCTCACGGGTTGCAGTATAAATTTTGAATTCGACCACTGATTACTAAACAGAAACTTTGATGTGCGGGATGGAGAAGTGTAGTTCTTCAAGATGAACAAACTATATGAGAACTCTAATTTGTTTGATTAAATGATGTTTGAGTGCAAGTTCACTGGTAGGAGAAGTTTTAAAAACTAAAGTGAATGCAATACCAAGTGGCTGAATGGTATGGGGACACTGCTTCAACACATGGTTTCAACAATGGTCATTCCCAGTTTTGGGCAGAAAACCTCAGTAAGCAATATATAGATGGTGGTGATGAAGGTGTTATCCGAAGGCAGGCCTATGAATTTCAGATTTTTGGATATAAGGTTAATGACTCAGTCCCAGAATACCACCAATTACCTATTGGAAATCTTGTGACAAAGCTATTCAGACATTTCAATATAGACGTAAGTGTGGTTGTCGCTGAGCAATCCAAGGTAAATGTCTACAGCAAGGACTCATTTGAAAAGATGGGATTTATTCAGATGGATAATCAGTGGATTTTGTTGAAGGATGCTACAGATGAGAAAAAAGAGAAACTACCCAAGGTTAAGACTGAAGGCAAGATACCTGCCTCTGCTACCACGATTAGAACAAAAAGGAAAGATGAAAGTTAAAAGGAATCATCCAACATGGCCAGGCAAAAGACTAAAGGAAGTAAGCTAACCCAAAGCATTTTGGATGCTTTAATTCTCTTAGTTGCCAAAGTGGAATGACTGAGTACAGAAATGAAAACTAAATTGCAGATTTTGGGAAATCGCCTGACAAATGTGGAACAGAAGCAGGTCCAACATTGCAGCCATCTCTAAAGAGTAGATTCCTCAACAGGAGCAAAAACTAGAAACCGATTTCCCTTCATCGGATAACAACACTGATGTTGATTCCACTGAAATTCTGCTTACTAAACCTATTGTAGAACCTCTTGTTGCCAAAACTACTAAAACCATTGTTGCCTTAATTCCTCCTAAGCAAACCTGTTGTTGCTGGTAGCTCCTCTAGCCGTCGACAGAAGCATGTTGTGGTTAAGAGAAAATCTAGTAGACTTGCTGGGCAACACAAGAAGAGTGGCACTGGTGATAAGCCTGAAACTATGATCATTCAGTGTCACATGGCCATTTCTACAAACAAGCATGGTGTGGAAACCATGAAGAAAATTGGCTAACCAACTTTTATATTCTGCTAAACATTTTTTTTATTTTTGTTGCACTTGTTTATTTATTTATTTTTTTGCACTCTGTTGAACCATATTCTATTGCACTCTTCTATAATAGGCTACTTTTATTTTATCTGTCTCTCTCGCTTCTCTTTTTTTTTTTTTTTTTTACTGATGCCAAAAGGAGGAAAAATAGATACATAGGATTGTGAAGAGTTTGTGGATGCAAGTAGATTGTGAAAAGTTTGTGGAAGCAAGTATTCTGTGATGTCAGTCGATAATAGACTAGTTATGTTGTG
Source organism: Voacanga thouarsii (assembly GCA_026120185.1). Classification (NCBI taxonomy): domain Eukaryota; kingdom Viridiplantae; phylum Streptophyta; class Magnoliopsida; order Gentianales; family Apocynaceae; genus Voacanga; species Voacanga thouarsii. The sequence continues at coordinate 705,455 of JANUWF010001502.1, forward strand.
ATGACTAAATTAAGACAAAATTATGTGTTGTGGGCTAAATCGATTATTGGATTTTGATGTTGATCACTTTTGAGACAGGACTGTGTAGAATGTCATATAATGTGTTGGAAGTGTATGTTTTATACAGAAGTTGGGATTATTCTGTGACACAAAAATCTTTTGGATTATTTTGAGACTCTGTATGAACCATGCACAACCATAGGGGGAATAATCCCACATCCAAAATTCTCAGTCCAAAACATGATTTCACAAAGGTTGAACTTTTGCTTTTTGGACGCACTCTTTAGACGTCCAAAATCACAAAACCAATTTTATATGATAATACATAATGTTGTTCTTCTATCTACTGGTCATATGCATATAGAAAGGGGGAGTAATAATATGTATTTTCTATCCTCTACATCTCCATATGCACACATGTATATATCATTATGTTAAATATTTGTGCTAACGTATTTTATATCTAATGGCCATTTCTTGGCTACTTGCTTATGAAATAGATCTTTTATAAATGGAAGAAAGAAGGATACAGAAGTTGGTTGGGTCATAGGCTCATTGGGAGGATGTTGCAAAGCCTCCCAAAGCTTGCTAAGTGGAAAAAGACAAAAATGGTTGGTGGTTCAATGGTTTAGTTCATAGGTTATTTGGTCTTTTTGTTTTTTTTTTATTTTATTTTTCTTATATTTTCTGTTCTTTTGGGGCCCATATCACACGAAGTTATTTTTCTTGCAATAATTTATTTATTGTGATAAATAATTTTGCATGAAAATGATTAGTAAAGGGGAACCACCTTAGGATTAAATAAGATCATTTTAATTTTAGTATTATTATGACGTTTAATCCATTATTTGATCAATAAAAATTAAATGTTAGAAATAGCATGTAATTTTTTTTATTTTTTAGAGCATTTCTATTATATTTAATTTTGTGATCAAATGCACAAAGGTTTTTCAAAAATTAATTTTTCTCTAGATAAAACAATTAAGGAAAAATTTTTAAATTGGAACTACATAATTTAAAATTAAACTCATCGTTTATTCTTCCAACGGTTTTTTATCTTTGACATGAAGAATAATTTTGAATTTAAGTATTTTAAATTTAGTTCCTAGAAAATGGTTTTAACTTAAGTAGTGAAATTAAAAATTCATAATTTATTTTCTTAAAGGGTTTTATCCTTGACATAGAAAATAATAGTTATTTTTTTTGGATTTTCACTAAAGTTAATAAAAAACCAATTAATTTTAAAGAAATGTTTTTTTTCCTAAAAACCTATTTTTCTCAAAAGGTGAAGTGGGAAAGGGGTTTCAACGGCCCCATGGCTTCCATCACAAATTCCTATTCCAATTTGTGGTTTTACTTGCGTCATTCTGAGAATGACCCTCTATATGATTATTTTCACGAGAATCTAGAACTAACAGATGAATTATAATTAAATCCTAGGATAACTGTTAGTGTTGGCAAGCTTATTTTGGAGGCATTAATGATAGATTATCTGCAGGCGGTGAGAGTAGTAGCCATCCTATCAATGGAACTATTTTTGGATCATTACCTATTAAGGAAGTTTAATTTGTGATGGTTATACACTTAACTTAGAAAATTGTTAACCTTCCTATGAAACTGTATCAATTTTTCTAAAAACAAAATTATTCATATTTTTTTATAATAGCTTTAATAGGTTAACCATATCATGGAAATAATATGATGTTTCAAATGTGCATTTTTATATGTGTTTTAAAAAACAAACATTTTTCTGAATGAAGGTTTTTTTTCCAATCAACTAAACTATTTGGTTTTAGTCCTTTGTCCATGATTCTCAAGTAGAATAAGTTAATTGAACCAAACTAAGTGGACTAGAAAACGAATTTGAATATAATACTCACTACCGAGGAGTTCAAGTATGTTCTGACCAACCCCTCTCCTGAAATTGGAGAAGATTCCACGGACCAAGATTGTGAGGCGAAGAAGGCATGGAGGAAAGTTAATGAAATGGCTTGATGCTATATATTGGCTTCCATGTCCAATGTTCTCCAGTCTAAGCACGAGAACTTACCTACTGCGTAAGATATCAATGTTTCGTTGCGCACCATGTTTGCTAACAAAAGCCAGCCCACAACGTAGAAAGCTCTTAGAGCAATTATGAACACTAGGATGGCTGAGAGGGTATCAGTTCGCAAGCATATGCTCTAGATGATTGCCCACTTTTAAGAGGCCAAGATCTTAAGGGCAACAATCAATCTTGAGAGCCAAATTGATATGGTTCTTGAAACTTTTCCAAAATCGTACTATCAGTTTAAGTTAAATTATAACATGAACAAGTTATGTATGTCTTTGCCAGATTTGATAAAGGAACTTCAGGCTATAGAAAAAATGATGAAGCCTAACTCAAAGATTTTGGTTACTCGCTATGGTTCATCTTTTAGAATTAGGCCTAAGCCCAAGAATTTAAAAAATAAGAAGGCCCAGAATAATATAGGGGCCCAGCCTAAGGTATACAAGCTTGGTCCATCTAAACCCAGTGACAAGCCTAAAGGTAAATGTTTCAAATGTGAGGAGAAGGGGCACTTCAAAAATGATTTTCCGGACTTCTTAGCCAAGTCCTCCTCAGGTATTGCTCTTTACTTAGAGTCTATTTTCATGGTTGGACTATCATCCACTTGGATTGTTGATTCTAGGGCCACTGACCATATCTATGACTCTTTGCAGGGGTTCAGCAAGATAAGGCAACTCAGTAGAGGAGAGCATGGACTTAGAGTGGATAACATAGCACAAGTGTGGGCCAAAGTAGTGAGAGACTTAGAGCTTTTATTTGATTGTAATAGGGTTTTAATTTTGAAATATTTTTTATATGTTTCTAATTTTAAATAGAATTCGGTTTCAGTTTCTAAATTGATTAATCCAGGATATTCTATTTCTTTCTATTTTGGTATTTCAATCAGTAAAAATGAAAATGTTTTTTGTTCTAGAAACATGTATAGGAATCTTTTCTATATTAATTCTATTAATTATCAAATAAATAATACTCAGACGGAACCTAATAATAGGAAAAGAAAGGAGGCCACATCAAACAACTATTATTTATGGCACTTGAGATTAGGCATATCAATCCTAATCAGATTCAGAGGTTAATCTAGAATGGGTCTTTGAACTCATTAGAATTGGAGACCTTAAGGGTAAAATGACCGAAAGGTCCTTTACTTAAAAAGCATAAAGGGCTAAGGAAATATTAGAACTCGTTCATAGTGATATTTGTAATCCTATGACTTCACCAGCTAAAGGAGGTTATAATTACTTTATCATGTTCACAGATGATCATTCACATTTTAGTTATGCTTACTTGATAAGGTACAAGTCTGGTTCTTTTGATATATTTAAGGAGTTTAAGGCTGAGATGGAGCACCAAACAGGTAAACTAATAAAAAAACTAAGATTTGATCATGGTGGAGAATTTCTCCTTTGTGAATTCAAGAACAACTTGGCACATCAGGTCATAGTATCTCAACTAACTACACCTGGGACTTCCCAGTAGAATAGAGTGGCTGAGAGAAGAAATAGAACTTTGATGCAAATGGTTAGGAGCATGATGAGCCATGCAAGTCTTCCCTTTTTTTTTTTTTTTTTTTTTTTTTTTGGATATGCTCTGAAAACAGCAACATATATTCTGAAGTTGGTGCCTTCCAAGTCAATGCCTAAGATACTTTATGAGATATGGACTGGACGAAAGTCTAGTATGAATCATCTAAGTTTGGGGTTGTCTAACTTATGTACTGCCTAAAAGAAGTAAGCTATACCCAAGATCAGAATTGTGGTATTTGTAGGGTATCTAAAAGGATCAATGGGTGGATATTTTTATCATCTCCAAGTGCAAAAGGTACTTATAAGTACTCATACTAGCTATTTAGAATATGAACAAAGCGTATCCACTAAGGTTTTGAGTAATGTGGAATTGGAAGAGAAATTGATTGACACTTCAACTTCTAGTACCCCGATTGAGGAACCAAAAGAGACCCAACCAGATGTTCCCATACAGACTGAGCCGTGTCGGAATGGGAGGATATCTAGGGTTCTTGAGAGATGGAGTTGAGAGCCTTTTGAAGTCGTCTTCGACCAATAATAATAAGATCCCGCTAGATACCATGAAGCCATTGTTGATGTTGATCCGGATAAATGGCAAACCGCAATTGATGCTGATATTGAGTTTATGTATCTTAATTAAGTTTGGAATCTTGTCACTACACCTGAAGGGATTAAACCCATAAGGTGTAAGTGGATATACAAGAGAAAAAGAGGTGTGGATGGAAAAGTAGAAACCTTTAAAGCCAAGTTGGTCGCAAAAGGTTATACTCAGAAAGAATAGATCAATTATGAGGATACATTTTCACCTGTTGCCATGCTTAAGTCTATACACATTTTCTTGGCCATCATATGTCACAATGACTATAAAATATGGCAAATGGATATCAAGTCAGCCTTTCTTAATGGTTATCTTAGTGAAGACATCTATATATATCCCAACCTAAAGGTTTTATTACAAAAGGCCAAGAACATATAGTCTGCAAGCTTAAGAAGTCCATTTATAGAATTAAGCAAGCATCATGAGCATAAAACATGCATTTTGATGAGATTGTAAAGTCTTATGGGTTCATACAAAACGTGAATGAACCATATGTGTATAGAAAGTCAGATGTAAACAATATGTCCTTTATAGTACTTTATGTAGATGACATCCTACTCATTGGAAATGATGTAGGGATATTGTCATCTATAAAGGTTTGGCTATCAAGTCAATTTAGCATGAAGGATATAGAAGAAGCTAGCTGCATTCTTAGTATTAATCTTCTTAGAGATAGAAAGCAAAGAATGTTAGTCTTATCGCAATCTGCTTATATTGATAAGATATTGGTTGGATTTAGCATGGATCAATGCAAATGTGTAATCATACCTTTTAGGCACGAATTGACCTTATCTTCTAAGTAGTATCCTAAAACACAAGAAGAAAATGAGAGGACAAGTAGGATATCCTAGGCTTCGGCAGTAGGAAGTCTTATGTATGACATGCTTTATACTAGGTTGGATATCAGCTTTGTAGTAGGCATGGTTAGCAGATATCAATCAAACCTTGGGCAAAAACATTGGTAAGCTATAAAGAATATACTCAAGTACGTAAAGGGAACGACGGATTAGATACTAGTTTACAGAGCCGATGACTTAGTTCTTGCCGGTTACACAAACTCATATTTCCAAGCAGATAAGGATGAAAGAAAATCTACTAGTGGATATGTCTTTACCTTGTCTGGAGGGGCTATTTCATGGAGGAATGTCAAGTAATCTTACATGAATAATTCTACCATGGAAGTTGAGTATGTGGCATTTTCAGAAGCTTCTAAAGAAGCGGTTTAGCTCCGAAAGTTCCTCACAGAACTTAGAGTAGTGCCACATATGGACAAGCCCATAACAATATATTATGACAATTCTAGAGCTGTGTCATAATGTAAGGAGCCAAGAAACCATAAGAAGGGCAAGCACATTGAAAGGAAGTATTATTTGATCCGGGAGTTCATCCAGGACTAGGAGATAGTGGTTGATCAAATTTCCTTAGCAAACAATTTGGCGAACCCATTTACTAAGCCTTTAACGGAGAAGGCGTTCAAAAGACACTTGGACGTCATAGGGGTAGGTGCATATAGACTATCATAGTCTATTTAGTGCAAGTAGGATATTGTTGGAATATATGCCCAAAATGTGCTATGTATTTCTGTATTTTGAAAATTAATAAAAGTTTCATTCATTAACAGTTGTTTAATTATATATATTCGCACATTAAAGGTCTAAGTATATTAGTAAGCAATCTATATGATTGAGTCGTAATTTTACAATAATGTGTAGATTATGGGCTACGAATACATAAGTGAAAAAAATTATTCTTGATCGATTAATAAAGCTGGATACTTTATCAAAGTTTAGATCATTACATTATGGTTTCTAAATGGGGAATGGTTTACCTTTAACCAGTGAGTAGTCCAGTCACACCAATAGTATAAGTGTATTTGAAATATGTAGAATTGGACCACACGATAATAATTTTTATCAGAGTATTAAAATAAATAAATACTAGTTTATCGCAACTACTCGAATACCCTAGGACTTGAGTATAAGTTTGTGATTTGGTGAAGTTGGACTTGTACACTTTGATGTATGTTGATTGAAGTCTTATCGCAAGGCCAATAATCTTGTACCATAGGTATATGACTCTAATTAACTAAGACGGATTTATACAATAAAGTTTCTATACTTCATTACATGAAGAAATTACCCCCTTGTGATTGTCTGGGATAATCTAATAATTCAGGTTCTTGGGAAACATGACTAAGTATGTATACTTTTGGGTAACTCCCTGTGCTAAGTGAATACCTACTAGAAGTCGTAGATTATTAGACTTGTTATTAAATGATGGTAGATGTCATTGAGAAATGTGTTAGTACTATTTTCCTATCTCAATAACGGGTATTACATAGAGGGGTATTTTTATCATTACACCTGTAGGTCAGAGACACTGCACTTACAATATTATTTTCAGACAATATTTCCATATAGTGATAAATGGAATATTGAAAATGATTAAAATACAACTATTTGTTAGCATGGGTATTTTGGTCATTTTAGTGGCCAAGAATAATACGTCTTTTGGTTTCCAATGTAGTTCAAATAACCTTAGTAAATTTATTTACTATATGGGCTTATTGACTGAATTTATTATTGGAAGAATTATTCTAGGAGTCTAATTTTTTATTATTTGAGCTAGAATAATTAATTGGTTTATTAATTAATTGTCTTAGGTAATTTTATATTGGGCCCAAGTAGTTTAATTAATTAATAAAAGAGATAATTTAATTAATTAGTTTATTAATTAATTATCTTGAATAACTTTTTAATTAGGCCCAAGTACATTAATTAATTAATAAGGGAGCTATTTAATTAGTCATTGGACTAATTAATATCACATGGTCTATCAGGGTTTTGATGCAATTGTCATGTACAAAAGAAAGAAAAATGGAAATAGGAAATTAAAGGAAAAAGAAATTTGGTGGCTATTTTGGAAAAAAAAAAAAAGGAAGGCTATTGTTGCTCAATAAAATGTAGCAATTGCATGGGTTTTATATAGTTGACTGAAATTCCACAATGCTGGACTTTATCGTTGGTTTTCCAGAATAGTTTTTTTTTTTTCATGGAGAAATAAAAGAAGCTACCAATTTTCTTGGATTTTAATTCTCCTTCGATTTTCCTTAGCGTTTAGGTCTTCTATTTTTGTTCTAATTTTATTCACCCTAATTCTACTTCCATCGGTAGAGGTCCATAGCAGTTAGAGAATACTTTGAAAGGTCAAGAGCTTGCAAACATGATAAGTGTTTAATACTAAGGAGCTGACGGTTAGCTGGTTTCCCTACAGAACAAGTAGACATTCCTATTCAACAAGAGCTGTCAAACCCAAATCCAACTTCGGTTATTAAATTTAATTGCCCTAGAAGTATGTATTCCTAGACTTTGGCTTGAAAAAAATTTAATTTGTTATCTTCTGTTGCGTATTTATTTTTCCCGCGATTCTTCAACTCTACAAATCAAATTCAAATATAGCATAGTATATACCAATTTAAGCTCAAACATCTCAACAATTCAATTTGATCAATATTTTCTCAAAATACAACTGGTAAACACAGCATCAAGTGCAACTCAACACAGACAACTGAATTCAAATTCTCAAACTTCACCAGTTAATCAATCAAAGTAACCAAACAAACTCAACAAATCAATTCAGCCAACTCAACCAACTCAACTGCAATATAATTCTATCAATCAGATATAGCTCAATACAAATTCAACTAAGCAGAATAGCAGAAAGAAGATGACAACCTATTTCTCAAATGTCAGAAGAAACAAAATAGCTCACAAATCACTAAATTCCAAGCAACACAAGAACCTTAATAAATCCCAATTTACTTCAACTACTCGACATTCAAAGCAAGACCAAGATTTTCGAGGTTAGAGACCACTAAAATAGCTCAATTTTTCCCCCCAAGTTCTCTAGTTGTTTGTTGATGGCTACGATCCCAATATGATGGAAACTTAGTCAAGCTCTGATTTTCTTCAATGAACTACTTCAAAAAGTTAAAGGGATTATTACGCAAGGTTTCTGTTATAAAACCTCAAAGAAATGAAGTGAAAAAAGTGGATGCAAAAGGGGGGTTTGCTATGAAATATTGAGGAAGAGGGAAACTATTCAAAATCTTTTGAGATAGTGAAAGGATTTGAATTTCACTGGAAAGATGGTTGTATGGAACAATTTAAGCAATAGGTGAAGCACAAAAATGAAAGGCGATGAGGAATTAAAGTGGAAGAGGTACGCCATCGAAGGGTTTTTTGAAAAAATGGGGAAATGGAAGAAAGAGATCTGTTTTATTTTTCTAAGATTTGCAGGTGAATGATACCATGGAGATTGATCACGTTACCATCGAAGTTCTGTACTGAGAAATCTTGAAATAAAATGATGTTGATAGGATTATACAGCTTATGCATGTAGCCATGGAGAGTGAACTCCACAGTGCCGTGTAAATTTTTAAGCACTATAAATTTTTAAACTAAATGACAATGTTTTCGTCCAAATAGATGCATGGCGACATCATGCATAACTAGTAACTCTCAAGATTTCCAATTTTTTCCAATGTTTTAAAAGCCACGACGTTGTGGACTATGATAGCCACTACGCTATGTACTTCTAGAAAATGCAAAACATGTGTGTGTGTGTGTGTGTGTGTGTGTGTGTGTATAATTAAATAAAGAAAATAAAGCCTCAAATAAACACTAAGCTCATAGATAATTGAAATAACATAAGATGAATAAAACAAGACATAAATACAAAAATAAAACTAGACATAACAAAAATAAAACTAAACAAAACCAAATAAAAATAAACATTATTTAGGCGTATGAGCATCGTAAAGAAGAAATCAAGGTTTTCCATATTCATTAAGTGGATTGCCTTCAGTATTTCCTAGCATTGTTCCCATTTATCTTTCAGAAAGTATCTTAGCAAGCTGTTTAATTTGATTCTCTAGATTGTGGATAGAGGCTTATTGATTTCTCATGGACACTTCTACAACTTAGAAATATGTATCTGTGGAAATATCCAATTTAGCAACTAGATCCTCCAAAAATGATTTAGGTTGTGCTTGTAGAAGTGGTAGAGGTGGAGCATGGTATGGCATAGGAGCTTGATGTCTTGGAGCAAAGTTTGCTTGTACACCTTGAGACCACACTTAATTTTATCTTTGAGTACTTCAAGAAAATTTTGGATGATTGTTCCAACTTAAGCTGTAGGTGTTACCAAAAAAAGCATTATCTTATCGTGCATTCTCCAAATAATTCACATGATCAACTTTTTCATTTTCAATTCCTATTCCTTGGCAGTCGTGACTAAGATGTCCTTCTCTACAAAAGTCATAGCTCATAACTTGGGATTGAGAGTTTGCATTCATCTTATTTACTTTTCTTGTGAGTGCCTCCAATTTTACCTCTAATAAAGCCGTAGTATAAATGATGTGTTTAAATTTGGGTATTGAAATCATATAAAAATAAGCACATTCCCAATCAAGTGTAAATTAAAACGTTAATCCCAAATTACACATATGAACAAGCATACTTAGGATGGCATAGGATTTAAAACGAGTGTCGATCTTCAACAAACAAGTATGCCTTAATCACTTTTCTTTCATTATTTAATCGACTCAATAAAGTGAAAAAGAATAAAAAGGAAAATAAAATAAAATAAAAGAATATATGCATGTCAAGGATGGAGAATTGTGTAACTCAAACCATTATTTTGACAAACATGACTTTACAGTACCTAACCATTATTATAACTAATCATTCTCTTGGCATCATGAAGGATTGAGATAGATTCACTTCATTTTCAATCCATGAAATCACTATCTTTTAGACAAATTAGCATCACATATTCTGTCTCAACTAATTCACCCAAAAGATGCATTAAACATAATCCTTGATTAAATCTCCATATCCTAGCAAACTTAAAACATAAAATTAACCAATGAATCCATATTCTGGTGAACATCAGTTAACCTCTAATTACCCAATTCTTAATAATTAACCCATTTTTCAAGCAAGTGAAGAGACAACAAATATGAAATTAATGAATTAAAACCGCCATCAACTTCTTTTTTAAGCAAGTTAATAGAAGAAATAACAAATTAATCTCGTAATCAGCATAAGCAATTAAATACCAAGAATAACAATCAATTAATCAAAAGATCAAAGTAACTCTAAAAATCATGAATAGCTAAAACAATGTCAAATTACAATAAAACAATTAATACATCGTTGTTCAATAAAAGAAAACAAAGTTAAAAGAAAGCACTCATAGACAAGCCTCCTTCTTCTTCCTTTGTAGACCCTCTTGTACAATCCTCCTTGATTTGAGTGAAATCCTCTTTGAATTTGAGTGATTTGATGTTTTGATCCGTCAATTCCCCCATTTTTCTTGTGTTTTTCCTCTATTTATAATTCGTCCCTCTAGGGTTTCTGGCCGAATAGAAGTAGGGTAATACTACAACTCTGCAAATTGCCAAAAAAAAAATGCGCATGAAAATAGAGGCACCGTCTCAGTACCAGTGCATAGTTGACGCCGGTTATGTTCTGCCTCTCTACCCGTTCGCCGATTTTTCATGATTTTCGTGCCACTCTTTCCAAATTGCAGCCGGCACTGCCTCTGGGCTTCCAACTGATGCTAGCTGTGTTCTGTTCAACTCTGTTTTGTCGATTTTTTATCACTTTAAAATGCGTGCCAGCAGCACGTGGCTGGTGCAGATTCTTCTGTCCTGGACGGCGCCACCTCTATTCTGTTTAGCGAAGTTTTTGCCTTATTTTACCCCTAAAATTTGAAATAATGCACAAAATATCTTTCCAAGGGTAAAATCTCAAATATAAAGGAATATGACCAATTATTGAACAAAATGTATCACAAAATAGCCTCAAATAACTAGGAAATATATGACTAATTTAGGCCCTATCACATTCCACCACACTTAGCTCTTTACTTGTCCTCAAGAAAAGTATCAAAGACAATTAGAAAAACATAAGTTTTTTTTTTTACAAAATTACTCAATCAATCCAATGTTTTCTTTATTCTAGATAATAGAACATTTGCTACTATATCTTTCATAACAAATGCAAGACTTGTGTAAATGACGAATGACTAGTAGAACCATCCCAACACTTAACATCATCCTCAAACCATTAGAAAGAATTTAGTTCAAAGAAAATATGCATTCCATAAGCTTACTTTTCATACACTCTCTCCACTAATTTGAGACATATCATGATTCTACTTAGGTCAAATAGGACTTTTAAACTTGTAATGTAAGGCTAAAGGGTTTGTAATGTAGCTGTCAAATGCAGGATATGGGAAAATCAAATATCAAAGACGATGAGAGTTTGGAAGAAAAGGATAAACAAAATGTACCAATAGATTCCAGACATTTCTTGCTCTCCTATCACAAAATCAATCAAAAACCCATAACCTTGTATAGCAATCATAGTACAATTCAAGCAAATCTTGCATTCTTTCCATTAATAGTTCTCCACCTCATCAATCATATTACACAAGATCATCAAAATTTTAGCAATTCTTATTCCAACTCAACCACATTCTTCTTGTGCTCTTCTTTTCTTTTTTCTTCTTCTTTTCAAATGCTGTTTTTGTTTATTTCTAAGTTTTTCTTTCAACATTTTCTAGTAGCTTTTTGTTTTTCTCAAAAAAATTTTTCTTCCTCCTTTCTCTTTTCCAACTCAACATATGATGCATCACTAAAAGTAACAAGTCATGACATTTACACAAGCATTTTCGCTCACATTTCTTCTACTTGTACTTTTATCCATCAAGAGCAATCAAAGATTTGGAAGGTAAATCAAACTCTCATAAAGAAGTAATGGACAAAGTATGATAATGGGTTTAAAAAAGAACTTAACAATTTAGGCTCAAAATAGACACTAGGGATAATATAAAATAGGTAGGCTTGAAAACAAACTATCCAAAGAAGACTTATTACCGTCATCCCTAAGTTAAATCATGAATGTCTTTCTTATTTTTCCTCGAGAGGTATTCAAGTAAGTTCTAGAATGTTTAATGAATTTTAGCAGAAAAACAAGTTTAAGAATAATGTAAAGCATTTGATCAAGAACTACTTAGTCCAAGTGCATGCAAAAAGTCATGCATAAGCCACAAATGATATAGAACATATGCTCTATGATCTAGCACAAAGACATGCTTTAAAAATACATCTTGAAGGCTCAAAAAATCCAAAAAAAATTGAAAAATATTTCAAGAAGAATGAAACATAGAAGAATTCTCATTCTAACCACTCCCCTACACTTAAACTGGACATTTTCCTCAATGGCTAAACAAATAGAGCAAGGAAATATTGCCACAGGACCAAAAGTAAAGGGAAAAAGAGAAGAAAGAAAATACTTCCATTATATTGTGCATTCTCCTACAAAAAAGTCGAATTCCAGCAAAAAGGAGCATTATTGAAGTTCCTAAAAAGAAAAATACACAAAAGAAACACACCAAAGCATAAAAACTAGAACAGAAAAATAAGCCAAAAAGTAAAGAAAATAGTACGAAAAAGAAAAAACATGTAGTACGAAAGAAAGAAGTTAAGATAACCCAAGAGTTTTTATTCGGCAGTGTCAAAGAACATATCCACTTGATCTGTGTTGCGAAGAATATCCACCAATTCAATTGATAAAATGAGAAAATGACATTCCTTAACTTAGCTACCCTAGAGGAAAGTATTTAGAAAGGAATTTCTCAACTAATTGTTTCCATGTTGTGATAACCTAATTCGTAAAGACTTTAGCCATGACCTTGCTCGATCTCTCAAGAAAAATAAAAACAACCTAATATCCTTCAATACACCATTATGCTTAAGAGTATCAGAAATCTCTAAGAATGTATCCAAATGAGCATTAGGTTCTTCATCTTGCAATCCATCAAATTGAAGCATTTGTTGAATTATTTATATGAAATTGTAATTGATCTTCAAATTATTAGCATCAATTGTAAGCTTCATAATACTTGAATTAGTACACAAAAGAGTAGGTCTACCATAGCCTCCAATTGTTCTCCTCTCATTGCCATTAACACCTTAATTTATTTCCATATTTTCACTACTTTGACTTACAGTTTCTAGTTGTTCAAAGATTTTCAAAGCTCTTTGTTTTTGTTCTTTACACAATCTCCAAAATGTCTTACTTAATTTCCAAAATGTCTTTTCTGTCTCACTATCAAATTCAACCTATTCTTTACCATAATCTCTTCTTTGCATTCCCACAAATATAATTTTCTTACAAAAATAAAGTAAAGAAGAGCTCATCAACTACTAGAAATCCATATTAAACTATCCAAATCAAAAGAAGTAAGTATAGTGACAATAAGATAATAAACAAGTAGATAAAACTAATTCAAAAGTTTATGACAAGTATTCACAAGAAACTAATAGAATAAAAAAGTAAAAGTAAAAATATCTTAAACCAAAGTATCATAGAAAATAAATATGTCAACTACTTGAGGAAAATAAGAACTAAAAAAAATACTAACAAGCTAAAACAAGATTAAATCAACAAAATTCAAGTGTTTTCAAGATATTGACAACTAATTCCCGGTAACGGTGCCAAAAACTTGAAGGGTATTATGCAATTGTATTCTCATGCAATAGAGAAATTCATTCAAAAATCAATTGAGTTTTAATTTAAAATACTAATTTAATCACATAACATACAAATCCCGGAAAGTATACCCTTCATGTAGTACAACATTGCATAAGTATCAAAGGATCTCTAGGAACCGCATCAACTAACCGTACTTTCATTTTTGTTTCATTATTTAATCAACTACAATAGAGAATAAGGTCACTAACTACTATAAATTCTAACTAATTACTACTAAACACAACAAGAGTACATCAACCCAATCACAAAATAACGTCTAGAAGATCAGAAGAAAAACATACAAGTAAGAAGAGGAGAGGAGATTGGTAATGTAACTAATAGTGAATTCTCCCAAATAAACTTATATATCAAACATTACTCAACCAATTGAATCAAAATCCCAGCACTGGCAAGGGGTTCCCTAAAAGGCAAAACCTACTATTTCTCAAGTAATGAGTTTCTTATCCTTGAACCCAACCCATAAATATCTCTATCATACAAATTAAAGCTAAGAAGTATTAAAATAAAAAACCTCCAAATATAAAGCTAACAAGATGCAAAGTCCCTATTTCTAGGTGACCCAACAACTCTATCTATCATAAAGCTCTCATCTCCCAATTCATTTCTCAAGTTCATCAGGGGAAAATATATCTATTGAATAAATACAAATGGATACTTATATCATAAATCCTTTTCTCGAAGTCAATACAAGAGAATAATACAATCAATCAGCTCAATTAAACAAACCTAAATGATAGATTACTTAAATAAGATTCAATTAATCAAATCACACTCTAATATAAGATCAATTTAGGGTACAACTCTTTGATTAAATTAGATATAAGGAATAAACACATTACCAAATCAAAATTACAAAATGAAAGAAAAGAGAAACCGATAGACAAGTACCCTTCTTCACTTTGGGGTCTTTTTTAGGATACTCTTGTTCTTATTTAATCTTGCCTTAATCTTCTCTTCTAATGCTCCTTGGTGTTCCAAGAAGTATCTTAGATGAAAATCACGTGTGGATATCTGCTAAAATGACCTTATTAATGAGTATTTATAGCTTCCTCTCAAAAACACCTAAATTCTGTAGAACAGGAGCTGACTGCGATATTGCATGGTATCATGGGAGGTGTTCTGCATAATGACTTGCATACTTTTCGTTAATTTTATCGACTTTGAAATGAAATCATGGAACTTGATTTAATTGTGTTGTAATCATGCATGACAGCATAAAAAAATGAGGTGCATGGAACCATTAGCTCCCGATGTTTGAGACTTCTAAAATCTGAACATGCATTGTGTTATTGAAGGTGTTGGGCATGGCGCTATGTGATAGGGCCTAAATGTACCAATATTTTCTAAACTATTTGAGGTGATTTTATGATATTTTGATGTAATAGCTAGCCAACTCCTTTACTTTTTAATGAAATTGAGATAATTGATTGTAAAAAGATTTTTGTTAAATTGTGTGTAGAATTGGTAGATTTTTTAACTTAGGGTGAGTTTGGTTCGCTAAGGGAAGAGGAAGGGGAAAGGGGAGGGGGAGTGGAACATTTTACTTCTATCCAGGGAAGTAAATGTAATTACTTTCATCCTATTTGGTTGGAGTGAAAAGGAAGTAAATATGATTTACCTCACATTGTTTGGTTGTAAGGTATATAGGGAGGAAATAATTATTGAATTACTATTATACCCCTAAGGCTAATTCATAAAAAATTGCAAAGTAGGGTAGAATTGTAATAAAATAAATATCCTAGGACAAAAGGATCTTTTAACCCTCATTTACTTCCCAAACCCTCCAAAATGGAGAGGAAGAAAAATCTGAGGTGGAAGGGATCCAATTCCCTTCCACATATACTTCCCCCCTCCAATCACTCCAACCAAACTAAGTAAATCACACATTTATTTCCTATTTTACTTCCCCTCCTCTTTTCCTTCCCACTTTCACTCCAGCCAAACTTACCCTTAATTTCGCCATTCCAGCAGTAAATCAATGCCAGCCTATAATGTCCAAACCGGTCTTAGTTCAATTCTAGATCAAACAGGGCAACGTAGGGGGAAAATAGAGCTAAACGACATCGGTAGAATAGAGCTAGTGCCGACTTAGAGGGACCGAGCCAACGCTAGCCCTGGACTACTCCATGTCGGCGTGAGTTCCGATTTTAAGCACAATTTGGAAAATCCCAAGAAGTCCTTTGATATCCAACTTGTATATGGCCTGAAACTCTTAGAGAACGATTTTGCAACTTAGAATGTTATAAATACAAGAAAAATATAAGTAAAATTAGGTGAATTCATGAAATTAATTTCAAATTAAAGATTAAAAGACAGATTCATCAGAAAAAGACATTGTTTCAAGAGGAGTTTTCATAGGAAGAAGAAGAGGATTTATCTATGACTTCTTTCTTTATCCCTTATTTTCTTTCCATTGAACAATGTTGGGCTCAATGTTTTAATTGTTTTTAGATGATGTTTTAAATTTATGATATTGTATTAATTTTCTTAGTGATTTGATCCATTTAATTACCACTTTATGGTATTCAGTTACTTGGTATTGATTTGATGAAATGATTTCTTATTTCTATCTTTTAATTAACTTGAGAAAGAGGTTATAAGATGATTCCGACTAGATTAATTGTAAATTTATTTCTTACCTAACTCAAACGAGAGGTTAAGTAAAGAATTGAGGTAACCAAAGGTTTGTTGGTTTTACCTAGAGATAGAGGAATTGATGTATTCCATGCTCTTATCACCTAGAGATGCGAATAATTATAAAGGAATCATGATTCATACATTTTTGGTTATATTTTTGAGATCGAGATATCCATTAATGCAACTAAAGGATAGTGAACCCATAACTCGAGAGACAGTGGATTCTACATTATTTATTCATGATACTATAAGGGTAGTTAGATTGTGATAATTCCTAGTTGATCATTGTTATGATTTTCAAAATTTCATTCTAATTACATATTATTATATCATTAATTTCATAGATATTTTGCTTAACTCCTATTTGATCAATTTAATTAGTAGGTTAAATAAGGGATGAAAAGTAATTAGTGTGTACTTGTTCCTTGAGGATCAATACTCGTTAATTTTCTATATTATGCTTAATAATGGGTTATACATGCTCATATTTGTGATTTGGGGTTAACATTTTAATTAAAACCTAATTTGAAATGGATCTAAAAATGAATGATTTTTGCTACCTAAATCTGACACATCAAGTTTTTGGTGTCGTTGTTGGGAAACAATATCATGAAAATATGGATTCCATTGATTTAGTCATGTAAACATGCATATATGTTCTTTGTTGTAATTAGGTGCCATACCTTTTCTATGTATAATTTTTTAGACTAATTTCCTAACTAACGTTCTAACAAGTGTATTCCATATGCTAATTGTTTTTGCTTGTATAACAATGTGCATACAAGAAACTTATGAAACATTATTTTTATAAGTAGAGAATATGGCTGGCTAGAACTTGAACAAGATGCACAAAGGGCAAAACCTTTATATGAATCTAGACACTACACAATAGAGCGTACCATGGCCAGCAATGAGAGTACAAAACATGGGGAGAATGGTATCGTAATCACAACAGTTGGAATCCCCTACTCTGGAAAATGTGTTGGAAAAATTTGCTATAAGTGTGACAACATGATTTCAAGAGATTGATAAAACACTTAGGAATTTTGAGACCATGGTTCATAATATAGAAAGATAGATATGTTTTTAACTGATTTGGTAATGGAACCAGGAGAACAAACCTTATTAATTACGACTAAGTCAACTATTCATGCGGATACGGAAGCCATCAGATTAAGAAGTGGGACAAAATTGCCTAGCGTAATGGAAGAGGATCGGTGCTAGTTCAAACAGGAGGACTGATGCAGACCGTCAACTAGACAACTTCCCGACCAGCGCGGATTTGAACTGGCATCAGTCCAAGTGGCCAAACCGACCGGCTCAAGACTGGACTTCCAAGAAGAAGGCAGAAAGGTTCTAGTTTTCAACCCCTCAATCCCTTATCCAACTAGAATGAGCAAAACAAAGATGGATGAACGATTTGGAAAATTTTTAGAGATATTTAGACAAGGGCACATCAATCTTCTACTCATCGAAGCTTTGAAGCACATGCCTAAGTATGCAAAATTCCTCATGGATAATCTTGCTAGCAAAAGGAAGTTGGAAGAGCTGTCCACTATGATATTGAACGAAGAATGCTCAGCAATCTTCCAAGGCCAAAGAAGCTTGCCATAGAAGGAAAACGATCCAACGAATTTTTCTATTCCTTGTCTCATAGGGAGTCTTATATTTGGAAATGCATTAGCTGACTTAGGTGCTGGCATTAATCTTTTTCCATACAGAACTTTCAAGAAATTAGGTCTAGATGAACCTAAACACATTAGGATGAGCATTCAATTGGCCAATAAGTCAATTAAATATCCTCGGGTAATAGTGGAAGATATGCTAGTTCAAGTAGATAGGTTTATATTTC
The DNA here is from genome assembly GCA_026120185.1 of Voacanga thouarsii. Taxonomy (NCBI): domain Eukaryota; kingdom Viridiplantae; phylum Streptophyta; class Magnoliopsida; order Gentianales; family Apocynaceae; genus Voacanga; species Voacanga thouarsii. The sequence continues at coordinate 723,741 of JANUWF010001502.1, forward strand.
TTGCAAATTTTGTTATTCTTGATATGGATGAAAACTCTAAAGTCCCTTTAATTCTAGGAAGACTTTTTGTAGCAATAGCCAAAGCATTGATTAATGTTCATGTGGGAAGGTTAACACTTAGGGTTGAGGATGAATAGTTATTATTCAAATTCACAAAAGCATGAAGCATCCTACGTCTTCTGATTATTCTTATTTTATGATAGATATTTTTTATTTTTCTATTTTTTATTTTATGCAAAAAGCATAGTGATTGTGAAACCACAATTAAAACCAACCCTAGAGTGAGAGGGTCGGGATGCATATCATATTTTCTTGCATGCATAAATATATTTTTATATGATTTTATGTGCTTTATATATGTGATTGGTAGTCAAGATGGCTTAATTGTGCTTATTGAATAAGAAGGGCAAAATGATAATTTTGCTTGAGGTAGAAATAGGGAGATAGCTTGAGGGTTAAATAGGAAAAATATTTGGAAGAGAAAATAAGAACAAGAGTTGTTGTGGTTTAATGGTTAGAGCTTTGGATTTAATCCTTGAGGTCTTGAGTTCAAATTCCATCATATGAGCTTTAGCATCATTAAATTTTATTTTTTATAGGTAGGTTAGTTTCGGCCCTTGCATGCCTTAGGGAGGAGTAGGAGTGTGTCCTAGGAGAGACATGAAAGGAATGTCCTAATTCCACTCTTGTGCCCTACAAAAATTTCTAAGGGATTCATACCCTTTGTGATCTTTAGCTTCCCTTAATTCTTAATCAATCAAGTTGCTTAATTATCTAAGCCATTTTTATTTCCAAAAAATTCCAACAAGGTTCTGTGATTTTGAGGTTTCAAAAATGTCTATGTGAGGATACCTTGTTGACTGAAAATGGTGAAGAGTTATGGAAGGTTCCCAAGAGAATTAACCTCCATGGTTGAACCTTCAAACTCCACCCTATGAGTATTCATCTTCTTTGTGTAGTAATCTGGAAATTTTCCAGCTTCTTGATCAGTCCAATTGTTAAAATTTTTAGCCATATTTCCCTCCTAAATACTGCCAGAAAAATAGCCATCTTGACCAGCTTGAAGTCTGAAATCATAGGCCAAAATCGGACGGCACAAAAGCTGGACAAACCAGGAAAAAAATCCTGGGCAGTTCGCAACCTAGCAGTCCGAAAAACCAAGCTGTTCCTCCAGCTTTCAAACCAGCAATTCAACCTTGTCTTTTCTCCATAAAGAATGCTGGAAACCAGCCTTAAAGGACCCTCCAAAACCCCTTCAAACCTTCTGCAAGTTGACTGAAACATGGCAGAAAAATCTGCACAAAATTTCCAGCAAGCCATGCGAAAGACTAACCAAAAATTTCAGCTTTGTTTCCTTCTTCACCCTTGTCCAAAACTTACTCCATTTTCTGTAAAACTCACCTTGGTCAACCATGAACTGAACTTCATCACCTCCACCATTGTTCTACACGAAAAGAGCTCCATGGCTACTCCTAAAATCATTCCATCAATCACTGCAATCAAGCCATCAATTGGAGTCCAAAATTCCAGCAAAATATTCCAACAAACTTCCATGGATTAAGCCTCAACTATCCAAAAAATTCCCTCACCATTACACTCCATATTTCGGCCACCCTAAAGCTCATTCAAACATCATTCATCTCAGTAAATATTCCAGCTAAACAGCCGGCCATTGAAGCTTCCAAAAGACTTTAATCAACCAAGATCTTCTTACCATATTAGCTACCATAATTTATTCCCTAAATTATTCCTTTTGAATTTCAAACAACCAGCTTTCCTTTTTCTCCCAAATCTAAAATCCAATTGTCAAAATCCTCTAAACCATTCAGACACACTTTCCAAGTAGAATTTCGGCCAGCCTTCTTCTATTCTCTCCATTCTCTCCAAACCTCCAAGAACACCTACCACCATTCTCTCGCATAAGACCACTCAAAACCTCTTCAATCTTCTCCAAAAACTCCAGACCACACCTACTCATCCTCTTGAATCCATTTATGCAATTTTTAAAATCAAACGCTGAAATCAAAGCATAGGTTTAGGCAAATATTGATAGTAGAAGTCTTATTTATTTAAGTTCAAATCTTTATCTAACCTATCTTGTTTATACTATAGGATGGTTAGAATGCTTAGAACCGTGAGGAAGGGGCAGCAATGGCATCCCCATCCACCAAGAAGATCTTCCAGTACCTCGGCCTACTCCTCAGGCAGTTATTCATTTGGAAGATAGCAGTGATGATGAGGTCCCGATCCATCAGCCACCCCCAATCCCAGTGATAGAATTGAGTTCTGACAGTGAAGATGAGGAGATAGTCGTGGAGTATGTTCCCTACCCTCCTAGTCCTATAGTGGATTTGTCAGCAGATAGTAGTGACCTCGGGGAGATAGATTATGAATCTCCACCTAGGCCTTCTTTCATTCCTCCACCCAGCCAGGTTGAGCCCGGGGAGAGTTCTAGACGACTCAGGAAAGAGCCAATGGAGGGGTTTGCTAGTGGGGCTGGGATAGACTTCTCTAAGAACTTTGGGGATGAGCCTGATCTTGAAGATTCTGATAAGGACTAGAGGGGCTGAGAGTTATTATGACTAGGATGTTTATTTATTGTTTTCGTACACTTCTATGTTAAGGAGTTTTATTTCTATTTCCTATTTAAATTTGAATTTATGCAAATAAAGATTTGAGAGAAAATTTATGAGCAATTCTTTAGACAAAAACTTGCATCTGATTTCCTTTTACTTATATCTGAACATGAATGCATACTCAACTAAAGTGATTTAATCATTGAATGCATAAACTTATCATTTGGGTATAGTGTAGAATGGCACCCACGCGCCGTGTTGCTTTGTCAAGCAAGGAAATTCCGGAAGCAGATTATGAGGCACCGGAAGTTGAGACGACCCAGATATAATCACCCAACCGAGGTATTGAGATTGAAACAGATATAGGAATGGGGTTTGAAGCACCAGTTGATGTGACGATGGGGCAAGCATTCAGTAAGATGGCAGAGATTCTATAGACCCTGACTGAGCGGAGGAACCCCAAGAGAGAAAATGAGGCATTGGAGTAGTTTTTGAAGTTTCAGCTGCCCGTCTTCTTAGGCGAAGATGAGAAAGATCAGAAAGCAGAGCAATGGATCGAGCAGATGGAAGATATATTTGCAACGCTCCAATACACTGAGGAGCGCATGGTTAAGTTTGCTACATTCCGTTTGAGGGGCCTAGCTCGGGCATGATGGCAGTGGGTTCAGGACGACTGGGAGATGGTTGATCAGGAATGAATGTGGTCTAACTTTGTTGAAGCCTTCAAAGCTGAATATATCCCTCAGTGGATAATGGAAAAGTGGGAGGATGAGTTCCAGAATCTAAAGCAATGAGGCATGGCAGTGGCCCAGTACGCTGCACGGTTCACCCAGCTATCGAAGTACTGCAAGAGGCTAGTGGACACCGAGCAGAATAGGACGAGGCAGTTTGTCAAGGGATTGAGGCAGAAATTGAGGAGGGCATTGGCACCTTCTCTCCCAACGACCTATTCGGGGGCCGTAGATGAAGCTACCAGGACTGAGAGTGAGGACTGTAGTAGGATGGCAGCGAGGCCTTTCTAGCCGCCAAGGTAACCATAAGGACACTTCCAGAGACAGCAATCCAACAAGCGCCCCACCAACCAGCAGTGGCAGAATCGGAGAAAGCAAGCCCGGACTGTACCAGTTGGACCTACTCACAACTTTCCATTATGCTGGCAGTGTGGGAAAAGAGGCCACACCGAGCAGAACTGTTAGTCCAAGGGAGGAGAGCAGAAATGTTATCACTGCAGCGACCCGACCCAACTGCAGAACGCCTACCCTAAACTGCACCGAGTCGAGCAAGGAAATCTGGCTCAGAATCCGGGGCCCAATATAGCTAATGCCACGAGAGCATTCGGGAGTAGAGCACCGAAGCCCCAAGTGAAAGTTAAGGTATTCGCTTTCAACAGATAGGAAGTTGGAACCGATGCAGCAGTAGTGGAAGGTACGTTTACTATCCAAGGACGTTCCATTAATGCATTGATAGATCCTGACTCTACTCATTCCTATTTAAACAAGATCTGTGCATGTCATTTGGGTTGGGATGGAGTGGAGCTACTTTTTACCTTATTGGTAAGTACACCTTTGGGGAAGATAGTGCAAGCAGATCGATATGTGCGAAACTATAAAATTGATGTGGGGAGAGAAAGTTTGGAGGGAGATCTGATAGTGTTGGATATTAAGGAATATGATTTGATATTGGGAATGGATTGGTTAGCAAAGTATGGGGCTAAGGTAGACTGTAAGAATAAATCAGTCTAGTTCAATAGACCGAGTTGTGATATGTTGGAATTCGATGGTAAAAGAGTAAAGGAATTGAAATATTTTATAGCGGGGGCTAAGGCCTAAAAATTGCTGAAGCAAGGATGTCAAGGGTACCTAGCTTATGTGATAAACATGCCAAAGGACCAGTGCACTCTGGAGGATACCGAGGTAGTGAAGGATTTTTTTCGACATGTTCCCAGCAGAACTTACTTCTCTTCCTCCTAGCCGAGAAGTTGAATTCGCTATTGACCTAGTTCCGGGAGCAGAACCAGTATCTCGGACCCCGTATTAGATAGCACCGGTAGAGCTGAAAGAACTGAACGAACAGTTAGAAGATTTAGTGAAGCAAGGCTACATCAGACCTAGCACATCGCCTTGGGGAGCACCTGTACTATTTGTGAAGAAGAATGACGGGACTCTGAGGCTATATATTGACTATAGGGGCTTGAACAATCTGACGATCAAGAACAAGTATCCCCTATCGCTGATTAATGAGCTGTTGAACAAGTTGCAAGGATCCAGTTGCTACTCCAAATTGGACCTGAGGTAAGGGTACTATTAAGTGCGAATAAAAGAGGAGGATATCCCTAAGACGGCCTTCAACACCAGATATGGACATTATGAGTTTGTGGTGATGCCGTTCGGGGTAACCAATGCTCCAGCAGTATTCATGGATTTGATGTACTGAGTATTCTGACTCTATTTGAACAAGTTCGTGGTGGTCTTTATCGACGACATTCTAATTTATTCCAAGAGTCCGGAGGAGCATGGGAACATCTGAAGCTCGTATTGAAGAAGCTGCGGGAGCACAAGCTTTTCGCCAAGTTTAGCAAGTGTGAATTCTGGCTGGATAGTATAGCATTTCTTGGCCACGTGGTGACCAATGAGGGAATCAAAGTAGACCCAGCAAAGGTTGAAGCAGTGTTAAACTAGAAGAACCAGAGAACATCACTGAAATTCGAAACTTTTTGGGATTAGCTAGTTACTATAGGGGGTTCATCAAAGGATTTCCAACGCTGGCATCACCTATGACTCGACTGCAAAGAAAAGATGTTCCATTTGTTTGGAGTGAAAAATGTGAGAAGAGTTTCCAAGAGTTGAAGCGAAGATTGATGACAGCACCAGTGTTGAGTCTGCCAGAGGGAGATAAGCTTTACGCACTATATACCGATGCCTCGAAAGAAGGATTGGGAGAGTTTTAATGCAAGACCGAAAGGTGATCGCTTATGATTCTCGAAAGTTGAGACCTCATAAATTCAACTACCCTATGCATGATCTAGAGTTGGCAACCATTGTGTTCGCTCTAAAGAAATGATGACACTACCTGTACGGAGCTGAATATGAAGTGTTCACCGACCACAAGAGCTTGAAGTACATCTTCACCCAGAAGGATTTGAATTTGAGATAGCGAAGATGGATGGAATTTCTGGAAGAGTATCGTTGTCCAATCAACTACTATCCTTGGAAGGCCAACGTTGTAACTGATACCCTGAGCAGAAAACTTAGTATGGCCAGATTAAGAGTGCAGGAAATTCAAGTGGTTCAGGATGTGTTGGATAGAAGAGTGGAAGTGCAAAAGGAGAGAATTGTTGTTAGCAACCTGAAGTTGGTACCGGACCTAAGGCGGGAAATCGTGGAAGCTCAGCAAAGTAACGCAGAATTTCAGCTTTTCAAGGGCAATGAGCTTAAACGGCAAGCCAGTGAATTATGGCAAGACGAGGCAGGAGTTTTGTATTTCAGGGATCGGTTGTGTGTACCTAGAGAGCATCAATTGAAGGATAAAATTTTAGAAGAGGCGCACAAGAGCAAGTACGCCATTCATCCGAGGGAAGTCAAAATGTACCAGGATCTGAAGAGGGCCTATCGGTGGCTCGAAATGAAGCGGGATGTGGTTAAATATATCTCGACACGTCTCACCTGTCAGAAGGTCAAAGCGAAGCACAAGAAGTCATCGAGACTGTTACAACCAATGCCAGTACCAGAATGGAAGTAGGAGGAAGTGACCATGGATTTTGTCACCAGACTTCCTATGTCAAGGACCCAGAAGGATGCCATATGGGTAGTGGTGGACCGACTAACTAAATCGGCACATTTCATACCAGTAAGATATTCCATGGAGAAGCTGGTTCAGACCTATATGCGCAAAATAGTCCGACTGCATGGAGTACCTTCAAGTATCGTGTCTGACCGAGACCTGCAGTTTACATCTCGATTTTGGGGCAAATTTCAAGAATCAATGGGGTCAAGTCTGAAGTTCAATACGATGGTGCATCCGCAGACCGATAGGCAGTCAGAAAGGGTTATACAGATATTAGAGGATATGCTGAGAACCTGTGTTCTAGATTTTAGGGATAAGTGGATCGAATGTGTGCCATATGCAGAGTTGTCGTATAATAATAGTTATCAAGCTTCAATTGGGATGGCTCCGTATGAGGCCCTGTATGGACACAAGTATCAAGTATCGCTATACTGGAGTTAGTCAGAAGATGGTCACATACGCAAAACTGGAGAAGTTTGTATTCAGGAAATATTAGACAAAGTTAAATTAATCAGGGTAAGGTTAAAGGCAGCTCAGAGCCGACAAAAAAGCTATGCAGACAATAGGCGGAGAGAATTGGAGTTTCAAGTAAGAGACAGTGTATTTCTAAGATTAATGCCGAATAGAGGAATCTTGAAGCATCTAAAGGGTGGAAAGCTGAATCTAAGGTATTTGGGACCGTTCTCAATAAAGGAAAGGATTAGACCGGTAGCATATCGATTAGACTTACCAGATGGATTTACGAGAATTCACGATGTGTTTCATGTGTTACAGCTGAAGAAGTACAATGCCGATCTCGGTCATGTTCTGAATAATGAGCCATTAGTGTTGCAACCCAATCTGAGCTATGTAGAGAAACCCGTGCGATGGTAAAAGTTCAGTGGGAGCATCATGGCACGTGAGATGCCACATGGGAATCAGAAGAGTGGGTAAAGCGGAAGTATCCCGATCTGAGTTAGAGGTATGCCTGAATTTCGGGACGAAATTCTCCTAAGAAGGGGAGGATATGAAACCCCAATTAAAACCAACCCTAGAGTAAGGGGGTTGGGATACATATCATATTTTCTTGCATGCATAAATATATTTTTGTATGATTTTCTGTGCTTTGGATATGTTATTGGTAGTCTAGATCGCTTAATTGTGCTTATTAAGTAAGAAAGGCAAAATGGTAATTTTACTTGAGGTAGAAATAGGGAGATAGCTTAAGGGTTAAATAAGAAAAATATTTGGGAAAGAAAATAAGAACAAGAGTTGTTGTGGTTTAGTGGTTAGAGCTTCGGAATTAATCATTGAGGTCTTGAGTTCAAATTCCATCATTTGAGCTTTAGCATCATTAAATTTTATTTTTTATAGGTAGGTTATTTTCTGCCCTTGCATGTCTTAGGGAGGAGTAGGGGTGTTGTCCTAGGGGAGACATGAAAGGAATGTCCTAATTCTACTCTTGTGCCCTACAAAAATTTCTAAGGGATTCATACCCTTTTTTATCTTTAGCTTCACTGAATTCTTAATCAATCAAGTTGCTTAATTATCTAAGCCATTTTTATTTCCAAAAAATTCTAGCAAGGTTTTCTGATTTTGAGGTTTCGAAAATGTCTATGTGAGAATACCTTGTTGACCGAAAATGGGGAGGAGTTATGGAAGGTTCCCAAGAGAATTAACCTCCATGGTTGAACCTTCAAACTCCATCATATGAGTATTCATCTTTTTCGTGTAGTAATCTGAAAATTTTTCCAACTTCTTGATTTGTCCAATTGTCAAAATTTTTAGCCATCTTTCCCTCCCAAATACTGCCAGAAAAATAGCCATCTTGACCAACTTAAAGTCTGAAATCATAGGCCAAAATCGGACTGCACAAAAGCAGGATAAACTAGGAAAAAGATCCTGGGCAGTTCGCAACCTAGCAGTCCGAAAAACCAAGCTGTTCCTCCAGCTTTCAAACCAGCAATTCAACCTTGTCTTTCCTCCATAAAGAAGGCTGGAAACCAGCCTTAAAAGACCCTCCAAAACCCCTTCAAACCTTCTGCGAGTTAACTGAAACATGGCAGAAAAATCTGCACAGAATTTCCAGCAAGCCATGCGAAAGGCTAACCAGAAATTCCAACTTTGTTTCCCTCTTCACCCTTGTCCGAAACTTACTCTATATTCTATAAAACTCACCTTGGTCGGCCATGAACTGAACTTCATCACCTCCACCATTGTTCTGCATGAAGAGAGCTCCATGGCTGCTCCTAAAATCTCTCCATCAATTGGAGTCCAAAATTCCAACAAAATATTCCAGCAAACTTCCATGGATTAAGCCCCAACTATCTAGAAAATTCCCTCACCATTACACTCCATATTTTGGCCACCCTAAAGCTCATTCAAACATCATTCATTTTAGCAAAAATTTCAGCCAAACAACCAACCATTGAAGCTTCCAAAAGACCTTCATCAACCAAGACCTTCTTACTATATTTGCTACCATAATCTATTCCCTAAATTATTCCTTTTGAATTTCAAACAACTAGCTGTCCTTTTTCTCCCAAATCTAAAAATTCAATTGCCAAAATCCTCCAAACCATTCAACCACTCTTTCCAAGCAGAAGTTCGGCCAGCCTTCTTCTATTCTCTCCATTCTCTCCAAACCTCCAAGAACACCTACCACCATTCTCGCACATAAGACCACTCAAAACCTCTTCAATCTTCTCCAAAAACTCCAGACCATACCTACTCATCCTCTTGAATCCATTTCTGCAATTTTTAACATCAAATGTTGAAATTAAAGTTCCACTTTCGGATCAAAAACCAGAATTTTCTTGAAGGGTCAAGAACACTCTCAAGGTAAACATGATCGATTATCTCCATCTCCTTTCATCCTCGCTCTTAATGAATATACTAATAAACTATCTCTCTCTCTCTCTCTCTCGATCGATCGAATGGTTACTCCAACCATGGCCATTTTTCTTCTTCCTCCTTGGACAAATCAAGTCTTCCAAGTGTGAGGATCCTCTTGATACGTCTTCAAAATAGTCATCATTCAAGTAAACCTCTTCAATCTTCTCTTAAAATTCTAAATTCATGTCTTTAGGATGTTGTTGGAAAATGATGGATTATGATTAAAGTTTGAGCATGTGCTTTTGTGATGGCGTTGAGATTGAAGTATGAGGATGGATATGTTTATATGATGGAGTTGGGATTGATGCATGAGATGACTTGTCTTGGTTGAACTTTATGGTGTTTTTAGGGTTTGTTGCATGCCTTCATGTCGTGAGTGGTATGAATGATCAAGCATAATAGATAATATGTCACCTTTGGTGAATAGGGTTTTATGTTCTTGTATTCTTGTTGAGGCCATGAATATGAGTATGTCTAGTGGAGTTTGGATCTGTGTTGGTGGATTTGGATCTATGCTTTTATTCATGACTTGGATGTTTTGTTGATTGGTGTAGAGTGTTTGTTCATGAGTATGGTTAGTAATAGGAATTATGATCATGACCTTGTTGTCCCTAAGCTAATTAAGTTAGCCAATTTTATTTCATCAATAAAATGATTAATACTATAGTTTCTTCTAGTGATTTTATAACCCTAGGAAAATGTGGACTTGGACTATTATATAAAATAATGATATTTTAGTCAAATAAATGATAGTTTTTATTAAAGAAATAAAATATATAGATATTATATATTATAATAATAATATCAAATAAAGCCTTTTATATAAATAATCATAATAGGTAAAATATTAATTTTGTAAGTCTTATATTCATAAATACTAATAAAATTTATTTATTATCTTTTAATCAAAATGTATTAAAATTTACTTACAACTAATTTTATTTACCAACAATTTTCTAAAAATTAATTATTAATAGTTTATTATCTTAATACTATCATCCAAGACTTAGGACCCTTCATCAAATAAACCCTAATTTATTTATAGCAAGATTTAAACCTACAACTTATTAGTAACTATTTCACAAATCTGAGTTATTTTAATATCAAGCTAAATTTATTTTATAAAACCTTTATTTATTATCTAGCCTTAGAGCTTGGGACACTATGGTCATGATTATAGTAAGTTGAGCTAGGATTATTTGTGAAAGCAAATTGTGGCTTGAGTTTAATTATGAGTTATGTTTACCCCAGGCAGGGTTAGGTCAGCTTTTGGAGATCTTTGATTTATCTCGAGCAAAGGATCAAGTAAGCTCCTGCATAAAACTTGTTTGTTGTGAAAAGTTATTATGGCAAGCTAAACGCGAAGTTTGTGAACACTGATTTGGTGAAGGCAATTAGGGACTGTTTCCTTTCTTGTTTCAGTCAAACCAATTATTTGAAAAACAACAAGCAGTTTTATTCAAGCACTAAATTATTTCTAAAACTAATTTTGACAAGGACTTTGGAAACCCTTGATTTCCATTTTCAAGTAAAGCTATGTTTTATTAGTTTTCTCTCAAGTGGGATAAACTACGTTGAGTACTCAATAAGGGTAGGCTAGTAGTGCTAGTTTTGAAGAGCAAGAGTGAATCTTCTGGCAGGAGGCCACCTCCAGAAGATGAACTCAACTTAGAGAAACGTCAGTACTACTTAGTCATGCCGGCCTGAGCTAGCAAGTTTCAGTCATGTGGACTGTGTGTTGCCGAAGTGGACAACCGGTTTTGTTTGGGTATAGAGAATGAGGAGTATCTTACCTGGTAGGCCGATCACCTGCCTTTTTGTCAGTCTGCACAAAGTGTGGCATTTTGACTGTTGTATGGTTATGGGGCCTAACGTGTGGTAACCCATGGCTTCCCTTTTGAGTGGTTGATTTTATTGTACATGTATAGTTGGAAAAGCCAAAACACACTCTTGATTTTGAACATTGTTTATTACTTGCCAGTATTTTTCTTTTGAAAGTTCTTACACCTTGCATTCATGAACCTTTTTCACTGAACACTCAAAGCACACACGGACTTATTGAGATTTTTATCTCATCACCCTTTTTATTATGATTTTAAGTCGATCCTGCTGTGGGGATGAGTAGCTAGTTATTGCCCGCTTGGAAGATATTATGTTATCTATTTTATGTAATGCTTTGGGAGTTGAGAATGAACAATTTTTATTTTGGATTTATCCTTGAATTCTTGGATTGAAATAAGTTTTAATTTTAAAGTACTGTTTTATTTTTTATTGTGTGACCTAGTTATAAAGACCCCTTGTCCTTTAAACAGGGTGACATCCCCCGCCCTGTTGGGCCTAGCTAGTGGAGTGTTACAGGGGTAACTTCAGACACATGAAAAGGAATATGAGCATGAACATTTACTCATGGGGAGTTTAATTGCATACTTGGAAGATACAACTAAAGAATGTGAGTTGGAAAATTTCAAGGTGATTGAAAAAACTTGTTTTGGTAGACTAAAGTCCTTTATTGATGAGCTACCAGAGTTAGAACTAATTAAGGCTTTGTCCAAACATTTAGAATATGTATTTTTGGCAAATGAGAGAAAATTACTAGTGACCATATCAAAAGACCTCACTTGAGAACAAAAGACCAAATTGGTAGACTTGCTAGGAAAGTACAAAAGGGTAACAACTTGGAAAATCATTGCTATTAAAGGAATTAACCATTCCTTTTGCACTCACAAAATCTTGCCAGAAGAAGGAGCAAAACCTATAGTGCAACTCCAATATAAGATGAACCCGAATATGAAAGATGTGATACAAGGTGAGGTAATTAAGCTTTTAGATTCATACATCATTTACACCATCTTAGATAGTATTTTGGAAAATCCAACACAAGTAGTGCCAAAGAATGGAGGAATAACGGTAGCCCCCAATGACAAAAATGAATTGCTCGCTATGAGGTTGGTGACTGGCTGGAGGGTATGCATTAACTATAAAAAATTGAATGAGGCAACTAGGAAGGACCATTTCCCCTCTCTTTTATTGACCAAATGTTGGAAAGACTAGCTTGGCCTGAGTTCTATTACTTTCTTGATAGTTTTCCTTGTTATTTTAAAATCCCTATAGTACTAGAGGATCAAGAAAAAATAAATTTTACATGCCCTTTTGGTATTTGTATTGGTCTAGGAACTTTTCAAAGATGCATCATGGCTATTTTTGAGGGACTTTACGAGATATTATGGAAGTTTTATGGATGATTTTTCTATGTTTGGTGACTCTTTTTATTGGTGTTTGGAAAATTTGAAAAATATGTTGCAAAGGTGTGAAGAAACGAACCTTATGCTCAATTGGAAAAAATGCCATTTTATGGTTCAAGAAGGTATTGTGTTGGGACACAAAATTTCAAGAAAATGTATTGAGTTTGATAGGGTAAAAATTGAGGTCCCTCCTACTCTGGTGAAGGCTATCCGGATTTGGATATGCAGGTTTTTATAGGAGGTTTATTTTAGATTTCTTAAAAATTTTAAAACCCCTCACTTCTATACTTGAAAAGGTTTCTATTTTGAATTTTGATGAAAAAATGTTTCAATGCTTATAATATGCTTAAAGAAAAATTGATGAATTCTCTCATCTTGATTACACCTATTGGTCTCTTCCTTTTTTTAACTAATGTGTGATGCAAGTAATTTTGCAGTAGGAGAATTGCTTAGACAAAGACGGAATAAGCATTTTTAGCCCATAGACTATGCAAGCAAAACTCTTACCATTGAACAAGAGAACTACACCATAACAGAAAAAGAATTGCTTGCAATAGTTTACCTTTGATAAATTTCGTTCTTATCTTGTTTTATCCAAAATCATGGTATATACTAATCATTCTACCCTTAAGTAGCCTCTAACCAAGTATGATTCCAAGCCAAGATTGATTAGATGGATCATATTATTGTAGGAATTTAACTTGAAAATTATGGCTAAAAAAGAGTTGAAAAGTTGGTTGTAGATCATTTATCTAGATTGGAGAATCCCAATCTAGAAACATTGAAGGAAGAAGAGATCAATGGTAACTTTTCGGATGAACAACTTGTGCTTACTGAAGGTAATCACCCTCAAACTCCTTGATTTGTAGATTTTGCTTATTACTTGGTTGCAAGAATAATTCCAAGGGAAGTTATATCGCAACAAAAGCAAAAACTCCTCTCCAAAGTAAAGCACTACTTTTGGGAAGATCCCTACTTATTTAGATATTGTGTTGATCAATTGATTCGAAGATGTATAGATTTTGCAGAAAGCAAAAATATTCTCTAATATTGCTATGAAGGACCCACCAAAGGACACTACCAAGCCAATAACACTACAAGAAAGGTGCTTGATTTTAGATTCTATTACCCAACCATTTTTAAGGATTCTCATAGGTTTGTTAAGAATTGTGATAGGCGTCAACATACAGGTAACATTTCTAAATCTAATGAGATGCCATTGCAAATCTTTCAATCTTGTGAAATTTTTTTATTATTGGGGAATAGATTTCATGGGGTTTTTCCTACTTCTTTGGGTAATAAACACATCATGGTGGCAATCGATTATGTATCCAAGTGGGTAGAAGCACAAGCTTTTCAAATAAATGATCTACAGGGAGTGGTTAAGTTTCTTAAAAAACTTTTTACTCGATTCTGAGTACCTAGTTTTCTCATTAGTGATAAGGGAACACACTTTTGTAATCATCAACTGAAAAAAGTTCTTAAGCACTTTAGTGTTACACATAAATTTGCAACCCCTTATCACTCCCAAAAAAATGGCTAAGTTGAGGTGGTCAATAGAGAAATAAAAAAGAATTTTGGAAAAGAATCACTCAAACAACAAAAGATTGGAGTTTGAAATTGGATGATACTCTTTAGGCCTATAGGATGGCTTACAAGACTCCTATAGGTATGACTCCTTTTAGATTAGTTTATGGAAAGTCTTGCCATTTACCTATGGAAATTGAGTATAAGGTGTACTGGGCCATCAAACTAGTTAATTTTGATCTTGAGTCAACAAGTAAGAAGAGATTGTTCTAATTGGATGAGTTAGAAGAATTGTGTATTGAGGCCTACGAGAATTCCAAGCTTATAAAGAAAAAAATGAAGGGGTGGCATGACAGGAATATTTCAAATAACCAAGAGTTTCGAGAGGGGGGTATTGTTGTTCAATTCAAGATTAAGGTTTTTCTGATAAAGTTGAAATCTAGGTGGCCCAGTCCACTTGTAGCATGCAAGGTATTTCCTTTTGGTGCTATTGAAGTTTTTTATCCTTAGAAGGGAACCTTCATGGTCAATGGAAATAGATTGAAATATTATCTTGAAGAAAATTTTGATAGTTCGGAGCACATTGACATCCCTCTCCATGAGGCCTAAGCATTCTGTCTTTCAATCGATTCTGGGATTTTTTTTTTCTTTATTTTTCTTTACCTTTTTGTTTATTTTCTTTTTCTCTTTCATGGTGTGTTTTGTTTTCTTGTGTTTGTTTTCAGAATGATCAACATTGTCAAGGAATATACTCTTCATGATGGAATTCTACCTTCTAGCTTACTTGTCTGGATTTATTGAAACTTGGGAGAGTATTTTCATTCTCTGGCCATTGGAGACAATGTCTAGTTTATGTGTCGGGAAGGATTAGGAGTTAGATATTTTCCCAAATTTATGTTCTTAAGCTAATAACGATAATGATTTCTTTTTAGATTTTGGGGCTAAATTTTTTATAATGATAGTGGTTGAAATTGTGCTTTAATAAGTTGATATAGCAGAAATATTATGATCTTTTTTGCTTTAAGAAGTATTATACTCCTTATTTATTAAATTAATCAATAGTTTAACTTGTGTATTAGGTTATAATATGCTTAAGACTTGAGAATTAGAGTTACTCATGTTCATATTTTTGAGATAATTGAAACTTTATTCTTATGGTCTTGATATGATCGATATGATGAAGTATAAATTGAGATATGTGACTAATACTTGTTTTGTTGGTATTTAGACATCTTGTCCATGTTGAAGTAAATAGGTCGAGGGGTAAGACTGAGAGTAGGGGGGAAAAAAAGTTAGAAGGGATGTATGTACCCATTCTAGAAAAAGCGAGGAGAAAAAGGTTCGGGAATGTAAAGCACATGTAGTTTGGCAAAAAATAACGAGTGAAAAGAAACAAAATTGAAAAAAAAATGCTTGATGAAAAAAGCAGTAAAAAAAACAATGAGATAGAAAGAGTGAGATGTGAGAAAACAAGAGTGTGAGTGAAAAAGAATTGAGTGAATAATTAAGGGGGGCCAATATAGTGAGTGAAGATAAATCCATTCACTTGAGGCTATGAATTCCCAACTTGGTGAGAATGTCCTAATTTGCTACTTGGATTGTGATAGTTTGGAACCAACTAAAGCTTGTTTTGGTTGTAATTATCTTGATTTATATGAGTCATGGTTACTTCATTCTTGACTTGAGGAAAGAAGTGGATAATATTTCATGGGAATGGACTTGTGTAACTTTACTTCAATGGTTTTGTGTATATATCATCTAATACTAGAGTTTATCTTAGGATTGATTGAGTTGGATAAGGGGTCTAATGTTTTTCTAAGCAAAAGGGATAATAATGTTTTGCTATGTTAGCTATAATATGACATGAATGGATAATTGTCTTGTGACTAGGTTGCTTAGAATTGTGGGGTTTTTTTTTTTTTTTTTTTTTTTTTGCCTTGTCTTAAGTGTTTGCATGGGAACAAGCAAATGCTTAAGTGTAGGGGAATTGATAGGGCATGTGTGTACCAATATTTTCCTAACTATTTAAGTTGATTTTGTGATATTTTTTATGAATAGCTGGCCAATTCCTTTACTCTTTGATAAAATTGAGATAATTTGTTGTAGAAAGGTTTTGGTTAAATTATGTGCAAAATTTATAGATTTTTTAACTCAATTTCGGCATTACAACAATGAACCGGTGCCGGCCCATGATGTCCAAACTAGCCTTGGCTCAATTTTGGATCAAATAGGGCAAAACAGAGCTGATCGACACTGACAAAGCAGAGTTGGTGCTGGCTCAGAGAGACCAAGTTGGCGCTAGCCCTGGACTGCTCTATATCAGTGTGAGTTCGGATTTTAGGTAGAATTTAACAATTCCAAAGAACTCTTTTAGTATTTGACTTGTACAAGGCCCAGAACTCATAGGGAATGATTTTGGCAATCTATAATGCTATAAATACAAGAAAAACACAAGCAAAATAGGAGGAATTCAAGGAATTAATTGCATATTCAAGATTAAAAGACGGATTCATCAGAAAATGAGCATTATTTCAAGAGGAGTTTTTATAAGAAGAAGAAGAAAGCTTGTCTATGAGTTATTTCATTACCCCTTGTTTTCTTTTCCTTAAATAATGTTGGGATCAATATTTTAATTGTTTTTAGATGATGTTTTGAATTTATGACATTGTATTAATTTTCTTAGTAATTTAATCAATTTAATTACCATTTTTTTGTATTTAGCTACTTGGTGTTGATTTGATGAATTAATTTCTTGTTTTTGTCTTTTAATTAACTTGATTAGAAAATGGTTCTAACTTGATTAATTCTGGATTTATTCCTTAACTGACTCGATAGAGAGATTAAGTAATGAATTGACGTAATCAAAGGTTTGTTGGTTTCACCTAGAGATAGGGGAATTAATGAATATCATGCTCTTGTCACCTAAAGATATGGATAATTATAAATGAATCGTGATTCATGCATCTTTTGGTTTTAGTGATATTGAGATATCCATTAATGCAATTAAAGGATAGTGAACCTATAACTCGAGAGACAATGGATTCTATATTATTCTTTCATGATGCTATAAGGGTAGTTAGATTGTGATAATTCCTAGATTGATCATTGTCATGATTTTCAGAATTTCATTCTAATTACATGTTATTATATCCTTAATTTCATAGATATTTTTCTTAACTCCTCTTTGATCAATTTAATTAGTTGGTTAAACAATGGATGAAAACTAATTAGTGTGTACTTATTCCTTGAGGATCGATACTCATTCATTCCGTATAGTATGCTTACTGATAGGTATACTTTCTCATATATATGATTTGAGGTTAAGATTTTAATTAAAACTTGATTGGGAATGGATTTAAAAATGAATAATTTTTATCACCCAAATTTGACACATCACCGTGAAGTCATAGAAGTTTAACTATGAAGTGTAGGTGATGCCACAATGTCATGTAAGGTGACCTCAATGATGTTGTGTAGCTTCAGTAAAACTCTTTTTGCAGTCCTTTTTTCTTTGAATCTACTTTTAATTTTCAATCACTGCAACCTACATCAAATAAGAAGAAAATGGGGAGATAAGTAGCAATCTATAGTAAATTTCGAAAGACTTGAAAGCACAAATAATATGTAAAATATGCATATAACGAACAAATATTAGTAACTAGCTCATTACTTAGGCCTTAAGTATTTCAAAACATCTCACAAGAATTCTTCGTCCTAAAGATTACAAATAACCTTATTATAGGTTCAACAACACACAAAGATATCCAATAATTTCATTTAACATTAACATCAACAAATTCTTTCATTTACCCAAATGAAACTATTGAAATCCTAATTATAAATTCCTAATCAATAGCAACTTATAAACTAGCATGAAAAGGTCACAACATCATTTAACTATCACTAATTCATGCTAAGTGAATCATGTTATTAAGTGGTTTCACAAGAATAAAAGTAACCCCATCCTCGCAAGAAACCATGTTATACTAGTGGATTGTTATATGTAAAAATTTTTCATTACTATAATTAATTGAAGTATCAAGCCACACATATAAATACTCCTAAACATTCTATAAACATAAAATAATCGAATTGAATTAAGATTAAATAGGATTTAAAGCAAAAATAGTTTCTTCAACAAACAGTGTTTCTACCCTAAGGTTTAAAACAGAGGTCAAAAGATAAATTTAATTAACCTAGCAAAACATTTTATATTTCCATGAAATTTTTCAGTTTGAAACCCCAATATATTGTATGAATTATCATGGGAATCTCCCAAATATTTCACTTAAAAGTGGGTCAAATAAATTTTTGAAAAATGTCTATCGCTAGAGTTACCCCGATAGACAGATTTTCTCAACCAAGTTCAAAAATTCATATCTCCTTATACGCAAATTATTTTCTAGTGATTCTTGTTTTGAATATTTCCTTACATATTTAGATTTATATAATACAAAAATCAGAACCAAATTCAACTAGGAAGGGCAATTTTCAGGTGTAAACTTTCACACCATTTTCACAAAATACTAGTTAACTTTCTACAAGTGTAAATCGAAGTTCCAATAATCAAATAAGTATAAAACCAAAACTCATATAACAAATAAAAATTCTAACCATATCATGGCATTCACTAATTTTGAGCTCAAATGATTTCTCGTTACAATTCATAGACAATTGCAGCACACACACTTTGCTTTGATATACCAATTTTGAACACGATAACAACATCATTGCTTGCTAGTTTTCTCATATTAATATACATCACACATAGCAATACATGTCTCTATTAAAACTACATCATTTCCACATAAACCACAATGAAGACAACTTCTTTCATTTCATGAAACAAGTGCTGCCAAATTACCCTACATTTTTTACTATCAAGATTTGCAAGGGGAAAAAAAAATATGTTCTATTCACTAACCACTTCGAAGACTTGATCTACACACAAGCAAGGCAGCAAGGAGACCCCTCTTCCTACAAGTTTTCAATTGGTTTTTGGGTTGCTTTTGAAAAGAAAACTGCAAGAATGAAAATGAGAGCTAATTTTCGGTTTTGAAAGAAAACAAGAGAAACACTGCAAGAATATGATACATTGGCGACAAATTTTTTTTCCTAACTTAAGTTTTGTCACTAAAAATACCCTTTGGTTTATTGATGCGTAAATTTTCCTTATTTGGGAAGGGAAAACAAAATACTTAACAAAACCAAATACAACAAATATACAAACTCTTTCCATTCTTCTTGCATCCTTATTAAACCTTTGTAAAAGAAATTAAAGCTCAAAATAGAAGATATGCATAATGAAAGTAGAAAGAAGAGAGGTTTTTGAAAAAGGTCATATTCATGGAAATAATTTTTCTCAGTAAAGCAAAGCACATGAACCTCATTCTCTAACATTCCTTTAGACAAACCAATATCTTTTTCAACATATGAATGCACATAGTATCTAACAAATGCATCGACCTTGAAATCACCAATTGACCCTTCAAAAGATTTTTCACAATTAAAATTTCCTTTTAAACCTAGTAATTGAATTTTCGAAGATGGGATAAAAAAATCCTTACTTTTCAATGCATAGTCTACAAAAACTAAGTTATCTCCCTTTAGATAGGGTGAAGGGTAGAATTTGTTAACATCCACCAAAGGTTTTTTTATGATAAAGCATTGAAAGATCCAACTCCTTCAGGTATGATAAGCTCAACACATCATCATTTGGACCATTGTACTCCAAGAATTGATCTAAAAAATCATGTGACAAAGAGAGATTAGAATTGTTAGCACTGAGAGTAGAATTAAATACCATTGTTGTCACATTGTGCGATTGTCCCTCATAACCTCTCTCCTCTCCTTGTAGATTCTCTTGTTCAAGTATATGAACCTTTATGGTATCTTCAACAAACTTGGTTAGTTGTGTTCATGTAGAGCTCATTCGTTGGGCTGCTTCTTCATGCCACCTAATGAAGGAATTTGTATTAGTGACAAAAGAATACATTAAGGCTTCAAGTGACGTCTCACAAAAAGCGTCAATTCGAGCTTGCAAATTTGCCAAATTCTCGTCATTATAGCTTCTTTGATCTTGTGCCCGAAAGTACTTGTCCATAATGATGTCAATCTCGCGCTCAAAGAAAAATAAAAATCAAATCAAAAATAAAAACAAACAAAAATAATAAAAAAACAAAGAAAAGCAAAACAAAATGGAAAAACAAATAATAGAAAAATAAAGAAAAGAAAAACACATGCATTTACAACTATCTAGATGCTAAAGTTAGTGGTATTTACAATACAACATAAAGTAAGATAGTCAATTAAGTCATACAATGTTACAAACAACAAGATAGAACACTGATTTACACAAAGAACATATATACATATTTACATATAGACATATGGATATATAAACATATAAACATGATTAAATCAATAAAATCCAAGCTTCATGATATTGTTCCCTGGCAACGGAGCCAAAAACTTGATGCGTAAATTTTGGGTGTATAAAAATCATCAAATTTAAATCCATCCCTTAATCAAGTTTTAATTAAAATATTAATCTCAAAATACACATACGATCAAGTATACTTATCGCAAACATAGCATAGGAAATTAACGAGTATCTATCCTCAAAGAAATAAGTACACACTAATCACTTTTTATTCATTGTTTAACTGACCTAAATAAAGTGAGAAAACAATAAAAATAAAATTAAAGAAATATATACAACTCAAGGATGTAGGAATATGCAATTTATACAATTATCCTAGAAAAAATGATAATAAACCAATTAGCAATTCTCTCAATTAATTATCATCTTGACATCATGAAGGAATATAAAATAAAATTCAATCATTTCCCAAATCATGAATCTACTTAAATAAATTCTAATTCGTTTCCCAATCCATGGGATCACTATCTTTTGATTAATATTAACAAATTTGTCAATCAAGCTAACATAACCAAAACATGAATTAAGCTGAATTCCTTATAAGCATGAAATAATAACCCTTTACTCGAGGTGAAATCAACTAATCTTTGATTATTTAGTCCTATAATCTTAACTTCGTCACCTAAGTCTATTAACATTTAATAAATATGAAATTAATGCAATGAAACTCCTAACATCGTTGTTCCAAGTCAATTAGAAGAACTCGCATCAATAACCAATGATAATAGGTAATCAAATATCAAAGATAATAAAGAATTGATCAAATAACCAGATCAACACAAAATTATAAATCTAAAATAATGTTAAATTATAATAAAAATATTAAATACATCATTGTTTAAGAACAAAAAATAAAGATAAAAGAAAGCACTCATACACAATCATCTTTCTTCACCCTTGAAAACTCTATTGAACAACCCTTCTTGATTTGGTTAGTTCCTCCTTCAATGAGTGATTGGAATTTATGCTCTTTGATCCACCACTAATTCCTTGTATTTTCTCTTACTTTTATAGACCTCCTAGATGCTAATTCATAGTTTGGGAAGTCGTGGCCAAGTATGATTCGAAAAATACCAAAATTATTAGAAAATTCCTAAATTCGTGCATAGGATTTTAGCATTCCAAAACGGGCCTGGCGCCAGGTCCAGTCGACCCACCTGGCACCAAGTCTGTTTTATTTTCTTCTTGAAATTCGCTCTGTTTCCTCTGCTTGATCAGAATGGACTCGGCGCCTATCTCGTTGGCCAGGCCTGGCTCCAGGTGCATTATGAAATTTCTCCAATTTTACACGAATTTTACTCTAATCTGTACAAATTTTCCAAAAATACTTTTTACAAGAAAAATGTCAAATAGGAAGGAATACGCCTAGTTATTGCAACAAATGTATCTCAAAACAATTTCAAATAACTAGGAAAATCATGGTGATTTTAGCCCTTGTCACCTATCTTTGTGAGTGGGTTAGGATTCGAGCATTTTTATAGATATTATACTAAATTAAGTGGCAAAACATATCCAATTACCTTTAAATTTGGTTCTAATACTTTCTTTAGTCATTTTATTAAATCAAACGATTGGATTGTTAATTTGATTTGCCTGTCTTTGTAAATATATTAGGTTTTCTGTATTCTTATAGAGATTATGCTAGATTCTACGTCAAAACATATTCAATTACCTTAAATTTTGGTCATAAAACTTCTTTTAATAATTTTATTAAATTTAATGATTAGATCGTTAATTTGATATGCCTATCTTTATAGATGAGTTAAGTTTCGAGCATTATTATAAAGATTATACTAGATTAAGTGGCAAAATATATTCAATTATCTTTAAATTCTGTCCTAAATACTTTTCTAGTGATTTTATCAAATTTAACGGTTAAACCATTAATTTGGTATGTCTATCTTTTAAATGCGTCAGGTATTAGATGTTGTTTTAGATTTTATCAAGTTTTCTATATTTTTATAGAGATTATGATAGATTTTGCACAAAAATATATCTAATTACCTTCAAAAATTTTCATAACACTTTTTTTTTTTAACAATTTTAACAAATCTAATGGTTGGATTGTTAATTTGATATTCCTATCTTTGTAAATGCATTAGGTTTTGGATATTATTTTAGATATTATGATATATTATGTACCAAAATATATCTGATTACCTTCAACTTTTCTCCAAACACTTATTTTTTTTTAACAATTTTAACAAGTCTAACGGTTAGATTGTTAATTTGATATGACTATCCTTGTAAATGGGTTAGGTTTTGAATATTTTTTTAGATATTATACTGGATTATATACCAAAATATATTTGATTATCTTCAACTTTTGTCATAACACTTTTCTTAGCAATTTTAACAAATCTAATGGTTAGATAATTAATTTGATACGCTTATCTTTGTAAATGCATTAGGTTTTAAATTTTTTCTAGATATTATACTAGATTATTTGGTAAAATATATTTGATTACCTTCAAATTTTGTCATTACACTTTTCTTTACAATTTTAACAAATTTAATAGTTGGATCATTAATTTGATACGCCTATATTTGTAAATACGTAAGCTTTCGGATATTTTTCTAGATATTTGCTAGATTAAGTACCAAAATAAATTCGATTACCTTCAAATTTAGCCATAACACTTTTCTTAGTAATTTTAACAAATATAATGGTTTGATCGTTAATTTGATATGCCTATCTTTGTAAATGCATTAAGTTTTGGATATTTTTCTAGATATTATGCTAGATTATGTGCCAAAATTTATCCAGTTACTTCAACATTTTTCAAAACAATTTTCTTAGTAATTTTAAGAAATCTAACGGTTAGATTTTTAATTTGATATGTGTATATTTGTAAATGCATTAGGTTTTGGATATTGTGTTAGATAGTATGATAGATTATATACCAAAATATATCCGATTACCACATTTGTCAAAACACTTTTTTTAGCAATTTTAACAAATCTAACAGTTAGATTGTTAATTTGATAGGACTATATTTGTAAATGTGTTAGGTTTTGGGTATTTTTTAGATATTATGCTAGATTATATACCAAAATATATTCGACTACCTTTAACTTTTGTCAAAACATGTTTTTTTAGAGATTTTAACAAATCTAACGGTTGGATCGTTAATTTGATACACTTATCTTTTTAAATGCATCAGGTTTTGGATATTTTTCTAGATATTGTACTAGATTATTTGCCAAAATATATTCGATTACCTTTAAATTTTGTCATAACACTTTTCTTAGCAATTTTAATAAATCCAACGGTTAGACCATTAATTTGATACACCTATCTTTGTAATTACGTTAGGTTTTGGATAATTTTTTAAATATTATGACTGATTATGTGTAAAAATATATTCGATTACCTTCAAATTTTTTCATAACACTTTTCCTAGCAATGTTAACAAATCTAGCAGTTGGATTGTTAATTTAATACGTCTATCTTTTTAAATGCATTAGGTTTTGGATTTTTTTTTTTTTATATTATGCTAGATTATGTACCAAAATATATCCGATTACCTTCATCTTATGTCATAACTTTTTTCTGAGAAATTTTAACAAAATTAATGGTTGGATCATTAATGTAATTTGCCTATCTTTGTAATTACGTTAGGTACTGGACATATTTTTACATAATATGCTAGATTATGTACCAAAATATATCCATTTACCTTCAACTTTTGTCATAACACTTTTCGTAGCAATTTTAACAAATCTAACTGTTGGATCGTTAATTTGATATGCCTATATGTATTTGGTGTATATATATTAATATATCTCCATATGCTATATTAACACACACACACACACACACACACACACACACACACACACACACACACATATATATATTATATTCATATGCTAAATTTTTTAGGGTCATATTTTAAATATTTTTAAATTTAAGGATAAACTTCATAAAATTTTTGTGGTCATGTTATAAATACTTAAAAATTTAAGGACCAAATTATTAAATTTAGATGTGATATTGTAAATATTCACAAATTTAAGGACCAATTTATTAATTTTTAGGGGTTATACTATAAATATTTAAAAATTTAGGTGCTAATTTAGATAATTTGGGGTTATATTGCAAATATATATAAATTTAGAGACTAATATGTTATATATACATGTATATATATACATATATGTGTGTGTGTGTGTGTGTATTATATATATATATATATATATATATATATTTGTATATATATGTATGTGTTGAAAATGTATATGTATAAGTTTTTTTATCTAATCGATCTATATACTTAAATTATTTAATAAAAATAATAATATAATTTACAGTATATAGACTTTTAAAATTATATAATTTTACAGAATAACTTATTATATTGAATAATTTGTTTTCATTTTCGGTAAAATTAATATTATTATTTTATTTTATTATAATACTAATGTTTAAAAAAATTAAAATAGAACTTTGCAAATACTTTAAATTTTAAAAAAAAGATATGACCAAATATGTGGAAATTCAGGAAAATGGTGCCAATTTTCAAAGTAATTCCGATAGTGGGGCGGACCGGGGCAAAATTCCATTTGTAGTGAGGTCGCATTCGCATAATGCATCGCATTTTGCGAATGCGACCAGGTGGAATTTTTTTGAACTTTACGCAAATGATAAATGGGCAAAATTGGACAAGGAATGCAGCCCTGTTGTCTTCCTCTTCATCATCTTCATGGCCTTCATACAAGCCCATCAACAACCTCCTCAAGCTTACGAAAGATGTTGAGGCCACTTGCAGGTCTCTTGTCCTTCTATACTTTACCTCCCCATTTTTCTATCTCTGTCTCTCTGTGCTACTTCTAAACATGGAGCTACCCCTTTCTTTTTGCTAATTAGATTTTGGGATGCCTAGAAGATTTTCATTGGGTGTGAGTTTGATTCAAAAGCGAAAACCTTAAAAGATTAGATTTGTCTTTTTCCTTCTTGGAATTGTAGTGGTCAACATGGCTTTATTATGGCAATCACGGGCATTGAAAACGTAGGCAAAGGCTTAATTTGAGAAGGCAACGACTTTGTGACTTTTCCGGTCAAGTATCAATGCGTTGTTTTTCTACCCTTCAAGGGTGAAATCCTCAAAGCCGTTGTTGATGGGTGTGCTTGAGGAGGGTGTTGATGGGCTTGTATAAAGGCCACAAAGATAATGAAGAGAAAGACAACAGGGTCGCATTCCTTGCCCAATTTTGCCCAGTTATCATTTGCGTAAAGTTTAAAAAAATTCACCTGCGAATGCGACCTCATTTTAGGAGGTTGCATTTTGCAAATGCGACCTCACTATATTCGGAATTTCTTCCCGATCCATTCCACTATCAGAATTTCTTTGAAAATTGGCACCATTTTTCGAAATTCCCGCCAAATATGAAGCTTGGCCCAGCAGTTGAGCGCACGCATTGCACTCTCTCCTATGGACCAAGGACCAGGGATCAAAACTTGCTATGACTAAAACTTTGATTGAAACTTACAATTGTTGAAACTTGCTTTCAAAGGAGCGGTGGAATTAAGTGGTGCAATCTGGTGCTTCAGGTGTTCATGGACCAAGCAATACGAAGGAGTATGAGAAGACATCAAGAAAATTGAAAATTTTTATTTTTTAAAAAAAAATTATAACACTTTGGCGAGGAAATTTTTCATTGCCAATGATTAAAGTTTCCTCACCAATAAGGCTTTTTGGTGACAAAACTTTCCTCGCCAAAACTTTTCATTAGCTAGGAAAGTTTTCCTCACTAAAGAGGAAAATTTTCCTAACTAAAAGCTCCACATATCCTTTTTTGTGACAAAATTTTCCTAGCCAAAACCACATCTTTATCTAGAGAGGAAAATTTTTCTAGCTAAAGAGCTTCTCTTTGTCGTGTATGTTTTTGGCGACAAAAGTTTCCTAGCCAAAACCACTAAGGAAAAGATTTCCTTACTAAAGAGTAGTTTTTCCAGTAAAAAAAAAAAAATTAACCTTTCAATGATGAATATTTGGAGAGGAAACTTTTTTGTCACTAAAATAACATCAGTAGCAACAAAATGCTTTTATTGACGACAAAAATCTTGAACTTTTAGTGACAAAAAAAATTCCTAGCGAAAGCCATAAGCTTTAGCAAGAAAACTTATTTCCTCACCAAAGGTCCTCAAAAAAAAATATATATGTTGCCAAAACCCTTTATCTAGGGACTTTTAGCGAGGAACTGGCAACATAATATTTTTCCTCACTAAAGACTTTGAGCGAGGAAAAAAAGGGCATCGACTAGAATTTGGTTTGCTATGGAAGGCTTTTTTTTTTTTTTTTGTAGTGAAAGGTGGAGTCTTTCATTCTTACCTCTTGAATCTCTTAAAGCCAATACACGGAGGCTCCTAAAATCAATAAGGATGGATCCATTTTTACCCAAGTCAAGTTTTATTCTTGAGAAATGAAGGGAAAAAATCAAAGGAAATGGGAAACACAACTCTCGGACAAGAGGACTTTGTAGAGAAAATATTTTCCTCTTGGGAGCAAGGCCGGTTGGCAGCCTTGAGAGAGGAGAGGAAGCTATTTTCTAGAGAAAGAAATGGGTGTCTGGCTAGTGGAAGAAATGAGAGGAAAATATGGTTTTGTCTAGGGTATTTTCAAATCAAATATGGAGATATGTTTGTTTGGATTAAAGAAAATCTAGGGTTAGGATTGAAATGAAATGAATGGCCTAGATCAAAATTATCCAAAGGCTAATAATTCATCTAAGGTGGCGGCAAACATAGGGGTGAAATAGTCATGTTATTAATTATTAGGGCTTTAACCAAAAGTCAAAATTATTTTGGTCTTGATCAAGGTTGATTGATCTAGGTAAAAATCATTTTTTTTTAAATTGACTTAGTCAAATAGTCTTGGTCATTTAGGAACTAGTCAAAATGTTTAACATATAGTCAAAATAAACTGTTCTTTACTAACCAATGGTCTTAGTAAATAAAATGTCAAAATCACTTTAAAATAGAGTTTAGAAAAATGATAAAAATAGTTTCTGTTATTAGATAGATTAAGAATAGTATTTCTTTTGCAAATAATATTCCAGTTTAATATTAAATCACATAATACTCATATCAAGCAATTATTCACGTTAATTAAATGCACATATGTCACATTATCTCCTAATCACACTTAGAATTCACACAATGATTAAATGAATCTATCACAGAATAATTTCAAATCATTCAAACAATAATTACCATTATTCTAATTTTCCTAAAGGAAAAATTGGACAGGGTATTACACCATGTGGTTGTCATAATTTGAATTTAGTTTTATGTGATATGGCCATTTCATGCCCTGGAGCTATTATTATTATTATTATTATTATTATTATTATTATTATTATTATTATTATTATTATTATTATTATTATTATTATTATTATTATTATTATTATTATTATTATTATTATTATTATTATTATTATTATTATTATTATTATTATTATTATTATTATTATTATTATTATTATTATTGCAATGAATTTATTCTTTATTTTCTTCATCCACTAAATGATGAAAAAATTTACAACATAATGGTTATAAATTTTCTATTAAATCTTTATCTAAGACATGATGGGGAAGTAGAATTGAAAGTGTTAAGGCATTAATGTTTCAAACTCTCGGGATAGGAGATTCTCTAATTCAATTATCAAAAAGTAGTGAAGATCCAAAGATAAAAAATAAAGCCATGTTTTTAGCAACTTATAAGATTGAGAATTTTGAATTTTTGTTTGGAATGAATATTTAGTATGATATATTATTTGTTGTTAATTCTGTTAGTAAGACTTTACAATCTAAAGATATGCATACATGTATTGCTATAAATCAGTTAAAAGGTCTTATTACTTATTTAAAAGACTATAGGGAAAATGATTTTGCATCTATTTTTGAGTCTTCTAAACAAATAGCTATTGAAATTCATATAGAACCTAACTTTCATGAAAAAACATATAATTTATAGAAAAAGGATAATTTAATGAAAATAATGATACTGAGATGATATATATTCTACTAAAGATTCTTTTCGTCTTGGATTATTTTTATACATAATTGATCAAACTATTTCTAATTTTGAAAATCGGTTTAATCTCTTTTCATAATATGAAAATATTTTTAGTTTTTTATTTGTATCACAAAAATTAATAACTTTGGATGAAGAAACATTAAAAAAAGATTATATTAACGTTGAAAATCACTTAATGTTTGATAATCATTTTGATACTGATAGTCTTGATTTATTTTCAGAATTGAAAGTATTGAAATAAATTTTAACAAAAGAGATTGTTAGAATTGCTTGTCATAGTTACTATTTGTTAACTAACTTCAACAAGAGTCTTTGACATATTGAGGACCATTTTAGAAAATGTTAAATTGGCAATGTTTAACGCATGTGTTATTTGAAGTTGGATTAGGAAAGAATTCCAATGAATCTAAAATGAATCTTTGGAAGATCGAATGGAAATCTTAGTTGTGAAGATAGAGAATCCAAGTAGAATTGGAACTACAAAGGATTAGAATGCTTGATGATGATATCTCTTTAGCAGTCTACTAATTTAATAAGAATATAATAACTCAAAAAGTAAGAATAGAAATCCAACCAAGAAGCAAGAAGGATATAGAGATGATTCCATTGGGATTCTTTTCTTGGAGAGTTAGTCGTGTGCTAGAAAAAGATATTCATGCTTAAATTCTGAGTAATCCTAATGCAACACCTTTGATTATGCTTTCTGATATTTATTTGTTAAATTGTACAACAACGATTCAAGTTAATTGATCTAATAATCACTATTCTCTTGAGGAACTTGAATCCATCTATTTCTTCTACAAAGAAAAAATACCTTTCTAATGTAAAGATTTATGTTGTTAAATGAAGACCCACTGAGTTACAGCAACAAAGATTGAAGGATATTCAATCAAGGAGGTTCGTCCAATAATGGTCTTTTGTGAGTTTGACATATTGAACACTGATGTCGTGTTCTGTTAGAATCTGCTAGGGATCACTTAGTGAATTGAGATAAGTGTATTTCTTGTAACTTTTGTGAAAGTGAACTGCGTTACCAATTTGTTATGTTTCTTGAACTTCTTATTTTACGGTCTATCAAATAACATCACTGCAATATGAAAATCTAACAAAACCACAGGAGATTAACAAACAAAACCATACAACTAGTATTAAAGTAGTTCACCATGTTAGAGTTGCTATTAATTTAGCATGTGAGATATTAGAAGTTAGTTTGAAAATTCATGTTTAGACTGATAGAAGAAGGTGCCTTTATCACATGGTCCCCATTGCTAAAAAGGACAAATTATAGCTATTGGAAAACCAGAATGGAGATCTTCATCAAAGAACTTGATACTATAAAGATGAAGAGTGTCGTTTTGATAATGCTAATGTTAAAGCATTTATCATAATTTTTACTATTATTGGACCTGAGGAATTCAAGTTGATTTCTACTTGTCATGCTGCTAAAGATGCTTGGGAAATATTACAAACAATGTTTGAAGGAACAAGAAAAATCAGAATGTCAAAGTTCTAGATGTTGACAACATAGTTCAAGGAACTTCAAATGGGTGAAAATGAAACCGTTGATATTTTTTTTAACAAGTTAAGAGACATTGCAAATTTCATCTGAAAAGGAATTATTTTGAAGAAAAGCTGATCGCAAGACTTTGAGATCTTTACTTCCAAAATTTCAGACTAAAGTTATTGCTATTGAAGAATGTCTGAATATCTCTAACATGCGATTATATGAAGTGATAGGCTCTTTGCAAACATTTGAGATGAGTCTTTAGTCACAACCAAAGGTCAAAGAAAAAGCAGTTGATTTGAAAGCAAAAAAAAAAAAAATTATGATGAGATTAAAGATTCTAATAATGAAATTGGCTTACAGACAAGATGATTTAACAAAATGTTAAGAAAGCACAAATAGATTAGTAAACCTTTTGGTGGACCTTTGAACAAAAAAACTTAAGTCTAACAAAAGAACAACACTGAGCAAAAATTCACAAATAACACAAGTTCACCAAAAGGACCAAAATGTTATGAATATGGTGGAAATCTAAAGAACAAGTTGAAAAAAAAAATCTATAATAGTACCTTAAGTGATGATGACAATAATGTACCATAGTATCTTATTGAAGATAGTAGTAATATTGATGGTGATTTTGGACAGTCAAAGAATGTTGCATTTAATGCTATTGTTGCTTAAGAAGTTACTGTTGAAAATTATATTAATGAATCTGACAATGATAAAAATGATGAGGAAATGTCACATAAAATACTTTTACATGAATTTGAGCTAATCTATATAAAGTGGCTTAAAGAAATAGAACAGATTAAGACACTAAAAATGGAAACTTAAGGACTTTAACAACTGATCAAATCACAACAACAAATGATTGAGCTCCAAAAACAACAAGATGAAGAGGACCTGAAAGTTAGTAGTCAGTAGTTGTAGAAAACTAGCCAAATGTATATAAATGCTAAATTAGCTACAAGAGACTGAACTTAGGAAAAGTAAAGTTAGATGAAGTTTTTTCTTTTGGAAGAAACTCATGTGACAAAACCGGATTGGGTTATGAGAAGTCTAACAAGCTTATTGATAGGGTTAAACTCACTATTCTTTTCCTAGTTATTTGAGGGTGTTTTAAGATACATTCGCTGTAATAACTAGGCATATTCCTTTCTATTTGACATTTTGCTTGTAAAAGGTATTTTTGACAAATATATGCAGATTTAAGTTAAAATTGAGCAGAAAGTGCATAGAACTGGAATGT
Source organism: Voacanga thouarsii (assembly GCA_026120185.1). NCBI lineage: Eukaryota > Viridiplantae > Streptophyta > Magnoliopsida > Gentianales > Apocynaceae > Voacanga > Voacanga thouarsii. Next base: position 754,983 of record JANUWF010001502.1, read on the forward strand.
ACCTGGTGCTAGGCCCAGCTAGTGGACCAGACGCCAGGTCCATTCTGTCTAGTAGTAGAGTTAAGCGAGCTTCAGGGATTTTTCCAGAACATGCCTAGCGCTAGGTAGCACCAGGTTTGGCAAGTGTACCTGGAGCCGGGTCCATTCTGCCTGTTAAGGAGAGACGACTAAAAAAAAAAAGCAAAAACAGAGAAAGAATAGAGTGCTCATGGCGCCAAGTGGGTCGAAGGTACCTAGCACCAGGTAGGCTCTGGAGGCCGAAATTCTCTATACGGAATTAGGGCTTATCTAAAAATTTTGATATTTTCCTATTCCTACTCGGCCAAGACTTTTTTAGCCACGAAATTGACATCCAAGAGGCCTATAAAAGCATAAGAGAACACAAGAGTTTGAGATATACAACTAAGAAAGGTGAATTAAAGAGTAAAATTTCTGATTTTCTCATTGAAGGAGGAATTTAACCGAATCAAAAAGGATTGTTCAAAGGGAGTCTTCAAGAAAGAATAAAGAGGCTTATCTATTAGTGCTTTCATTTCTCTTTGTCATCTTTTACTTTAACAATGATGTATTCAATGTTTTCATTGTAATTTAGCAATGTTTTGGGATTCATGATTTATTTTGTTATTGACTTGCTTGAAAAAAGAGGTTGGTAATGACTTCAATTAATTAATTTTATATTTTTTATCTCTTAACTTACTTGAAAAATGGTTTAATTGTTTAGAACATTGGTAATCAAAGGTTGGTTAATGATTGATAGAATATGGATTCATTGACTAATTTCATGTTTTAAATCACCTAGAATATAGGGATTTATATGAGGATTAATTTTAATGCGTCTTTTGGATAAGTTTGTCGAGACAGAATATGTTTACTAATTTAACTAGAAGATAGTGATTCCATGGATTACAAATGAAGTGGTTCTATATTAAATCCTTCATAAAACTAAGATAATAATTGGTTGTGACAATTGCTAAGTGATTCATAGTCATGTTTTCAAGAATATTTGCCTAATTACATATTTTCACATCCTTGAGTTGTATATGTTTCTTTAGTTTCTCTTTTTATTCGTTTCTCACTTTATTTGGGTAGGTTAAACAATGAAAGAAAAGTGACTACTGCGTACTTGTTCCTTTAAGGATCGATACTTGTTAATTCCCTGTACTATGCTTCAATGAGTATACTTGCTCACATGTATATTTTGGAATTAATGTTTTAATTAAAAATTGATTAAGGGATAAATTTAAAATTAATAATTTTATATACCCAAAATTTACGCAACAAGTTTTTTTTGCCGTTGCCAGGAAACAATATCATGAAAGTTTGGATTTTTTTTTTATTTAACCATGTTAATATTTTTATATGTAAATATGTAAATATGTATATACATTCCTTGTTTGGAGAAGTGCCATATTTTTTTGTTTGTATAATTGTATTTTAATTTCAATGTATGTTGTAAATATATAAATAGGTAAATACATGTTCATAATAACTAACTTGTCTTTGTATGTTTGTATATATTGTATATTTAGTTATTTAATTTTACTAACCTAATGTTAATGTGGAATATGTGTAATCTTTGAATTTTGAATTGGATGATTTTTACGTCTATAATTTTGAGTCAATACTAACTCTTTTTATTTTTAGGTTTAGACTTGTGCTGACATGATATTTTAGACGTACCGAATTTATTTTATTTATTTATTTATAATTTTTATTTTTAGTTTGATATTTAATTTTGGAATTCGTCAATTAAATGTATTGTGTTCATGCATTCAATTAGGATAGTTCTTAATTTAATAAAAAAAAATTCGCACCGTTGCTGGGGAACAATATCATGAAAGTTTGGATTTCGTTGATTTAACCATATTTATATGTGTATATGTCCATATATATGTGTGTGTGTGTGTGTGTGTGTGTGTGTGTGTGTTCTTTGTGTAATTGGTGTTCTATCTTGTTGTTTTTAACATTGTGTGACTTAATTGACTAGTTTACTTCATGTTGTACTATAAATACTACTAACTTTTGTATTTAGATTGTTTGTGAATATTTTTCTTTTATTTATTTTTCTATTATTTGTTTTTCCTTTTTGTTTTTTCTTTTCTTCGTTTTTCTATTATTTTTGTTTGTTTTTATTTTTGATTTGATATTTGTTTTTCTTTGAGCGCGATATTGATATCATCATGGACAATTATGTTTGGGCACAAGATAAAAGGAGGTACAATGATGAGAATTTGGTTCTTCTCAATTCTTAGAAAACAAGGGTCCAAATGATGATATGTTAAATTTATCATGCCTCAAGGAGTTGGATCTTTGAACGCTACATCATAAGAAGTCCTTCGAGAATGGTGGTACTTTCTACCCTTCACCCAAATTTCAGGGAGGAATAAAGTCCTCTTGGACAAGCCCTTCTCTCTATCTCGAGTTTGGATATCTATTGCAGCATTATTGCACTTGGGAAGTATTACTTATACTCTCTACCCCATTATTATTTTTGGTCCCTTTAGAGATACTTTCTTGTGTTTATTTTTTTCCAATAAGGACATTGTACAATTTAAGTGTGGGGTAGTAGTTTGGTGATATACTTTGTCCAAGTTTTTATCAATTATCTTAGTATTTTCTTGGTATTGAACTACTTTGGAAAATTTTGAATTTAAGAAACAATTTTGTTTTGAGCACAAAGTTTGAGGAGCTACTCTGTCATGATAGTATCTTCTTTACTTTCTTCTCCTTCTTTATTTATTTTGGTCTTCTTGGCTGTACTTTTATTGTTATAGCATTGGCCATTAAGGACAATGTCTAGTTTATGTGTGTGTATGTTGAGGGGAGGGGGGGGAGAATGAGGTTGAAGAAATATTTTTTTCATATCATTTTGTGAAAATTTTTCAAAAATTTTAGTGTTTTTAGTGTTAATCAAGGTTGTAATTCTTTTTCTTACTTGGATATAAGTTTTGTCATTCATTAGGTGGAGTTTGATGAAATTAATTTTATTGGAAAAGATATTTGTCAAACCTTGAGAATTTTGATTAATCTTATTTTTGCATTGGTATTTGAATATTATTTGACTTATCTAGTTAAAATATAGAAGATATAATGAATATCGGAAGAGTTATTGGCTAACTTTTGTATTATGAGTTTGAATTTTGCTAGCTTTGAGTTATGATGAAAAAAAAATGTGAATTGAAAAAAAAAAAAAAGATGTTTGAGAGGAAAGATTGAGGAGAATGTTGAAAATTTTGATTTGAGTTTAGAGAAAAACAATGAGTGCAAATAACACTATTGTTGCTGTGAATTGAGAAAATACTCTTATTGATGATCTTTGAAGACCTTTAGCTGAAAAGGGGGTCAACATGGGAAGAAGTAGCAAGTGTATTCAATGCACTCTCTTGAGGCTATCCCGATGGCAAAAAGGCAAGCAAAAGCATAGAAAAAAGAATTGTGGAAAAAAAATGATGAGTGCTGACTGTAAAAGGGGGCCAATAAGGTGTGTGAAGAGAAATCTATGAACTTGAGGCTATCAATTCCTCAAGTCATTTATAAAAAAAAACATTTTGAGATAAAAAATGGTGGAGTGATTTCCTCACATTATAACTTAAATGTGCAATTTTTGAATTTATAATGCTTTAGTTGGTAGATGGCTTGACCAATGTGATTCATGTTGTCTATATTTTTACTTGACGAGTGAAATAATTTTCTTAGACTAAGGTATGCACTTGATTTATTTGACTTCAAGAGTTATGCGTTGTTTTATCCAATGTTTCAAAGTTTGAAATTGGTTTCAAAAAGTATGAATGAGGAGGGTTGCATCTAAAGTTTGAAAAGAAGATATCATCTTTGCTATGATGAAGAAACTTTTGAATGAAAAAGAAACCTTATGTTGTCTTGATAATTTTTTCTAGACTAAAGTGTTTTGCTTGAGGACAAGCAAATGTTCAAGTGTGGGGGAATTGATAGGGGTTAAAATCACAATTTTTTTTTTCCTAGTTATTTGAGGGTGTTTTAAGATACGTTCATTGTAATAACTAGGTATATTCTTTTCTATTTGACATTTTGCTTGTAAAAGGTGTTTTTGACAAATATGTATAGATTTAAGTTAAAATCGAGCAGAAAGTGTATAGAACCAGAATGTACCTGGCGCCAGGCTCAGCTAGTAGACCAGGCGCCAGGTCCATTCTGTCCAGCAACAGAGTTGAGCGAGCTTTGGGATTTTTTCAGAACAAACTTGGCACCAGGTTTGGCAAGTGTACTTGGTGCCAGGTCTGGCAAGTGTACCTAGCATCGGGTCCATTCTACCTGGCAAAGAGAGACAGCAAAAAACAGAGCAAAAATAGAGGGAGAATAGAGTGCACCTGGCACCAGGTAGGTCGAAGGTACCCGGCGCCAGTTAAGCACTGAGGCAAAAATTTTGTACGCAAAATTAGGGCTTATCCAAGGATTTTGGTATTTTCCTATTCTTACTCGGCCAAGACTTTCTCAGCTGCGAAATTGGCATCCAAGAGGCCTATAAAAATATAAGAGAATACAAGGGTTTGAGATATACAACTAAGAGAGGTGAATTAAAGAGCAAAATTTCTGATTCTCACATTTAAAGAGGAATTTACTCGAATCAAGGAGGATTGTTCAAAGGGAGTCCTCAAGGAAGAAGAAAGAGGCTTGTCTATTAGTGATTTCTTTTCTTTTTGTCGTCTTTTACTTTAATAATGATGTATTCAATGTTTTCATTATAATTTAGCAATATTTTGGGATTCATGATTTATGTATCAATTTAACTACTTGATCAATTGATTGTTGTTCTTGGTATTTGATTACTTATTTTCCTTACAAAGTTAGTTGATTGGGTTTTGTTATTGACTTGTTTGAAAAAGAGGCTGGTAATGATTTCAATTAACTAATTTTTTATTTGTTATCTCTTAACTTGCTTGAAAAATGAGTTAACTGTTTAGAACATAGGTAATCAAAGGTTGGTTAATGATTGCTAGAATATGGATTCATTGACTAATTTCATGTTTTAAATCACCAAGAATATAGGGGTTTATATGAGGATTGATTTTAATGCGTCTTTTGGATAAGTTAGTCGAGACAGAATATGTTCACTAATTTAACTAGAAGATAGTGATTCTATAGATTGCAAATGAAGTGGGACTATATTAAATCCTTCATGAGACTAAGATAATAATTAGTTGTGATAATTGCTAAGTGATTCATAGTTATGTTTTTAAGAATATTTATCTAATTACATATTTTCACATTCTTGAGTTGTATATGTTTCTTTAGTTTTTCTTTTTATTCTTTTCTCACTTTATTTGGGTCGGTTAAACAATAAAATAAAAGTGATTAGTTTGTACTTATTCCTTTGAGGATCGATACTCGTTAATTCCCTGTACTGTGCTTGTGATGAATATACTTGCTCACATGTGTATTTTGAGATTAATATTTTAGGTAAAACTTGATTAAGTGATTATTTAAAATTCATAATTTTATATACCTAAAATTTATGCAACGCTTGTTGTCCTGAAGTTTTGGCAACCGTGAAAAAGAAAGAGCAACTACAGAAGTTCAAACCAAAATCTAAGAAACCATCTATACTATTGTTCTCTTGCAAGTCATACATAGAAAAACTATTTGACGAGATGTAAAGACCTTTAACATGGTCGAAGTCTATTAAACCCGAGTTTGACAAAGGTAAGAAATCTCTAAAGGTGAAATAAATGTAGCTTAGAAAAACTGATATCAAAGCATATGTTATTCACATGTCATTAAAAACTAACGTGGAGGATGTTTGGTATCTTGACAGCAGTTGTTCAAAAATATATGATAAACAAAAAAGAGTTATTTTTGTTAATTATGATCACAAAAATGGTAGATCTGTTACATTTGGTGATGCTTCAAAAAACAAAGCCATTGGAATTAGCATGTTAAATATTGAAACTATGTCAAAACTTACAACCTTGCTTGTTGATGGATTGAAAACGAATAATTAGAATAAATCAGTTATGCAATGATAATGTGATTGTTAATTTTGACAAAGGCAAGTGCCTTGTTGTTGATCATACTGGAACATATGTTATTTCTAGAAATAGGGCATCTAATAATTGCTATCAAAGTACAACCAATGTTTTTAATTGCATAATAGCCAAGTCTAATGAAGTTGAGCTATGGCATCAAAAGGTAGGACATATTAATTATAAGCAATTGCAGACATGAGTTCAATAGGAGCTGTTGTACTAAAGGTAGAACTAAAGTTGTCACATATGCATTGCATGTTAAAGTAGTAAGTAGATTAAGGAACCATATAAAAAGGTTCAATAAATTGCAACAACTTTAGTTCTTGAGTTTGTCCACATGGATTTGTTTGAACTAACACAAACAAAAAGCATTAGTATTAAATGATATGCCATGGTATATATTGATGATTATTCTAAATTCACTTGGGTATGTCTTTTAAGTAAAAAATTTGATTCATTTGAAGCATTTCAACAATTTTGCTTAATAGTCCAAACTCATAAAGGTACTAAACTAAAACGTTTGAGAAATGATCATCAAAGAAAGTTTGGTAACAAATTGTTTGATGAATTATATGTTGATAATGGGATTTAGCAAGAGTTTTCAATGCCTAAAATGCCTCAACAAAATGGTTTTGTTGAATGGAAAAATAGAACTATATATGAAATGGCAAGGGTCATGTTGAATGCTAAAAAAATGTCACACCTATGGTAGGCAGAAGCTGTGAACACTGTTGTACACATCATTAATACAACATACTCCACCTAACAAGATAGCCTACAAAATTTGGAATCGTAAAATAACCTCGGCTAAATTATTTTCATATCTTTAGAAGTAAATGCGATATTCTAAAATACAAAGAGTAACTGAGTAAGCTTGATGAAAGAAGTGATGAAGGAATCTTTCTTAGTCATTCATTTAACACCAAAACGTTTCACGTGTTTGACAAAAAAAGTCAAGTGGTTATGGAATCTGTCAATGTTGTTATAGAAGATATTCTATTAGATAATCAAAAGAAGTTGGTAACACTGGGAGATGATGATAAACCTATGCAAGTTGAGGATAAGATTAAATTAGCTTCAGAAGAGGTCAACATAGAAATTGATGTAGACTCTAACAAAGAACAAAATGATGCTCAATAGAAAAATCCTTCTCTAAAAGTAACAAAGAATCATCCCTCTGATTTGATTATTGAAAGACTTGAAAAATTAACGAAGACTAGAAATACCAAAAATTGATTATAAGAAAATAGTCAAGTATGCCTATTATACTTTAACACTAGAGCTAAAGAATGTTAAAGAAGCTTTGATATACTAACACTGGATTATCATAATGCAGGAAAAACTACAATAGTTTAAAAAGAATGGTGTATAGGAGCTTGTGCCCAGATTAAATGATGTAAATATGATTGGTACCAAGTAAATAATTTGCAACAAACCCGATGAGCTTGGTAGCATTATAAGAAACAAGGCCAGATTTATTGCACAAGAATATACATAAGTTAAAGGCATTGACTTTGAAGAAGTATTTGCTCCTGTAGCAAGATTGGAATATTTTAGATTCCTACTTACTATTGTGCGTGCTAAAAATTTCAACTTCAATGGCTGGATGTAAATAATGTTTTCTTAAATGAATTCTTATAGGAGAAAGCATGTGTTGAACAACCTAAAGGATTTCTCAATCCAAAATCCTAATTGTATGTATAGATTGAAGAAAGTTCTGTATGGATTGAAACAAGCACCAAAAGCATGGTATGAGCACATGACAAACTATTTGCTAAGACGTGGCTACAAGAGAGGAGAGTAGATAAAACTATATTTGTCAAAAAGTTAGAAACAGACTTTATAATTGCACAAGTCTATATTGATGACATTGTCTTTAGTTTAGCATCAAGAAAAACATCTAAAGACTTTGTAAAATTTATGCAAAATGAGTTTAAAATGAGTGTTGGTTATCTAACATTCTTTCTTGGATTGCAAATTTAAAAAAAAAAATGAAAGAATGGATATTTATTTCTCAAACAAAGTATGCTAATAACTTGATAAAGAAGTTTTGATGGTGAATCAACATACTCATTTCCCTGTCAACAGCAAGATACAAAAAATTATCAAATGATAAGAAAAGACAGGATGAGAATCAACATCTATACAGAAGCAAAAATTGGAGGCTTATTATATTTGATTGCAAGTTAACTTGATATCTTGTACACTATTAGAATTTGTACAAGATATCAGTCTTATCCCTAAGAATCGCACTTGAAAAATATTGAGCGAGCTCTCAAATATATCTGTCATACGTTTGAGTATGATATCTACTTCAACAAAAATTTAAGTAGTTTTCTAATTAGGTTTAGTGATACTGCTAGGATAGGAAACTATGATGATAGGAATAGTACTTTCAAAGGATGTTTCTATCTAGGAAATAATCATGTGTTATGGTATAGCAAGATACAAAACTTTATTTCCCTGTCAACAGTAGAAACCGAATACATTGCTGCTGAAAATTGTTATGCACAGCTATTATTGATGAAACATGTGTTGGAAGATTATGAATTGCACAAAATGTGCTAATTGTGTACTATAGCAATACAAAGGGCATATGTAACACCTCACTAATGCGTGACCCAAAATTGTCGAGGATGTCGCCCCATCCTTAGGAACAGAGGTCTTATAACTAGGCACGAGCAAATAAATAAAAATAAAATTTACATTTAAAATTACAATCCTTTCAGTCTATTACAAATGTCTTGAAAATGAAACTAAAAAATGTACGAACAAAATCAACAACTCCAAATGAAAGTAGCTAAACAATATCAAATCTTGTCTCTAATAATTCCCCACCTTGGATCTAGAATCTCTTGAAACACGACATAGAAATCATGTGAGGAAGAATTTCTTAGTAAATCTTATGTGTGCACATGAAAACTTTTGTAGTGATTTATGATGCAATTTGCACAGACATTAAAAGTAAAATATTTGCAAATCAATAATCAGAGAACAACCATTGAGTGGTTTCCATATCTAATATTTCATAAATCTATTAGTGCTGTGCCCTAGAGGCAATCACTCGTACATTGTATATGACATATTTTATTTTAATAAAAACATTATTTATCTTACAATTTCTTTTGTTTACTTTTAAGTAATATAACTGTTCGATAAAGTCCCTAGTACAATACTGTGTTAAGAAAATCATGATATGAGATTCCTACTACACTGTATAGTGTTAGTACTTAAATAGTCCCTAGTCATAGTATTAATAAGACAGGACATCATTAATACGTTAAGACTAGCATGTGTTAGACTTCCTGATTTGATCAGGCGGTGGTTCTCATATCCGTTAGTATTGAGATACTTAAAGTAAACACATGGATGCTTGTTAATAGAACAAGTTCGTTTGATGACCTAGCTATGAGATAATCACATAGATAACTATTTAGTGCCAGTGATATAATCTCAATATAGCGAACGTGTAAGTATCCTGAGATTTTAGATCTCCGAGGTACTCTGTTTGTTGATCATTGTACTTTGATTTCAATCTCTGGAGCTCGATCAAGGGCCACCTATGGGATGGATATTGGGTACATTGTAACGTAAACGAAAGTAGTTGAGAGGATCAATAAAGGATTCACCACTCCTAATAGTAGGGGCGAATATCTCGTGGCTACTTGTAGGAATTACTACTCAAGAAGTCCTTGGTCAAGGCGATTGTGTATTGGAAATAGTTCTAATTGATACACATCTAGAGTAGTAGGTTCCTGGTACAAGGACTATTGTATTCGGGCCAGAATTAATTCTAGAGGGAGTTGGCACCAATTTCATACTCCAAACCAAATGAGATATTGTATGGTGAAATGAGTCAATTGCACTGTAATTTGTTATTGAAGGGTTCATGTCAAGTCACTTGACTTCCTAGACTCTTGGGTGGTCATGATGTATTGCTATATACCTCTCATAATCTGGGAATATGTGTTTATTAATTGATGAATTAATAAACCAAACCTGATTAGAATTAATATCATTAGTTCTAATTAATTGTGGATTATTAATCTCAAATATGTTTGGGTTAATTCATTTTCACTACCAATTGACCAGGAAACCTAATAGGTCATACAAAATAGAGGATTATATACTCAAGATGTTATTTGATAACATAGTGGAGTTAATTGCAAGAAAGAGAAGTTGTTGTGGCCAAATTATAATTAGTTATAATTATGGTCCAAATTATAATTGTGAGAACTTGATATTTCCAATTACAATTAGAGAATTCTAATAGGATTAGAATTCTCAATTTTAGTAGGGTTTTTCGGTTTATATGTATGACATACTCGAAACCCTAGCAGAGGTTGGATTCACGGAAACCCTAGGCAACAAACAACTTCTTCTCTTCTCTCTCTATCACGTTGTTTTTCTGAAAAACAAGTAACCCTAGCCACCACTTAGATTTTCTGCTAGCACAAAAAACTTCGTGCTTGAGTGTATCATCTGTGTGGATTACTATTAGAGATAATCACACACTGTGATTATAGTGGTTGGACATTCAACTCTCGTGGTGTTTGATCAAGAGGATTGCTGGATCGTGCCTTGACTTGAAGAAGAAATTTTGTTCTTCGGACGATCAAAGAAAGGTAAAAAGCTGTTACCTTTGTTATTTTTATGTCTTGTTTTCCACATATATGCAGATCCTGGGATGGTATCTCGTTTTATTTTCTGCTACACCATATACGATATGCGTTAGAGATACCCAACAAAATCAGTCCAATTAAATTCAAGACTTCAAATTTTAGAAAAGATGTAAAGTCCAACCACTCAAAAGCCAATACAATACATTTATCAAAAATAGAAAAAAGGTAATGAAACCCTGCATTATGACCAACCACTATGAAACCTTACATCATAGTGAAGTAGGTGATCAGCCCACTAGGTAGGATTCTTCTCCCTTTCCTATCTAAATTTATCGGACATCCATCTCTGAATAGCTAACTCACCATGACTGGATGCTAGCGTGGACTGACTTGACTTGCTAGTACTAATGCCTCTTCTTAATAGAGTTCATCCCTCAGAGGTGGCCGCCTACTTGGAGAATAGCCCTAACTTTCAGAAGTTAGTAATAAAATTCTACCCCTAATTGAGTATTCAACGCATTTATCACTCGATTTAGGGTGTGTACAATAATTCATTAGAAATGAACATTTATTCCAACATGGAAGTGTAAATTGTGTTCAAAATGATTTTAAAAGTATATTGCAACATTTGCTTGATTGGAATAGAGTTTAGTGTACAAAGAAGTTGTTTATCCATGTTTCATCAACAAGTTTGCATTTCTGAGATAACATCACATAGGAAGATTTGATTTGCAAATTTGTGCAGCATTTATCAAAAGAAGTAATGGAAGGACTTACATGTTATAATCACTTGATAAAGTGAACTACTAGATTGCAGGGGTTTGAAGTGCAACTTGACCTAATAAAAAATTAAAGTCTAAATTATGACCTACTTCATTCATAAAATTTGAAGATCATCCAAAACCCCTACGCATCAACTTCAATCATCTAGTATCATACTCATAATGCATCAATTATCCACATACGTGATATAGATCTCACCAATAACTGTATGGTTAAACAAATAAATAAATATTGCCTAATGAATAATTCATAAATAGTATTAAATGGTAAACAAATAGGTACAAGAGTAAGTATATGCATAATAGTGAAATTGCTGTCATAATAATAATTGACTATATCAATTAAGCAGTAATAATTCATGATTAATATATAATATGTAATAAATTAACAACTAAGTAGATATATAATAGATAATAGTAAGTGCAAATAATAATTAAATGGATCTATCAATCAATAACAATTAATTTTAATAATTAATACTTCGTAAAAAATAGTAAATAATAATTTTTAGTACCATATTTAAATAGGTGAATAAATATTGTTGATCATAGTACGTACATGATTTTCCTAAGTCAATAAAATATTGTTGATCATAAACATTTAAAAATATATTAATTAACACATTCTAAATAATAAATAATGATAGTTTTAATAATGAATAAGCTATGAAGAATAATAATAATAATAATAATAATAATAATAATAATAATAATAATAATAGATATTTATATCTATAAATAACAATTAATAAATAATGATGTTAATAATTCCAGTAATAATAGGTTAATAGTAAGATACCTCTCGCTAATAATGAACTTAGTTAATACATGGATAAATACATCCTAATCATGTTTTTTCCTACAAATATAATAAAGTTGTAATATATTAATACATTCCTGTTACATGCTATACCATATTATTTCGATGCACCAAATCCCCCTTTTGCCCAAGTCACACATTAACAAACATTATAAGGAGTTAATCCACATGCTGACCGAAATTCACCACTGAATTGCACCTATGGTTTCACACAAACAAGGAACACGAGTCACTACAAGACATGCATGTCATCACCCATCCATACTTACTATATTCCTTAGCAAAATAATCACACCAGCGCGTCCACAAGTCAGACAAAAATATCACCAAAGAGCCCAAGCTTTCTGCCTTAGGGAATGAAGAAAATGAGGAGAAAAAATATAAAAGAATCGGCTTTGGTACCTTCGATAAAAAGAATGCACCAACATATCCTAGAAGTAAATGGAATGTTTTCTCTCATTGATGCAGTCCAGAATCCTTCAAAGGATTGAAAGACGACTGTGAAGAGCAAGGCTTCACAAGAAAGGTAATTAAGGCTTCTGTTTTCCTTATAGAGGTAAAAAGAAGGCTTCCGTCTTTTGTTGAAGGAAAAGACGTAAAATTGACTGTAATCCCTGAATGGTGCTATCGTGATTTTGTGCATGCAATTGAGAGGGAAAAAGTGAGGGTGTGTGTGCTGTTTTGTGTTCAGAAAATGACCAAAGAATGGTCTAGCGAGTGAAGGTTCTTGTTGGAGTTTAGGAAGGCTGAATGGGTGTGTTTTTCAGTTAAGGGAGAGTGAAGAGGTGGGAGGGAGAATAGAGTTTTCAATGGTAAGTCGGTGTTTTCCATTGCTTGAAGAGGTGACCGAAAGTTCTTGATGTTTCTTGTTGTCATTTAGTTTTAGCGAGCTAGAGGGGGTCTCGGTGGAAATTTCCTACTAGATAGGTAGAGTTGTTTCAGCCAAGGAGGACAAAAAGGCACTAGAAGTAATTTGAATTTTAAGCAAAGGTTATATGCTAACGTGCCTAGTTTGGAGAGGGAAAGTGAATTATTTTGTTGCTTAGCTAAAGAAGATTTCCTTTCCTGTTCCTCTTTTTAATTTCGACCAATTCAAATAACAAAAACAACAATTGCTAACTGAAATCGTGGGAAATCAATCTTACTTGGCTGGAATTTAGGTGCCCCATAAGGAAGGAAAAGGAAGGAGAATTATTTGGTTGTATTATTAGAAGAATTCCTCCTTTTTATTTCCATTTTTGGCTGATGCAACGAGGGAAAAATGAGAGTTTTTCTCAGCAGCTTCTTGGCCGAATTAATGGGCTAATCAATTCCTCGCATTGGCTGATCGATTGGTAGTGAATGGAGCAAATTTTTGGAATTCGAAATTCATGCAAGGAAGGAAAATATTACAACAATGGTAAGTAAAATTCTTAGTTGCCTTTTATGTTGATGATTAGAATATTAGGAAGGCTGGCCGGTTGTGAATTCTCTATAAAAAACTACACCTATAGGAGCGAGGATATAATTAGGGGAAAGAAAAGGTCAGCGAGTATACTAAATATGGAAAGAGATTATTTGTATAGTTCCCCAGCACTCCTAATTCTGGATTCTAGGAAAAATGAATTAAATTCAGTTTTGGTAATGAATAAATATCATTAATTTCGCTACCACAATTGAAGAGAAAATAAGGGAGTTGATGCATAAATTTTGGATATACAGAAATCATCAAATTTAAATCTATCCGTTAGTCAAGTTTTAATTAAAACATTAATCCCAAAATACACATACGAGCAAATATTCTCATCCCAAGCATAATATAGGGAATTAACGAGTATCTATTCTCAAAGGAACAAGTATAAACTAATCACTCTTCATTCATTATTTAACCAACCCAAATAAAGTGATAAAATCATAAAACGAAAAATAAAGAAATCCATAAAACTCAAGAATGTAGAAATATGCAATTTAGACAACTATCCTAGAAAACATGACAATGAACCATTTAGCAACTATCTCAATTAATCATCATCTTGGTATCATGAAGGAATATAAAATAAAATTCAATCGATTCCCAAGTCTTGAATCTACTTATATAGACTCCACTTCTTTCCCAATCCATGGAATCACTATCTCTTAATTAAATTGGAAAATTTTCCAATCAAACCAACATAACCAAAAGATACATTAAACATAATTCCTCATAAACAAGAAATTAGTCAATAACCCTATACTTTAGGCGAAATTAAATAATCTTTGCATACTTAGCTGCTTTAGCTTAACTTCGTTTTCCAAGTCCATTAAGAAATAACAAATATGAAATCAATAAAATTAAATCAACTCTTAACGTCATTTCTCAAGTCAATTAGAAGCAAATCTAACTTTATTAATTCTTCTATGATCACAAGTAATCAAATACCAAGAATGATAGAAAATTGATCAAATAGCTAAATTAATACAAAAAAAATCATGAATCTCAAAATATTGTCAAATTACAATGAAAACATTAAGTACATCATTATTCTAGAAAACGAAAACAAAAGTAAAAGAAAGAACTCATAGACAAGCCTCCTTCTTCTCCCTTGAAGACTCTCTTGAACAATGCTCCCTGATTTGATGAATCCTTCCTTTAATGAGTGATTTACTGATTTGTTCTTTGAATTTATACTTTTGTCTTGTATTTTTGTTGTTTAAATAGGCTTCAAAGATGCTAAAATTCGTCTCCTAAGAGTTTTGGGCCGAGTAGAGATTAGAAAATACCAAAACTCTTGGAAATTACCAAATCTGTGCGAAACTGAAAAGTTTGCCAACATTAACCAGAGTGGAGCTGGCGCCGACTTGGGATGTTACGGCCGGCACCAATAGTGCTCTATCAGCCCGATCATGCTCTGTTTTTCATGTAAAAATTTCTCTGTTTCTCCAGAATGGGCCGGCGTCGGTTTGTGGGTCATGGTCGGTGCCGGCCGTGCTCTAACGGCAACGATTTTGTCATTTTTTCGTCGTTTTCTGCAATAAAATTTCAAAATACCTTTTCAAGGGTAAAATATCAAATATGAATGAATATACCTAGTTATTACAACAAATGTATCACAAAACACCCTTAAATAACTAGGAAAATATAGATGAATTTTGCCCATGTCATATTCTCCCACACTTGAACTTTTGCTTGTCCTCAAGCAAAGCCCTTAAACAAAGAAAAATATGACATCCTGTCAAAATGTTCACTTAGAACAAAATCATAATTACCTTTCAAAATTTAGATATGTCATTGTCATTCTTTCAACCCTTTGGAATTATTCACAAAACACAGTACTAAACAAGACATGTCAAGGCCCTTGAAGTTGAATTACACAAGTTTATACACTAGGATAGGAATATTATTTCACCCTTCCAATAAAAACATGGACAACATGAATCATACAAGTCAAGTTATCTACCAACTCAAGTATTATAAGTCCAAAAATTGCATAACTTAAGTCTTGTGTTGAGGAAAATGCTCCAATTTTTTTCTCTCAAAATTATTTTAATAACTTAGGGAACTGATAGCCTCAAATACATAGATTTCTCTTCACACACGATATTGGCCCCCTTATAGCCATCACTCATCATTTTTTTTTCAACAATCTTTCTCTTTTTTTTTTTTCTTTTGCTTTTGGGAATTAATAGCCTCAAGAAAATGGATTTCTCTTCACTATCCATATTAACCCCTATAATTAAGCAAAAACATGTTTCTCAACTAATCACAATCAACTCATTTTTTTCTTAATTGTCAACTCACAAAAATTGTCCACAATTTTTCCACAATATTTTCTCATTCCTCATCATAACTCAAAGTTAAACAAAATTCAATCCCATAATAAAAGAGTTAGCCAACAAAATTTCCCATATTTCGCACATTATCCATAGTTAAACTAGATGAATCAAATAATACTCAAATACTAATGCATAGACAAGACTAACCTAAAATTCTCATGTCTTGACAATATCATATCCAATAAACCATTTTAGTGATAAAAATCCACTAAATGAATGACACATCTTATATCTAAAGAAGAAAGATAATTACAACCTTTATACATAATGACAACCTTAAAAATTTTGAAAGTTTTCACACAAAACTGATAATAAGGAAAAATATCTTCAACCCATATTCTCCCCCTCATACTTAACTTGGACATTGTCCTTAATGGCAAAAGATATAACAATAAAAGCAAAGCTAAGAAGACCAAAATAAATAAAGAGAAAGAATGAAGAAAAGAAAATACTTCCATTATACTGCAACTTCAATATATTGGAATTCATCACCAATGAGGCATAAGGGAACGGGTGCCGAAATAAAAAAAATCAAAAATAGAGGCATAAATCTAGAAAAAGAACAAGAAAATCAAAATAATGGAAGAGAAGGAAAGAGGACCAAAAGAAAATCACAAATCACAGAAGGTGACATTGAGATGCTCTAAAGTGCCAAGTTCTTCACCCAAATATGGTTTTATTCGACTTCCATTAACCTTAAAGATCCCCTTGGTTGGGTAAGACACCTCAATAACGCCAAACGGACAAACGCAATGTATCTCCTTTAGCCCCAACCATCTAGACTTCAACTTACTTAGAAAAAGTCTAAGCCTAGAGTTAAATAATAACACCTTATCCTCTTCTTTGAACTCTTGAGGAGAATGAATATGTCTATCATGCCACCATTTCATCTTATCTTTGTAGAGTCAAGAGTTATAGTAAGTATCATTACACCACTCATCCAATTCATTGACCTGAAGCAATCTCCGTTTGCCTGCAAGTTGAAGATCAAAATTGACAAGCTTAATTGCCCAATGTGCCCTATGTTCACCTTCCACCGGTAGATGACATGACTTCCCATATACTAATCTATAAGGGGTTGTACCAATAGAAGTTTTGAAAGAAGTTCTATAAGCCCAAAGAGTATCATCTAATTTCAAACTCTAATCCTTCCTTGTATGATTAACCACCTTTTCCAAAATTCTTTTTAATTCTCTATTTACCACATCAACTTGGCTACTTGTTTGGAGGTGATAGGGAGTAGCAAACTTATGAGTAACCCCTAAATGTTTGAGAACTTTGTCTAATTTGATATTGCAAAAATGTGATCCCCTATCACTAATGAGTACCTTCGGTATGCCAAACTGGGTGAAAAGTTTTCTAAGGAATTTGACCATAAACCCGAGCATCATTAGTAGGCAAGGTTGCGCCTTGACCCACTTAGATACATATTCAACTGAGACCAAGATGTATTTGTTACTCAAAGAATTAGGAAAAGGGCCCATGAAATCAATCCCCAAAAATACAAAATTTCACAAGCTTGAAAAATTTGTAATGGCATCTCATTGGATTTAGAAATGTTACCTATACGTTAACATCTATCACAAATTTTAACAAACCTTGTGAGAGTCCTTAAAGAGTGCTGGCCAATAAAATCTAGACTCAAGCACCTTTCTTGCTGTGTTGTTAGCTTGGTAGTAGCTGCCCATAGGTCCTTCATAACAATATTTCAAGACGTTTGCACTTTCCATGGAATCCACACATCTACAAATAATTTGATCCACACAACACTAAAACAAGTAAGGATCTTTCCAAAAGTAATACTTTACTTCGGAGAAGAATTTCTTCTTTTGTTGTGTAGTGAAATCTTCTGGAATAATTCCTGCAACCAAGTAGTTAGCAAAATTTTTCTTACCAAGGTGTTTGAGAAATCTCACAATCAACGAGTAAAAGTTTTTCATCCGAGAAGGTGTCATTGATGTCTCCTTCGGCCAAAGGCTCAAGGTTGGGATTTCCAAACCTAGATAAGTGATCCGCAGCTAAATTTTTCGCTCTCTTTTTATCCCCAATCTCTAAGTTAAATTCCTGCAACAATAAAACTCATCTTATCAATCTTTGTTTAGAATCGTGCTTGGTTAGTAGGTACTTAAGGGCAGAATGATCCATATATACAATGACTTTGGACAAAATAAGATAAGAATGAATTTGTTAAAAGCAAATACTATTGCAAGAAACTCTTTCTCCATTGTGATGTAGTTCTCTTATGCCACTGTAAGAGTTTTGCTTACATAATAAATTGGTTGAAAATACTTATTCCTCCTTTATCCAAGCACCACGCCTACTGCATAATCACTTGCATCACATATTAATTCAAAAGGAAGAGACCAATCCGGTGCAATTAAAATAGGAGAATTGATTAATTTCTTTTTAAGCACATTGAAAGCATTGAGACATTTTTCATTAAAATAAAAAAGACTATCTTTTTCGAGTAAAGAAGTAAGGGGTTTAGAAATTTTTGAGAAATCCAATATAAACCCCCTATAAAAATCTGCATGACTAAGAAATCTTCGAATAACCTTCACGGAAGTTAGAGGATAGAGTTTCTCAATTGCCTCAATCTTAGCTCTATCAACCTCAGTACCTTTTCTTGAAATCTTGTGTCCCAATATTATATCTTTTTGCACCATGAAGTGGCATTTTTTTCCAATTAAGTATGAGGTTGGTCTCTTCACACTTTTGAAGCACCTTTTCCAAATTGGCCAAATACAAGTCAAAAGAATTACCAAAAATAGAAAAATCATCCTAAAATACCTCCATCATGTCTCCTACAAGCCTTTAGAAAATAGCCATCATACATCTTTAGAAAGTTTCGAGACTATTGCAAAGACCAAAAAGTATACGTCGATATGCAAAAAGTACCAAAAGGGCACGTAAAGGTGGTCTTCTCTTGATCCTCTGGTTCTATGGGAATTTAAAAGTAACCGGAAAAACCATGTAAAAAATAATAAAACGTATGTCCGGCTAACCTTTCTAACATTTGGTCAATGAAAGGGAGTGAAAATGGTCCTTTCTAGTTACCTCATTCAATTTCTTACAATCAATGCAAACCCTCCAACCGATTAGCAATTTCATTGGGATCAACTCATTTTTTCATTTGAACTCACAGTCATTCCTCCCTTCTTTGGTACTATTTGTGTTGGACTCACCTAAATACTATCAAAAATAGGATAAATGATGTCAGAATCTAAGAGTTTAATCACCTTACATTTTACCGCATTACTCATATTTAGGTTCAAGCTACGTTGGGGTTGCACTACGGGTTTAGCTCATTCTTCTAACAAAATTTTATTACTACAAAAGGAAGGGCTAATTCCCTTAATGTCCGTGATTTTTGATGCAATAACTCCCTTATATTTTCCTAATAGACTTTCCAATTTGGTCTTTTGCTCACAAGTAAGGTCTTTTGCTATGATCACTGGCAATTTTTCTCCTTTAGCCAAAAATGCATATTCCAAGTGCTCGGGGGGGTCTTTTGAATCCAATTCCGGTGGTTCCTCAATAGATGACTTTATTCTTCCCAAACTGCTTTTTTTCAATTTCCTTAAATTCTCCCAACTCATGACCTTCATTTGAATCCTCCAAATATGCAATGGATTGTTCCATTGAGTCCATAGAACAATTGACAAATGATTCTTGCCCAAAATAAAAAATTCGTTCATCAAGAACATCAATCCTTAAACAAGAATTATCACAAGAAATATGATATTGCATGCTGTTATGGATATTGATAATGACTTTTTCATCCCCAACCCTAAATGTCAACTTTCCCCCATAAACATCAATTAGTGCTTTGGCAGTTGCCAGAAATGGTCGACCTAGGATTAAAAGGACTTTAGAATCTTCATCCATATCAAGAATAACAAAATCCACATGAAATATAAAGCTATCCACTTTAACTAATACATCTTCCACTATTCTCCTAGGATATTTGATAGCTCTATCTGCCAGTTGAATACTCATCCTAGTGGGTTTGGTCTCACATAGGCCTAGCATTTTAAAAATTTTATATGGCAAAAGGTTAATGCTAACACCTAAGTCTTATAATGCATTACAAAATGTAAGAGTACTAACAAAACAGGGAATACAAAAACTCCCTGGATCATTTTCTTTGCATAGCAAAGTTCGTTGGTCTTGCAAGAAAGGTAAGAATTCTTCTTTTAAAACCATAGTGGATAATTTCTCCAATCTCTTTTTGTTAACAAGCATGCTTTTGAGGAACTTTGTATATTTGGGCATGTGTATCAATGTCTCACTGAGTGGGATGTTTATGTGCAGTTGTTTGAACATTTCTAAAAACTTATCGAATTGTGCATTTTTCTTAATTTGTGTGTGCGAGTGGGATAAGGTACCTATGGCTAAAAACCTAGCTTTTTAGTTTGTTTTTCAAAAGGTTCATCAAGAGGGGTTGGTTCTGGCCCATCTTCTTTAGATGGTATCAACTCCGTGCTAGGATAAGGTAGCTCCTTACTATTTTGTAATGTAGTGGCAGCTAAATTATGTTGTGTTTCTACCCCTAATGGTGAATTTATCACTAAATCCGTTAAAAACTAAGTTTACCTTTCCATATTTCTAATCATATCTCCAAATTTTGCCAATGTGTCATCTATTTTATGAAAACGTTTAGTTACGTGGGTGACAAATTTTCCTAATACCCCTTCTAAAGTAACGGAGTTGGATGATAAAGATGTCATCCCTTGAGGCATGTTAGGATATCATTCCATACTCCAATTGGCCATCTTACCTACATAAATGGCATTGTTAGTACTATATATATACAGTGCAATATTAAATCAAGGTAGTTAATTAAGGTACATGTTCACAAATTAGGTTAGAAAAATAACATGTAGGGACATTAAATTACAAGTATACATGAAAACGAATTATGGCATCTATTCATACAAGGGACATATATACATATTCACATATTTACATATGGATATATAAACATGATTAAATTAACAAAATTCAAGCTTTCATGATATTGTTTCCCGGCAACAGTGCCAAAAACTTGGTGCATGAATTTTAAGTGTATAAAAATCATCAAATTTAAATCCATCACTTAGTCAAGTATTAATTAAAACATTAATCCTAAAATACATATACAAACAAGTATACTCATCGCAAGTGTAGTATAAAAAATTAACAAGTATCGATCCTCAAAGTAACAAGTACACACTAATCACTCTTCAGTCATTGTTTAACTGACCCAAATAAAGTGATAAAATCATTATAAAAAATAAAAATATATATACAACTCAAGATGTAGAAATATGCAATTTAAACAACTATTCTAGAAAACATGACAATGAACCATTTAGCAGTTATCTCAATTAATCATCATATTGATATCATGAAGGAATATAAAGTAAAATTCAATTATTTCCCAAGTCATGAATCCACTTATATAGACTCCACTTCTTTTCCAATCTATGGAATCACTATCTCTTGATTAAATTAGTAGATTTTCCAATCAAACCCACATAACTAAAAGATGCATTAAATATAAATCTTCATAAATATGAAATTAGTCAACAACCCTATACTCTATGTAACACCCCAACTAAAGGTAATAGCGGAAGCATATCAACACTGAGTGTCGCCCCGTCCAGTTACCCAAATAAGCAGTCTTTGTAACAAAAAACCAATAGAGTATGTAAGATCCAGATCCATACAACAATGCATACTGTTGGCCACGTGCACATATATAATAAAGAATCTCCTTTGATTGAGGAATTCTTCAATTCGAGGAGAGTTGTACAAGAAGGTCATCAAATGAAGAAGAAAGAGGCTTGTCTATGAATGCTTTCTTTTACTTTGTTTTCATTTTCTTGAATAATGATATGTTAATTGTTTTATTATAATTTGACATTGTTATAGATATTCATGATTTTTAGAGTTATTTAATCTTTTGATTAATTGATTGTTCTTCTTTGTATTTAATTACTTGGGCGTATTATGAGATTAATTGGTTGTTTCATTTCATTAACTTACTAGACCAAAGAGGTTGATGGTGGTTGCAATTGATTAATTTCATATTTATTGGCTGTTAACTTGCTAGACTAAAGAGGTTAATTGCTGAGGATTGAGTAATTAAAGGTTAATTGATGTTTGCCAGACCAAGGATTCATTGATTAATTTCATGTTTTAAATTTGCCAGACCAAGAAAATTTAATCAAGGATTGTGTTTAATGCATCTTTTGGATGAATTAGTTGAGACAGACTAAGTGATGCTAATTTATCTAGAAGATAGTAATTAGTTGAGACAAACCAAGTGATGCTAATTTACCTTTATCCTTCATGGTGCTAAGAGAAGAATTAGTTATGATAATAGTTGGGTACTTTAAGATTATATTTGTCTAAACAATGGTTTAAGTTACATAATTCTACATCCTTGACATGTATATATTTTTATTTTTATTTTTATTTTGTTTTGTTTTATTTGTTTTCTACTTAATTAAGTCGGTTAAACAATGAAAGAAATGTGATTAATGTCTACTTATTCCTTGAGGATCGACACTCGTTTGAACCCTATACTCGGTTAATGATAAGTACGCTTGCTCATATGTGTGATTTGGGTTGAACGATTTAATTTAAACTTGATTGGGAATGTGCTTAGTTTTTGTATGATTTTTACACCCATGTCCGGACACATCAATTATCCAAAAGGGAAATGTCCGAACCTATTCTACTATCACTGTGGTATCATCCTCTATCCGTAGGTCCGCTCATCTCCGGATTCTACAAAAATGTGAGATGAAAGACACATGTGAGTGAAAAATCACCCAGTGAGTCCTGTGTGTGCTAGTGCTTTATCAAAGAGACAGAATACATAAAACTTTTGCGGAATAGCATATCATTTGTTTACTGGAAATGATTCCAAAACTCTTTAATGAAAAGTTTATTCAGAACATAATCATTTTTGAAAAACTATATTTCAATTTTAAAACATTACCCCAATTTCCAAATCATAGGCACTTCTCCAATAGAAGGTCGGCCTGTATGCAAAGCTCACAAGGCTTCGCTTTGGCATCACGATCTTATTGCGCCAAAGTCTTTGCCTTACAGTACTCAACCATACATTGCCGGATAAGTACACCAACTTGCACCGTGTCATTGTATTGAGACAACAGTCTCTAGTACTCGATTCGTGCATCGCCGGATAAGCACACCAACTTGCACCATGTCATCGTATTGAGACTGCAGCCTACAGTACTCAATCCATGCATCGATGAGAAATCTTTTACTTGCTACTGTAAGCCAAGGGTCTCAATCCTGACGTCAATCACCATCGAGGTAGTAAATAGTCAAATGCGTCGAGTATCCCTGCCCAACATTTGGCGAATGACTCAAAATCAAGAAGCGCTTGCAGACGCGACAATGGCCAGGTGCTAAACAGCTAGCCAAAATGACTCATCTCAATGTTCTATCGCCCTGTTTGGAGTAAGACAATCCCCAAAACTAGCTAGGTTACTTGGGGTCGTCTATCTCTAACATGAGCTAGTATAAAGATCAAAGTCCTTGCTACGTACTCAACGTTAACAATACCAACCCTGTATGACTGATAAGGCAATAGGGTTATCTGATCCTGTAGGATTTCAAATCAAAATATTTTTGGGGGCAAAATCACATTTTCCAGAATTTAATCCCACTGACTCACAAGTCAGATCATCATTCACATATGCTCTGCAAAGCCAATCAATTCATTCCATAGCACATCAAGCCAATAAAACAATTCAGGAATCAAAAGGTCGTTTTCCAAAAGTCAATCTCATCACGAGAGATCATTTTTCAAAATCATGTTGAAATAGGATAAAGAGTTTTGTTCACACATCAAAGCGTGTTTCCAAGAGTATCCGGGTCATTTTCTCCATACTCGATCACAAAAGTCATTTCTAAGGGTATTCAGGTCATTTTACCCATACCTGATTCAAAAGACTCTTCGAGGGTATTCGGGTCATTTTACCCTTACCCAATTTGAAAAGTATTCACAGAAGTTCTAATAAGAGTATTTCGGTTATTTACCGTATACCCGATTCCAAATGTTTTCATAAACAATCTAATAAGGACATTTGGATCATTTTCCAAATACCCAATTTCAAATAGAACTCATTTCAAGAAATCTATAATTCTTATCTCAAAAGAGGATTAAATTCAAAGTTTCCAAACATAATTCCATAAAATGGTCCAATAAGGGCATTCCAGTCAATTTATGAATACCCGATTTTAAAATTTACCATTTTTTGAAAATCTCAAATATTTAATCCTAAAATGATCAAATTCATAAAGTTTATGCTTTAATAATCCAGTAAGGTTTCCAAGCCAATTATGATGTTCAATCGAGCCCAAAATGACATAAAATAATTCTTGCTCAGATAAACCTTAAACATATTCAGGGATTTCCAAAATGGTATAAAATATAGCATTTCATGGAAAAGTAAAACACACTAGCTTTTAAAAGGTTTTAGAAATCAAAGGGACTCACCTCATGTCCTAACTAAATTCTTTCCGTTTAAGGTTCTTCAACCATCGTTTCCACCGTTTTCAATGTTTTGTTGGTCATTTACCAATAAACCTACACCAACTATCGTTTCCGGATCGTGTTTGGCCAAAAAATAGCCGATGGGTAGCCGACGTCCAACCGACATTTATCTGACGGGGGCTGACGGTTAAGGAAAACGTTCAATTTCCATTCTCGTTGTTTTTTCATCCTTTGTTTGATTCATTCATTTTTATTTTCCCACATCCTTTATCCCTTTATATAAAAGGGATTCACTTCATATTTCCCTTTTATTTCATCCAAAATCACATAATTAACCATTCTTAAGTTCAACCATTTTCTAAGCAAAATTCTGGAATTTTACTGCTTTGACACATGATTTTGTTTTGGACATAACTTTCAACTTACAACTCCGATTGATGCCGAACTAATTCCAAAATGTCCTCAAGATCTTCCTTAATTATTTCCAATTCACAAAATACTCATTTCCCTTTTTGTTTCATTCAGTTCTGTCCATAATATCTCAGTACTTCAATCCCGTAACTGAAATGACAACCTTTGGTATTTATATCATAACTTTTTATTCACAACTCCAAATCATGCAAAATTGGTCCCAAAACGATCCTAAGACATTTAGCTACAAGTTTAAGGTTATGAGGTTCCAAAAAAACTAGCCATATTGTTCAGTTTATTACCTCTTCAGAGCTGCACGAAATTCTTCCAAAACAGAATTTCTGTTTTGTTCCTTTCCTTCACTTAATCCATTCTCTTTTCTTTCCTATCTCATACATAAGTCATTTAATCATTACAATCCTTTGTTTTTCATCTAAACATCACATAATCCTTCTTGATTCTAGTCATGCACAATCAGTATCTTTCATATTTAAACGACTACAAAACCAACAACTTTAAATAATAACAACAATATTCCATTTTCTTCAACAATTATACCATTTGTTATCTTATTTCCTTCTTCCATTTTAGTAGCCATGAACAAGTCTTTAAACCATCTTCAGAACACCTTCGATCATCATATAAAACATAGCATACATGCCTCCAAATGCACCACCATGCACAGCAAATACAACAACCCGAAAACATAGATATTTTCTAAATATAAATCACAATTCATATGAATTTTCTCAATAAAATTCATATCAAAACAATCATTATTTTTCATACTTCAACTTTAATTCATGAAACATAGACTTTTACCTTTTTTTTATTGATTGCTCTAGGCTGAAAATGCTCCAAGTTCCTTCCTTTTTCTCATCTTGGAATGCTTTCTCTCTCTTTTTCCTTTTTCTCTCAATTTTCTCTAGCTTTTCTTTCCTTTTTCTTCCTCTCCTCTCTTTCTTCTTTCTTATTGGTGCTGCCTGTCTTTAGCTGTTGAAATACAGCTTCCACCACCATTCCCATGACCAAATATTACATAGTCAAGTGATTCATTAATTGGTCAAAATCTTCCTTCGAAAGTTTTTGCAAAATCTCCTATTTTTCTTTTATTTTCTCCTTTCTTTTCTTCCTTCATTGTACCAAAATTTAGGCTCTTCTTCAGCCATTTTCCACTGCCACTTTCTTAGACTTCTTGGTCCAAATTGTGACCAAGATTGGTCACAAAGTCAACCTTTGCGAGCTATCCAATTTTCAACCATTTTCCTATTAGTTGATTTATTTAATTTCTTTAATGATTAATCTTATTTAATAAGCTTTTGAAATAAAATAATCACACAAATATCTTACTTCCCCAATGGTATTTTGAAACTTGTTTTCATCCTCCAATCATATTACTCCGCTTGTCTTAATGTCAACCGCACTTTAGAATTTTCTTTAGAAGTGACTAAAATCGGATTCAGAACGGAAAAATATTTTACTTCACCATTCAACTCCAAAAATTCCGTTGAATCCATTGACAATACTTAAATTCTTCAATTCATTCTCTATTTGATCAAATTTGCGGTCAAAGTTGTGGGTACGGTCAAAATGATGAAAATGCCCCCGATACCCCGAGTAGCATAATTCACACCAAAACATGTGTTTTATCGCACTAATCAATTTCTTTTCTCAATGTACCATCAAATTCTTATTTTATTAATAATAATAGCCTTCCGAAGATTTAGGGTAAGGGTAGAACAAATTCAATAATTACATCCATGTCCTGCCCAAATATTATTATATCAAAATATTCGTCTTATTATACCGATCAACTTTTGTTCTGGTCATTGATACAAATTCTCATCCTATTACAAATAGTAGCCATTTGAAAGTAAAATGTGGGGTATTACACTCTAGCCAAAATTAACTAATCTTTGATTATTTAGGTTCTTTGGCTTAACTTCATTTTCCAAGTCTATTAAGAAATAACAAATATGAAATCAATAAAATTAAATCAACTCCTAACATCATTTCTCAAGTCAATTAGAAGTAATCTAACTTCATTAATTTTTTTTATGATCACAAGTAATCAAACACCAAGAATGAAAAAAATTGATTAAATAGCTAAATTAATACAAAAAATCATGAATCCTAAGATATTGTCAAATTACACTGAAAATATTAATTACATTATTATTCTAGAAAAAGAAAAAATAGGTAAAAGAAAGAACTCATAGGCAAGCCTCCTTCTTATCCTTTGAAGACTATGTTGAACAATGCTCTTTGATTTGATGAATCCCTTCTTCAATGAGTGATTTACTAATTTGATATTTGAATTTATACTTTTGTCATGTGTTTTTCATGTTTAAATAGGCTTCCAAGATACTAAAATTTGTTCCCTAAGAGTTCTAGGCCGAGAAGAGGTTAGAAAATACTAAAACTCTTGGAAATTACCAAATCCACGCAAAATTGAAAAGTTCACTGACATTGACTAGAGTGGAGCCGGCACAGGCTTGGAGTGTTACGGTCGGTGCTAGTCATGCCCTGTCGGCCCGGTCGTGGTCTGTTTTTGTGCAAAAATTCCCCTATTTCTCCAGAATAGGCCCAGCGCCAGTGCCAGTGCCAGTTCCGTGGGTTATAATCGGTGTCGGCCGTGCTCTGACGGTGATGGTTTTGTCATTTTTTCATCATTTTCTGTAATAAATTTTCAAAACACCTTTCCAAGGCTAAAATATCAAATATGAAGGAATATGCCTAGTTATTACAACAAATGTATCACAAAACACCATCAAATAACTAGGAAAATATAGATGAATTTTGCCCCTATTAGGAGCATCATATATATATATATATATATATATATATATATATATATATATACATATATCTATGTGTGTGTACACACACGTGTGTGTGTGTGTGTGTGTGTGTGTGTGTGTATTGGTCAGTTGCTATAAGCAAGGAAAGACTAATGAAAACTGCAATTATAATAAAGGTAAATGATAATATATGAGAATATTTTAGGATCTTTTCAATGGAATATTCTTCCCCCTCCAAAAATGGAAGTGGCAGTTGGAGTAGGTCTTATTGTTGCCAAGGAGAAGGAAAGGAAAACAAGAGGATTCCAATGAAGAGTTAACATTCAAACCCTCAATCGATTCATTAACATCCTAATACTCTTAGCATTAATCCACATAACTCTTTTGTTCTATTATAATATTTAAAAATCTCCATATTCCGAAACCCTTTTCTCAAGTTCACCCTAAAATAAAAATTAAACAACACAATAACTCAACATGCACACAGATATCACATACAAGCTAATTATAGTAACTTATGTAAATAGGTATACATATATGATACATAAAATCATAAAATCAAATATGATTACACTGGTATATAGATGATGTCATGCATACCTTCATACTACTCAGGGTAATTTTTGGTGGAGTTTTATATCCTCCCCTTCTTAAAGGAATTTTGCCACGTAATTCGCAGGTATTTCCCCTAGAGTAGTTCAAGGTCTTTCCTCTTTACGACCAGTATTAGGGCTTCCCATAGGGATGAGCTTAGTCGTATAAATTGAGCTACCTTGCTCTTACAATCCCTTTGAGCACCATGTTTAGATAGCCAGTCCATTCTCAAAATTAGGTCATAATCTTTAAAAGTCATAACGATGAGGTCAGCTTTCAAATTCTCACTCCCAACTCAAATATCATAATCAGGGATGTACTTACTAACTTTCACCAACTTTACTAATAGTGTGCTTACCGATAAAGCATAAGGTTACCGTCCCAGCCTAACCCATATGAGATGCACAAATTTCATTAATGTAAGAGTGTGTGGAACCAGGGTCAACCAAAACATTCATAAGATAACCTGAAATAGAAAATGTACCTTCTACCATGGTAACATCCGTAACCTTTGCCTTCACTTGGGGTTTCGGGCCGTCACTCCCTGCTACTCCACTATTACTTCCCCTACTAGCTGATGGTTGAAAGGAATTAACTGGGCCAATTCTCAAAAGCTTGGAGTAGTTGCTCTTTAGATGGTTGGGATCCCTACAGTTGTAGTATTTCCTTATTGGGTTCTTAGAACAGCAATCCTTTACTATATACCCCGATTTTCCATAAATTCAGCACGTGGGAAGATTGAGTGTAGAGTTTAAAGGTGTGGTCCGAGCCTATTTCTCTTTATTGTTCCATAACTGGCTCGGGAGTCATTTGTGGTTATTCTGCTTGGGAGGGAACAATGGTTTATAAGTCATTCGACTCTTGTCCTTGTTTTCTATCTTTGTGGTGGCGATAACCGTAGCAATATAGGTAATAGGAAAAAATGGTGCTAGGACTCTCTGCAGTTCCTATCTGAGCCTATTGACAATTTGTCAGGTCCTATTGTGCTCCATATCCACCAGTCACTTACAATATTTTGGAAGCTTGTTGAATTGGGCGGCGTATTAGGCCACTAACAAGTTCTCTTATTTCAAGTTCTAGAGCTCGTCTTCTCTCTTCTCCACCACCCATTGAGGAACGCACTCTACTCTGAATACCTTAACAAATCCTCCCTGGGTCCATTCCAAGACAGTCCTTCTCCATTCCTCTTGAATTCACTACCACCAGTCATGTGCGGTGCATCTTAGTCTAAAGACTGCAAACCTCACCAAACACTGCTCAAAGTATTGTAGTGCAGAGAAGATATCCTCTATTTACTCAGTCTACTGCTCGACCTTCTGATTTTGTTTGGCTTCCCTGAGAAATGTGAATGGTAGGAATTTTAGAAACACCTGAAGCACCTCGTCTTCACCACAGGATATCCTTCTCTCCGACAAAGTATGTAAGAGGTTTGTCTTCTTATTGAATGATTTCCCTATTGACACTTCCTCCAATCTCTCTAGTCCTATTCCTTGTCCTTGGTTAGCTTCCAATTCTTCTTTTGGAACGAGAGGTAGTGCAAGCTCGAACATGGAGTCATGGGCACAGCTGCACGTCTCTCTTTTCCCTCGGTGGTCACTTGATGCGTATTTATTTGGGTAAAAAAATCATATAAAAACTAAGCACATTCCCAATCAAGCTTATATTAAAATGTTAACCACAAATTACACATATAAGCAAGCGTACTCATCATTAACAGAGTAAAGGGTTCAAACGAGTGTCGATCCTCAAGGAACAAATATGCATTAATCACTTTTCTTTCATTATTTAACCGACTCAATAGAGTGAAAAATAATGAAAGGAAAAATAAAATAAAAGAATATATACATGTCAAGGATGGAGAAATATATAACTTAAACCATTATTTTGACAAACATAATCTTAAAAGACTTAATCCTTATCATAATTAACTATTCTCTTGGCATCATGAAGGATTAAGATAGATTCACTTTTTTGGTCAATCCATGAATTCACTATCTTCTAGATAAATTAGCATCACTTGGTCTGTCTCAACTAATTCACCTACAAGACGCATTAAACATAATCCTTGATTAAATTTCCTTAGTCTGGTAAATTTAAAATATGAAATTAATTAATGAATCCTTAGTCTAGCAAACATTAATTAACCATTAATTACTCAATCCTCAGCAATTAGCCCCCTTAGTCTAGTAAGTTAACAACCAATAAATATGAAATTAATCAATTGCGACTACTATCAACCCCTTTGGTCTAGCAAGTTAATGAAAAGAAATAACCAATTAATCTCGTAATACGCACAAGTAATTAAATACCAAGAAGAATAATCAATTAATCAAAAGATCAAATAACTCTAAAAATCACGAATACCTAAAATAATGTCAAATTACAATAAAATGGTTAATACATCATTGTTCAAGAAAAAGAAAACAAAGTAAAAGAAAGAACTCATAGACAAGCCTTCTTCTTCTTCATTTGAAGACATTCTTGCATAACCCTCCTTCAATAGAAGAATTTCTCATTTAATTTGAATAATTTCTGTTACGCTCTATGAATTTTCTCTTTTCTCTCGTGTTTTCTATCTATTTATAGACTTAGGAAGTGCCTAAACTCGTTGGTGTAGGGTTCTTGGCCGAATAGAAGTAGGAAGATACTAAAATTCTGCAGATTACCAAAAATTGTGTGCAAAAATCAAAGTTTTATCTTATTCTCAGGGCATAGTCGACGCCGCCCTGGCTGCTGGAGTCGGCGCCGGTTGTGTTCTGTTTCTTCAGTTGTTCGCCGATTCTTTTTCTTGATTTCAATGCAACGTTTTTCAGAGTACAGCCAGCGCCGCCTTGGCTGCTAGAGCCAGTGCTGGTTTAGTTCTATTCTGGTCCTGTTTCAATGATTTTTTATCATCTCGAAGTACGTGCCAACAATACGTGGCCGACGCCGCTTCCTCTGGCCTGTCCGGCGCTGCCTCTATTCTTTTTGGAGACGTTTTTGCCTTATTTTACCCTAAAATCTGAAATAATGCACAAAATACATTTTCAAGGATAAAATCTCAAATATGAAGGAATATGACCAGTTATTAAACAAAATACATCACAAAATAGCCTCAAACAACTAGAAAAAATATGACTAATTTAGGCCCCATCATTTCCCCCACACTTAGCTCTTTGCTTGTCCTCAAGCAAAGTATCAAAGATAAGTAGAAAAACATAAGGTTTTAAATAATCACTTAATGAATTTCAAAATAGTATTCCAATACTTTCTTCATTAAAGATAACAAAACACACGCTACTATATCTTTTATAACAAATGCAAGATTTATGTAAGTGTATAGTGACTAGTAGAACCATCTCAATACTTTAACATCAATCTTAAACTATTGAAAAGAATTTAGTTCAAAAAGAATATGCATTCCATAAGTTTACTTTTCATACACTCTTTCCACTAATCCGAGATATATCATGATTCTACTTAGTTTAAGTAGGACTTTTAAGCTTGTAATGTAAGGCTAAAGGGCTTGTAATGTAGCTTGTCAAATGAAGGATATAGGAAATTCAAATATCAAAGAAGATGAGAGTTCGCAAGAAAATGATAAACACAATATATCAAGAAATTCCAAACTCTTCTTGCTCTCCTATTCCAAAAATCAATCAAAACCCATAACCTTTTATAGCCTTAACAATTCAGTTCAAGCAAATCTTGCATTTCCATAACTCATTCTCAACTCATCAATAATTTTTTCACAAGGTCATTCAAATTTTCCTCAATAGTGCCAAGAACTTGATGTGAACTCAAGTTTTTCAGAAATTCCTACAGCACAACCACCATTCTTCTTGTGATCTTTCTTTTCTCTCTTTCATTTTTTTTTTCTTTCTTCTTTTTTTTTTTCAATTGCTGCTGTTGTGTGTTTCACAATTTTTTTCTCTTTCCATCTTTTCTTAGCAGCTTTTTGGTTTTCTTTTCTTGTTTTCAATCTTTCTTTTCTCTTTCTTCTTTTTCATTTTCCAGCTCAACACAACTCTTGATGCATGACTGAAAGTAACAAGTCATGATCTTTTCACAAATATTCTTCCTCAACATTCTCCTACATGTACTTTTATCCACCCAGAGCAATCAAAGATTTGGAATATAAATCAAACTCTCAGAAAGAAGAAATAGACAAAGTATGATAATGGGTTTTAGGAAAGAAATTATCAACTTAGGCTCAAAATAGGTACTAGGGATAATATCAAATAGATAGGCTTGAAAAGCTCAAACTATCCAAATAAGGCCTATTACTGTCATCCCTAAGTTATATCATAAATGTCTTTCTTATTTTGCTTCGAGAAGTATTTAAATAAGTTCTAGAATGCTTAATGAATTTTAGTATAAAAACAGGTTTAAGAACAATGTAAAGCATATGATCAAGAACTACTTAGTCCAAGTGCGTGCAAAAAGTCATGCATACGCCATAAATGATATAGAACATATGTTCTATAATCTATCATAAAGACATGCATTAAAAATACAGCTTGAAATCTCAAAGAAGATCAGAAAATTTTGAAAAAATTTTGAAAATTTTGTTCACAAGAAGGATGAATTGCTCACAAGAAGGATGAAGTATAAAAGAATGATGCATAGAAGAATTCTCAATCTAACAACTTCCCCACACTTAAACTTGACATTATCCTCAATGGCTAAAAAAATAAAACAAGGAAGAAACAATGCAATGGGACCAAAAATAAAGGGGAAAAGATAAAAAAGATAATACTTCCATTACAGTGGGCCCAAAATAAGATTATTTCTCAATTTTAAAATATTTCAAAGTAGCTCAATACTAAGAAAATACCAAGATAATTGGTAAAAACTTAGACAAAGTATATCACCAAACCATTCCCCCACACTTAAATTGGACAATGTCCTCTTTGGCAAAAGATAAACACAAGAAAGCATCTCCAAAGGGACTAAAAATAATAATAGATGAGAAAGTTGAAGTAATACTTCCCAAGTGCAATAATGCTCCAATAGATATCCAAACATGAGGTAAAGAGAATGGCTTATCCAAGAGGACTTTATTCCTATAAAACAAAATACAAATAAAAGCACAAGGAAAATAATAATAAAATAAAAACATACCTAAATAAAAGAAAACAAACTAAAGAGAAAAACTCAAATAAAAAAAAAAGAAAACAAAAACTTTTTACACTCATCATGCTTCCTCAACAAACCTTTTGGAAAAGAGATTAAGGCTCCAAGTAAAAGATAGGCATAATGAATGTAGAATGACGAGAGGTTTTTGAAAAATGGAAGGTTCATGAAAATGATTTGTCTCAACAAAGCAAAACACATAAACCTCATTCTCTAACATTCTGTTAGACATATAAATATCTTTTTCAACATATGAGTGCACAGGGTATTTAACAGATGCAATAACTTTGAAATCACCAATTAACCCTTCAAAAGAAGTTTTCTACCAGTAAAATTCCCCTTTAAACATGGTATTTGAGTTCTTAAAGATAGGATTGGGAAATCCTTACTTTTCAATGCTTCTACAAATACCAAGTTACCTCTCTGAAATTGGAGTGAAGGATAGAATTCATCAACATCCTCAAAGGGTTTCTTAGAATGAATGATAAATCCAACTTCTTGAGGCATGTTAAACTCCATGCATCATTAGTGGGACCATTGTTCTCCAAGGAGTGAGAGGAACCTGAGAAATTATGTCACAAAGAAATATTAGCATTATGAGCACATAGAGTAGAATCAAATACCTGTCTTGCCACATCATGCAATTGTCCCTCATAGCCTCTCTTTTTTTTTTTTCCATGGTCAAGTGTACGGGTTAGCATGAACTCATGAGTCTTCTCAACAATCTTAACGAATCGTTTCCTTTGATCGTACAATCATTGGGAAGCTTCTTCATGATTTCACTAATGCTTCTAATGACGTCTCAATAAAAATATTATTGTGAGCTTGTGATTTTACCAATACACTAACGCTCTTTTTTTTTTCCCCCGACAGGAGCCAGCTGGCACCGGTTCCAGTCTGACTTTTGCTTTATTTATTTATTTATTTATTTATTTATTTATTTATTTATTGCTAAAACTTTCCTAATTGAATGCATGACCACAATACATTTAAAACAAGGATTCCTAAATTAAATATTAAAATTATAAATTATAAATAAAGAAATAAATAATAAAATAATAAAATAAAATAACTTCAATCTGTCTAAAATATTGTGTTAGCAAAAGTCCAAACCTAAAAATAAGAAGGATTAGTATTGACTCACAAATATAGACGTAAAAATCATCCAATTCAAAATACAAAGATTACACATATTCTACATTAACATTAGGTTAGTACAATTAAATAACTAAATATATAATAAATATAAACATACAAAGATAAGTTAGTTATTATTTACAACATATAGTGAAATTAAAATACAATTATACAAACAAAATATGGCACTTCTTCATACAAGGAACATATATACGTATTTACATATTTACATATTCACATATTTACATGGTTAAATCAATAAATTCAAGCTTTCATGATATTATTCCCGGGCAACGGTGCCAAAAACTTGATGCGTATTTATTTGGGTACAAAAATCATATAAAAACTAAGCACATTCCCAATCAAGTTTAAATTAAAACGTTAATCCCAAATTATACATATAAGCAAGCGTACTCATCATTAACAGAGCATAGGGTTCAAACGAGTGTCGATCCTCAGGGAACAAGTATGAATTAATCACTTTTCTTTTATTGTTTAACCAACTCAATAGAGTGAAAAATAATGAAAGGAAAAATAAAATAAAATAATATATACACGTCAATGATGGAGAAATATGTAACTTAAACCATTATTTTGACAAACATAAACTTAAAAGACTTAATCCTTATCATAATTAACTATTCTCTAGGCATCATGAAGGATTAAGGTAGATTCACTTCTTTGCTCAATCCATGAATTCACTATCTTCTAGATAAATTAGCATCACTTGGTCTGTCTCAACTAATTCACCCACAAGATGCATTAAAGATAATCCTTGATTAAATGTTCTTGGTCTGGCAAATTTAAAACATGAAATTAATCAATGAATCCTTGGTATAGCAAACATTAATTAACTATTAATTACTCAATCCTCAGCAATTAACCCTATTGGTCTAGCAAGTTAACAGCCAATAAATATGAAATTAATCAATTGCGACTACCATCAACCCCTTTGGTCTAACAAGTTAATGAAAAGAAACAACTAATTAATCTCGTAATACGCACAAGTAATTAAATACCAAGAAGAACAATCAATTAATCAAAAGATCAAATAACTCTAAAAATCATGAATACCTAAAACAATGTCAAATTACAATAAAATGATTAACACATCATTGTTCAAGAAAAAGAAAATAAAGTAAAAGAAAGAACTCATAAACAAGCCTCATTCTTCTTCATTTGAAGACCTTCTTGCACAACCCTCTTTAAATTGAAGAATTACTCCTTTGATTTGAATGATTTCTGTTACGCTATATGAATTCTCTCTTTTCTCTCGTGTCTTCCATCTATTTATAGGTTTAGGAAGTACCTAAACTCTTTGGTATAGGGTTCTTGGCCGAGTAGAAGTAGGAAGATACTAAAATTTTGCAAATTACCAAAACCCGCATGCAAAAATCAAAGTTCCGTCTTATCCTCAGGGCATAGCCGACGCCGCCTTGGCTGCTGGAGCTGGCGCCGGTTGTGTTCTGTTTCTTCAGTTGTTCACCGATTTTTTTTCTTGATTTCAAGGCAACGTTTTTTAGAGTACAGCCGGCGCCACCTTGGTTACTAGAGCCAGTGCTGGTTTAGTTCTGTTCTGGTCCTATTTCAACGATTTTTTATCATCTCGAAGTGCATGCCAACAACACGTGGCCAGCGCCGCATCCTCTGGCCTGTCCGGCACTACCTCTGTTCTTTTTGGCAACGTTTTTGTCTTATTTTACCCCTAAAA
Source organism: Voacanga thouarsii (assembly GCA_026120185.1). Lineage (NCBI taxonomy): Eukaryota > Viridiplantae > Streptophyta > Magnoliopsida > Gentianales > Apocynaceae > Voacanga > Voacanga thouarsii. The sequence goes on from JANUWF010001502.1 coordinate 791,288, forward strand.
TCTGAAATAATGCACAAAAAATCTTTCCAATGGTAAAATCTCAAATATGAAGGAATATGACCAGTTATTAAACAAAATGCATCACAAAATAGCCTCAAATAACTAAAAAAAATATTACTAATTTAGGCCCTATCATCACTCTATGTCTTGGTGCCATCTTTACATTATAGACATAATGAACTCATCAAAAAGGTCACACGAAGGATAGGTTGGTATCTTACCTTAAGTGATTGAATGTTAAAAGCAAAATCAGTCAATAACAACCAGTATGCAGTAAAAGAGATAACAAGAAAATTTACTCATGTATGTATTCATATGGAGCATGCTTTTACAAAGAAAGAATCAAATGCCCAATTCATAATTATTAAACTAAAGTAATACATGAAAGTATTCAAATAAAGAATTTATAAGAGTTCACGTGTCGGGCATATTGAAACGTAAATAACAGAACACCACTAAAGGTCTTCATTGTCCTAGCACTCACAGTGATCTCTCCTAGGTCATTCATCATCCGAATCCTCATCTCGAGGTTCATACAACCACCTCCTAATGTTCTTAGAGAAGTCTATACCCTTTCCGTCCACAAACCTTATGTAATAACCCGCCATATATAAAGGATTTACGTAGGATAGACTTGTTTACTAATATTATTTTCACTATTATTTTATATATATGAGTATATATTTTATTTCATTTCATTATCACCATTATTCTATAACCCTTGCGATTATTTTATATTTATTATTTAATACCAAAATCTCTTGGTAATATTAAATTATAGTATTATTAAATTTAATAACTTTATTGAATTATAATATTATTCTTACTATTATTATTTATATATGTATGTATGTATATATATATATATATATAGAGAGAGAGAGAGAGAGAGAGAGAATAACTAATACTATAAATATCTTAATTATATTCTATCATATACTAAGATATTTTATGGGGCCCATAAGAAGTAAATGAAGGGCCCACAAGCTTGATAAATTTGATCAAGATTAGCTATTCTTAGACTTTCTTTAATCAAACTTAGTTAAGCTAAACTAGATTAGGGCAAGGTTAGCAAGTACATTAGTCTTGAGACTTCTAGGGAGTTCTATAAGCTTCTACATAGTTCCACAATCTTCTTTTAAGTTCTATAAAGGTCTAAAGGCTTCTAGAAATGCCAACTCACCCTAAGTCATTTTATTAAGACCAAATCAAGACCAAGAAGTTGAGCTATATAAATAGGAGTGAGGAGGAGAAAAATTTCAGCCAAAGCTGGAAGGAGAAGAAGAAAAACCAGAAAAGTGAAGAGAAGAAGAAAAACAAGAAAAAGAGAGACTAAGGGGGAGAGAGAGAGAGATTTCTGGCAGCAAGGACAAGACAACCAGCAGCAAGGAGGAAGGAGAGGAAACCGGCAGCAAGGAGAAAGAAAGGAGAAGGAAGGAAGGAAAGGAAAATGCAGCCTTGCACTGATCTTGGAAAGGTAAGAGGCCATTTCTCAAAAGCTAAAAGAATGATGTTAAAAGTTGGAAACTATATGCATATGAAATGGTTGATGTTGAGTAATGAAAATATTTTGATGTTGTGATGGTTGTTGGAGTGACCGATTGGTGTAGTGATGGGTTGAGTATGGTTTTCAGTTTATTTAAGGTGTATTGGAGTGATGATATACTGGAAATTTGAAAAGAGAAAGGAAGGAAGTGATAAAGAAAATAAGAAAAGCCATTTGCTAATAACAACTCACTAGTTTGTGTTGTTTGGAAATATTAAAGGAAATCTGAGTAGATATGATTGGAAATTGAGCATAAATGACTCTAAACATGTCCTAGACTAGTTAGGAAGGATTTGGATCAAGTTGTGTGGAGGTTGTGAGGGTTTTGAATAGCTAAGAGATCATGAACAACAAGAAGGGTAGAAACTGCCAAAATTTTTACTGGTTCGGTGAACTTGGTATAATTTATTTGTTTAAACTAAAGAGAAGTGTTGAGTATGAAAACCTGTTGGAATACTGATTTTGGGATGTTAAATGAGGTATTGAAGGGTTTAAATGTGGTAGGGTATGTTGAAGAAACCATAGAAATAAATTAAAACAAGTTGAGCTTCTAACCTGCAATTTGAACCTCCAACTCGGAACAGTAAGTTTAGCTAAAAAAATGAACAAAGTGGAGAGAGGTTTGAATACTCCATGACCTGAATTTGATAGAGAAATGTCCTAGGAGTATTTTAGAAGTAGTTTCACCTCATTTGGGCCTGTATTGAAAGAGATATGCACAAAATAGTGGAAGATGACAAATCTGAGTTCCAAAACCCGGAGCAGTGAACTTAACTGAAAAACTGTACAAAATGGGATGGAGTTTATAGGGCTCATGGCCTGGACTTGATAGAGGGATGTTTTAGGAATACTATGGAAGAAACCTTACCATATTTGGACCTATATTGAATAAGTTATGGGAAGAATGGGGGAGGGTGGTAAAGCTGTAAAACCAGGAAACCATTAAAGACATTAATTCATTTATTTCTTTAGAGAGATTATAGAAACCTTATTCAAACCATTAAACATTTGAACCAATTAAGTAATAATAAGGAAATATACTAATGATGTAGGTGAATCAAGCTGAGGGAACTTCTTTTAGGACTATACGAGTGCAACTTCGACCTATTATACAAGGTGAGTCCCTTGATTTTAAAACTATCATTTGCTATGTGTTTTTCTGACAAAATTTAATGTTTCTCTGATATAAACTATGTCTTCCTGATATGATTGAAGCCTATGAATCCAGTCTAATTGATATTTACGAAATGTTTCAATGAGCTTCCTTTATGCTTAAAGACTTCCGAGATGAATAAAATGTTTCAATGAGCTTCCTTTTCTGGGCATTCAAATCTTCAATTGTTAGGTTCAAATATTGTCGTCCAGTGGTATCCATTGATAAAATCCATTTAAGGGGACTTAATCGAGGCAAATTGTTGGTAGCGTCCACTTGGGATGCAAATAGTCACCTCTTCCCTCTTACATTTGCCATCGTGGACGGCGAATTATTGGAGAGTTTGAGCTGATTCTTAAAGCTCCTACGTGTACATGTCATTTTGGAATGACATATATGTCTGATTTCGAATAGACATAAAGGCATAATTAATGTTGTACACCATATGAATGAGTGGCAAGAACTTTTAACTGTTCATCGATATTGCCTCGGGCACATTAAGGGAAATTTTCATACTAAGTTTAAGGACATTAATTTGGCAAATTTGATGTACGCTTCGGATTTAGAGTGTAAAAGGACCAAGAGTCAATCATATTTAGATGAAATCAGGATCTGAAAAGAAGATGCATTTAAATATTTGATGAAAATTGGTTTGGAGAAATGGATTTTGTCATATGATGAAGGGAATAGATATGGTTCAATGACTACTAGTTTGTCTGAATGCATGAACAGTGTGCTCAACAAAGCAAGATCTTTCCTACAAAAAGTTTTAGTTGAAACTTTATTTCTAAAGTTAGTTAAGTATTTTAATGAATATAGAAATGAGGAATTTAATTTGAGACAACATTTACCATCTAAAATGTGGAAGTTATATTCTTATTTTGAGGACAAATTTAGAGGGCATGTTGTAACTAAATTTAATGCATATGCTAGTATATATGAGATCAAATCGTCTGTCCAACAAGGGGGTAGAAACCCAAATATATATTTACACTGTTAATTTGATGGAGAGATCATGCAATTACCAAAAATGGAGTATATATGGTATACCTTATTTGCATAGGTTTGCAGCATATCATCATAAAGGTTGGAACCCCATTGACTTTGTTTTGGAGTTCTATACTAGAAGGAATTACGAGTTGACTTATAAGGGTCAGTTTTTTCTTGTGGCAGATGAATAACATTGGAGGCCTTCAACTTTTATGCTTGCACATATGGAAGAAATGATGAGGAATGAAGTTTCTGGCCGTCCGTGAACATCGAGAATACCTTATGATATGAATTATTGGATACCCAATTCTCCTCCAAGATGCAGCAACTGTTATAGGGGTGGACATAGTAGGAGGGATTGTAATAATAATACTTTTACTGTTTCGAGATATTAGCCCATTTTTTCATCTATTCATTCGTATTCTGTTTTATTGTATTTTGACTATGGTTTCTCTATGATACTTGTAATATTGAAATTTATATTTTGAATGCTTCAATAGACTACATATATTGTTATATATTGAATGTTATTAATATGGAAAATGTACAACATTTTTGATGACTTGATTTGCATATCAGAATGCTTGTAGGATGTGAGTATGAAAATGAGGTCACATTAGGTTGCATTTCACTAATGTGACCTTGTGGTCACATTAATGAAATGCAACCTCTGATTTTCCCAAATTTCATATGCCCGCATATTTCATCGCGAAAATTCAAATTAAACATAAGGTCGCATTAGGGCAATAATTCAAATTAAACATATGGTTGCATTTTCCTAATGCAACCTTATTTTATGCAGAAATGTGACCTCGCTATAATGGAAATTCCGTATAGAGCCGCCCCACTGTCGTAATTCCTTTTAAAATTGATCCCATTTTATGGAATTCCTGGAAGATGTGTGCAAGACTCAAACATATGGATAGATTATTACCTGGCCTACTAGGGCTATCTTAAATCTTTACAACTTACTGTATTATACTTCACTCTGTACAAAATCTCTTCTAATTGGATTCCCACTGATAAAATTTCTATTGTACTGAAAGATAAGGCCAATTTACTGTACAAAATAGCTCTTAGTAGAAATAATAGCTATCGTACTTCATTTAATCTAAGTACCAGTAACTTTTGTATATCTAATAATAACTAAACTAATAAAAATTATTATTAATTTTACATAATTTGTTTAAAAACTTTTGACTTCTAGCAAATTAGTGGCCATTAAATTAACAAAAGAGTTGCCCACTATATTGTATCACTTTCCACAATCATAATTTGTCATCTGCCAATTCATCCCGTTCAATTTTGGAGTGTTGTTCAGGCACATTAGTCGGAATGCAACCGATGGTGCTTGAGGTAAGGGTTGAAGAAGTTTAAAGAGTTGTGTTTTTTTTTTTTTTTCCCGTTTAAACCTGACCAAATTCGCCATTTAGGTGGCAATGAGAAATAATTAGGAGTTCAGTAACTCTTAGAAACATATTATTTTGTCTACTGACGGATCTAGCCTCTATATATTTGATATTATACGGCTGGATTTAGCTCTTGTAATAACTAGTAAGTATAATCGTCTAGTATCTTAGTTTTTTTTTTATTTTTTACTAATAGTATTTGAAAATTTTGGAGCTTTGACAACTACAATAAATTACACTACTGTTTTATTTGTATAAATTACAAATATATGTATACAAGTTACAACAACATTTGTGTAGATACGGAAACAAATAAATTTAAATAGAAATCAAAAGAGGGCCAAATGATCCATACACTCAAAAATTATGGCAGTTAACTCTTCCGAATTGCCCATCCTCAAATCTGTATTTGAGTTTCATGAAGCTGCCATTTATTTAAACCACGCGGTTTGCCAGTCTCTCTTTATTAACATTTTGATTAAACTTTTCCAAAGTGTGACACTATTTTCCATTCTCTCTGCACAGAGAGAGAGAGAGAGAGGCCCACTAATATGAATCTAAAAAGGTAATTTACTTAGAGTTTGATGGCTTCGAATCTATAAGCCATTTGGTGAAGTTTTGGAACGTAGCTCCATCTGCCCTGTAGTGCTTGAAGGTATAGTCAAGGAAATCAAACCATGTAAACTCAGGGTACTTTCCTGGCTCTTCTCTGCTAATGAGATCTTCCGGAGGTTTTACCACTTTATCTTCCTTAGGGTTCAAGAAAAATGCCAATGATATTCTGTCTTCATGCTTGTTCACTATTACCCTGTGTAGGCAACTCTTGTATATTCCATTTGTTATTGCCTGAAAATGGACCAAGAAACTTGAATCAGTAAACTTTCTCTTAAGAATTGCAAAATTACAACAATTTCAACGCTGCAAAGACTAGTAAGTTTAACCATTGATGTTCTTTTTGGCCTTCTTGTGGTTTGGTGTGTTACGTGAATGGGAATGCATAAAACAAAGTATAGATGGAGGCATAAACGAGTAGAATCAAAGAGCAACTCAATATTTTGAGCACAAATTCTTCTTTCCAAGCGTGTTAGGGCATGCAATGAACCATATATACCGAGAAAGTGTCACCAATGTTGATGACAAAGGCAGCATTTCTTGGTCGAATTGATTTCCATTTTTCATCCACGAAGACTTCCAAACCTCCAACTTCATCTTGATGCAGAATAGTCAAAGATGTTGGATCGTGATGGGGTCCGACACCAAGAGTTAATCCAGGGTTTGGACAAATCGGATAACAGTTAGCTCTCACAATAGCAGCGCCATCCTCATAGAACTCTTTGAAATAAGCTCGATCCACCCCCAAACTGAGTCCTAGAATCTCCATTAGATAAAGAGATAATTTCTTCAAAGCCTCACAATATTTTTGAAAAACCATCCTGAAATGAAATCATACTTAAGAATGCTCAAAAGATAGCGGGAAGCAAAAAAAAAATGAAAAAAAAAAAGCATAAGCCACTAGTTTAGGGAGTACACACACGCACATATACGCACACACTCCATTGACTTACCCCGTCTCTTGAAACTCTATGCCAAATTTTGATTCAAAAAAATTGACTACAACAGCATCAGTAGAGCTATTGTAAGGGAAACCAAAAGTAATAATTTCCTTCCATGGCAGTTTTGCTGAATACCGAGAAGAGTGGGCAACGGAATAGCCAAATCGGCTACCAGGCTGTGGCTCGCCCCTTAGTTTTTCAGCAACGGGAAGCATAAAGAAAGCTTTAGCATGATCATGAGCCATTCTGATAAGATCAGAATCAACTCCATGATTGATCACTTGGAAGAAGCCATGGTGCAAACACGATGCTCTAACAAGATTTGCTGCACGCGTTGTTGCCTCTTTGTCACCTTTAAAGAACCCTTCAAGGTTCACGATGGATTCTTGAAGTTCTTGTTGAGCACACACTAGGTCCTTGTCGGGCCATATGTACTGGCTAGGGATGCTGCCCTTGTTGCAATTTTGATTTTCAAAAACGGATGAACTTTTCCTAGCATTATGGTGATTTTGCACGCCAGATTGTGTAGAGACAGTTGAATCCATAGCCGTAAGGATAGAAGCTGCATAAATACAAGTGACTGCAAGTCAATTTTGGTTGAAAAAGAAATGTAGAAAAGATATTTAGCAAAAAAAAAAAAAAAAAAAGAAGTGTAGAAAAGACAAAGTGTAGAAGACGTGAACAGCAAACCTGCACCAATGCTCGAGTAGAGAAACAAAACGAATCTTCCTCTTTGTTAAAGAGGGAGTAAGGACAGTAAAATGTTAAAGAAGGGAGGAAGATTATACTTTCTGTATTTTTCTATATTTTTCCTGAATATACAAAACCTCTCTATTTATAGAGTAGAGAAACATATAGTGGTTGGTCTTGTTTGCAAGGCATGTATTTTAGGTTGTCCACTAAACAAATAAAATTGTCCTTTATTAATGAAAGAAAATTAAGGGATTTAAACCTAAATTTTTAATAATATATTATTAGTGTAATAAACAATATATGCAGACTAAGGGATTTGGACTCTTTTGTGACACTGAGAAAATATAGGAGATATTCTTGGGGGAAGTCACGGGATTTACGGTGTTGTACTAAGGATAACCTGTTCTTGAAGGTGAAAGTAAACTGCTAGTAATTATTTCATCTTTGTTGACAGATGTAGAGGAGGAAAATCTGCTTAGAGTGCTTAGAGATTACGAAAGGGCTTTTGGATGGCGAATAGCAGATATTAAAGGAATTAGTCATGCATCTATATCTATAAAATTCTTTTGAAGGAAGGGCACCCCACTGTAGCATAGTCACAAAGGGTTAAATTCCATCATGCAAGAGGTAGCGAGGAAGTCTATTGCGAATTGTTCCTAAGAAATGTGGATTTCTGTAATTCAAAGTAATGATAGTGAATTAATCTTCTTTCATCCAATACTATTATCCCAAATGAAACAATATAATTGATACTAGACAATTTAGTAGACAAGGTACCAGAAAGACTAAAGCCCGTCAATAATGCTTGGGAGTTGAGAAAATATAGAAAATAAGTTTGAACTTAGACAGAGATTTGCAATATCTTGGCAAAAAAAAATTATGTTTTTTAATAAATCAAGCTTGTCTCTAATATAAAAAATATTAGTTTATATGTAACAATTTCAGTGGTCCAAAACTATATGAATTTTTGCAGTTTCTGACGGCACAAAACCGTAGAAAAAACATTGCAAATTTAAGTAGTGAGGGCATAGTGACGGGAAAAAGTTCAAGCAGAAAAGGCATAGCAAATCAGAATTTTTGTAACAACCCAAGAAAACCCTTGCCCTTTACGACGGGTTTTCGAGTGCAAAGACACGACCAATTTTTGGTCAAACACAATGAGATGGGAAAACTACAGCTTTGCGACGAAAGGAGAAATTAAAAAGTCAGTCGTCACAAAATTATTATTGGACAGTACAAGAAATTTGCGAGGGTATTTCGTATTGAATTTTATAATTAAAATTAATACCCCTTGCAATAACCATCGCTAATTGTAAAAGTTTTGCAATGAATTTAAATTAAAAATAAATAAGTTCATTGTATTTTTATTGAGAGATTTGTGACGGCAGTCATTGACATTGTAGCAATTTTTTTGCTCTTATCTACATGTGTGGGGATCATTCAACTAGCCGTTGCAAGCGTGTTGCTTTTTTCTGTAGACTAGCTACAGTTGCTTGCTTTGTCATTTTTTATTGTCGCAATGTTATCACTAACCGCAAGAGTTTTGATACGGTTTTCCTGTGGCCGTTGCAATTGTATGCAAATAGCGAGGGCTTTTCTATAGTCTTTTTTTTCTTGCCCAATTTATAGCCACCATAATTCTATCACTATTTGCAAGGTATGTTGTGGTTTGTCATTTTGAGCGTCATAAATTTATTGAAAATTGTGAGCGTTATGCTACAATTTCCTTGCTTATTTTTTAGCCGTCACTATTTCGTTGAAAGTTGCAAAGTTTTGCCACGATATTCTTACTTTCTTTTTTTTTTTTTAGCCATTGTTATTTTGTCGTAAATTTTGATTTTGATATAGATTTCTTTTTTTTCCCCTCACTTTTCAATTTTTTCTAAAATTATTAACTTCCTCTGAATTAATTTTCATACACATAAACCTATTCCAAAACAATATTATGTACCCAAAAATAATTTAAAAACTAAAGCTATATATAATATAAATGTATACTAAGTATCTAAAAAGGTAAAATAATTTACATAAATAATTATCAGAATATCATACAAAAATATATAAGTATCAGTGCATAAACATCATAGAAAATAAGTATAACAAATTCATGTAGTTAACAAGGGGTAGCTGCAAAAGGGAGTGGGAGAGGAGGATCAGAACCCATACGTGGGCTTGGATGCTCGTTAGCTAGATTGAATTCACCATTGGCATCGTGATCATCATTAACATCTACATCTGTACATCTATAACATCTAAAGATGGCATAGGTGGTGCAGGAATGCCCACATTTTCTTCTAAATTTGGATTAAAAAGTTAATAAAAAAGTAACCAAAAATAATAATATGGGAGACTTTAAAGTCCTACATACACATGTGCTCCTAAACACAATCATTTTGGCTTTTTTAATCATATTATTAACCAAAATTTATGAATCGCCAGGGCTTAATTTAAATTTGTTGAATGAAGTATGCACTTTAATTTAGTTTAGAAAAATGTGGATTGAAAGTGGAATATGTAATTTAACTTAGCACTTCTTAATTACTTTATCATGATCATAAATCAACATTCTACAAGTGATCCAATTGGTAGATGAAAATAAATTCAAATTTTCATCATTCTCCATGTAATCCACTCAAGCTTTATGACATAAAACAATCCCAATATAATTTAAGATGATTAAACAAGCTTCATTTTTATGATTCTAATCACATTTGTATTCATAGATCAAAATCACTTTACTTGGCAGAAATTTTCCTTTTTAATAAATTAAAAAAAAATTGTTCTAGTATATCTAATTCAATTCAGCATAGTCCCCCCTAAAATTGGACAGCTACAAGGCACTAAAGCCACACAACAACACATCAACTCAAACCAATATCATCCATGCATCTTCCACCAGCAACCCTTTATATTTGACAAATATATATACCAAACTCTATATATTAACCACTCCATATGGACGATAATATGACTATGAATTCCATAAAATATTCTCTCACATACAAAGTATGAAAAAGTACTGTACTACTGACACTCATTTAAAATAGAGACAAAATAATTGTCCACTTATAATAAATTAATTAACATTTTTCAAATTCCGTGAAGAATTTAATTTCAGCTTAACTAGTAAACAAAAGTCTCCAATATGATATTCCTTCTTTTTTTTTGACGCATCTAAGAGGTATACACAGCTAACAATCTAATAACCCTAGCACATAATATGTCTATTTTCTTTGGAATGAGTTCTAAATAGCACAATTTCCTCAATTTACGAAAGGAAGAATACCTTTAAATTATTACAATTGTATGATATTTTTAAATTTTGATATTAAAAAAAAAATAATTTTGGTACCTAAAGTAGTACTAATTAATACACAACTACACACACTACTTAGTAAGAGTATAATATAATGGCAACATTATTTCGGGGAAATCTTAGATTTATTTCCAATGTTCAAACTAATTAAACTAAGCAACAGGTTTTGATTCTGCTATATTTTATACTATTTGATAATTCAAAACAAAAATATTTCAAAATATTTTGTTATAATTCACTCATAATTAGTAAACAATTTCAGAAAGAGAATCCATGGCTGAAGTTCTAGAAAATGGAAAAAATTTACCTTAAAATTCTGAATCTTCAAATCAACTAAAACCCCAGTTTCCTTGTGCCATCATTCTTGACACCTTGAAGCACGTTCATCAAATCTGCCATTGAAGACTGGACGAACGACGGCAAAAGGGTGGCGACTGGCAACAATAATAAGGAAGGAAGAAAGAAAGAAAGGACCAAAAAAAATAAAAAAAACAAAGGAGAGAGGAGGAGAGAGCTTAGATCTGCGTCGTGGGCTTTGGGGGACATCAAGGACGCCGGCATTCTGCTTTCTTTGGTGGTGGCAACTAGACGTCGATTGGGGCGGGGTGGGGGGTTAGGGGAGTCGAGTCAATCAGATGACGGGGGAGAAGAAGAAGAAAGGTAGGAGAAAGAAAAATTGACTAAGTGTTACCTTTTTTTTTTTTTTTTGTGCTTGAATTTATTAACCTTCACTAAATTATTGCAAATTGTGACGAATTAAATATACCTCCCACTAATTTCTCTCTCATTGCGATGAATTAGCAACAGTTATTTTCAAAAATGGCTTTGAACTTTATTCTTGCAAAACTCTTGTTAATTAGCGATGATTTTATTATGAAATTCTTTAATTTCAAATTTTCACAAATTTTTTAAACCAATCTCAACAACAACAATATATACAAAATTATTTACTTTTATTTTATTTTAAACAATATATAATCGAGCTAATGGATTGAGAAATTAAGGGTATATATACATGTGCCCAATACTAATGTATATAAATATTCTACACTTTCAATTATCTACATATTATTAAGAAATCAATTGTTTTCATCTACCAATTGAAATTATAACTTCATGAAAAATGCATAACAATTCATATCTTTGTATTGAACTTTTTTTAACTACAGAACAAACACTACAAGAAAAAATTAGGCCGTCGTTAATCCGTCACTAATAACGTTTAGCGACGGATTACGTCTATCGCTAAAAAGGGCGTCGCAATTTGGATGTAAAGAAAATCCGTCACAAATAGCGATGGATTTGCGACGGTCATTTAATTGATGTCATTATAATTAAGTTTATAATCAACATAGCGACGGATTTGCGACAGCAAATTTTTTTATTTTTTTAAAAATTAATTAATTTAGCAACGAATTTGCGACGGCGAAAAAATTTTTATTTATAAAAAATTAATTAATTTAACAACGGATTTGCGACGGTAAAATTTTTTTTAATCACAAAAAATAAATTAATTTAGCGACGGCAAAAAATTTTAAAATTTTGAAAAAATTAATTAATTTAACAACAGATTTGCGACGGCCAAAAATTTTTTTATTTAAAAAAATTAAAATAATTTAGCAACGATTTTTTGATAAAAAAATTATTTTTAAAAAATTAATCAATTAGCTACTCGGCTTGCGCCGTTTTATCGGCCCGACCTGGCACGCTGAGAACCCGACCCGCCAAGAATATTATGAGATTATGTCGGACTTGGGGCTTGAACCCGCGTCCTTGTTGTAGGGGAACATGCACTCCACCACTAAGCTATTGAAGTTCTTGTGATATATTGTACTATATATTAAATATATAGCAAATTTTTTTTGTGAATTAGCGACAGATTTGCAAGGGTTTTGCGACAGATCTGCGACGACAGATTTTTCCATTGCAAATCCGTTGCTAATTAGCCATGAATTTGCGTCGGCTAATTTTTCAGGATTTAAAAATAAATTTATTTTTAAATTTTTTATGGCCGTCGCAAATCCCTCGCAAATTGTGATGGATTTGTGAGGGTTTATTTTTTTAATTAAAAAATAAATTTATTTTTTAATTTTAGATGGCCGTTGCAAATTCGTCGCAAATTGCAACAGATTTGCGGCAACATTTTTTAAATTTTAAAAAAATAAATTTATTTTTTAATTTTAGATGGCCGTCGCAAATCCGTTACAAATTGCAACGGTTTTTTTTTAATTTTAAATAAATAAATTTATTTTTTAATTTTAGATGGCCGTCGCATATTCGTTGCAAATTGCTATAGATTTGCGATGTTTTTTTAAATTTTAAAAAAAATTTATTTTTTAATTTTAGATGATCATCGCAAAAAAGATATTTTGGTCTAATCTTTTTTTTTTTATTTAAACTAATCTCAAATTTTGTGTTTTAAATTTTTAAAAATTAATATTATAAAAACATATAATAATTATATTAAATTTTTTTATGAAACAACATTATTCAATGTAATAAAATATTTCATAGATTTATAAAATTTTAAAAATGTATATGATGTTAATTATATTATTATTTTTATTAAATAGTTATATACGTATAGATCAATTAGAAAAAAAAAAACTTATATATGTATGTGTATGTGTATGTGTGTGTGTGTGTGTGTGTGTGTGTGTGTGTGTGTGTGCGTGTGTGTGTATACATACTTACACACATATATACACACAACATATATTTATATATGTGACAATATACCATATATATACATATCTATACATGCATACATATTAGTACAAAATACTAATATATATACACTATTTTAATATATATATATATATGTATATATAAATGTATATATATACACACACACAAAGCATATGTATGTATTAAAATAGATATATACATATATACACACACACACAAAGGTAAAGGCAAAATTTATCAAAAACAAACACAATTGCAAGTAACTCTTTTTCTATAGTGGTATAATTCTCTTGTGTTGCTGTAAGAGTCTTGCTGGTATAGTGGATTGGCAAACAGTACTTGCCCCACCTTTGTCCAAGCACTACTCCAATTGTATAATCACTAGCATCATACATTAACTTAAAAGGGAGTTACCAATCAGGAACAACTAAGATGGGAGAATTAATCAACTTTTCTTTTAACAAATTAAAAGCAGATTAGCACTTTTTCTTAAAATTAAAGGGGGTATCTTTTTCAAGTAAAGAGGTAAGAGATTTTGAGATTTTAGAGAAGTCCTTAATGAATCTCTTGTAAAAACTTGCATGCCCAAGAAAACTCCTAATAGTCTTCACGGAAGTTAGTCGAGGTAGCTTCTCAATTAACTCAATCTTGGATCTATCAATCTCAATCTCTTGTTATGAAATCTCAAGCCCTAAAACAATACCCTCTTTTACCATAAAGTGGCATTTTTCCTAATTCAGCACAAGATTGTTTCCTCACATTACCGGAGTACTCATTTTAAATTTTACAAACACAACTTAAATAAGTCCCTAAAAACAAAGAAGTCATCCATAAACACTTCCATTATTTTCCCCACTAATCCTTTAAAAATAGTCATAATGCATCTTTGAAAAGTTCTAAACCCATTACAAAGTCCAAAAGATATACGCCAGGAAAAAGCCCAAAAAGGGCAAGTGAAGCTAGCTTTCTCTTAATCTTCGGGTGTTATGGGAATCTGAAAGTAACCAGAGAATCTATCAAGAAAATAGTAATACATGTGCCCAGCCAACCTTTCCAACATCTGATCAATAAAAAGAAGTGGGATGTGATCCTTTCTTGTTGCTTCATTCGGCTTCTAGTAGTCAATGCACATTCTTCATCATGTGACAAGCCTCATAGGGATAAGCTTATTTTTCTCATTAGGTACTATAGTCATACATCCCTTTCTTGGTACTATCTGTGTAGGCTTCCCCCACATGCTATCTAAAATAGGATACATAATACCCGCATCTAATAGCTTGATCACTATACTCTTAACTACCTCTTTCATGTTTGGATTTAACTGTCTTTGGGGTTGTACCACATGCTTTGCATCTTCCGCTAATAGGACGTTATGTGTGTAAAATGAATGACTAATTCATTTAATATCTATAAACCCCCATGTGTCTTTGCAGAACTTGGACCAACTACAACTTTTCCCGCTTTTCTAAATCTTTAGCAATGATTACTGGGAGTTTGTTTCCCTGTGCTAAAAATGATACTCTAAATGGTTAGACAACTCTTTCAACTCCAATTCTTGTGAATCCTCAGTATATGGTCTTATCCTCCAAAGACTTGATACCTTCAAAACCTTCTATTCTAGGAGTATCCTCAAAATTCTCCTTATGTGCTATAAATTCTTGTGCAGATTGTTCTTTTGCTTCAAATTCATTATGCTCTATCCATTGTGCAGCACATGATATTTCAATAAAATGCTTCTTCACAAAATTACCAATACACTCATCAAGAACATCAACCATAAAATAAGAATCATCTTGCATAGATGAACGCTTCATACTCTCAGAAATTGTAATGATGACTTCTTCATCCTCTACTCTCAATGTCTAATTTCCTCCATGCATATCTATAATGGCTCTAGCAGTAGCGAGGAAAAGCCGGCCTAAAATCAAGAAAATTTTAGAATTTTCAACCATGTAAAAAATGACGAAGTCCAGAGAAAAAGTGAATTTGTCCACTTTTACAAGTATATATTCAACTCTTCTAGTATGCTTTATAGATCTATCTATTGGATACTCATCCTAGTGGGTGTTAGTTCACCTAGGTCTAACTTCTTGAAAGTTGCATACGGTAACAAGTTTATGCTAACTCCTAAATTAACTAATGTTGTACCAAATGTAACATTTCAAATCATGCAAGGGATAGAAAAACTCCTTGAATCCTTTAATTTCTTTGGTAGTATCTCTTACATTGTAAAATGGCAAAACATTCTTCATTTAGGGTCACAAGAAATAGCTCCTCAAGCTTTGTTTTGTTTGACAAGACATCTTTGAAGAACTTGGCATATTTGAGCATTTGTGCTAAAGCTTCAACTAGTGGAAGATTGATATGCACTTGCTGAAACACTTCCAAGAATTTATGAAACTTTCCATTATCCTTCTTCTTCTTAAGTCTTTCTAGATAAGGGATAATAAGAGTGGACCCTGGCATGTTGTTGCTAGCTTTCTCTTCTTCTGATTGGTTAGACAGTGTTGTCTCTGTCATTTTGCCCAGCACCATTGGCATTCTGTATTCTTTATTTTCTACTATACTAGGTTACTCCTCCTTTAATTGTTTAGGCTTGATTGAACTCTCTAACTTCTTCCTAGTACAAAGTGTAACTGCCCTAGTATGTTCCTTTTGATTATTTTCCATTTGTCCATCTCAAATTGTCTTTGCTAATTGTCCGAGTTGGTGCTCCAATGTTATAAGTAAAGCTTCTTGTGTCTGAAGCAACTCATCCATTGTTTTAAAATGCACATTTGTTGTAGTGGCAAAGTCTACAAATAGATCTTCGATTACTGGTTTCATTGAATACTCCATATATTCTTCAAATTGATATGCTTGATCTTCTTGATGAGATTCCCAAGATATTTATATCATGTTTTCCTCAAAAGATACTCCCCTAAGGAAAGATAAGCTAATCTAATAAAAGGTAAATCAATGTCCTTTAAACTCAAATGATCCCAAAAACAATGAATATCTGTGATTGAAATAATTCAACAAAAATAAAAGTAAAAATTAGGATGACAAATATTTACAAGAAACCAATAGAACAAAACTGTAAAAGCAAAAACATCTAAAATCAAAGTACCCTAGAAAATAAATATATCAACTACGTAAGGAAAGTAAAAACTAAAGATGCTAACAAGCTAAAACAAAGATTGAATCAACAAAACTCAAGTGTTTTTAAGGATATTGATAATTGATCTTCGGTAATGGTGCTAAAAACTTGATATTCATACATTTGTGTATGCTCTCTTGTAATAGAGAAATTCATTCAAAGAACAATCAAGTTTTAATTTAAAATACCAATTTAACCTACATAATACACAAATCTGGGCAAGTATAACCATCACGTAGTATAGTGCTACATTGGTAAGTATTGAAGAATCCTTAGGAACCACATTAACTATCCCTACTTCTACCATTGTTTCATTATTCAATAAATTAAAATAGAGAAATAAGTTACTAAATATTATTAATTCTAACTAATTGCCAATGAGCACAACAAGAATACATAAATTGAATCACGAGGTAGAGTTTAGAAGATCACAAGAAGAAGATATAAGTAAGAAGAGGAGATTGGTCATGTAATTAATAGTGAATTCCCTTAAATAAAATCAAGCATCAAATTTCACTGAATCAATTAAATCTAAATCAAAGTATTGGCAAAAGTTTTCCAGAATGTAAAACCTACTATTTCACAAAGAAAGAGTTTCCTATCATTGAATCCAATCTATAGATATCTCTATCATATAAATGAAATTCAATGAGTATTAAAATTAAAGACCCATAATTCTAAATAAAAAAAGATGCAAAGTTCCTATCTCTAGGTGACACAACAACTCTATCTACTACAAAGTTCTCATTTCTCAAGTTTATCAAGGGGAAACATATCTATTGAATCAATTCAAATAGGTACCCATCTCATAAATCCTTTTCTTAAAGTTAATACATGAGAATAATCCAATCAATTAATTCAATCAAACAAACCCAAGTGATAGATTACTCAAACAAGATTTAATTAATCCAATACTAATCTAATATAAGATCAAATTAGGGCATTATCCTTTAACTACAATTAGATCTAAGTAATAAAAATATTACCAAATTAAAATTACAGAGTAAAAGTAAAGGAAAACCTATAGACAATTTCCCTTCTTCTACTTTGGGTTCTTCTTTGGGATGCTTCTCTTCTCTTTCAATCTTGTCATGAACTTCTCTTCTAGCCTTCCTTGATGTTCCAGAAGGTTTCTAATATATAAATCTCATGTGGCTCTCTACTAAAATGACCCTATTGATAGGTATTTATAGTTTCCTCTCAAAAATCCCTAAAATTTGCAGAACAGGAGTTGACTGCAATGTAAATAGTGCCATAGAAGGTGTTATGCACGGCCGTTGATAGGAGTTAAAATCACCATTTTTTTCCTAGTTATTTGATGTTGTTTTAAGATACATTTGTTGTAATAACTAGAAAAATTCTTTCCTATTTGACATTTTTCTTGTAAAAGGTGTTTTTGGCAAATATGTATAGTTTTAAGTTAAAATTGAGCAGAAAGTGCACGTTACCAGAATGTACCTGGCGCCAGGCACAGTCAGTGGACCAGTCGCCGGGTCCATTCTGTCCAGCAGCAGAGTTTGAGCGAGCTTCAGGGATTTTTTCAGAACAGACCTAGCACCAGGTCTGGCAAGTGTACCTGGCTCCGGGTCCATTCTGCCTGCTAAGGAGAGACTTCAAAAATAAAGGAAGAACAAAGTGCACCCAACACCAAGTGGGTCGAAGGTATTCGGCACTAGGTAGGCTTTGTAGGTGAAAATTCTATATGCGGAATTAGAGCTTGTCCAAGAATTTCGGTATTTTTCCTATTCCTACTCGGCCAAGACTTCTTCAGCCACGAATTTGGCATCGAAGAGGCCTATAAAAGTATAAGAGAATACAAGAGTTTGAGATATACAACTAAGAAAGGTGAATTAAAGAGCAAAAATTCTGATTTTCTTAGTGAAGGAGGAATTCATCTCAGTCAAGGAGGATTGTTTAAAGGGTGTCTTCAAGGAAGAAGAAGGAGACTTGTCTATGAATGTTTTTTTTTTCTCTTTCTTTTATTTTTCTTTAGCAATGATGTATTCAATATTTTTATTATAATTTAATATTATTTTGGAATTCATGATTTTGGATTAATTTATTTATTTGATCAATTATTTGTCATTTTTGGTATTTGATTACTTGATTTCATTGATTATTGATGCAAGTTCTTCTAATTGACTTGAGATGACGATGTTAGGAGTTTCATTACATTGATTTTGTATTTGTCTAGTTTTAATGGACTTAAGTGACGAAGTTAAGGTTATAGGACTAAGTGATCAAATATTAGTTGATTTCGCCTCGAGCAAAGGGTTATTAGCTAATTTCATGTTTTAAGGAATTAGATCTAATGCATGTTTTGGTTAGGATTAGCTTGATTGGCAAATCTATTAATATACTCAAAATATAGGATTCCATGGATTGGGACATGAAGTGAGATTTATCTAAGGAGAATCATGACTTGTAAGAGAATTGAGTTTTATTTTATATTCCTTCATGATGCCAAGATGATAATTAGTTGAGAGAATTGCTAATTGGTTTACTGTTATGTTTTCTAGGATACTTGTTTAAATTGCATAAATCTACATTCTTGAGTTGTATATGTTTAGTTTTTCTTTTTTCTTTTTCTTTTATCACTTTATTTAGGTCGGTTAAAAAATGAAAGAAAGTGATTTGTGTGTACTTATTCCTTTGAGGATCAATACTCATTAATTTCCTATACTATGCTTGTGATGAGTATACTTGTTCACATGTGTATTTGGGATTAATATTTTAATTAAAACTTGATTAAGGGATGGATTTAAAATTGATAATTTTATATACCCAAAATTTACACATTAAATTTTTGGCACCGTTGCTAGGGATTAGGATATTTTTCTATTTCATCATGGAAGTGTTTTTGAAAAACTTGATTTGGTATCAAGTTTTTTGCGCATTTGTCAAGAAACAATATCATGAAAGTTTAGATTTTATTGATTTGACCATGTTTATATATATATATGTCCGTATATCTATATGTAAACATGTATATATGTTTATTTGTAAAACGATATTCTACCTTGTTGTTTGTAACATTGTGTGACTTAATTGACTAGCTTACTTCATGTTGTATTGTAAATACTACTAATTTTTGTATTTAGATATTTGTCAATGTGTTTGTTTTTTTATTATTTATTTTTCCCTTTTGTTTTATTCTTTTATTTATTTATTATTATTATTTTTGTTTTTTATTTTCGATTTGATTTTTATTTTTCTTTGAGTGCGAGATTGACATCATCATGGACAGCGACTTTTGGGCACAAGATCAAAGGAGCTACGATGATGAGAATTTGGCAAAGTTGCAATCTCGGATCGATGCTTTTTGTGAGACGTCACTCGAAGACTCAATGCATTCTTTTGTCGTCAATACAAATTCCTCCATTAAGTGGCATGAAGAAGTATTCTTATGTTCTTCTCAATTATTGGAGAACAAGTATCCAAATAATGATGTGTTGAATTTATTTTGCCTCAAGGAGTTGGATCTTTCAATGCTGCATCGTAAGAAGCCCTTGGAGGATAGTAGTAATTTCTACCCTTCACCCCATTTAAAGGGAAATAACTTAATTTTTGTAGATGTGTCGAAAAGTATTGATTTCTTGATCCAATCTTTAAGAACTCAATTGCTAAGTTTTAAGGGAAATTTCAATTGTGACAAATCTTTTGAAGGGTTAAAAGGTGATTTTAAGTTTGATGCATTATTTAGAAACCATGTGCACTTATATGTTGACAAAAATATTAGTGTGTTTAAAGGAATGATAGAGAAAGAGGTTTATTCTGTTTTGCTTTAGTGAGAAAAATTATTTTCATAAACCTTATATTTTTCAAAAAACCTCTCTCCATCATGCCTATCTTATGTTTTGAGCTTTAATTTCTTTTTAAAAGGTTTGATGAGGAAGTATGATGAGTAGAAAGAGTTTTTGTTTTATTTTTTTATTTTTGTTAAGTAGTTTGTTTTTCCTCTCCCAAATAAGGAAAATATTTTCCATCTTAAGTGTGGGAGAGTGAGACATGTCTTTATTTGCTTTCTTAGGATTTTTTTTTAGTCTTTTTCTTTAGTTTGTTTTCTTTTACTTAGGTATTTTTATTTTGTTATTATTTTCCTTGTGCTTTTATTTATGTTTTGTTTCATAGGAATAAAGTCCTCTTGGATAAACCCTTCTCTCTATCTCAAGTTTGGATATCTATTGGAACATTATTGCACTTGAAAAATATTGCTTAAATTTTCTACCCCATTATTATTTTTTGTCCCTTTGAAGATACTTTCTTGTGTTTATTTTTTGCCAATGAGGACATTGTCCATTTTAAGTATGGGGGAGAAGTTTGGCGATATACTTTGTCTAAGTTTTTTTTATCAATTATCTTGGTGTTTTTTTGGTATTGAGCTACTTTGGAAAATTTTGAAATTGAGAAACAATTTTGTTTTGAGCACAAAGTTTGGAAAATTGGAGCTACTTCGTCATGACAGTATCTTCTTTACTTTCTTCTCATTCGTTATTCATTTTGGTCTTCTTGGCTTTACTTTTATTGTTCTATCTTTGACCATTGAGAACAATGTCCAGTTTAAGTGTTGGCAGGGGAGGGGGAGAATGAGATTGAAGAAATATTTCCATATCATTTTTGTGAAAAATTTTCAAAAATTTTAGTGGTTTTCATTGTTAAGCAAGGTTGTAATTCTTTTTCTTACTTGGATATGAGTTTTGTCATTTATTAGGTGGTGTTTGATGAAATTGGTTATATTGGAAAAGATAGTTGTGAAGACTTGAGAATTTTGATTAATCTTATTTATGTATTGGTGTTTGAATCTTATTTGACTTATCTAGTCGAAATATAGAAGATATGATGAATATGGGAAGAGTTATTTGCTAGATTTTGTATTATGAGTTTAAATTTTGCTAGCTTTGAGTTATGATAAGAAAAAATATGAGTTGTAAAAAGATCTTTGAGAGGAAAGATTGAGGAGAATGTTAAAAAAATTTGATTTGAATTCAGACAAAAACAATGAGTGAAAACAACACTATTGTTGGTATGAATTAAGAAAAGGCTCTTATTGATGATATTTGAAGACCTTTAGCTGAAAAGAGGGCCAATATGGGGAGAAGTAGCAAGTATATTCGGAGCAATTTCTTGAGGCTATCCCGAAGGCAAAAAGGTAAGCAAGAGCATAGAAAAAAATTGTTGAAAAAATGATGAGTGATGACTATAAAGGGGGCCAATACGGTGTGTGAAGAGAAATTCATGCACTTGAGGCTATCAATTCCCTAAGTCATTAAGAAACATTTTGAGAGAAATTTTTTTTGAGTACTTTTCTCATATCATAACTTGATTGTGCAATTTTTGATTTATAATACTTGAGTTAGTAGATGGCTTGACCTATGTGATTCATGTTATCTATATTTTTACTTGAAGAGTGAAATAATTTTCTTAGACTAAGGTATGTACTTGATTAATTTGACTTCAAGAGTTTTGTGATGTTTTAGCCAATGTTTCAAGGTTTTAAATTGTTTTCAAAGGGTATGAATGGCAAGGGTTGTATCCAAAGTTTGAAAGGAAGACATGATCTTTGCTATGATGAAGAAACATTTGAATGAGAAAAAATCTTGTGTTGTCTTGATAATTTTTGTTGGATTAAAGTATTTTGCTTGAGAAGGGGATATGCGATAGGAGTTAAAATCATTATTCTTTTCCTAGTTATTTGATGTTGTTTTAAGATATATTTGTTGTAATAATCAGGCATATTCCTTCCTATTTGACATTTTGCTTGTAAAAGGTATTTTTGGAAAATATGTGCAAATTTAAGTTAAAATCGAGCAAAAAGTGCACAGAACTAGAATGTACTTGGTGCCAGGACCCGCCAGTGGACCAGGCACTGGGTCCATTCTGTCCAGCAGTAGAGTTTGAGTGAGCTTCAGAGATTTTTTCAGAATAGACTTGGCGTCAGGTTTGGCAAGTGTACTTGGAGTCGGGTCCATTCTGCTTGCCAAGGAGAGACGGCTAAAAAAAGAACAAAAACAAAGGAAGAATAGAGTGCACTTGGCGCCAGGTGGGTCTAAGGTACTCGACGCCAGGTAGGCTCTTGAGGCAAATATTTTATACGCGGAATTAGGGCTTATCCAAAGATTTTGGTATTTTTCTATTCCTACTCAGCCAAGACTTCCTCAACCACGAAATTGGCTTCCAAGAGGACTATAAAAGTATAAGAAAATACAAGAGTTTGAGATATACAACTAAGAGAGGTTAATTAAAGAACAAAAATTATGATTTTCTTAGTGATGGAGGAATTCACCCCAGTCAACGAGGATTGTTCAAAAGGAGTCTTCAAGGAAGAAGAAAGAGTCTTGTTTATGAGTGCTTTCTTTTCTTTTTCTTTAGCAATGATATATTCAATGTTATTATTGTAATTTAACATTATTTTGGGATTCATAATTTTGTGTTAATTTAGTTATTTGATCAATTCTTTGTCATTTTTGGTATTTGATTACTTGATTTCATTGGTTAGTAATGCGAGTTCTTCTAATTGACTTGAGACGATGATGTTAGGAGTTTCATTGCATTAATTTCATATTTGTCTAATATTAATGGCCTTAAGCAATGAAGTTAAGGTTATAGAACTAAGCGATAAAAAATTAGTTGATTTCGCCTTAAGCAAATGGTTATTAGCTAATTTCATATTTTAAGAAATTGAGCGTAATGCATGTTTTGGTTAGGATTAGCTTGGTTGGTAAATTTGTTAATATAATCAAAATATAGGATTCCATGGATTGGGACATGAAGTGGGATTCATCTAAGTAAAATCATGACTTGTGAGACGATTGAGTTTTACTTTATATTCCTTCATGATGCCAAGATAATTAGTTGAGAGAATTGCTAATTGGTTTATTGCTATGTTTTCTAGGGTACTTGTTTAAATTGCATAAACCTACATCCTTGAGTTGTATATGTTTCTTTAGTTTTTCTTTTTATTCTTTTCTCACTTTATTTGGGTCGGTCAAACAATGAAAGAAAAATGATTAGTGTGTACTTGTTCTTTTGAGGATCGATACCTGTTAATTCCCTATACTATACTTGCGATGAGTATACTTACCCACATGTGTATTTTGAGATTAATGTTTTAGTTAAAACTTAATTAAGAGATGTATTTAAAATTGATAATATTATATACCCAAAATTTACGCATTAGCTGTCCATGCTTTGCTTTAGTTAAATTGGCTCTCAAATGATGCCGTGGAACTTGACTTTCACTGTGTGTTGTAATCATGCATGGATACGGAGAATACAATATGTATGGCACCATTTTGGATGTTTGATACTCTGGAACTCTGGACATGCACAATGCCATGGAAGGTAAGTGGCGCAGCATTGTGAAGTCCCAGCACTTTGAATTTGAAGTTTAGGTGATTCTTCGATGCCTTGTAGGATAACCTCGATAATGCTGTGTATGCTTAGTAAAACTCTTTTGCAATCCTTTCTCCTTAATTTCACTTTTAATTTCCAATCATTTCAACCGTACATCAAACAAGGAGAAAATAGGGGGTAAATAGCAATCTATAACAAATTTCTAAGGACTTTAAAGCATAAATGCTATATAAAAATATACATATAATGAGCAATTATCATAATATGAATTGCTACAATTTAGCGATAGTTAGTCAACTTGTTGATGTCATTAGTTTGCTATTGCTAAACTATCACAGATTTGCGATGGCTACTCAACCCTCGCAAAATGCCCTCCCAAATGATGACTTTTCTTGTAGTTAATCAATAATAATATCACATAAATAATATGATTGGTAAAATAGATAATATATTAATTTTCTTTTTGTAAATAAAGAATAATCTTATTGGTCCCACTAAAAGAAAATGGGGAATTGGTGACGAATAAGTGCAATGCTGATGGGCAGTTTCGCGTGGATTGGAAATAGTATAACAAAAACCACAAAAATCAAGTTTTAAAATTTAAAATTTTAAGCACTAAAACACATATATGGGCAAGTGTACCCATCGTGTAGTGTAGGAAATAGCAAGTATCGAATTCACGAAAACTTAGCAATTATCACTACTTTGCTCTAATCTCATTGTCTAGCTAAAACAAATAAAGAGATAAGGTAAATAAAACTAACTATACTAAACTACTACAATAGAGAGTACATCAAACCCATACTAGGCAAGTTACAAGGATCCTTAAAGAGTAAGAATACGGGAAAGGCCATGTAAAAGAAAAAATCCTCCCAAATTATGTCAAGTAAAGAGATCATCACTAAGTTCATCAAATCCCAACTCCAACACTAGTTTTCAAGAATAAATCTCATTCTATCTCGAGTTATGAGATTTCTATCCTAAGGCTCAATTAATTGGTATCTCTACCTAATCAACATAACTCAAGGAACCATTACACTAACTCATTACTCAAAAGGTACCCGAAAGCCCAATAGCCCTATCTTTAGGCATTAATGAAAACCCATTGGCCACCATATTCTAATACTTCAATCTCTCTCTCTCTCTCTCTCTCTCTCTCTCTCTCTCTCTCGTTAATCAAAGGAAAATAAACATTGGACTAATTAGTTTGGTGTTCAACTCCTAACCCATCTCTCGAATTCATTAAGAGTGAGCTAATCAATTGAATAAATCAATCAAGCCCAAACAACCAATCCAACACAATAATGTCCAAGTAGTCGAATACAAGAAAAGGAATTTAATAAATCATATTAACAACTCAGCACAAGAACATAAGTTAGTGTTCACTTTATTTATTTATATATATTTTTATTTTAGGAATTTTTATCCTAGGTGGCCTAGGAAAGTTCCAATTCCCTAGGTCACCACTTCTTGTGTGTCTTCTTCATTCTTTTTCCATTTTTGCTCCATTTTTCTTCCTTTTCACCTTTATCATCTTGAATTGGTATTATCTTTATTTCCTACAAAAGAAGATGAGAAGAATGTGGTGAGTGGTGATTTAAGCAAAATTTTTTTACAACTAAAGCACAACAATAGTAGAAAATATTCATGTGATAAGCCTTCATCACTCACCTCCGCACTTAAACATTTGCTTGTCTTCAAGTAAAAAAAAACACTTATTCACAAATGAAGAATTGACTATTATACAAATCTAGCACCTTACATATATTCCGAATTTAACTATTGTACAAACTAAGAAAAATAAATTATTTCATACGGATAAAGAATAGCTAATTTACAAATACAATGTAAAATATTCTACATAGCACTGTAGGTGAGTTATCAAGAAAAACTTAGAATATATGCAATAAGGTCAAAATGGTAGAGAGATTATTTTTTCCTCCAATTTTGGATTTATCTTAACACCAATCTATCCAAGTTAATCTCATGTATACCCTTATATTAGGCTAGACACAACTAAGAAACTCAAGGTGAAATTAAACAAGCTTATGACAATTAAATGTGATTCACTAATATTTTCAATTAAGAATTTCAAATAAAGTGATTTATATGAGATAGGATCCAACAACTCACTCAAGTCTTAGGGTTATCCCAAGTACATATATTACATATGCTACATTACAATACAACAACAGTTTATAATTTGATACAACAATAAAACAATGCATTTAAATTTGAATTGGCAAAATAGGAGCCTCTCATTTTTCTTTCTAGGGAATGCATTTATAGTGATTTTAACTTAAATGCTTTTTTCGCATCCCTTACGTTTTCTGTTTTTTGCTCTTCTTTCTTTTTTTTTTCTTGCATTTTTTTTTCTTTTTCATCCTCGTTGTTTTTCGTCTTAGGACATGCATTTTTGCATTCCTAGAGCCTTTCTTTTCACCTTACTTTAGTAGGTGCATTTAGCAACATACCTCCTGATCCTATTTGCATTTTTATTGAAAAATATAATAAATCATTGAAATTTTCTATAATACAACATACAACACAAAATGAATGAATGAACAAGATTAGCCACGAAACTAGAGATAAGCCTATGACCCACATCTATATTTCATCACTAAGTTTTTACCCCTTCTTAAAGAATCACGCTTCACAACATTTTCAAAGGTATAAACAAGATTAACACACTTATCCAAACTTAGTCTATGTCATGCCCAATATCTAAGTGTACATAGAAATTAACCTTCCTAGAAAAGTCTTAAGTAGAATTCCTAAGCAAAAAGATAAACACTAACTCCGCCAAACTAACACGTATTAACATACATACCAATAAACCTTGAAAAATAACCCTACAATGCAAAAAAATTCAAAAAAAAAAAAGCCAAAATGTAAAAATAAGAAATTTAGCCAAAAAAAAAATCAAAATAAATAATACAAAATTGTAAAGAAAATATTATTCAACCTCTCCCTCACACTTAAATCGAACAATGTCCTTATTGGCCACAAATCAAACAAGATATGCACTTTCAATATGACAAAAGAAATAAAATGGAAAGGAAAGTAAAGCAATACTCCCTTAAGCATCTTGAAACTCAATTATGTTATAGGGGAAAGGAAAGATGATGGTTGTTCAAAAGAAGAAAATCTTCAATCCTGCAAAAATAAAGAAAACTATTACAGTATACTATGACTAAAGGGATAATAATAATAAAATGAAACAAAAATAATAGATAAAGAAAATAATTCAAAAGCAAATATAATTAAAAAGAATCCAAGGAGTTGCAATCCAAAATTTAGTAGGATCAATATTAATAACAAAAAAATCATATAATAATAATAATAATAATAATAATAATAATAATAATAATAATAATAATAATAATAATAATAATAATAATAATAATAATAATAATAATAATAATAATAATAATAATAGGGGCTAAAATCACAATTATTTTTCTAGTTATTTGAGGTTGTTTTATAATACATCTATTGTAATAATTAGGCATATTCCTTCCTATTTGACATTTTGCTTGTGAAAGAGTGTTTTTGGTAAATTTGTATAGATTTGAGTTAAATTCGAGCAAAAAGTGAACAATTCCAGAATATACCTGGTGTTAGGCCTAGCCAAGAGACCAGCCGCCGGTTCCATTCTAGTCAAGCAGAGGATATCGAGCCAACTTTCAGGAAAAAATAGAATAGACCTTGCGCTAGGTCTGGCAAGTGGACCAGGTGGTGGGTCCATTCTGTCTAGCTAGTAAAAACAGAATTTAGAAAAAAATCTAAAAAAAGAGCAGATTGCACCTGGTGCTAGGTAGGTCGATTATACCAGTCGCCAGGTCCAGTCAGGAAAGCAAAAATCCTATACATGAATTTAGAAATTTTCTAAAGATTTTGGTATTTTCTAGTTCTAACTTGGCTAGGATCCCTCACGTAACGAATTTAACATCCACGAGACCTATAAAAGCAAGATAAAACACAAGAGAATATGGGAAGAGATAGAGAGAAAGGTGGATCGAAGAGCTAAAATTCCAAACACTCATTGAAGAAGGGTTGTTCAAGACAGTTTTCAAGGGTGAAGAAGGAGGCTTGTCTATGATTATTTTCTATTATCTTTGCCTTCTTTTCCTTAAACAATGATGTATTTAATGTTTTTATTATAATTTAACATTATTTTGAGATTCATGATTTTGTGTTAATTTAGTTATTTGATCGATTCTTTATCATCTTTGGTATTTGGTTACTTGATATCATTAGTTATAGATGTGAGTTCTTCTAATTAACTTTGGAAAATGATGTTAGGAGTTTATTACATTGATTTCATATTTGTCTAATCTTAATGGACTTAAGCGATGAAGTTAAGATTATAGGACTAAAGTAATCGAAGATTAGTTGATTTCACCTCGAGTAAAGGGTTATTAGCTAATTTTATGCTTATAAGGAGTTGAGCTTAATGTATGTTTTGGTTATCTTAGCTTGGTTGATAAATCTGTTAATATTAATCAAAAGATAGTACTTCTATTAATTGGGAAACGAAGTGGATTTATCTAAGTAGATTCATGACTTGGGAAACAATTAAATTTTACTTTATATTCCTTTATGATGACAAGATGATAATTAGTTGAGAGAATTTCTAATTGGTTCATTATCATGTCTTCTAGGATAATTGTTTAAAATGCATATTTCTACATCATTGAGTTGTATATATTTCTTTATTTTTCTTTTTCTTATTTTCTCACTTTATTAGGTCGGTTAAACAATAAATGAAAAGTGATTAGTGTGTACTTGTTCCTTTGAGGATCGATACTCATTAATTCCCTATACCATACTTAGTTGCTTGTATGTGTATTTTTGGATTAATGTTTTAATTAAAACTTAACTTAGGGATGGATTTAAATTTGATAATTTTTATACACTCAAAATTTATGCATCAAGTTTTTGGCGCTATTGCCGGGTAACAATTTCATGAAAGCTTAGATTTTGTTGATTTAACCATATTTATATGTTTATATATCCATATATCTATATGTAAATATGTATATATGTTCTTTGTGTAAATATGTGTTATCTCTTGTTTTTTGTAACAATATGTGACTTAATTGCCTACCTTGTTTCATGTTGTACTGTAATTACCACTAACTTTTGTATTTAGATAGTTTGTGAATGCATGTATTTTTCTTTTCTTTATTTTTTTATTATTTGTTTTTCCCTTTTGTTTTTTCTTTTCTTTGTTTTTTTATTTTTCTTTGTTTTTATTTTTGATTTGTTTTTTGTTTTTCTTTGAGCACGAGATTGACATCATCATAGACAATTACTGTTGGGCACAAGATCAAAAGAGCTATAATGATGAGCATTTGGCAAATTCGCAAGCTTGGATTGACGCTTTTTGTGAGATGTCACTTAAAGCCTCAATGCATTCTTTTTTCGTCAATACAAATTCCTCCATTAAGTGGCACGAAGTGTTGGGAAATATGCCCTATTAGACTAGGTTTCTGGTGTAAACATTGAATGTTTTAATAAAAGAATTTATTTTCAGAAACTGTTTGTGAATTTACATTTTATTTGTGCACAATTTCATTTGGAAAAGACCCATTATGTTTAAATAATTGATCCGTGTGAATGGTGGTCTTTCACAGTAAGGTATGGATCTCGGGTTATTTAACACATAAATATTTGTTCTTAACCGATTGATGAGAATGGGAATCTCATCATGTTTAGGTTATTATGTTATGAATTCCTAATGGGGAATGGCTTACCTTTAGCCAGTGAGTAATCCACTCACTTCATGACATAAGTGTATTTTGAATACGTAGAACAAGACTTGTAGTAGTGGTTTCTTAAAGTACTATTTGGTAGAAACGAAAACTACTACTGCTATAGCATGGACTAATACTCTACGGCTTGAGTATCAGTTGATAGTCTGAGAGGCTGGAAACATGTATTTTGATATGTTTTAGTTGAGGTTCTATCGTAGAACCAATATACTTGTATATTGGGTATATGTAACTAATTAGTTAAGACAGACTTGTACAAGATAATTTCTATACAATATCGCCCCTTTTGGTTGTTTGAATGATCTAAATGTCCAAGGTCCTACGAAACATGACTTGGATGTTTGCTGTAGGGTAGCTCCATTAGAAAGCGGAGACACTCCAAGAAGTAGTGGATCATTGGACTAGAAGCCTAAGGATGGTAGATGACATTTAGAGAGGTGTTAGTATACTTCTTCCTCTCTAAATGTACGACGATGTGTAGAGGGGTATTTTAGTCATTTCACCTGTAAGTCAGAGACTTTGCTAACGCAGCATTGTCCTTGAGGTCAATATTTCCTTATGGTGATATTAGAAAATATTTAAAATACAAAATACAACTATTTATATAGTAGGGGTATTTTGGTCATTTTAGTAGCCAAGGCGATGTGTCTTTTTAGTCCTTGGAATAGTCCGTAAGTCCTAATTAATTTTGGGTTGAGGAATTGGTCTCAGTTAAAGGGGATTTTATTTTATTCAAGAAGTCTAATTTATTATTAGACTGGAATAAAAATAAACAAAAAGAAGTTGAGAGAAATTTATTATATGGTTTAATTGGTTAATTAATTATTCAGGGCCTTGGTCCAGTTTAAATAATTAAAAAATTAACCTGGGCTTAAACTAGATGGAAAAAGGCTTGTTTAATTATTTATTAAGTTATTTCTATAAGCCCATAAAATAAATAATTAATGTTTAATTATTTTTAGTTCATTTGGGCTTATTAATTATTTATTAGGTTATTTCTATAAGTCCAGGAAATAAATAATTAATGTTTATTATTTTGGGCTTTTTGGGTCCTAGAAAAATAATAAATATTATTTTGGCCCAATAGCCTGGACTATAGGGTTTTTCCAGATACGGTTTAGAAGAGTTTAAGGCTAAGCCAAACTCACTTTGTTGATAACAACCGGATATTTGAAATATCAGATCTTGGGGATATTGTTATCAGATATGATATACTGTGGTTTTTGCAAGTGTGGTTGATGTCTCTGTGAAGAGAAAAAAAAAAACTAGCAAGCCTTTTGTTTTCCTCCCCTCTCTCTCTCTCGTGACTTCTTTCTTCCTTTGTTCTTGATATTGCTAATCAATAGCAAATGATCAAGAATGTTGAGACCGTTCCTCCTCACCTTTTGTTTCACTAACAAGGTTTGAGGTTGTGGAATATTCTGAGACTCTGAAAGCTTTGGCGTTTATGCAAACAAGGCGAAGTAGGAGGTTAGTGGGATTTCAACCGGAGGCTTCATCAAGAAGGCAAGAAGGAATTATCCTTGTGGTTCAGTCGACTTCTTCACAACCAAAGAGGCTGAAGGCGCACAGAGGTATTGAATAAATGCTTCCATAATATTGTGTTTCATTTTTTTCCTCTTTGTTTTTTTCATTTTCGCAGAGCATGCCTTCATCATTGTTTGATGCTTAAGCCTGTGATCCTTCACTGTTTTGGTATGTGATAGACGCTTCGAGAGCTTTACAGTAGAAGCATAGGTCTTCTGTAATTTTTCCATGCTTTCATAGAACAATCTTATGTACCCAATTTTGAAGTGTATAGGTGAATGTGTTTTTTGTTTGGATGAGATTTTGTAATTGAAAACGTCCAAAGAAGCTGCGGAAGAAAGCAGGAAAAAATGCAAAATGGAAAAATTTCACGCAGAGAAAAATGAAGAAGATGAAATTGTTCATAAGCCGCCTGTGGAGTTGAGCCGCTGACCGCTTCTGTGCCTGGAGCCGAGGATGGCTTTATCTCGGCTTGAGGCCACCAAAGCAATTGCAATTTGCAATCGGAGAAAGGCGCTGGTCGTGCGGGTTGGTCAATGGGCGCGGGTCGCGGGCAGGCGGGCTTCATGGGTTGACCATCAGGGCAATCCAGTGTGGCTGGTGCACCTGGCTCGCGGTGGACCATTAGGATGATTCGGTGCAGCGGGTGCACATGGACCAAGGGGTTTTTTTTCCTTGTAATTTTCTTGCGTTTTCTTTTTCGTTTTGGGTCTCATACCAAGCGAAGTTAATATTTTTGCAATACTTAATATTCATGAAATATATTTGCATGAAAAATATTAGTAAGGGATTTTAGGATTAAACAAGACCATTAATTAATTAGTAAATGTGTTTAATTCTATTATTTGGGCACTTAGGTTTAAAAATAGAAAAGTATGAAAACGTCTATTGTTTTCTAGCATGCTATTTATTTTTGAGTACCTATGTGTGCATTTTCTCAAAGACTAAAGTCTTTGGGAATATTTTTGACAAGAAAACATTTTTCTTTAAAAAAATTAAATAGTTATTTTAACTTGAACAAAAATTAATCCTTAGATATTTTCTCAAAGGATTTAATCTTTGACATAGAAAATATATTGAATTTAGATATTTTTGTAAGTTAAAAATAGAAAGCCATTTTGTTTTATTTTTGCACTAGAAAAATTGTTTTGTCAAAATAAACTTGAGACCAAAGTCTCTAGAAAGTTTCAATTGGAAAATGTTGAAATCATTACGTTTTTAACTTAAATAAAATTAGTCAATGGAAAAATCTCTCAAAGGTTATAAACCTTGACATAGAGATTTTAATGGATTTAGATATTTTATTTTTGAGTTAAGGAAAAACATAATGGAAAATTTCAAAAGGATATTTTTGATAGAAACCCTTGTTTTAAAAGACTAAGTGGGTGAGGGGTTCTAATGGCCCCACAGCTTTCATCACGATCCTCATTAGAGATCGTGGGTCCCCTCGTGTCACCCTGGGAGTGAACTTGTATAGGATGGGGATACTACAAGAATCTAGATCTAATGCAGGGATGTTACTAATAACCTAGGACACATACTATAATTGGCCAGCCTCTCGTTGGAGGTTATAGTGCGAGGTATGTTCATAGGAAATGAGAGAAAACGGCTATCCCCTTGATGGAGTTATCCTCTAGATCATTACCTAGAAGGAAAATTAATTTATGGTGGTTAACACACTTAGCTTAGGGAATTGTTAATCTTCCCAAGAAGCTATGTCAATTTTTCTAAGAGCCAAATTAACTATTTTCAGGATAAAGTGCAAAAATTATTTTATTTTCACAAACTAAATCATTTCTTTTATTTTCGATTTTTCAGAAATGGTGAGAGGTTCTTTTAGTCATTTGGCCGTTATTCTCCGAGAGAATAAGCTAACGGGTCCAAACTATGTGGACTGGAAGAGGAACCTGGACATAATACTCACAGCTGAGGAGTATAAGTATAACCTTTACAAGACTTGCCTTGTTATCGGGGAAGGTTCTACTGGCAAAGAGCGAGAGGTTGAGAAGGCGTGGAAGAAGGCTGGTGAAATGGCACGCTGCTATATGTTAGCCTCCATGTCTAATGTGTTCTAGTCAAAACAAGAGCACATAGCTTCTGCGTATGATATTAGTCAGTCATTGACCACTATGTTCGCAGACAAGGGTCGGCCTGCAAGGTAGGAAGCTCTTCGAACTACAATCAACACTAAGATGGCTGAGGGAGCATCAGTCAGAGAGCACATGCTCAAGATGATTACTGCTTTTGAGGAAGCAGAAATCTTAGGGGCTGTCATGGACCCCAAGAGCTAAGTGGATATAGTTCTCGAGTCTCTACCGAGTTCTTTTACTCAGTTCAAGTTGAATTACAACATGAACAAGTTAAACTAAGTTGATGAAGGAACTCCAGATGGCAGAGAAGGTCATGAAACCTCAATCAAAGGCTATGATTACTAAGGCTTCTTTCTCTAGAACTGGGCCCAAGGCCCAGAAAGTTCAAAAGGAGGTAGGGAAAGCAGTGGCCCACCCCAAGACAAACTAAAGGGCAAGTGTTTCAAATGTAGAAAGAAGGGACACTGGAAAAAGCAGTGTCCAGATCTTCAAGACAAGAAAAATCTCACAGGTAATATTTTCTATGTAGAGTCTATATCAATGGTTGGATCAACTTCCACTTGGATTGTTGATTCAGGAGCCTATGATCACATTTGTAACTCCTTGCAGGGGTTTAGAAAGATTAGAAGACTTAAGAAAGGCAAACATGGGCTACGTGTAGGAAATAGAGCACAAGTCTGGGTCCTTACAGTGGGAGAGTTGGATCTTATTTTTTATTGTAATAGAATAGTGATTTTAAAAGATATTTTTTATGTACTTGGATTTCGTCAGAATTTGATTTTAGTTGCAAAACTAATAAATCAAGGATATTCTGTATCTTTCCATTCTGGTATTTCTATCAGTAGAGATGGAGAAATTTTATGTATTGGGCACATGTATAGAAATCTATTCTTCTTAAACCCTATTATCAATTAATTAAATAACGCTCAATCTGAACTTTTAACTAAGAAGAGAAAGACTAATGCCAATGACTTATACCTTTGGCATCTAAGGTTGGGCCATATCAACTCAACCAGGATTTAGAAGCTAATCCATGATGGGCCTTTAGGCTCATTGAGACTGAAAAATTGGCCTCAGTGTAAATCTTGTCTGATGAGAAAGATGACGAAAAGGTCATTTACACTAAAGGCGGATAGAGCCATGGAAATATTGAGTTTTGTTTACACTAATGTGCGTGGTCCCTTATCTGCACCAGCTAGAGGGGGTTTTGAGTACTTCATCGCTTTCATGGATGATTATACAAGGTTTGGTTATATTTACCTGATGAGGCACAAGTCTGACTCTTTTGATAAGTTTAAGGAGTTTAAGGCTGAAGTGGAGCGTCGGATAGGTAAATTAATCAAGACCTTACGATCGGATCGTGGTAGAGAGTACCTCCTTGGTGAATTCAAGGATTACATGGTACATCATGGGATAGTATCAAGGAACAGGACATTGATAGAAATGGTCTGAAGCATGATGTCTCATGCTACTCTTCCAATATCTTTTTGGGGATATGCCCTGGAAACAGCGGCATACATTCTGAACTTGGTGCCTTCCAAGTCAATACTTAGGACTCTCTATGAGATGTGGACTAGGCGTAAGTTGAGTCTGAATTATCTCAAGATATGGGATTGTGCAGCTTATGTATTAGTTAAGGGAGACAAGTCAGAACTAAGATTAGAATTATGCTATTTTGTTGGGTATCTAAAAGGGACAAAAGGTGGTTACTTTTATCATCCTAAGGAGCAGAAAGTACTAGTTAGTACCAATGCTAGATACTTAGAGGATGATCAAAGTACTTCCACTAAAGGTTCAACTATGTTGGAACTTAAGGAGAAGTTATCTTCGGAATCAACTTCTTTTGAACCAATTGTGGAATAAGAAGAGGCACAGCCTCAAAAGCCTATACAAATGGAGTCTCATCATAGTGGGAGAGTGTCTAGGGTTCCAGAGAGGTGGACTGGAGAAGCTTTCGAGCTAATCTCCGACCATCAGGAATAAGACCCCACTAGATACGAGGAGGCTATTGCTGATGCTGATGCAAATCTTTGGCATAAAGCAATAAAAATCGAGATTGAGTCTATGTACTTCAATTAGGTTTAAGATCTTGTAGCTTCACCTGAAGGGATAAAACCCATTGGGTGTAAGTGGGTATACAAGAGGAAGAGGGGAGCGGATGAGAAGGTGGAAACCTTCAAAGCTATGCTTGTGGTGAAAGTGTATACTCAGAAAGAGGGTATCGATTATGAGGAAACTTTTTTCCCGGTGGCCATGCTTAAGTCCATCCGTATCCTCCTTACCATCGCATGTCATTATGACTACGAGATTGTTGGATAGTATGCCCTCTTAGATTAGGTTTCTGATGTAAATATCAAATATTTTAATGAAAGAATTTATTTACATAAATCATTTGTGAATTTACTTTTTATTTGTGCACAATTACGTTTGGAAAAGACCTATTGTGTTTAAGTAAGTGGTCTATGGAGGTCTTTCACAGTAAGGTATGGATCACGGGTTACTTAACACATAAACATTTGTTCTTAACTAATTGATAAGAATGAGAATCTCATCATGTCTAGGTTATTATGTTGTGAATTCTATATGAGGAATGGCTTACCTTTAGCCAGTGAGTAGTCCACTCACTTCATGACATAAGCGTATTTCGAATACGTAGAAAATGACTTGTAGTAGTAGTTTCTAAAAGTACTATATGGTAGAAACCTAGATTATTACCGCAACAGCGTAGACTAGAACTCTACGACTTGAGTATGAGTTGGTAGTCTGACGAAGCTGGAAGCATATACTTTGATATGCTATAGTTGAGATTCTATCGTAGGGCCAAGATACTTGAATGTTGGGTATGTGTGACTAGTTAGTTCAGACAAATTTGTACAAGATAGTTTCTACACAATATCGTCCCTTGTGGTTGTGGGAAACATGACTTGGATATTTGCTTTAGGGTAGCTCCCTTGGAAAATGGAGACACTCCAAGAAGTCATGGATCATTAGACTAGAAGCCTAAGGATGGTAGATGTCATTTAGAGGGGTGTTAGTACATTTCTTCCTCTCTAAATTTACGACGATGTGTAGAGGGGTATTTTAGTCATTTCACCTGTAGGTCGGAGACTTTGCTAACGCAGCATTGTCCTTGGGGTCAATATTTCCTTATGGTGATATTAGAAAATATTTAAAATGCAAAATACTGCTATTTATATAGTAGGGGTATTTTGGTCATTTTAGTAGCCAAGACGATGTGTCTTTTTGATCCTCGGAATAGCCCGTAAGTCCTAATTAGTTTTGGGTTGAGGAATTGGTCTCATCTAAAGAGGATTTTATTTTATTTTATTTTATTCAGGAAGTCTAATTTATTATTAGACTGGAATAGAAATAAATAAATAAATAAAAAGGAGTTGAGAGAAATTTATTATCTGGTTTAATTGGTTAATTAATTATTCAGGGCCTAGGTCCAGTTTGAATAATTAGAAAATTAACCTGGGCTTAAACTAGAGGGAAATAATTAATGTTTAATTATTTATTGGGTTATTTATATAAGCCCAAAAAATAAATAATTAAAGTTTAATTATTTTGGTTCATTTGGGTTCATTAATTATTTATTGGGTTATTTCATGGAGGAGTATCAAGCAATCTTGCATTGCTGACTTAACCATGGAAGCTGAGTATGTAGCCACTTCGGAAGCATCCAAGGAAGAAGTCTGGCTCTGAAAGTTCCTTTTAGAACTTGGAGTCATACCACACATGGATAGGCCGATTGTGATGTATTGCGAAAACACTGGAGCAGTATCGCAATCTAAAGAACCTCGGAACCATAAGAAGGGGAAGCACATCGAGAGGAAGTACCAGCTGATCTGGGATTTCATCCAGAGATAGGAAGTCGTGGTGGAATAGATTGCCTCAGAAAACAATCTAGTAGATCCATTTACCAAGCCTTTGGCTGAGAGAGTCTTCAAGAGACACTTCGATGCCATAGGGGTGAGCACCTACGGACTTACTTAGTCTTAGAGTGCAAGTGGAAGATTGTTGGAAAATATGCGCTCTTAGACTAGGTTTCTGATGTAAACATCGAATGTTTTAATAAAAGAATTTATTTTTAGAAATTATTTGTGAATTTACTTTTTATTTGTGCACAATTTTGTTTGGAAAAGACCCATTGTGTTTAAATAAGTGATCTATGTGAATGGTGATTTTTCACAGTAAGGTATGGATCATAGGTTATTTACACATATAAACATTTGTTCTTAACCGATTGATGAGAATGAGAATCTCAACATGTTTAGGTTATTATGTTATGAATTCCAAATGGGGAATGGCTTACCTTTAGCCAGTGAGTAGTCCACTTACTTCATGACATAAGCGTATTTTGAATACCTAGAACAGGACTTAAAGTAGTGGTTCTTAAAGTACTATTTGGTAGAAACTAAGACTACTACTGCTACAGCATGGACTAATACTTTACAGTTTGAGTATGAGTTGGTAGTCTGACGAAACTGGATGTAAATTGATATGCTTTAGTTGAGGTTCTATCGTAGAACCAATATACTTGTATATTGGGTATATGTAACTAGTTGGTTAAGACAGACTTGTACAAGATAATTTCTATACAATATCGCCTCTTGTGGTTGTTTGAATGATCTAAATGTCCAAGACCTTGGAAAACATGACTTGGATGTTTGCTTTAGGGTAGCTCCATTGGAAAGCGAAAACACTCCAAGAAGTCGTGGATCATTGGACTAGAAGCCTAAGGATGGTAGATGTCATTTAGAGAGGTGTTAGTACATTTCTTCCTCTCTAAATGTACGGCGATGTGTAGAAGGGTATTTTAGTCATTTCACCTGTTGGTCGGAGACTTTTCTTATGGTGATATTAGAAAATATTTAAAATGTAAAATACAACTATTTATATAGTAGGGGTATTTTGATCATTTTAGTAGCCAAGGCGATTTGTCTTTTTAGTCATCGGAATAGCACGTAAGTCCTAATTAATTTTAGGTTGTGGAATTGGTCTCAGTTAAAGAGGATTTTATTTTATTCAGGAAGTCTAATTTATTATTGGACTGTAATAAAAATAAATAAAAAGAAGTTGAGAGAAATTTATTATCTGGTTTAATTGGTTAATTAATTATTCAGGGCCTAGGCCTATGTCTAGTTTGAATAATTAAAAAATTAACTTGTGCTTAAACTAGATGGAAAAAGGCTTGTTTAATTATTTATTGAGTTATTTCTATAAGATCAGGAAATAAATAATTAATGTTTAATTATTTTTGGTTCATTTAGACTCATTAATTATTTATTGGGTTATTTCTATAAGCCCAGGAAATAAATTATTAATGTTTATTATTTTGGACTTTTTGGGTCCAAAAAAAAAAAAAATTATTTTAGCCCATTAGCCTAGACCATAGGGTTTTTCCAAATACGGTTAAGAAGAGTTTAAGGTTAAGCCAAACCCACTCTGTGGATAATAACCGAGTGTTTGAAATATCCGATCTTGGGGATATTGTTATCAGATATGATATATCGTGGTTTTTGCAAGTGTGGTTGACGTCTCTATGAAGAGAAAAAAAAACTAGCAAGCCTTTTGTTTTCCTTCCTTTTCTCTCTCGTGACTTCTTTCTTCCTTTGTTCTTGATATTGCTAATTAATAGCAAAGGATCAAGAACGTTGAGACCGTTCCTCCTCACCTTTTGTTTCACCAACAAGGATTGAGGCTGTGGAATATTCTGAGACTCTGAAAGCTTTGGCGTTCATGCAAATAAGGTGAAGTAGGAGGTTAGTGGGATTTCAACCGGAGGCTTCATCAAGCAGGTAAGAAGGAGTTATCTCTATGGTTCAATCGACTTCTTCACAGCTAAAGAGGCTTAAGGCGCACAGAGGTATTGAATAAATGCTTCCATAATGTTGTGCTTCGTTTTTTTGCTCTCTGTTTTTTTCGTTTCTGCAGAGCATGCCTTCCTCTATTTTTTAATGTACATGAAGAAGCTTCCAACGTATGAGCCATCAAATAATACAACTAGCCAAGTTGGTTGAGGATGCCATAAAGGCTTATGCGTTTGAATAAGAGAATCCCCAAGGAAAAGAGGGCAAAAATGAGGAACAATTATCCAATGTGGAAAGGGAGTCAATTTTCCTCTATGTGCTAATAATTCTAATCTCTCTATATCATATGATTTTTTTTAGGTTGTTCCCAAATCTTAGAGAACAAGGGTCCAAATGATGATGTGTTGAATTTATTATACCTTAAAGAGTTGGATCTTTCAACGCTATATCGTAAGAAGTCCTTGAAGGATGGTAGTAGAAATAAAGTCTTCTTAGACTAGCTCTCTTCTCTTTTTCTAGTTTTGATATCTATTGGAGCTTGTTGCACTTGTGGAGTATTGCTTAACTTTCTATCTCCTTTACCAATTTTTTATCTTCTTGGAGATGCTTTCTTATGTTTATTTTTTGCTAATGAGGACATTGTCCAATTCACATGTGAGGGAGTAGTTTGGTGATATTTTTTGCCCAAGTTTTTATCAATTATCTTTGTGTTTTCTTGGTATTGAGCTACTTTGGAAAATTTTGAAATTGAGAAATAATTTTTTTATACTTTTGAAAATAAAGTTTGGAAAATCGAAGCTACTCAGTAATGGAAGTATTTTCTTTTTTCTATTCTACCCCTTTATTATTTTGGTCTTCTTGGCTGTGTTTTATTGTTATATCTTTGGCTATTAAGGACAATGTCCCATTTAAGTGTAGGAGGAAGAATGAGGTTGAAGAAATATTTTTCCATATCATTTTTGTAAAAATTTTTCAAAATTTCAATGGTTTTCATTGAATAGCAAGGTTGTAATTCTATTTCTTAATTGTATATGAGTTTTGTCATTTAATTGGTGGAGTTTTTGTGAAATTGGTTTGTTGGATAGGATATTGTCAAAACTTGAGAATTTTGATTAATCTTGTTTTTGTATTGGTGTTTGAATGTTATTTGACTCATCTAGTTTAAAATATGAAAAATATGATGAATATGGGTAAAGTTTATTGGCTAACTCTTGTATTATGAGTTTAAATTTCGCTTAGCTTTGAGTTGTGATAAGGAATGTGAGTTGATAAAAGATCTTTAAGAGGAAAGATTGTGGAAAAAAATTGTGAAACATTCTTATGAGTTGAAAAATTGAAAAAATGAGTTGGTTGTTTCCTTTTTGATGATGAGAAAAAAAATTATTTTTGCTTGTTATAGGGGCCAATACGGATAGTAAAGAGAAATCCACTTTTTTGAGACTATGAATTCCCAAGAGCAAAAGAAAGGAATATTGTTGGAAAAAAATGATGAATGATGACTAAAAGGGAGCCAATATGGTGTGTGAAGAGAAATCCATGCACTTGAGGCTATCAATTCCCTAAGTCATTGAAAAAATAGAGAGAAAAAGATTGGAGTGCTTTCCTTACATCATGAGTTAAGTAGTGTAGTTTTGGATCTATAATGCTTGAGTTGATAGATGGCTTGACTTATGTGATTTATGTAATCTATATTTGTACTTGAAGAGTGAAATAATTTTCTTAGACTAAGGTATACACTTGATTAATTTGGATTCAAGAGTTTTATGTGTTAGGGATATGCCCTAGAGTCAATTTGTACTTATACTATTGTCGTTGTATTTTATATAATAATATGAGGTTTTTCTTTTTGTGAATAGTGCATTTTGTTTTGTGGTCATCAAGTACGTGACTTGATAGTAAAACCTAAGAATGAATACAATGACTATTCTAAAACTATCCCTGATCGATTATTATTATTGGAACAATAATAAATTAAGATTAGTATGTTTGTGACTTGATGACTATGTTTTATTGGTCATGGATATTTGTGATATCAAGTCAAAACATAAATAAATGTTAGAGAATATTGTATTGGACATGACCCACTGTGAGGGTACTTCATAGAACATGTCATAAGTACTTTCTAGCCATAATAATATTAAAAGTCCTTCTACCTAAATTCATCATAGTTTCCTACTTGATAAGTTTTATATTTTGATGTTGTCTAAAGTTGTTTTTAACCAGATAATAAATTAGACTACTGTTGGATATAGAATAAATCAATAAGAGGAATATGATTGATAGTGAAAGAATTTGTCCCTCTTAATTATGGGAGAGATATCCATGGGCCCCTTGATAAGTTAGACTGGTAAAATGCATGGCCGTGCTCAAATATATCAATCTAAGATATTGATATCATTTGTTTGAACAGTCTACTATGAAATCAAGAAATAATTGATTAAGATTAATAAGGATGACATGCTCCGTGCCTTATGCTTAATTTGGATATCGTGTGACAAAAGGACTAAATATAAGATTATAGTTTGGTTCAAAGAGATCACCGATCTTCATTTAACCTAGATAGTTATAATGTTTTGCTAGAAACCACTTATAACTTGTGGGCCATTTAAATATGATTTGGGCACAGTGCCAATGTTAAATGAACCTATAGGGTCACACAATAAGCGAACTTGTTAGGTTATTTTTCTAGTAACCAGATTCAATGAATCTAGAAACATGTCTAAATTAATCGAACTTAGAAAATCAACCAGATACAACGAATCTGGAAATATGTGTACGTTCGATGTATCTGGATGATGTCTAGATTATAAGAATCTGAGTCGGTAAATTAATTAGTTAAATTACCGAGATAATGATAGAATCTTATCATATCAGTTTTAATTTAATTTGAATTAAAATTAAAATACGATAAGATATTATTAGGGTTGGATTCTAAGAGATTCGGAGTGGGTTTTTAAGAAAACCCTAGCCGTCTTCTTAAGTGTCCCAATTTGGTTGAGAATATTCGTGCTTCCATTCATCAGAGAAAAAAAAGAAAACCTCTCAAACCCTCGGCGCTAGCACTCCCCGAGTAACGAGTTAGTTCGCGATGTTTATCCGATAGAGGATGTTCGTGCACTGTAGCGTCTGGTGATCATTCGAGTTGCACGTACAATAGCGCAATCAGAATCGAAGGATCTCGATTACACCAAATAGAGATAATTCTGCAAACTTTAGATCTTCTTAATCGTTTACTTGGGTCCTCGGAAAGGATTCGTTAATGTTTTCCACGTTTAGGTGTCCACGAATCCTAACATTGTGATGTCTTGTTAAATGTTTCAAAGTTTAAATTGTTTTCAAAGGGTGTGAATGACAAGAGATGTATCTTGTAATATCCCGTTTAAAACCACATTTCTTATATAGGGAAAGTTATGCTTGGTAGAGCATTTTATATGACATTTGATAACTTAAACCATTTTCATGGGTATATGTGATCTATGAGTTGGTTAGTTTGTGAATTTATTTACTTTGATATAATTGTTGGAGGACTATTTAAACAAGAGTGGTTGTAGATTAGTAGTTAAGGGAATTTGTTAGTTTCTTAGTGGGCTTAAGCT
The DNA here is from genome assembly GCA_026120185.1 of Voacanga thouarsii. Classification (NCBI taxonomy): domain Eukaryota; kingdom Viridiplantae; phylum Streptophyta; class Magnoliopsida; order Gentianales; family Apocynaceae; genus Voacanga; species Voacanga thouarsii. Next base: position 833,931 of record JANUWF010001502.1, read on the forward strand.
TTTGTTTTATGAGAATAATTAGAAGGGAAATGGAGTAAGTGAGTGGGAGTTAAGGGAATTTGTTAGTTTCTTTGTGTACTTGAGTTTTTGTTTTATGAGTATTATTAGAAGGGAAATAGAGTAAGTGAGTAAGAATTAAGGGAATTTGTTAGTTTCTTGGTGGACTTGAGCTTTTGTTTTACGAGTATTATTAAAAGGGAAATGGAGTAAGTGAGTGGGAGTTAAGGGAAGAGGAATATTTAAACAAGAGTTGTTGTAGTGTAGTGGTTGAAGTTAGAGTTGTTGTAGTTTAGTGATTAAAACAAGAGTTGTTGTGGTGTAGTAGTTGAAGCTAGAGTTGTTGTGGGTTGAAACTTGGTGTTTAATACTTGGTGACTTGAGTTCAAATTCCAACTCTTGCAAACCTTTCCAATCTTATTTCTCAAAGTTCTTCTAAGCTAAAGAAAAACCAATCACACACACACACACACACATGAAAATTCCTGTTTCCCTTACTCTCAAATTCCCCTTTGGTTTTAAGCAAAAATCACAGCACAAGATCCCAATTTTTCTTCCCTTATTTCTTCCCAAAGCTGAACCAGAAATCAGCCTATACTTTTCTCATTTTCCTCTTATTATTTGGGCCACTTTAGCACCCTAGAGCATAACCATAAACTCTTTCTATTCAGTGTAGTTTTGGTCAATCCAAGAAGAGCAAAAACTGCCATCTTATGGGGTTATCATATGGATTTAATGATAGTTGAGTATGAGAGCTATCATGATGATTATTTAAATTAAGTATATGCATGCTTGATGAGGAGAGAAGGTTATGGGCATAGTTTATTAAATTGATTCGTTTAGATGCCACAATTGATCTATGGGATCATGGGGATTCATGTTACATGAAATAATAGTGGCTAGGGAATGTGCACTATTTTGGTTCTAATCATAAAAACATTAATTCTAGATAAAGACGAAGTCTGAATAGACTGCAAGCATTGCCTTTGGTTTAACTAGTTGAGTAATCAAGGAAGTTCATGCATAACTGTTTTGCTAAATATTACACGTTTGTAAGTATTTTTGTACAATGATATTTGAAATGGTGTTAAAATAATGAGTGACATGATGATTGGAACGTTGGTTGAATATGATGAATTATACTGTAATATTTTGATACTTAGTTTGAGAATGTGGTCATTTGATTCTCTAAATGAGTTTATCAAATCTCAACTTTTAAACTGAAAACAATTTCTTTTCTTTATTACTAAACGTTTTGGAAAATTTATTGTGAAAAACCGCGTTTTACAATAACAAGTAATCAAAGATTGTGAAAACAAGGAAAATGATTCTACTCCTAAATGGGGAGCGTTAAGTACTCAGCAGGGATAGGCTAGTGGTGCTAGTCTTGAAGAGCTAGAGTGAGTCTTCTAGCAGGAGGCCACCTCTAGAAGATGAACTCAACTTGGAAAGGCGACAATACTACTTAGTCAGGCCGATCCAAGCTAGCATATAGGTTCATGTGGACTTTATTTATTTGGGTTGGACAACTGGTGTATTGGGTGTAGAGATGGAGAAGTATCTTACCCTAGTGGGAAGATCCTCCACTGCCCATTGTTGAAAGATTACATTAGGACGCTATCATGGTGGTAACCATGATATGGATTGTGATACTATTATTTAAATCATTGTTAATCCTTACATAATGAACCTATGATTATGATAAGATGATGATTTATTGAAAACTGCTTTGGTTATGATGAGCAATGCTCCTTTATGATGATGATGAGATGATGATTTATTTAGAACTACTTTGGATATGATGAGCAATGCTCCTTTGAATAATTGTTTATTGATGAAAAGTCTTGCAAACATGATTTTGTAGTTTTGATAAACCTGCATGTACAAAATGTTTATATATGACATTCACACACACAAGACTTATTGAGATACTAATTTCACACTATTTTACATCATGTTTTCGGGGAAGTGCTTTTATTGAAAAGGTTGAAGAGATAAGAGATGACCTTCAGTTTATTTATTTTTTCTTTGTATTTCTTTCGCGAGATGTTTGTTAGTTTTAGATTCTCAGACTTATATAAGTTTTAACTTTGGTTATATTAAGATTATCACATAATTTTATTTAGTCATTTTCGTTCCTTTTGTACCTCATTATAAAGACTCTTGGTCCTTAAGACGGGGCGACATCCCGCCTATTTGGGTACGCAGGTAGCGGGGTGTTAGAAGTGGTATCATAAATTAGGTTTAGGCAATTGACTTTATTGAATAGTACCTAAACCCTAAGATGATTAGAAGATCCACAGCTGAGACTGACCTTTTATGTGTGGTTCCGTGAGTGGTAGAGCATAGCCCATTTCCTCTAGCAGATTCATCATCCTCTAATTCAGAGATAGAACCCAAGGGTGGATGGTGTTTGAGTGAGGACGAGGTAGACCATGAACCAACTATGATGGAACACTTTGGTGTACAGGAAAAACTTAAGAACTTGGTACTTAGGGGACTTGAGATTGAGAGGGAGATAGGAAAGCTTGAGAGCTAGGGTGAAGCGGAAGTGATTAAGGGGGAGGATTATATTGATGCACTTGTGACCTCATCAATAGAGGAATGAATCCTGGCTCTTCTCAGAAGCAAGTCATACGAGTCAGAATTTGAGAGGCTTAAGAATGCATTGATGTTAGTCATGGAAAAACTTAGGGATGATGAGGAGTACATTTTAGGTCAGCCTAAGAAGAAGCATCGATCTTTTGGTTTTGCCAAGGATCATGTGGAAGATAATCCCAATAGTAGTGTAGGATGGATAGCGGAACCTTCTCTTGAGATTTTTTAGGATTCCAGCGACTCTAGTAAAGCCTAGAGTTTTTAGTGATTATTTTTTTATTTTCATGAAGAGATGTTCGTTTATTTATTTGATTCCGCAGTTACTCTTTATTTTGGATTTTGTTTCGCAAGAATAAAAGAAGTACCTAGTAGGATATTCCCTTATTTTGTACCAAGTTAGATTTGGTTAATGAAAACATGATTTTATTGATTTCTCTATACTATTTGGAGTGTTATTCACAAAATTCTTTCCAATCCATGAGCCAATTCATTGCATGTCATGAACTTTTCCCCGAATGAACCTTGTATTGGGTGCAAATAGATGGAACCAAGACGTAAGGCTGCAGGACGAAGTAGGGCTGCTACTTAGGAGAGCGAGTCATCGGCTTCGGAGTCTAAGCAGGCACGGCGATCCACACTAGATGTGGAGGAGGATTCTGAGTAGGAGCAGTAGTTAACATCGGGAGGGTCCAAAGAAGTGATCATGGGGTAAGCCTTTGACAAAATGGCTGCCATTCTTCAATATTTAATTGAGAAGGTGGACTAGGTAGATAAGAAGGCACTTAAGAGTGAAGATGAGGTACTGGAACGATTCTTGAAGTTTCAACCTCCAATGTTCTAGGGAGAGGTGGAATGGGACAAGAAGGTGGAACAGTAGATTGAGTAGATGGAGGACATTTTCACAACGCTACAATATACTGAGAAGAGGAGGGTGAAGTTTGCTGCATTCAAGTTGAGAGGACTTGCTCGAGCTTGGTGGTAACGAGTCCAAAAGGATTGGGAAAGGGAAGATTATGACTAGATATGGGAGAACTTTGTTAAGGCTTTTAGAATAGAGTACATTCTGTAATGAATAGTAGAGAAGAGGGAGGGTGAGTTCCAAATCCTCAAGCAAAGAGGGATGACGACCCAGTATGCTGCACTGTTTACACAACTGTCTAAGTATTGCATGTGTTTGGTGGACACCGAGTAGAAACGGACACGGTAATTTGTGAAAGGTCTTAGGCAGGATCTGAGAAAAGCACTGGCTCCATCTCCACTGGCGACATATATAGCTGCGGTTGACGCAGCGACCTGAACGAAGAATGAGGATAGGAACTGGTTGATAAACGGACCATTCCAACCAAGTCATCCACCAATGAGACCTCCAATTAACAAGCGACCCGCTGGTTCAATACAGTAGGGAAACAAGGAGAAATAGGCAATGATAGTCCCACTTGATCCTATGATGAATACACTGATGTATCGGAATTGTGGGAGGTGAGGTTATGCTGAAAGGGATTGCTAGTCCAAGGGAGTATCAAGGAGATGTTTACACTATGGTGATTCGAACCATCTGAGAAACAATTACCCTAAACCACTTAGGATGGGGCAAGAAGCTTCAACTCAACTAGTTGGGGCAAATAGAGGAGCACCTGTTGGGACGGTTGAAGGAAAAAGGCTAAAAACCTCAAGTGAAAGCTAAGGTCTTTACTTTGAACTGGGAAGAGGTTGGAACGGATTCGACGGTGATTGAAGGTACGCTTTTTGTTCAAGGTCAAGTTATTTCTGTTTTGATAGACCCTGAATCAACCCATTCATATATGAACAATAAGTGTGCATGCCATTTAGGTTAGGACGGAATAGATATGCCTTATACCATGTTAGTGAGTACCCCCTTGGGGAGGCAGAGAGATGTGAGTAGGGTAATGTAAGGGTGTGATATTGTGGTTGGGAAGGGGATTTTGAAGACGGACCTCATAGTCCTACCTATCGACGACTACAATATGATTTTAGGTATGGATTGATTCACAAAACATAGATCAAGAGTGGATTGCAAGGTCAAGATGATGCAGTTCATTAGACCCGGATATAATGTATTGGAGTTTAGTAGGAAGAAGGTAAAAGAGTTAAAATTCATGATAGTGGGAACAAAGGCCCAAAGATGCTGAAGAAGGATTGTGTAGGGTATCTGGCTTACTTAATCAATAAGCCAAATGATCAGTGTACCTTGGAAAGCACTGAGGTGGTAAAGGATTTTGCAGATGTATTTTCGGCACTCACTTCTCTCCCACCATCACGAAAAGTTGAGTTCACTATCAATCTAGTTCCTGGAGCTGAGCTAGTATCGAAGACTCCCTATCGGATGGGGCCTGCAGAATTAAAAAAATTGAAGGAATAACTGGAGGGGTTGGTTAAGCAAGGGTATATAAGACCCAGTACGTTACCTTGGGGAGCCCCGGTGTTGTTCGTAAAGAAGAAAGAAGGGATGCTGAGGTTGTGTATAGACTATAAAGGATTGAACAACTTCACGATCAAGAATAAGTACCTTTTACCTCTAATTGATGAGTTGTTTGACCAGTTACAAGGCACTTGTTACTTTTCCAAATTGGACCTCTGGTAAGGTTATTACCAAGTGCGAATCAAGAAGGAGGATATTCTCAAAACAACCTTCAACACTAGATATGGGCACTATGAGTTCATGGTGATGCCGTTTGAAGTAACTAATACACCCACCATTTTCATGGATCTTGTACACAGAGTTTTTCAGCCGTACTGGGATAAATTCGTAGTTTTGTTTCTAGACAATATTTTGATCTACTCTAAGAGTCTCAAGGAATATGTGGAGCATCTGAAGTTGGTACTGGAGAAATTAAGGGAGCATAAACTATATGCCAAGTTTAGCAAGTTCGAGTTTTAGTTAGATTCAGTAGCCTTTCTTGGTCATGTGATATCTAAAGAGGGCATCAAGGTAGACCCAACAAAAGTCGAGGCTGTCTCTAATTGGAAACAACTGGAGAGCATAACTGAGATTAGGAGTTTTCTTGGATTGGCAGGATATTATCAGCGGTTCATCAAGAACTTTTCTACGCTAGCTACACTGATGACCCAACTGTTGAAGAAGGATGTACTGTATATCTGGAGTGATAAGTGTGAGAAGAGTTTTCAAGAACTCAAAAATAGATTGATGACGACACCGGTATTGAGTTTACCTAAAGAAGGTAAATCCTATTCCTTATACACGGACGCCTCTAAGGAAGGTCTGGGAGCGATGTTAATGCAAGATAGAAAGTTATTGCCTATGCATCAAGGAAGCTGAAGCCACACGAGATTAACTATCCAACGCATGACTTGGAGTTAGCTGTGATAGTGTTTTCCCTGAAGAAATGGCGACACTACTTATATGGAGCGGAGTATGAAGTCTTCATGGATCATAAGAGTCTAAAATATATCTTCACTCAAAAATACTTAAATTTAAGGCAGAGAAGATGGATGGAGTTTTTGGAAGAATATAAGTATCCAATTAGCTACCACCCGGGGAAGGGTAACGTGGTAACTAATATGCTGAGCTAAAAGGTGAGGATGGCTATTATGAGGGTGCAAGAAGTCCAAATAGTACAAGAACTCTTGGAGTGAAAGGCAAAAGTAGGAGAAGGATAGATCAGTTTGTATAATCTAAAGGTGGAACATAAGTTGAGGCGAGAGATTGGAGAGGTATAATGAGGTATCCAAGACTTTCAAACTTTTAAAGCAAAGAAAATCAAAAGAGAAAATAAGGAGTTCGGAATGATGAAGCTAGAATGTTGTATTTTTTAGAACAGATATGTGTACATGATGACCCAGTATTGAACAGAAAGATCATGGGTGAGGCTCACAAGAGCAAGTGTACTATTCATCTTGGAAAGGTGAAGATGTACCAGGATTTGAAAAAGGCCTACTGGTGGTCGGTGATGAAAAGGGATATAGCGTATTGTGCTGGCTAAGACATACATTCGGGAAGTGGTCAGATTGCATGGTATACCATTGGGTATCATATCCGATTGGGATCCTAGGTTCACTTCAAGATTTTGGACCAAGTTTCAAGAGTCAATGGGGACGACTTTGAAGCTTAGCACTTCTGCTTAGCCACAAACTGATGGATAGTCTGAGAGAGTCATCCAGATATTGGAGGACATGCTTAGGGCTTGTGTGTTGGATTTTGGAGATAAGTGGATAGATTGTACACCCTATGCTGAGTTAGTAGACAACAACAGTCACCAAGTGTCAATTGGGATGGCACCTTATGAAGCGTTATATGGACGAAAATGTTAAGTACCGTTATACTAGGGTTGGACTAAGGATGGGCAAATTAGCAAGACTGGGGAGGAAAACCTTAAGGAGATGGCAAGTAAAGTAAAGATGATAAATGAGAGATTCAAAATGGCACAAAGTCGATAGAAGAGTTATGTGAACAACAGAAGAAGAGAATTGGAGTTTCAAGTGGGGGACTAGACTTTTCTGAGGATAACACCTAGAAGGGGGATTCTGAAACATCCCAAAGGCGGGAAGTTGAGTCCTAGATATTTAGAACTATTTTCAGTGATTGAGAAGATTGGACTTGTAGCATATCGATTGGAGTTGCTAGAAGGGTTGGCAAGAATTCACGATGTGTTCCATGTATCTCAGTCGAAGAAATACAACCCTAACTCAGAGAATGTATTGAATGAGGAGCCATTGTTTCTACAGCCTGACTTGAGCTACGTGGAGAAACCGATTAAGGTTATGGATCAGAGTGAAGATACCTATGGTGAAAGTTTTGTGGGATTATCATGGTACTTAGGATGCCACATGGGAAACTGAAAAGTGGACGAAGAAGAAATACTCGAACTTGCTCTAAAGGTATAGCACTCTGAATTTTGAGACGAAATTCTCTTAAGGGGGAGAGGATGTAATACCCCATTTAAAACCACCTTTATTATCTGGAAAAAGTCATACATGACATAATATTTTATATGATATTTGATAACTTAAGCCATTTTCATAGGTATATGTGATCTATGAGTTAGTTAGTTCATGAATTTATTTACTTTGATATAATTATTGGAGGACTATTTAAATAAGAGTGGTTGTAGTCTAGTAGTTAAGTGAATTTGTTAGTTTCTTGGTGGACTTGAGCTTTTGTTTTATGAGTATAATTAGAAGGAAAATGGAGTAAGTGAGTGGGAGTTAAGGAAATTTGTTAGTTTCTTGGTGGACTTGAGCTTTTGTTTTATGAGTTTTATTAGAAGGAAAATGGAGTAAGTGAGTGGGAGTTAAGGGAATTTGTTAGTTACTTGGTGGATTTGATCTTTTGTTTTATGAGTATTATTAGAAGGGAAATAGAGTAAATGAGTGGGAGTTAAGGGAAGAGGAATATTTAAACAAGAGTTGTTGTAGTGTAGTGGTTGAAGCTAGAGTTGTTGTTGTTTAGTGATTAAAAGAAGAGTTGTTGTGGTGTAGTGGTTGATGCTAGAGTTGTTGTGGGTTGAAGCTTGGAGTTTAAATCCCAACTCTTGCAAACCTTTCCATTCTTATTTCTCAAAGTTCTCCTAAGCTAAACAGAAATTAGTCACACACACACTCACAAAAATTTCAACTTCCCTTACTCTCAAATTCCCCTTTGGTTTTAAGCAAAAATCACAGAACAAGACCCCAATTTTTCTTTCCCTATTTCTGCCCAAAGCTAAACCAGAAATTAGCCTATATTTTTCTCATTTTCCTCTTATTATTTGGGCCATTTTAGTACCCTAGAGCATAACCATAAATTCTTTCTATTCACTGCAGTTTCGGTCAAACCAAGAAGAGCAAAAGGTGCCATTTTTTCCTTGTTTGTTCAAGAGTCCAAAATAAGGTGTAGTCATTCCAAACATCAAAACACTTGAACCTAACCTATACTCTTCATTAAAACAGCCACCAATCAAACCATAAACCTCTCTTCTACCCGAAAAAAATAGCCACCTTTTCTCCCTAAGATTTCAACCGTCACAACTCCAATCACCATTAAAATCAAAACCTAAGAGCAAGGTAAGCAACTCTTCAAATCTTCATCAATTCGACCTCAATTCTTCTCATCTTCTCCTCCTAAATCTCAATAAAAAAGGACTGATTTACACCCCTCTATTTTTTTGTGATTTTCAAACAAGAAGAATTAAGGGACCTAATCATCTATTCCTCTCAAGTGAACTTAACTAATCACCAAGAAGTCACCTTTGCTTCGTTGTCTTGTCTATCCAAAAGGTAGTTTGAGACTCAATTTCTATTGATTTGAATGAGGTTGATTTTATAGGGATGTTATTATGTATAAAGTATAGCATGAATAGATGGGATGGTTGAGTTTGATGGGGCAATCGTTCATCTAGGTAAATATGTGGTGAAATATTATGATATCATGTTATGTTGGACCTAGATCCATCTTATAGCATTATCATATGGATTTAATGATAGTTAAGTATGGAAGTTATCATGCTGATTATTTAAATTGAGTATATGTATGCTTAATGATGAGTAGCCGAGGGAAGGTTATGGGCATAGTTTATTAAATTCATTTGTTTAGATGCCATGGTTGATCTATGGGATCATAGAGATTCATGTTGTATGAAATAATAGTGGCTAGGCCATGTGCACTATTTTGGTTCTAACCATAGAAACATTGATTCTAGATAAGGAGGAAGTTTGATTAGACTGCAAGCATTGGCTTTGGTTTGACTAGTTGAGTAATCAAGTAAGTCCCTGCATAACTATTTTGCTAAATATTACATGTTTACAAGTATTTTTGTACAATGATATTGGAAATGGTGTCAATATGATGATTGACATGATGATTGGAACGTTGGTTGAATATGATGAATTGTACTATGGTATTTTGATATTTGGTTTGAGAACATGGTCATTTGATTCTCTAAATAAGTTTGTCGAATCTCAACTTTTGAACTGAAACTGATTTTTTTTCTTTATTACTAAATGTTTTGGAAAACTTATTATAAGAAATTACGTTTTACAAACACAAGTAATCAATGATTGTGAAAACAAGGGAATTGATTCTGCCCCTAAATGGGGAGCGTTGAGTACTCAGCGGGGGTAGGCTAGTGGTGCTAGTCTTGAAGAGCTATAGTGAGTCTTCTGGCGGGAGGCCACCTTCAGAAGATGAACTCAACTTGGAGAGGTGATAGTATTACTTAGTCAGGCCGGTCCGTGCTAGTATATGGGTCCATGTGGACTTTATTTATCTAGGTTGGACAACCGGTGTATTAGGTGTAGAGATAGAGGAGTATCTTACCCTAGTGGAAGGATCCCCTACTGCCCATTGTTGGAAGGTTATATTGGAACACTATCATGGTAGTAACCACGATATTGATTGTAATACTATTGTTTGAATCATTGATAATCCCTACGTAATGAACTTATGATTATGATGAGATGATAATTTATTTAGAGCAGCTTTGTATATGATGTGCAATGCTTCTTTGAATAATTGTTTATTGATGAAAAGTCTTGCAAACATGATTTTGTGGTTTTGATAAACTTGCATGCACGAAATGTTTATATATTACATTCGCACACACGGGACTTATTGAGATGCCAATTTCACAGTATTTTACATCATGTTTTTAGGGGAGTGCTTTTATTAAGAAGGTTGAAGAGATAAAAGATGACCTTCAGTTTATTTATTTTTGCTTTGTATTTCTTTCGAAAGATGTTTGTTAGTTTTAGATTCTTAAACTTGTATAAGTTTTAGCTTTGGTTGTAATAAGATTATAGCATAATTTTATTTAGTCATTTTCGTTTCTTTTGTACCTCGTTATAAAGACCGCTGGTCATTAAGACAGGGCGACATCCTGCCTATTTGGGTATGTAGGTAATGGGGTGTTACATATCTAAAGTTTGAAAGGACGTTATAATCCTTGGTATGATGTAAGAAGATTTTGGAATGAGTAAAGACTTGTGTTTTCTTGATAATTTTTCTTGACTATAGTGTTTTGCTTGAGGACAAGCAAAAGTTCTAGTGTAGGGGTATATAATAGGGGATAAAATCACTATTATTTTCCTAATTATTTGAGGTTGTTTGTGATACATTTATTGTAATAACTAGGTATATTCCTTCCTATTTGACATTTTGTTTATGAAAAAGTGTTTTTGAAATTTTTTTGTAGATTTGAGTTAAATTCAAGCAAAAACTGAACAATTTCAGAATACACCTAGTGCCAAGCCCAGCCAAGGGACCAGGCACTGAGTCCATTCTGGTCAAGAAGTGGAAACAGAGACAACTTTTAGGAAAAAAATAGAACAGACCTAGCTCCAGGTTAGGCAAGTGGACCAGGCACTAGGTCCATTCTGTTTGGCTAGTAAAAATAGAGCAAAAATCTAAAAGAAGAGCTGATTGCACTTGGCGCCAGGTGGGTCGAATGTACCCGGTGCCAGGTCCACTCTCGAAGGTGAAAATCTTATGCACGAATTTAAAAATTTTCTAAAGATTTGGTATTTTCTAATTCCTACTCTACCAGGATCCCTCAAGCAATGAATTTAGCATCCACGAGGCCTTTGAAAGTAAGAGAAAACATAAGAGAATATGGAAAGAGATAGAGAGAGGTGGAACCAAGTGCTAAAATTCTAAACACGCATCGAAGGAGGAATTCACCAAATCAAGGATGGTTGTTCAAGAAAGTCTTCAAGGGTGAAGAAAGAAGCTTGTCTATGAGTACTTTCTCTTATCTTTGTCTTCTTTTGCTTAAACAATGATGTATTCAAGGTTTTTATTGTAATTTAACATTATTTTGAGATTCATAATTTTGTGTTAATTTAGTTAGTTGATCGATTCTTTGTCATCTTTGGTATTTGGTTACTTGATATCATTGGTAATTGATGCTAGTTCTTCTAATTAACTTAAGAAAACGATTTTAGGAGTTTATTGCATTGATTTCGTATTTATCTAATCTTAATGAACTTGAGGAACGAAGTTAAGATTATATGACTAAAGTAATCGAAGTTTACTTGAATTGACCTCGAGCAAAGTGTTATTAGCTAATTTTATGCTTATAAGGAATTGAGATTAATGCATGTTTTGGTTATCTTAGCTTGATTGACAAATCTGTTAATATTAATAAAAAGATAGTAATTTCATAGATTGGGAAACGAAATAAAATTTATCTAAATAAATTCATAACTTGGAAAATAATTAAATTTATCTAAGTGAAATTTTACTTTAAATTAGTTGAGATAATTTTTAGTTGGTTTATTATCATGTTTTCTAGGATAATTGCCTAAATTGCATATTCCTACATCCTTGAGTTGTAAATATTTCTTTAATTTTCTTTTTCTTATTTTCTCGCTTTATTGGGTCCGTCAAACAATGAATGAAAAGTGATTAGTGTGTACTTGTTCCTTTGAAAATCGATACTCGTTAATTTCCTATACTATACTTGTGATGAGTATACTTACTCGTATGTGTATTTTGGGATTAATGTTTTAATTAAAACTTGACTAAAAATTTGATTAATTTTATACACTTAAAATTTACGCATCAAATATATACATAAAATATTGTTCACAAGTTATAAAATCAACAAATATAAATAAAATCAAAATAGATACTAATAACGAGAATTATACTACTACTAATATAACCAAACCATAAAACTAATGAACAACCCAATATTTACCCTAAAGATATACTAAATCAATGTAAACATGCTAATACCTCTAAATCAATAATTATACTATATATATATACAACAAAACACTAATATATCGTACACTAGAACTAGTATTTACCATACATACTATAAATTCAATGAAATCTAAAGAAAAATGAAAAGGTCAAAGATGCAGTGGTTTTATTGAAAGAAATCTTAAAAGATTTTCACAACTACAACCACCAATTCAATAATAAAAAATTCGTAAAAACATAACACCAACTCTATAAACCTATCAACTCCTCAATTTATTCACCGTTAGTATAATCAAATTTTCAACTTCCACAATATATAGTACAACAACAACTAAAACTACAAAAATCCTCTTACTCTCAAAACTCCAACACCTATAAAAAAAATAATAAAATGAATCCTATTGTACAACAATCAATCACAAATAGCTATTATACAATAAGATTTCCTCAACAACACAATAATATCCAATTACAACAACACTTCCATCCTAAGAATACTAACACAATAACAAATACAAAATGCCCCAACAACAACAACAATACTATACAACAACAAGGCCATATATAAAAGAAAAGAAATAAATCCCAAGTATCTATTATATATACAATTTTCAAGATAGCAACATACAACAACATAAAATAATAATAACAATAGTATAGCAAACATGATAATAAAACACATTAGAACCCAAGACAATTTATTTATCTCAAAGATAAAAAATAAATAATTAAAACAACATACAAACAACATATAAAAAGGAAAGAAAGTCTACATATAAGTAATGGTTAGTACTATACACAAATAGAGAAACAAATATTTTCATAGTATTTACAAATATATACATAGCTAAATCAATAAGACTCAAGTTTTTCATGATATTGACAATCCTCGGCAACGGTGCCAAAAATTTGATGGGTGGTTTTGCATGTATTAGAAATAGTATAACAAAAGCCACAAAAATCAAGTTTTAAAATTGAAAATGCTAAGCACAAAAACCACACTTATGGATAAGTATATCTATCGCGTAGTATAGGGAATAACAAGTATCGAATCTATGAAAACATAGCAATTACCACTACTTTGCTCTAATCTCATTGTCCAGCTAAAATAAATAAAGAGATAAGGTTAATAGAACTAACTATACTAAGCTACTACAATAGAGAGTACATCGGACCCACACTAGGAAAGTCACAAGGATCCTCAAGGAATAAGAATACGGGAAAGGCCATATAAAATAAGAAATCTCCCAAAAACATGTCAAGTAAAGAGATAATCACTGAATTCATCAAATCCCAACTCGAGCACTGATATGGGTTTTCAAATATAAATCTCACATTCTCTCGAGTTATGAGATTTCTTTCTTAAGGCTCAATTAATTGGTATCTCTACCTAATCAACTTAACCCAATGAAGCATTAATTACACTCACTCATAACCCAAAAGGTACCCAGAAACCCTAATAGCCCTATCTCTAGGCACTAATAAAAACCTATCAACTGCCATGTTCTGATCCTTCAATATCTCTCTCGAGTTAATCAAAGGAAAACAAAAATTGGTTCAATTAGTTTGGTATTCAACTCCTTACCCCATCTCTCGAATTCATTAAGAGTGAACCAATCAATTGAATAAATCAACAAAGCCCAAATAACCAATCCAACCCCCAAGTAGTCAAATACAAGAAAAGGAATTCAATAAATCATATTAACAACTCAATACAAGAACATAAGTTATGGTACATCCCTTAAAATCATATAACTCTAAACATTTTTAAAGTGTAATACAAAGGAAAAGGAAGAACTTCACTCATAGGCAAGATCTTAAACTTCTTCTACCATGGATTTCTTTTCAACATCCCCTTATTCTTCTCCTTACTTCTTCATGATCTTCTCTACCTTGGTAAATCTTTTGAGATCCCTAAGGGATCTCTTAGTAGCTAGCTAACCAAGGATGTGTTTTTAGGGTTTATAATGGTTTATATATAGTGTTCAAAAGAAAGAAACACAAAAATCACAGAAAAATCACAGAAAAATATGAATCCACTAGTTCTTGTAGCAAGTGAATAGCCCAGGAAAGTGGCCACTAGGTTTTTCCCTAGGCCTTCCTTATTCTATGCAAGTGAACAGTACCAGGCAATCTAGGAAAGTCTAACTTTCCTGGGCCGCTGGTACTATTCATTTTATTTATTTATTTATTTATTTTTAGGAATTTTGATCATTGGCGGCCTAGAGAAGTTTCCAATTCCCTAGGCTGCCACTTCTTGTGTGGTTCTTCATCCTTCTTCCATTTTCCATTTTTCTTCATTTTCATCTTTATCATCTTGAATTGATATTATCTTTATTTTCTACAAAAAGAAGATGAAAAGAATGTGGTGAGTGGTGATTTAAACAAGAATTTATTACAACTAAGGCACAAAAATACTAGAAAATATATACGTGATGAGCCCTCATCAAATGCATTAGAAGAAACTGATGCTAGTCTTAATCAAGTTAGCTTGGTCAAGCAAGAACTGATGTTTTTTAGGGAAGAAATTTTATTTATTTTTTTAAAAATGGACTTTTTAAGATAGGGTTTAAGGGCATTTTCGAATATCTTCGTAAAGTTTTCTTTTGAAATTGTGCTATGGATTCCAATGATTGTACAAAGTGATTTTTTTCAAATAAATGCCTATAAAATATAAAATATATCTAAACATGCCTAATTCAGGGTTTGTATTGAATTTGCTTACTGGATAGTGTACTCATTCTTTTATTTATCACTATTAGTACAAAATTATCGAGGACAATATGAAGATGATCGATGAGAGAAACACTGGGACATAATGATTTTGAAAAGCTCTTATGTCCTTTATTGGTTTTGTTATTTTATTATTTAGAGTTATTGGAAATGGCTTATAATTATGTAATAAGTTATTTGGGGATATTTAGTGGTATTGAAACCTTTTGGTATTTTGTAATAAAGCTAAATATATTTTTTGATTTATGGATTTTAATTTCCCTGATATAAAAATTATAGGAATATGACCATGTTACGTGTCAAATTCGAAGGTATTACATTTAATGGGGAATTTTTGAACAAATCATAATTATTGATATGTTTGTAATGAAATCTTGTAGTTAAACAATAAAGGCTAATTATAAATTTATACCAAGTTTTGATCTTTTGTTTAGACATTGAGCTCGATCTTCTAGAAGTGTAATAAGTGACAATTTATTATCTCAATTGTCATCTAAGTGGCATACTGCATGCCCATAACTTATAGGCTCTAGGTTATAATATCCTATATAGCAAGAAATGGATTGTTTACCTATGATTACAACCAATAATAATGTGGTAAGTTAAGGATTATATGGTATTATATATATATATATATATATATATATATATATATATATATAGTAATCGAAAGCCACCTGAGATAGTGGGGGGTTTGGCAGACCCCTACATGTTTATTAGAAAATAGAAACAATACATAGAGGGAAACATGAACCAAGCGTCCATTCAACTAGTATAATTTCTAAGAGAATGTATCCCTTGCTTATCCAATAAATATAAGGACCTAATATGTGTAGGTAACAAATTTATGTCTTGAAAAATCAAAGAAATAATTTGTGATGAAGCCAATTTGGATAAGCTATCTTCTATAATGTTTCCTTGTCAATAAGTATGTCGAAAATTTATCCTATCTAACTGTCTCAACAATAGCTTGATCATCCGCTAGACGTGGAACAAAGACAAAAAATCTGCGTGCTTAAAAGATAACATATTGATGAGATGTAATGAATCATATTGTACTTCTACTCCCTTCAACCCAAGTGACAAACAATGCCTTAACCTAAACACCACAACTTTGGCCTATGATAAAATGTAAGCATCTGAATTAACTTGATAAGCAAAAGTAGAAAGAAAAAGCACTATCAAGTCTCCTTATAACCCCCATCCACACCAGATTTATCAACAAACTTCCAACTACCATCAACATTGATATAATCTTAGGAAGTGATTTTTGGTGTAATTTTGTGGCTTAATTCAAAAAGCAAAACAAGAATAATTTAGATAGTCAAAATAGGGCACAATTGGTTAAAATTGATACCCAAGCTAATATCCAACCTAAAACCTAGAAACCTTGGATGAATTAACACCTAGAACCTTTTAGAATCAATGGATTTAGTTTACCAATTCAACACTCCCAACCCATAACCTACAAGAGATTAGAAACCAATGAGACAAATTGAATTAGGTAATCAATTGTTAGAAAAAAGAACTTTGATTTGACTAAGAGAAACTAAGACCCAAGAAAGAGATATTAATCTATCCCTATTGGAGTTTATAGACCTATTCTAAGGGTAGAACTAGAACCTTAGGAGCCAGTCGTGGTTTTTAAGGAAGAACCCAAAGAGGATTTAACCTCACAAGAGAATTGATCTCCAAAATTCTGATTTTTCAATACCAAAATTGTTTACAATGAAATAAAACCACATATAAAATGGCATCTTCTAACCTATTCTAATTGAGAATAACTCTATGCCTTTGGATGCTTTTTAATAGCTCAAAGTAAACCAAATACATCATAAAAGTCGTGAAAATTAAAATAGAAGTCAATCAACCTATTATATAGAAAAATCAGTTGAAATTCCAAGGTCCCAAAGTAAGCTGGTGCTGGTCTTTTGCCCATAGCCGGTGCCAGGTAGATTCTGGCAACTCACCTTTCTTTGTTTAGTGATGAGCCTATGCCAGGTTCTTCACCTAAGGAGGTGCCGGGTTGACACTGTTTGGTCTCTCTTGTCTTGTGAAGCTAGCTTCCTTGGTATGCTTTTGGTCTCCTATTGATCATTTGACTTGTATGGGCATTTGAACATATTTCATGAAACTCTCAATTGATAAACAAGGGTCTTCTAAGCTTAGTGTGGTCTTCCTGTAGCTTTGGAGCCCTTTTTGAATCTATTGAAAAGCCTTAGAGGGGGGAGGGTGAATAAGGTTTTTGGCAAAGTTAAACACTTTTTCAAAAAGATCTAATTTTCGAAATCTTCTTTTTGTTTCACAGATCATGATGTATAAAGGTCATTCACAGTAGAATTTTCTGCTGCTTTAAAGGGACATTTAGGATCTTAAAGATATGAGACAAGTGATGTGCAATCAATATAATAGTAAAGATGAATTGGTGAGAATCTTAAAGGTTTCTTCGAATGATTGAAAACTTTGTGCAAAGACGTTCACAAACTTTCAAAAATAAATACAAGGAAGATGAATAAGAGATTTATAGTGGTTCGATCCTCAAAGATCTGCATCAACTACGTTAAGCTCACACTTAAGGATTTTAAACCAAATCACTACAAAACTCAGTCAGCTCAATGATGTTTGACTACACCAATTACATAAGAGGATTACCACACCTGGTTTTACCTAAACCTCTCAACCAAATACAAATCAAGGCTCACCCCAAATGAATTTTACACTACAACCTTGATATACAAAAGGATTATTAGAATAACATAGAGATAGCTCACACTTTTTGAGCAAATGTGTAAACAGATGAGCACCAACACCTTTTTACCTTTTAAACAATTTGATTTCACTTTTGAAACACAAATGAAAATTGAGATTTTTGTAATATGAAGTGAAGGAGTGTTTTTGAGAAAGATAGTACAAAAATATACTTCAAAATCGAGTTTTGAAAGCTTTTATAGGAACAAAAGGTGACATAGCAACGGCTAGTAATGGCTAGTTTTTCGTTGTTAGATTTTCTAGAGTTTTGGACTTGAGGATTGGAAGAGGGTGCATCCAAAAAGGTGAGTCCAAAATCGAAAATTTTAGGCAGAAATATTTTGACACTGTTCCAGAGTTTTGGACGAAGCTTTTGGATGTAAAGTCCATCCAAACTACTCAATCCAAACATCTAAAAGCTTACTCTTTGAAATCATTTTATTTGTGTGCTTTAAGGTAGAAATAAATTGAATAATAAGGTAAAGAAGACATACAAATTTATATATAATACCTTAATAAATGATTCCTAGTCTAAGATTATTGTCAAGATTTTCTTGGTATGCAATCTCTTAAGCTTGTCTTGTACTTTGTCACCTATTTTTGAATCCCATTACTTTAAGGTTTACTTAGCAATCTCATTTGTATGTCTTGGATGAACTAAGGTCAAACATGTCCTATTACATATGGATCACATAAGTTAATCCTCATAAATGTTTATCATAAGTAAAAAAATAGGAGAATGCCCTTAGGGCTAATAATCTCCCCCTTTTTGAGTGATGACAAATGTGATGTGATTGTAACATAAAAATAATGATATGTACAGTATGAACATGTTAGACCGAGAGAAATAAGAATATTTTTACCTGAAATGCATTCTCTCATTATAGGACTCAAATAGTATTTATGAGATTAAGATAAGGACATTCAAGCATATTCTCATAAACAAGGCTCAATGAGCCTATGATCCAATCTACCTCCTTATCCTCTTTCGTTCCATCAAAGGACTATTTCGCAAGGAAATACTCACAAATGGTAGTCACAAAAATAATGTATAGATATGTACATGAGGAGGTATAGAAGATAAATCATAAGATGTAATGCTCCCCTTTAGTATGTGCATATATGAATCATAAAATATAGAGCTATAAGTGTGTTTTAAAATTAAGACAGATCCCAGAATTTTGGACTGCCGAAATATGCATCCAAAATGGGGTGAAATGAGGCAGAGGCTTGAACTTTTTAAAAAGGCCATTTTTGGACTGCTATTTTGGGTTGAGGAAACACAGATCCAAAACTCCCCCTGTGTATGTGCAGAGTAAAAGTAATTTTTCCAAAAATAGATCAGAGGTTTTTAACCCAGCCTAATTTTCTCGAGGTATTTCAAACACAAGGAATTTTCTATGCAACGGGAGAAAATTTTCATAAGCATAAATATCCTCATAATCCAAATATTTAATAAAGTGTAAATCACAACCATAGTCCAGAAACAATTCATCAAGCCAATTTAAAATCAGTTGGAATGTACGATGAACTCATATCCATTCTTCAAAACTCCTAATTTCATAAACCTTAACATAAATTCCACTAAGTCTCCCAATGCCTTACAGTCTCCTAATGCCTTACAATTCGTATCCTGAAACCATATACAATCTATAGGTTTATAACATATATTCTCACAACATAGTTCCCAATCCACCATTCTCAAAATAATATTCTCACATCATAGTTCCCAATCAAAATAATAATCACAATATATAAAAATTCAAAATAATTCATATTCATCCACAATCCATAATTCATAATCCATAGATCACAATCACAATCCATCAATCCATAATTCATAATCTACAGATCACAATACATCATAGTTCCCAATCCAAATAATAATCACAATACATAACAATGCAAAATAATTTATATTCATCCACAATCCATAATTCATAATCCACAGATTACAATAACAATCTATCAATCCATAATTCATAATTCACAAATCACAATCACAATCCATTTTTCTCCCTCTTTATCATCAATCAAAATGTAATAATGATAGAATAAAGAGGTAAAAAAAAAAAAAAAACTTAGGGACAAGAATAGATATATATTTGTAGAAAGATTAGCAGGGGATAAATGCAGAAATAAATTGTTCAAGTACTAGTGCAGAAATTATAAAATTGTTTGTCAATAGGAAAGAAATAAAATTAGGTCAAACACAGGAAGTCTATATGCATCACATAGAAGTGGTCAGTTAGAAAATGTGAATTGTTGCAGACTTAGTCCTGGCACTCCATTTTGAATGCTGGCAAGCAATGTGGCTAGACTTTCTTTTTACCACTATATGTTTCTGTCGTTTACTAAATAATCTGCCAGCTATGATTGGTTTGGGAGTAGGTACTGTAGTAGGGGTATGATATGATCTTGGGATGCTCCAACAAGGTGGTTTAAACTCATGATCAAGAAACCTATCAAATTCACACACAAAACACCAAAATGTAAAGAAATTAACACTCTTGTGTTAAAGTGAATGTAGCTTACTTCAAAAACACCATAACACCCTAATCTATGAAAGATTAGAGCACCAAGGATCGGAATTTGAAGGCATCTAACTCAATCCTATTAAACACACTAGGCAACCTAGAACATAAAATAGAGATGAAGTTTAGATTATCCCTTAAGATTTAGAGACAAGATCAAATGTGTGACTAAATCCTTTGATTTAGTCTTGATATTTAATGGACATCACCTAAGAGGATCACCTTCAAGAACTCTCTTTCTAGAGAGAACATCTAATTTCTCCTTCCCAAAATACCAAAGTTGTGTTACAAGAGTTATAATGGCATATTTATAGTGGCCTTGACCTAATCTACTTAACCAACTAAACTTAAATATTAAATGGCCTTAATATATGTTTTGAGCCCCCATTACATGCCTTAAAATAGGTTCAAACATAATAAAAGTAGTAAAAATTTAATTGGATACAAAACAGAACAAAACAAGAAAATTTAGGAAAATAGGATTGGGCCTGAATAGACCTGGCACTAGGTGCTTTGAGTGAACTTGGCGCCAGGTGTGTTCTGAAAATAGAACCCTACTCCAGTGTGGACCTGGCACCAAGTGGGCTAGTGAACCTGGTGTCAAGTGCATTCTGGTTACCGTCCCCTTTTTATTGCACTTCAAAACTTGCTCTTTGGACCTCTATTTCATTTCTTTGTGTTTCCTTAATCCTCCAAATGAAATGTTGGTCATCTTGAGCCCTTCCTGATACTCCTTTGGCCTTCAATCCTTGTTTAAAGATTGACTTGATCCTCCACATAGATTGTTGCTTATGTTGTGCATCCTTTAGCCCTTCCTTTACTATTTATCTTTTCACAATCTTCTTAGCCCTTGGCTTGTATGCTTGGATAGCTTGAAAAGCCACCCAAAACTTCTTGAATTTTGAATGTTTCCACGGAGATTTGAAGCAAGTATTCACTTTCCATCCCCCTTCTTTAGATGTGCATTGTTGTGTGGATAGATTCTTATCATTTTTCCCTTCTTTGAGATGATTCGTCTTGGAATCGATGCGCCTTATTGCTTGTATGGATTTTCCTGAATAAGAATTCAAACAAGAGAGTTTTTGTGAAAGTAAATTTTCAGGCTTTTGTTCCACAACTCTTGCCTTATTTCCTTTCTTCTTAACCTAAATTTTCACTCGCATCTTACTTCACTCTTCTTGTTTTCAGCTCTCCAAACCCAAGTTGGTACTTTTGTTTTACCTCATTGCTCCCTCATGTGTTTTCTCTCCTCCCTTGTTTTTGTTTGCATTTGGAGCTCTAACCTCTCTCTCTCTCTCTTTTTTTTTTCCCCTTTTGTTCTTCTCTCATTTCCTCTCCTCTCTTGCTCTTGTTTTTCCCTCTCTCGCTTTTCCCCCTCTTTTTGTTCTCTTCTCTTTTTATCTTCCTCCCTCAAAATGTTTTGATCTTTTACAATCTCACTTAGGGACATAGGGCAAAGTATGAATTTCTTTCCATCATTGCTTAAAGAGTAAGTGTTTTTCTTTCCATGGTGAACTACCTCTCTATCATATAGCCAAGGCCTTTCCAACAATATAAGCCCAACATGCATAGGAAACACATCATACATCACTTCATCTTTATAACCCCCCATGACAATTGTAACATTGACTTGTTTGTTCACCTTCACTTCACCACAATTGTTCAACCATTGAAGCTTATAAGGTTTAGAATGTTTTATGGTCTCCATTTCCATTTTTTTCACCAATGTAGCACTAAACACATTTTTACAACTTTCTTTATTAATAATCAATCTACATGAATTTTCTTTGATTTGACACATTAAATAGAAAATGTTTTTCCTTTGTAAGTCTTCTTCTTTTTCAACCACACAAGCTTCATCAATTTCCCTCATAACACTAATTAATGCATATGGTTTCTCAAGTGTATCACTATCGCTTCCATCCACTCTATCTCCTCCACTAGATTTGGTGTCATTTTGTGAAGTTGAACTAGATGTTTCATTCTTACTAATTTCACTCATTTTCATTTGCTTTTGCACCACCTGTAGCTAACTCATCTTTTTCTCCTCTTGTGTATGTGAGCTTTCTCCCACTTCATAAGTACTTGAAACATTTTGGGAACCTTCATCTATAGCATGCATTTATTCCTCCTCTACCTCATTTCTTGAATGTATTTACTTTTTAACAAATTCTACTCCATTTTTCTCAACTACTTCTTGCTCATTCTCCTCTATCACTTCCAGTGGGTTTGACTCATCATCTAGAAAGAATAGAATATTGTAAAATTTCTTAGTCTCCCTATTTATTGAATTCAATTGTTCCACATCTTCTTCTTTATCATCACTAAGCTCCTCATCAAACTCATCAATATTTTCATCAACTTCTTCATGCACTGCTTCATCATTTTGATGGAGCATTTCTTGGTACTTGGCCTCATTTTCTATCTTTTCCTCATTCTCAAAGTCGTGTAATTCATCTTACTCAACCCTCTCAAATTTTTCTTCATTTTTTACCCTTCATGGCTTCTCAACATTTACAACCTTTTTTTTTTGCCACTGTGGTCTCAATTCTAGCCTTTTGCTTTTCAATTTATCTCTCTCATTTGCAATTGTGCACCCCATTAAGTCATTCATATTCCATTTTATTTAGACAATCAACCTTTGTGTGCCTTCTGCTACAACAAATCTCACAAGTCACTCCTTCACAATTCCTTTATCGCACCATAATTGTAGAGACTTGAAATTCCCCCATTTTTTCCTTCCGATTCTTCCTTCGTCTTTAGTTGTTGTAGCAAACTTGGGCACTGGTAGTAATAATGGCCAGCACTCCTACTATTGTAACAGTTATAGCTTTTCCTCTCATGAACCTCTTCTTTCGATGTCTATGCACTACATTCCTCCCTTTTTCTTTAACTCTTTTTGGACAATCATAGGAAGTGTGCTCAAAACTCTAACACATTTTGTATTCATGCTCCCTTAAGTTTTTTGCACCCCATGCTTGGTTGTTTTTTGAGCTCCTCCCACATAAACTTCCTCATTCCAATATTCCTCACTCCCTTGTTCTTCTTCATATTCCCAATTTTGTTCCTTAAAACTACCATATCCTTCCTCACTCGAATAAGATTCTCCATTGTTTTCACTCTTTCTACTCCAATCTTCTATAAGACTCAAGTTCTCACATTCTTAATCAACTCCCCCTAGGTTTTCTTCATAGATGTCATATCCCTTCCAATCGTACTTGGCTCATTTGGTTCATCCAAATATCCTATACTCTCATAGTTATCCTCCTCATATTCTTACTCATGTTCATTATATTCCCCATAACTACTCTTACTATAACAAGACTCCTCATAATTGTCATACCCTTCATTTTCACTCCAACTAGCCATTATGAAGTTCTTTCAAGAGAAACACCCTAAAATGTAAGTAGAAAACACAAGAGAATTCTTACTTCACTCCCTCACGTGTTTACACTCAATTTTAGTGGTCACTTTTCACTCATGTTTGCACTCTTCTTAGCTTTTGTAAAATGAGCTTACTTTCTTACCTTTTTTAATTTTTCAATTTCTCACTTAAGTTCTTCCTAACTCTTTTCCATTTCAAGGGATTTAGTTCTACTAGTCAAGTCAACAAAATTCTAACGGATAAGAAAGAAAGGTGTCTTAAAGGCAAATTATCAAACACTTGGTATACAACAAGAAAAATGCATGGATTTCAAGAGTTGTTAAACTAGGTGATGCTATCAAAACCTCAAGAACATAATTTAGTAATTAACATTCACTTAAGAAAATGATGACACAAGCAAATTCAAGAAATAGTAGTAGGAGTTCAAGTTGTGCAAATATTTTCCAAACTTTAGACAAATGCAATGTGAACAAATCTTCTAACATAAACAAGAGCACTAATTAACTTCACAAATGCATTCTAGTAATCAAACTAGTCATCATACTTCATGAATGGAAGCTTTGCTAGTTAAGAATAAGAAATCACAATTCATTAGGATAATATATCAAACATATTGTGTTCATTCCCGTAGCTCAATTTAGTATAGCAAATTTCAGCTTGGTTTTGGCCCCAAATTAACAAAATTTTACACCAAATGACTCTTCAAACATTAATATATCATATAGGGTCAAATTAACAACATTTTCATGTCACAAATTCAAGTTTTCAACCCCCCAAAATTGTAAAGAATATAGTTACGAAAATAAGAATTTTTACAGCAATATAAGCTTCAAATCAATAAGTTTCCATTCCAAATATTCCTCAAATATTATGCCAACATATAGGATCAATTTAACATCAAGTTTATAGCATAATCTTAAGTTTTAGGCATTCCAAAATGGCAAGAGAAAAAGTGTCAAAAATTTAAAATTTTCAACAAATCTTGAAAAAGATTGTACCCTAGCCTAAAAAAAGTTGGTTAATTATAATCAACATAATGCAAGCTTTGATACCACTTGATATGATCTTGGGAAGCACCAACAAGGTGCTTTAAACACAAGATCAAGAAACCTATCAAACTCACACACAAGAACACCAAAATGTAAAAAAAATTAACACTCTTATGTTAAAATGAATGTAGCTTACTTCAAAAATACCTTAACACCCTAATCTATAAAAGATTAGAACACCAAGGATAAGAATTTGAAGGCACCAAACTCAATCATATCAAACACACTAGGCAACCCAGCACATAGAATAGAGATGAAATTTAGATTATCATTTAAGATTTAGAGATAAGATCAAATGTGGGACTAAATCCTTTGATTTAGTCTTGATGTTTAATGGACTTTACCTAAGAGGATCACCCTCAAGAACTCTCCTTTTAAAAAGAAAATCTGATTTCTCCTTCTCATAATACCAAAGTTGTGTTACAAGAGTTATAATAGCTTATTTATAGTGGCCTTGACCTAAACTACTTAACCAACTAAACTTAAATATTAATGGCTTTAATACATGTTTTAAGGCCCCATTACATAATTTAATTTGGAACAAAATAGAATAAAATAAGAAAATTTAGGAAAACAGGGCAGAGCCTAAATGGACCTGGCATCAGGTGCTTTGGGTGGACCTGGCGCCAAGTATGTTCTGGAAATAGAACCCTCTAGTGGACCTGGCCGGGTGTGCTAGTGAACCTGGTGCTAGGTGCATTCTGGTCACCATCCCTCTTTTATTGCACTTTAAAACTTGCTCTTTGGACCTCCATTCTATTTCTCTATGTTTCTTTAATTCTCCAAATGAAATGTTGGTCGTCTTGAGCTCTTCTTGATACTCCTTTGGCCTTCAATCCTTGTTTAAAGATTAGCTTTTTCCTCCACATGGATTGTTGCTTGTGTTGTGCATCTTTTAGACCTTCCTTTACTATCCATCTCTTCACAATCTTCTTGGCTCTTGGCTTGTATGCTTGGATGGCTTGAATATCCTCCTAAATCTACTTGAATGTTGAATGTTTCCATGGAAATTTGAAGCAAGTGTTGACTTTCCATCCATTTTCTTTAGATATGCCTTGTTGCGTGGATAAATTCTTACCAGGGCAGATGGTGCTGATTCTTCCACACGCACGGGTGTCTGCCTTCCATGTTTATCGTCCTTAATTGTCTGCTGTTGGCCAAGGTCTTTATCTTTCAGTTCCTCTTCAATCTGGGTTTCTTTTATTCATTTATCCTCCTTCTCATTTTTCTTTTTAGCATTTTGTGCACTGTCATTTTCTTTCTCTTGGGCAATTTTGTTCTTCAGTCACTTGTTCTTGAGATGGTGCTGATATATCAAGAATGTTTTTAGCCTTTTGATCATTCTCTTCTACAGCAGTTAACCTTTTCCTAAAATTATGGATTTCTGAGCTGAGGCTGTCTACCTTAATAGCCAACAAATTTATGGCTTCCAGAATGCTCTAATTGATGTCGGTATTATGAATTTTCTATTTTCCCTTGCTAGACGACTCCTCTTGAGCTTCTATCTCAGCTTTTCTTTTTGCTCCTATAGGTTAAGCAGTCTTGTCTTCAGCCTTGACCTTTAACAGTCTTTCTTTTTCATTATCAGAAACATCTCTGAGCAACTTCCAGTCATTATTCGCTTGTTTTCTCAAAAGACTTAAAGTTGTAAGCATTCATGTGAAACCCCAGCTAAAGTCAATCTTAGAGTAAGGGGGTGGGGATGCATATCATATTTTCTTGCATGCATAAATATATTTTTATATGATTTTTTATACTTTCGATATGTGATTTATAGTCTGGAAGGTTTAATTGTGTTTATTGAGTAAGAAGGGCAAAATGGTAATTTTTGCTTGAGGTGAAAATAGGGAGATTGCTTGAGGATTAAATAGGAGAAATATTTGGGAGAGAAAATAAGAATAAGAGTTGTTGTGATTTGGTAGTTAGAGCTTTGAAGTTAATTCTTGAGGTCTTGAGTTCAAATTCCATCATTGGAGTTTTAGCATGATTAAATTTTATTTTTGTTTGGGAAGGCTATATTTTGGCCTTTGCATGCTTTAGGGAGGAGTAGGAGAGTTGTCCTAGGGGAAACATAATAGGAATGTCCTAATCCTACTCTTGTGCCCTACAAAAACTTCTAAGGGATTCATACCTTTTTTAAGCTCTAGCTTTCCTTAATTCTTAGACAATTAGGTTGTTTGATTTAGTCAAGCCAATTTTATTCCAGAAAAAAATTCTAGCAAAATTTTGTGATATGAAGGTTTCGAAAATAATGAGTTATCTTGTTGGCCGAAAATGGGGAGGAGTTTTGGAAGGTTCCCAAGAGAATTAATCTCTATGGTTGAACCTTCAAAACTCCAACCTTGCTGTGTTCTTTTTCTTCATGTTGTAAATTGAAATTTTTTCAACTTCTTGTTCAGTCCAAGTGTCAAAAGTTTCAGCCATCTTTTCCTCACAAATGCTGCTAGAAAAATGGCCATTTCACTTAGTTTGAGGACTGAACATTCCAGCCAAACCGAGCTGCTAAAAAATCTGTGCAAACTAGAAAATTTTCTGGACGTTTTTTCGCAGCATTGGTGAGCCAAAACCAAGCTGTTTCTTCCAGTTTTTCACCCAACAACTTAACCTCGCTTTTCCTCCATAAAGAAGGCTGGAAACCAGCCTTGAAGGACCTCTGAATGGCCCTTCAAATCTTCTGCAAATTGACTGAAAAATGGTAGCAAAATTTACCCAGAAATTTCCAGCAAACTTGCGAAAATCTGTTTAGGATTTTCCAGCTTTGTTCCTTCTTCAGCCTTGTTCGAAACTTCCACAATTTTTCTGTACAAACTCCTCTTGAACAGCCATGAACTGAGCTTCTTCATCTTCCCCAGCATTCTGCTCGAAAACTAGTCCCATGGCTGTCCTAAAATATCTCCATCAATCACTCCAATCAAACCATTGGTTGAAGTCCAAAATTTTAGCAATTTATTTTAGCAACCTTTCATGAATTAAACCTCAAACAACTAGAAAATTCCTTCACTCTTGTACCTCATATTTTCGGCCACTCTAAAGCTCCTTCAACCATCATTCATCTCAACAAAAATCACAGATAAACAGCAGGCCATTGAAGCTTCCAAAAGCTTACCATTGACCAAGATCTTCTTACCATATTTTGTTTCCAAAATTGGTTCCCTAAAATATTCTTTTTGGATTTCAAACAACCAGCTTTCCTTTTTCTCTCAAACCAGAAAATTTAATTACCAAAACTCTATCAAACAATTTGGCCACCCTATCCTCACAGAATTTCGGCCAGCTTCAATCAAATTCTCTCCATTCTCTCCAAACCAAGAACACAAAGAACACCTACTAGCATTCCCTCGCCTAAGGCCGCTCCAAACCTCTCCAATCTTTTCCAAAAACTCCATATCACACCTACTCAACCCCTTGAAACCACTTCTGCAATTTTTAACATCAAATACCAAAATCAAAATCTCTCATTTGGATAAAAAATCCAGTATTTTCATGAAGGCTCAAGAATACCTTCAAGGTAAGCATGATCAATCACCTCTATCTTCACTCATCTCCAACTCCTAATGAATATAGGTATATATAAACATCCTAATGAACTCTCTTTTTCTTTTTTCCTCTCTCTCCCTCTCTCTCTTGGCCGAATGGTTACTTCAATCATGGCCATATTTCCTTCTTCTCTCTTGGACGGATCAAGTCTCCTAATAAGGATCCTTTTGAAACTACTCCAAGGTAGTCATCAATCAAGTAAGCCTCTTCAACCTTCTCTTTAAATCTAGATTCATGTCTCTAGGATGATATTGGAAGGAGATGGATTATGATTGAGATTCGAGCATGTGTTGTTGTGTTGAAGTTGAGATTGAAGCATGAAAAAAATGTGTGTATATGATGGAGATGGGATTGATGCATAAGTTGATTGTCTTGGTTGAATTTTATGGTTTTAGGGGTTTTGTTGCATGCTCTTCATGTCGTGAGTAGTATGATTGAATAAGCATATTAGAGATTATGTCACCTTTGGTTAATAGGGTTTATGTTCATATATTCTTGTTAAGGCCGTGATTATGGTTATGTTAATAGAGTTTGGATCATGTCTTGGTAAATTTAGATCTATGCCTTTATTCATGATTTGGATGTTTTGTTGATTGGTGTAGAGTGTATGTTCATGATTATGGTTAGCAATAGAAATTATGATCATGACCTTGTTGTCCCTAAGCTAATTTTATTCCATCAATAAAATGATTATTACTATAATTTCTTCTAGTGAATTTTGAAAGCCCTAGGAAAATGTGGATTTGGTCTCTTATATAAAACAATGATATTTTAGTCAAATAAATGATAGTTTTTATTTAAGAAATAAAATATATAGATATTATATAAAATAAAATATATAGAAAATAATAATAAAGCCTTTTATATAAATATTCATAATAGGTAAAATACTAATTTTGTAAGTCTTATATTCAAAACTACTATTAAAATTTATTTACTATCTTTCAATCGAAACCATTAAAATTTACTTACAACTAATTTTAGTTACCAATTATTTTCTAACAATTAATTAATAATAGATTATTATTTTACATAATACCACCTAGGACCCTTCATCAAATAAACTCTAATTTATTTATAGCAAGATTTAAACCTTCAACTTATTAGTACCTATTTCCCAAAACCCTAATTATTTTAATACCAAACTAGACTTATCTTATAAACCCTTTATTTATTATCTAGCCTTAAAGCTTGGGACTCTAGGATCATGATTGTAGTAAGTTGAGCTAGGATTATTTGTGAAAGTAAATTTTGGCTTGAGTTTAATTATGGCTTATATTTACCCCAGGCGGGGTTAGGTTAGCTGTTGGAGACCTTTATTTTATCTCGAGCAAAGGATCAGGTAAGCTCCTGCATAAAATCTGTTTGATCCAAAATGATTACTATGGCAAGCTAAATGTGGAATGCATGGACACTCACTTCTGTAAAGGCAATTGAGGATTATCTCCTTTCTCATTTTAGGTAAACAAATTATTTGAAAATCAAGGGGTAGTTTTACTCAAACCCTAAAGCTCTTTCTAAAACCAGTTTTGCCCTAAACTTTGAAAATCTTTAATTTCCATTTTCAAGTAGAGCTATATTTTATTCATTTTCCACAAAGTGGAATAAATTACGTTGAGTACTCAATAAGGGTGTACTGCTAGGACTAGTCTTTGAAGGGTTAGGCTAAGTTTCTCAGTAGGTGGCCACCTCTGAGGAGTGAGTCCTTCCCAGATAAGATGTCAGTCCAGTAGGTCGTGCCGGTCCGAACTAGAAGTTTTTAGTCAAGTGGACTGTGTGTTACCGGAATGGACAACTGATTTTGTTTGGGAATAGAGAAGAAGGAGTATCTTACTCGGTAGGCCGATCACCTACTTTTGTCAGTCTGTACAAAGTGTGGCATTCTGACCGTTGAATGATTATGGGGCCTAATGTGTGGTAACTCATAGCCGCCCTTTTGAGTGGTTGATTTTATTGTACCTGTATGGTTGCAAAAACCAAAACACCACTCTTGATTTTGACTATTATTTATTGCTTGCCAGTATTTCTCTTGTGAAGATTTTACACTTTGAATTCACGAACTGTTTTCACTGGACACTCAAAGCACACACGGACTTATTGAGATTTTTATCTCATCACCCTTTTTACTATGATTTCAGGTCGATCCTGATGTGGGGATGAGTAGCTAGTTGTTGCCTGCCTTGCAAGATTTTTTGATATTTATTTTGTGTAATGCTTTGGGAGTTGAGAGTGAATAATTTTTAATTTTGGATTTGTTTTTGAATTCTTGAATTGTAATAAGTTTTAAGTTGAAAGTGTTGTTCTATTTCTATTATTCTGATTGTGTGGCCTAGTTATAAAGATCCATTGTCCTTTAAACGGGGTGACATCCCCGGCCCTGTTAGGCCTAGGTAGTGGGGTATCACAATTCATATTTGAAGGAGCCAGGGTGATCGAACTCAAATCAATACTGAAATGTCTGAACACTTTGGTTAACAAATTTTCCTAGGGCAGGACCTTACTTGAGGTGTTCCTTGTTTGCATCATCAATTTCTCAGTAAGAAATCCAAAGCTTATTGGCCTATTCTCGAATAGCACCAACATTATTACCGTTTTCATAATGTTTATAGAAGTTTTGTGACCAAACCTTGGTACCACCATAGTTGAAACCATGTGGTGTAGAATTCTACCAAGCCCATTTAACCACTTAGTGTTCCTCTATCTTGAATTCTTAAAACTTCTCCTGCCAATAAATATTCTTTCAAGTTTCTGCAAATCAAACAGATTAGTTCCCTCCAAGAACTTGTTCAATTCAAAAAATTGAATGCCTCTATCTCTAGTATCACATATTTTGTTCAATAAGCGATGATCAAACTCAAGATTCTTTCCTCGAACTCTCGAAGTGTACCACTGGACCATAAAACCTTTTCAGTATCCTCTAATCGACCCTTCTCAGATTTGCATAAAATTCCCATACAAGAATAGTGTATAAATTTTCATCTACAAATACCAAGGTTCACCACCTAAAAGACTCAAACATATTCAAAATATTTGCAAAATTCAAGAAAGACTCTGGATTAACACGGTAACCAACAATAATAGTTTTGTTTCTTAAAACCCAATCATTAAAGTTGGATTCACTTTTAGAGTCAAGAAAACAGAGTACCTGGGTCTCAGAATTTTCCTATTCTAGAGTTGGTTCTAAAGAATTGGTCTGAGAAGCAAGGAGTTCCGGAATGACTTCATCCCCTTTCTATTTTTGCAGTTGATTTTATTGTAGCAGCCAATTTCTTTTTCATTATTGTTTTATTTTTCTAGGCTTTCTTTGACTTTGGTTCGGTCAATTTTGGAAATTTAACCATTGTGATTAGAAGGTAGAAGCTTAGGCTTTTGGTTTTTCGGAGAAAAGATGGAGAAATTTTGAAGAGAGAAAAATAGAGCTTACTGTTGGTTGTAGAATCCGAGAGAAAAGAGAAAGAAAAGCTTTTTGTGGTTTCCTGGGAAGTTGTGAAGATAAGTACAATCAAGTACATTAGATAGTAAATTTTATCAGAGATTTCAAAAGTTATCTTGAAAAAGCGCTAGTATTTTAAATTTCAAAAAGAATATTCTGGAAGCAGTCATTTTTTGAAAATCATATGTTTTCATTTTGGATTGAGGCTCCATCTAAAATTTTCATCTGATTTTAAAAAGAAAGAATTCTTTAAAATGAGAGTTTTGGAAGGTAAATTTTGGATTTACTTTTCGAAGTACTGCATCCAAAGTCTCCCTCTGAAATTATGTTTCTTTAGAAACCTGAAAAAAATAGACAGTCATTCCTTTCCAAAAACAACTTCAGTCACACAATTTTTGTGATGCCCAACCTTCTTTTCAAAAAGAAGAATCTGTCTTCAGCTAGGGGTTTTGTGAATATATCTGCAGGTTGATCATTAGCGGGGATATCTTCTACATAGACATCACCCTTAAGCAAATGATCTTTAATAAAATGATGCTTAACCTCACATAATATAGTTATGCAGCCGAAATTAAGACCGAAATCAAGCAATCTGTTTTTCATCCACAAGATTTGCACACAACAGCTCCCTGGTGTGATGTATTCAGCCTCGGTTGTGTATAGTGATACATAAGCTTATTTTTTGCTATGCCATGACACTAAAGAATGTCTGAGAAATTGACAATGCCCAATAGCACTTTTTCGTTCAACTTTGCAGCCAGCATAGTCTGTATTTGTGTAACCTATAAAACCAAGGGAATTAGTTTGAGGGTACTATAATCTATAATCGTGTGTTCCAACCAAGTATCGAAGGAAACGTTTCACAGCACATAAGTGAGACTCTTTTGGACATGATTAAAATCTTGCACAAAGGCAAACTGAGAACATAATATCTGGTCGACTAGCAATAAGATATACCAAACTTCCAAGCTTACCTCTATACTTCGATTTATCCACTTTCTTACCCTTTTCACCATTGTCAAGCTTTAGTGATGTGCTCATAGTGTACTGATTTCCTTTGCTTCATTCATACCAAATATTTTGAGTAGTTCCTTAGCATACTTAGTTTGATTGAGAAAGATTCCATCCTTGGTTTGTTTGATTTGCAACCTGAAGGAGAAGTTGAGTTCTCCCATCATACTCATCTCGAATTCTTGCTGCATAGTTTTGGCAAATATTTTACATAATGATTCATTAGTAGCACCAAAAATAATATCATCAACATAAATTTGGACAATGAGGAGATCGTCAAATTTTTCTAATTTAATGAACAATATAGTGTTAATCAAGCCTCTTGAAAACCCTTTTGAGAGTAAAATCCACTAAACCTTTTGCACCAAGCTCGCGGGACTTGTTTTAAACCACAGAGAGCATTGATAGTTTGAAAACATGATTTGGAATGTGCTAATGAATAAAACCAGGAGGTTGTTCTACATATACATCTTCTTCAATAAAACTATTGAAGAAGGCACCTTTAACATCTATTTGGTAAAAGATGAAATTTTTTAAGGATGCAAATGCAAGTAGCATTCTAATGGACTCTGATTGAGCAACGTAAGCAAATGTTTCTTCATAATCATTTCCCTCTTCTTGATTGAATTCTTGAGCAACAAGTCTATCTTTATTTCTAATCAACACACTATACTCATCAAATTTATTTTTGAAGACCCACTTGATACCAATGATCGGATGATCGAGTGGTCTAGGGATGAGTTTCCAGAATTGATTTCTTTCAAATTAATTTAGTTCTTCTTGCATAGCTAGAATCTAAAAAC
Source organism: Voacanga thouarsii (assembly GCA_026120185.1). Taxonomy (NCBI): domain Eukaryota; kingdom Viridiplantae; phylum Streptophyta; class Magnoliopsida; order Gentianales; family Apocynaceae; genus Voacanga; species Voacanga thouarsii. Next base: position 867,420 of record JANUWF010001502.1, read on the forward strand.
CATCATGCAAGGCCATATTAATGCAGTTAGGTTCAATATTTGAAAGCAAAGCAAAATTATCGACAAAATACCTTCTAGTTTTAACTCCACAGCTAGGATCACAAATGATCTACTCTTTTGGATGGCTAGTTTTGTATTTTCAATCTTTTGGTAGCCCTTGATTAGTGTGCTCTTCAATTTCTTGCTTGCTTTATTCAGCTTGTTGTTCTTCCAATTCTTTTTCTTTAGCATAAATGTCAAAGTGATGGAGCTTTGTGCTATTCACTGCCTTTTTCTTTTGAAATCCTTACATCATCGTCATCTTTTCTTGATATATATATATATATATATTAGATTCATCAAAGATAACATGTATGGATTCTTCCACACATAGAGTCCCTTTTGTTGTACACTCTATATACCTTTTTATTGGAAGAATATCCAAGAAAAATAGCCTCATTGGATTTGCTATCAAAATTTTCAAGATTATCTCGAGTATTAAGAACAAAACATTTGCAACCAAAGACTTTAAAATAGGAAATTGATGGAGTTTTATCAAACATAAGTTCAAAGGGTGTTTTTCTTAGAAAATGCCTCAACATGACTCAGTTAACAATGTAACACGCTATATTAACTGCTTCAGTCCAAAAGTAATTTGGAAGAGAGTTTTCACAAATCATAGATCTAGCCATTTCTTGCAAGGTTCTATTTTTCCTTTCAACAATGCCATTTTGTTGAGGGGTTTTACTAGTAGCTAAGAAGTTGTGGAAAATGCCATTCTCATCACAAAAATGTGTAAACTCATGGTTGCAAAATTCTCTACCATTGTCACTTCTAATTGAAATCAATTTACATCCAAGAAAATTTTGAACTCATTTGAATAGGCTAGAAAATTCATAGAATACCTCATCTTTTTGTCCGAGAAATAAAGTTCAAGTAAATCTTAGGAAATCATCTACTAGAACATAAGCATATCTCTTACCACAAAGGCTAGTGGTCCTTATTGGTCCAAACAAATCCATATGTATTAGTTCAAGGAGTTTTGATGTAGAAATCATTTTCTTAGATGTAAAAGAGGTTTTGATCTATTTTCCAAATTGGCATGCATCACATATTCTACTTTTATCGATCTTCATTTTGGGTAGTCCCCTAACAAGCTCTTTTGAAGACAATTTGTTCAACAAATCAAATGATACATGGCCCATCCTTTTATGCCAAAGGTAGCTATCATTATCATTGACAAAAAGGTATCTAATATCATGATCCATAAGATCATCAAGATAAAATACATATACATTCCCAATACAGTTAGTAACAAAAGTTATTTCATCACTAGAGTTGTCTATAATAGAGCAAGAATCTTTCTCAAAAATATCTTTGCAACCATTGTTACATAATTGACTAATGCTAAGCAAATTTTATTTCAGCCCGTCAATCGATAATACTTTTTTGATAATGGTTGAAGATCCTTTACCAATGTTATGTATGCCAAGTATTCTTCCTTTCTTTTTGTATCCAAAAGTAATGAACCCATCATTTGTAGCTTGAACATCATCTAATAGGGCTGTATTTCCAGTCATGTGTCTTGAATATCCACTATCTAATAACCACTTTGTGAAGCTTATTTAGTCTGATGAATATACCTATATATGAGAAAGGTGAGTGATTTTTGGTACCCATATCTTCTTGGGTCCATAGGGGTTAGTGATGATTTTTTTATTTCTCTAATTAGTTTTCATTCCTAATCCAATACTTTTCCTAATATGAAACCAAGATGCATTGTGTCCATTTTTACCACAATAAGTACCACATGTGTAATTTGTATTTATGGAGCTTGCTTTCACAAAATAAGACTTGCATTTTTCTATTTTGTGCATATTACTATATCCAAGACCACTTCAATTCTAGCCGTACGTTGTACTCCAAGAAGTTTGTTCAAATTGCTTTGGCCATCATTGAATTTTTCAATACAAATAGTGAGATCATCAACTTTCATTTTCATGTCATCAAAGTCACCAATCATGATTTCAAGAGATGAGACTTTATTACACAAACATTTGTTCTCAAGTGTAGAACAGTTCAAGAAGGCAGAAATGATTTCTTTTTTGACATTCGAGCAGCAAATAGAGTCAAGTAGATTTTTGTTCTCACTTATCAGACTGCCATTCTTATTTGATAAGGAATTGATTTTCATTTTCATTTCCTTGTTCCTTCTTGATAGTATTTTTAGTTCACAAAATATATCAATGAGAAGTTCATTTAGATCATCACTATTATCACAAGTAGAATCATGTAATTCAGCTATAAGGTTAGATGGGAAAAACTTTACTTTATCCTCTACTACCATGAAGAATATGTTAGCTGTTTCATTTTTAGATTCTCCATTTTCCTCAGATTCAGACTTATTTGAATCCCAAGTTCCCATCAATCCTTTTCCTTTCTTTATTTTCAAATCCTTCTTTTTTGTTTTTGAGAATCTTAGCTCTTTGGTTATTGGGCAATTAGCAATAAAGTATTCTGTACTTTTACATTCATAGTGTTGAGGATTGAAAGATGAAGTCTATCCTTTCCTTTTTATGAACTTACCTCTTCTGAAATTTCCTTTTCTGAACATCTTTTTGAATTTTTTGGCAATCATGGCCAATTCTTTTGTATCCAATTCAGTTCCATCATCACTATCAGAATGACAACTATTAGCATCATATCAACAACTTTCAGGGCTATTCCTCTTTTACCTTTAGCATTATCATCAAATTCTTGAAACCTTTTGAGTTTTATTTTGTGAGTTAAGAGAGAGCCAATTAGCTCTTCAGTGGGCAAGATTTTTAAATCGTTTGATTCCTCCACAACCAGAGCTTTAGGCTGCCAACTCTTTGGCAAGGCATCAAGAATTTTTCTATTCTATTCACCAAGAGAATATATTTTCCCATAAGCCTTAAGTCCATTTGCAATGTTTGTGAATCTAGTGAACATGTCGATTATGCTCTCATTGGGCTTCATAGTGAATAATTCATAGTCATGAATCAAAAGTCTCAACTTCGATTCGTTCACTTAATTTGTCCCCTCATAGGTGACTTCAAGCAATCTCCACATGTCATGTGCTAAATCACAGCTACTTACTTTGTTATATTCAGTGGTATCTAAGACACAATATAGAATGTTCATAACTTGAAAATTCAATGTCATTTTGGCATTCTCTTTAGCATCATATTCATCACTTTATTTGGGAACTATTCGACCTTTAACACTTTTAGAAGGAACATATGCTCTTTTTTCAATCAAATTCCACGGCTTAAAATTAATTGAGCATACATAGATCTTTATGAGATTTTTTCAGAATGTATAATTCCTTGCAATGAACAAAGGAGGTCTATTTGTCGAGGATTCCTCGATATAGGAAAGAGGGGAGATATTTTCCATAAGGTTTCTACAAAGTTGTTTAGCCGAAGAAGTGTAGACTAGTGCTATGATACCAAATAAAAAACCTTAGATGGGGTGAATATGGTTTTTGGCAAATTTAAACACTTTTTCAAAAAGATCTAATTTTCAAAATCCTCTTTTTGTTTTACAGATCGTGATGTATAAAGGTTATGCAAAGTAGAATTTTGTGTAGTTTTAAAGAGATATTTAGGATCTTAAAGATATGAGACAGGTGATGTGCAATCAATACACTAGTAAAGATGGGTTAGTGAGAATTATAAAGGTCTCTTCAAATAATTGAAAACTTTATGCAAAGAAGTTCATAAACTTTTAGAAATAAATGCAAGGAAGTTGAACAAGAGATTTATAGTGGTTTGATCCTCAAAGATCTACATCCATTATCTTAAGCTCACACTTAAGGATTTTAAACTAGATCACTATAAAACTCAGTCAGCTCAATAGTGTTTGACTATACCAATTATACAAAAGGATCACCACACCTGGTTTTACCCAATCCTCTCAACCAAATACAAATCAAGGTTCACCCCAAATGGATTTTACATTACAACCTTGATAGACAAAAGGATTATTAGAATAAAACAGAGATAGCTCACATTTTTTTAGTAGATGTGCAAATAGATGAACACCAACACCTTTTTACCTTTTGCACAATTTGATTTCACTTTTGAAGCACAAATAAAAAGGGAGATTTTTGTAATTTGAAGTGAATGAGTGTTTCTGAGAAAAATGGCACAAAAATATACTTCAATATCTAGTTTTGAAAGCTTTTATAGGAGCAAAAGGAGACATAGCAATGCTTAGTAATGGTTAGTTTTTCGCTGTCAGATTTTTCAGAGTTTTGGACTTGAGGATCGAAAGAGAGTGCATCCAAAAGGTGAGTCCAAAATCGAAAATTTTAGGCAGAAATATTTTGACACTGTTCTAGAGTTTTGGACAAAGCTTTTGGATGTAAAGTCCATCCAAACTACTCAATCTAAACATCTGAAAGTTTACTCTTTGAAATCATTTTATTTGTGTACTTCAAGGTAGAAATAAATGGAATAATAAGGTAAAGAAGATAGAGGAATTTATATGTAATACATTAATAAATGATTCCTAATCTAAGATTCTTGTCAAGATCTTTTTGGTATGCAATCTCTTAAGCTTGTCTTATACTTTGTCACCCATTTTTGGATCCCATTACTTCAAGAGTTTTTTTAGAAATCTCATTTGTATGTCTTGGAAGAACTGATGTCAAACATGTCCTATCACATGTCGATCACACAGGTTAGTCCTCATCAATGTTTGTCATAAGTCAATACACAAGAGAATGGCTTAGGGCTAACATCTATATTTTTCTAGCCTTTGCCTTAGGGATTTTGATGTCTTGGTTGATCAATCTCATTGACTCTCCATATAGTTTATTATTTCAATTGATCATCATTCACTCTTCTCTTTAGAAAAAATTTCTTCACTATTCTCTTAACTCTTGGCTTGAAAATTTTATTTTCTTGAATTCTCCATTGATCATGGTTGAATTGGAGAGTTTTCCATGGCATTAGGTACTACAATTTTAATGCTCTTCCCCATTCTTCGAAGGCTCCTCAAGGCTTAGGCAGATTCCTATCATATCCCTCTTCTTTTAGATGATTCATCAATGAATCAACATTGATAGGGACTAAATTAGTCATATTTTTCCTAGTTATTTAAGGATCTTTCGTGATACATTTTGTTCAATAACTAGTCATATTCCTTCATATTTGAGATTTTACCCTTGGAAAGGTATTTTATTCATTATTACAGATTTTTAGGGTAAAACGAAACAAAAACGTCGCAAAATAGAGGAGAGGCGGCGCCGGCTAGGGCCCTAGAACCGGCGTCGGCCATGCACTATTGACACACTTCGAAGCGACGGAAAAATTCATGAAACAGAGCAAAACAGAGTCAAACTGGCACCGACTACATTCTGGTCTTCATCATGTGAAATTTGGAGAAAAATCAGCGAACAAGTAGAGAAGCAGAACACAACCGGCGCCAGCTGTGCCTTGAAGCTAAGGCAGTGCTTCGATTTTTCTATGCGATTTTTGATAATTTGTGGAGTTTTAGTACTTTCCAACTTTTACTCGGCCAACAACATTGTACCTACGAGTTTAGGCACTTTCTAAGCCTATAAATAGATGGAAAACACAAGGGAAAGGGGGAGAATTTATTGATCATCATAGAAAATCACTCAATCTAAGGAGGAATTCTTCAATTCAAGGAGGGTTGTACAAAAAGGTCTTCAAAGGAAGAAGAAGGAGGCTTGTCTATGAGTGCTTTCTTTTACTTTGTTTTCTAATTCTTGACAATGATATGTTAATTATTTTTTTGTAATTCAACGTTGTTTAGATATTCATGATTTCTAGAGTTGTCTGATATTTTGATTGACTGGTTATTATTCTTGGTATTCAATTACTTGTGCTTATTACGAGATTAGTTGTTCGGTTCTTTCCATTCACTTGCTGGACCAAAGGGGGTTGATGGTAGTTTCAATTTATTAATTTCATATTCTGTTGGCTATTAACTTGCCGGACCAAAGGGGGTTGATTGCTTAGAACTGGTAATTGAAGGTTAATTGATATCTTCCGAGACCAAGGGTTCATTGATGAATTTCATAATTTAAATTTTCCGAGACCAAGGGAATTTAACTAAGGATTGTGTTTAATGCATTTTTTAGATGAATTAGTTGAGACAGACCAAGTGATTCTAATTCATCTAGAAGATAGTGATTTCATGGATTGACCATCGAAGTAAGTCTACCTTCATCCTTCATGATGCCAAGAGAATAATTAGTTATGATAAAGGTTGGGTACTTTAAGGTCATGTTTAACCAAACAATGGTTTAAATTTCATACTTCTCCATCCTTGACTTGTATATATTTTTATTTTGATTTCTTTTCTTTTCTTTTTTCTTTTTATTTGTTGTTCACTTTATCGAGTTGGTTAAACAATGAAAAAAAGGTTATTAATGTCTACTTGTTCCTTAAGGATCGACACTCATTTGAACCCTATGCTCGGTTAATGATGAGTACGCTTGCTCATATGTGTGATTTAGGTTGAACATTTTAGTTTAAACTTGATTGGGAATGTGCTTAGTTTTTGTATGATTTTTACACCCAAGTCCGGACACATCAAGTTTTTGGCACCGTTGCTGGGGAACAACAACATGAAAGCTTGGATTTTATTGATTTAACCATGTAAATATGTAAATAAGTAAATATGTATATACGTTCCTTGTATGTAGAAGTGCCTATGTTGTTTGTATAATTGTATTGTAATTTCGCTATATGTTGTAAATATGTAAATAGGTATATACATGATCATAATCACTAACTTGTCTTTGTATATTTGTATATATTGTATATTTAGTTATTTAATTTTACTAACATTTTCTTCTTTTAATTTTTCTTTAAATATGAATTTTGGTTATCTAACTTTCTTTTTGTCTTTTATAGGTATAGGCCGTGGAAAGCAGTGAAGTCATTTTTGCTTTTTGAAACAATTTTTATTTTGGTCGTTTTGTTTTGTTCTTTTTATCATGTCTTCATGAATTAAATTGCATTATTCATCATTATTGCATGCTCATCATTTTGTTTCCATTCAAAAAAAAAAAAAAAAAGCATTAGTGTATTGATTGGCAAAATTACAAGCTCACATTGATGTTTTTAGTGAGACGTCATTAGAAGCATTAGTGAATTCTTTTGTTGTCAATATAAATTCATCTATTTAGTGGCATGAAGAAGCTTCCTAATGATTGTGCGATCAAAGGAAAAAATTAGTTAAGATTGTTGAGGAGACTCAGGAGTTCATCCTAGCCCATACACTTGAACCAGAGAATCTCCAAGGAAAGGAGAGATGCTACGAGGGGCAATTATCCATTGTGGGAAGGGAGGTATTCAATTCTTCGCTTTGTGCTAATAATCCAAATCTCTCTTTGTCACATGATTTCTTAGGTTCCTTTTTTTTCTTTGAGAATATGGGTCCAAATAATGATGTGTTGACTTTAGCATACTTCAAGGAGTTGGATATTTCAACACTATATCGTAAGAAGTCCTTGGAGGATGGCGGAAATTTCTACCCTTCACCCCATTCAATGGGAGGTAACTTAGTTTTTGTAGATGTGTTGAAAAGTAAGGATTTCTTGATCCCATCCTTAAGAATTCAATTGCTAAGTTTTAAGGAGAATTTTAATTGTAAAAATTCTTTTGAAGGGTTAATTGGTAATTTCAAAGTTGATACATCCGTTAGATACTATGTGCACTATTATGTGGAAAAAGATAATTATGTGTCTAAAAGAATGTTAGAGAATGGGGTTTATGTGTTTTGCTTTGCTGAGACAAATCGTTTTCCTGAACCTTCCATTTTTCAAAATCCTCCGTTATGTCCACATTCATTATGCCTATCTTCTACTTGGAGCTTTAATCTCTTTTCCAAAGGTTTGATGAGGAAGCATGATGAGTGTAGAGAGTTTTTATTTTATATTTATTTTTTTATTGTTTTATTCTTTTTATTTAGTTTGTTTATTTTATTTAGGTATGTTTTTATTTCATTATTATTTGCCTTGTGCTTTTATCTGTGTTTTGTTTTATAGGAATAAAGCCCTCTTGGACAAGCCCTTCTTTTTAACTCAAGTTTGGATATCTATTGGAGCATTATTGCACTTGGAAAGTATTACTTAAACTTTCTACCCCTTATTATTTTTGGTCCATTTGGAGATACTTTCTTGTGTTTATTTATTGCTAATTAGGACATTGTCCAATTTAAGTGTGGGGAAGTGATTTGGTGATATACTTTGTCCAAGTTTTTATCAATTATCTTGGTGTTTTCTTAGTATTGAGCTACTTTAGAATATTTTGAAATTGAGAAAGAATTTGATTTTGAGCATAAAGTATGGAAGTATTTTCTTTCTCCTCTTTTCCCATTTTATTTTTGGTCTCATGGCGATATTTCCTTATTCTATTTGTTTAGCCATTGAGGATAATGTCCAGTTTAAGTGTAGAGGAGTGGTTAGATTGAGAATTCTTCTTCATTCTTTTATACTTCATTCTTCTTGCTATACTCCATCCTTTTGAAATATCTTTGACTGCAAAATTTTCAACAATTTTTTCGGATTTTTGGTTAACTTTCAAAATATATTTTTAATGCATGTCTTTATGATAGATTGTAGAGTATATGTTCTAGATCATTTATGGCTTATGCATGACTTTTTGCACACACTTGGATGAAGTAGTTCTTGATCAAATGCTTTGCATTGTCCTTAAACTTGTTTTTCTACTAAAATTCATGGAGCATTCTAGAACTTACTTGAATAACTCTCAAGACGAAATAAGAAAGACAATCATGATTTAATTTAGGGATGACGGTAATAGGCCTTCTTTGGATAGTTTGAGCCTTTCAAGCCTACTTATTGTTATATTATCCCTAGTACCTATTTTGAGCCTAAATTGTTGATTTCTTTCTTGAAAATCCGTCACAATATTTTGTCCAATGCTTATTGCTGAGAGTTTGAATAATTTCCCAAATCTTTATGCTCTTGATGGATGAAAGTATATGCAAGAGAATGTGAGAAAGAATGCTGGGATAAAGATCATGACTTGTTATTTTTAGTCATGGATCAATAATGAGTTGAGCTGGGAAAAGCAAAGCAGTAGTAAGAATGAAAGAAAGAACTTGAAAAAGAGAGAAAATGAATAGGGGGATTGAAAAAAAAAATAAACAAAAAGCTACTAGGGAGAAAGAGAAAGAAAAAGAAAGCAAAAAACAGCAGCAGTGAAGGAAAAGACAAGTGAAAGAAGAAGAAAAGAAAAGATCACAATAGGAATGGTGATTGAGCTGTAAAAGTTAAAGTTTATATTAAAGTACTTGACACCATTGCTGGAAAATTTGAGTGATCTTGTGGAAGAAATAAAGATGAGTTGATGAGAAAAAGAAAGAGAAAAAATATAGGATTTGCTTGAAGTGCATAGGAATTGCTAAATAATGTTATGGTTTGATCGATTTTTTTTTTTAATAGGAGAGCAAGAAGAGTTGGAAATTATTGATTCATTTTGTTTATCCTTTTCTTGCTAACTCATAGTTTTTCTTTGACTTTTAATTCTCCTATATCCTTTGTTTGATAAGCTACATTGCAAGCCTTTAGCCTTACATTACAAGCTTAAAAGTCCTACTTGATCTAAGTAGAATCATGATATGTCTCGGATTAGTGGAGAGAGTATATGAAAAGTAAGCCTATGGAATGCATACTCTTTTTGAACTAAAATTTTCCAATGGTTTGAGAATATTGTAAAGTATTGGAATGGTTCTACTAAGTCATTTATCACTAACACAAGTCTTGCATTTGTTGTGAAAGATGTAGTAGCATGTGTTTTATCTTCTTGAATGAAGAAAGCATTGAAAATATTATTTTGAAATTAATTTAGTGATTTGTTAAACCTTGTGTTTTCCTACTTGTTCTTGATATTTTGCTTGAGGACAATCGAAGAGCTAAGTGTGGGGGAATTGATAGGGGCTAAATTATTTATATTTTTCCTAGTTATTTGAGATTCTTTTGTGATACATTTTATTCAATAACTAGTCATATTCCTTCATATTTGAGATTTTACCATTAGAAAGATATTTTGTTCTTTATTTTATATTTTTAGGGTAAAACGAAACAAAAATATCGCAAAACAGAAGAGAGGTAGCGCCGGCCATGCACTGTTGACACGTAAGCGACAGAAAAATTCGTGAAACAGAGCAAAACAGATTCAAATCGGTGCCGGCTCCAAGAGTCAAGGCGGCACCGGCTGCATTCTGATCTTCATCATGTGAAATTCGGAAAAAAATCGGCGAACAAGTAGAGAAGCAGAACACAACCAACGCTTGCTCCGAGAGCCAAGGCGGCGCCTGCTATGCCCTGAAGCTAAGGCGGTGCTTTGATTTTTCTACGTGGTTTTTGGTAATCTGTGGAGTTTTAGTACTTTCCAACTTCTACTTGGCCAAGAGCACTGTACCTATGAGTTTAGGCACTTCTTAAGCCTATAAATAGATGAAAAACACAAGGGAAAGGGGGAGAATTCATTGATCATCATAGAAAATCACTCAATTTAAGGAGGAATTCTTCAATCTTTAAAGGAAGAAGAAGGAGACTTGTCTATGAGTGCTTTCTTTTACTTTGTTTTCTAATTCTTGACAATGATATGTTAATTGTTTTATTGTAATTCAATGTTGTTTAGATATTCATAATTTCTAGAGTTGTTTGATATTTTGATTGATTAGTTATTATTCTTAGTATTCAAGTACTTGTGCTTATTACGAGATTAGTTGTTTGGTTCTTTCTATAAACTTGTTGGACCAAAGGGGGTTGATGGTAGTTTTAATTTATTAATTTCATATTCTATTGGCTATTAACTTGCTGGACCAAAGGGGGTTGATTGTTTAGAACTGGTAATTGAAGATTAATTGATATCTTCCGAGACCAAGGGTTCATTGATTAATTTCATACTTTAAATTTTTCGAGACCAAGGGAATTTAACTAAGGATTGTGTTTAATGCGTTTTTTAGATGAATTCGTTAAGACGGACCAAGTGATTCTAATTCATCTAGAAGATAGTGATTTCATGGATTAACCATCGAAGTGAGTCTACCTTCATCCTTTATGATGCCAAGAGAATAATTAGTTATCATAAAGGTTGGGTACTTTAAAGTCATGTTTATCCAAACAATGGTTTAAATTGCATACTTCTCCATTCTTGACATGTATATATTTTTATTTTTATTTTCTTTTCTTTTATTTTTTTCTTTTTATTTGTTGTTCACTTTATCGAGTCGGTTAAACATTGAAAGAAAAGTGATTAATGTCTACTTATTCCTTGAGGATCGACACTCGTTTGAACCCTATACTCGGTTAATGATGAGTACGCTTGCTCATATGTGTGATTTGGGTTGAACGTTTTAATTTAAACTTGATTGGGAATGTACTTAGTTTTTGTATGATTTTTACACCTAAGTCCAGACATATCAAACATCCATGTAAGAATGCAAACAAGATTTGTGATGTGAAGACAAAAATATGAGCTTATGTTTCCCAACATAGACCTCTTTGTATTTCTCTTCTCCACTCTCTGTTTTAATCTCACCCTGTTGGCTCCTATTCTTAATACATAAAAGATTCACTCTCATTTTATCTCTATCCTTTTTCTTTTGCATATTTTCATTGTTTTCATACCCCAACTCCAAAGAAATGTCACTCATTCTCCTCTTGTTATCTTTCTTTTCTCCAATCTTCCCTTCAAGATCCTTTTGTTTTTCACTCTCTTGATTCTCTCTTTCTTCTCTTTTCTCAATCTCTTTTCTCTTATGCTTTTGTTTTACTATTTCTCCTTTTCTCTCTCCTTTTGCTCTATTCTCTTTTTATCTTCTTCCTTAAAAATATTTTGATCTTTTATCTCATCACGAGGATATAATGGGTATAAAGTGAATTTCCTCCGATTCTTGTGCAATGAGTAAGTATTCCACCTTCCATTGAACTCCACCTCTCTATCAAATTTCCATGGTTTTCCAAGCAACAAATGACCAACATGCATAGGAAACATATCACATATCACTTCATCTTTTATAGTCTCCCATGTTAAATTCAACCTTGACTTGTTTGTGCACCATTATCTCTGCACAATTATTTATCCATTGTAGTTTGGAAAGCTTAGGAAGTTTCAAGGTTTCCATTCCTAATTCCTCCACCAAGGTAGCACTATTTATATTCTTACAACTCCCTCCTTCAATAATCAAACTACACGATCTTTGTTTGATATAGCACATTAAATAGAAGATATTTTCTCTTTGTAGTTCCTTTTTTTCTTTAGCCATACAAGTGTTCCCTACTGATAGGGGCTAAAATTATCATTATTTTTCTACTTATTTGAGGTTATTTTGAGACACATTTGTTGTAATAACTAAGCATATTCCTTCCTATTTGACATTTTGTTTGTAAAAGGTGTTTTTGACAAATATGTACAGATTTAAGTTAAATTCGAGTAGTAAGGGCACAAAACCAGAATAGGCCCAGCCAATGGACTAGGCACCGGATCTATTCTCCTCCAATAGAAGAACTTGAGCCAATGTTAGGAGATTTCCAGAACAAACTTGGCGCTAGGTCTGGCAAGTGCACCTGGCACCGGGTCTAGTCTGTCTGCCAAAGAGAGGCAGCTAAAAATGGAGCAAAAACTAGGGAAGAATAGAGTGCACCTGACGCCAGGTGTATAGAAGGTACCTGGCACCAGGTACACTTTGGAGACGAAAATTCTGTATGCAAAATAAGGGCTTATCAAATGATTTTGGTATTTTTCCTATTCCTACTCGGCCAAGACTTCCTCAATCATGAAATTGGCATCCAAGAGGCCTATAAAAGCACAAGAAAAAACAAGGGTTAGATATACAATATAGAAAGGTGGATTAAAGGGCAGAAATTCTCAATCTCTCATTGAAGGAGGAATTCACCCAAATAAAGGAGGATTGTTCAAGAGAATCTTCAAGGAGAAAGAAAGAGGCTTGTCTATGAGTGATTTCTTTTACCTTTTTTTTTCTTTTCCTTAAACAATCATGTATTCAATATGTCTATTGTAATTTAACGTTGTTCTTATGATTCATAATTTATTGATCAACTTAGTTTTTTGATCAATTGATTATTGTTCTTGGTATTTTATTACTTGTTTTTCCTCGAAATTGATTAATTAATTCTTTTTGTTAACTTTCTTGGAAAATATAATGGTTTTAATCTAATTAGTTTCATATTTGTTATCTCTTAACTTGCTTGAAAGAGAGGTTAATTGTTTAGAACATAAGTAATCAAAAGTTAGTTAATGATTACTATAATATAGATTCATTGACTAATTTCATGCTTTAAATCGCCTAGAATATAGGGGTTTATATGAGGATTGATTTTAATAAATCTTTTTGATAAGTTAGTCGAGACAGAATATGTTCACTATTTTAACTAGAAGATAGTGATTCCATGGATTGCAAACAAAGTGGGTCTATATTAAATCCTTCATAAGACCAAGATAATAATTGATTGTGAGGTTAGCTAAGTGATTCATTATCATGTTTTCGAATGCTTTTATCTAAATTGCATATTTTCACATCCTTGAGTTGTATATATTTATTTATTTATCTTTTTATTATTTCCTCACTTTATTTGGGCTGGTTAAATAATGGTTGAAAAATGATTAGTGCGTTCTTGTACCTTTGAGGATGATACTCGTTAATTCCCTATAGTATGCTTGCAATGAGTATACTTGCTCATATGTGTATTTTGGAATTAATGTTTTAATTAAAACTTAACTAAGGGATGTATTTAAAATTGCTGATTTTATGGACCCAAAATTTAGTCATCAAGTTTTTAGCACCATTACTGGGGAACAATATCATGAAAGCTTAGATTTTGTTGATTTAATCGTGTTTATATATTTATATATCTATATGTCTACATGTAAATATGTAAATATGTTCTTTGTATAAATCGGTGTTATGTCTTATTGTTTGTAACATTGTGTAACTTAGTTGACTAGCTGACTTCATGTTATACTGTAAATGCCTCTAACTTTTATAGTGAGATAGTTTGTGAATGCGTGTGTTTTTCTTTAATTTTGTATTATTTGCTTTTCCCTTTTATTTTTTCTTTTCTTTATTTTTTTTAATTTTTTGTTTGTTTTTATTTTTTATTTGATTTTTTTTCTTTGAGCGCGAGATTGACATCATGGACAACTACTTCTGGGCACAAGACCAAGGGAGATATAATGACTAGAATTTGGAAAATTTGCAAGCTCGGATTGACGCTTTTTGTGGGACGTCACTTAAAGCATCAATGCATTCTTTTGTTGCCAATGCAAATTCCTCCATTAAGTGGCATGAAAAAGCATCCCAACGTATGAGCCATCAAAGAACACAACTAGCTAAGTTGGTTGAGGATGCCATAAAGGCCCATATGCTTGAACAAGAGAATCCCTAAGAAGAGGAGAGAGGATATGTGAAACAAGCACACAATGTGGCAAGAGGGGTATTTAATTCTACTCTATGTGCTAATAATTCTAATTTCTCTTTGTCACATGATTTCTTAGGTTCCTCTCACCTCTTGGAGAACAATGGTCCTAATGATGATGTGTTAAGTTTCCCAACCTCAAGAAGTTGGATCTATCAATGTCACATCATAAGAAATCCTTGGAGAATGGTGGTAATTTCTACTATTCACCCCATCCAAAGGGAGGTAACTTAGTTTTTGTAGACCATGCATTGAAAAGTAAGAATTTCTTGATCCTATTTTTGAAAATTCATACACTGAGTTTTAAGAAAAATTTCAATTGTGACAAATATTTTGAAGGGTTAAATGATGATTTCACGTTTGATGCATTCTTTAGAGACCATGTGTATTTATTTTTTGGCAAAAATATTTGTGTGTCTAAAAGAATGTTAGAGAACGGGGTTCATGTGTTTTGTTTTACTAAGAAAAATTGTTTTCAAGGACATTACCTTTTCAAAAACATTTTTTTCTTTCTACATTCATCATGCCTATCTTCTATTTTGAACTTCAATTGCTTTTCAAAAGGTTTGATAAAGGAGCATGATATGTGGAAAGAGTTTGTATCTTTATTTTTGGTTTGGGTTTGTTTCGGTTGTTGTGTGTTATTTCTCCCAAATAAGGAAAATATTTTCCATCTTAAGTGTGGGGGAGAAAGTCTTGTCTTTATTTACTTTCTTAGGATTTTTAGTATTTCTCTGTGGGTTGTTTTCTTTTATGTTGGTGTGTTTTATTTTGTTATTATTTTGTGTGCTTTTATTTATGTTTTATTTTATAGGTAGGAATAAAGTCCTCTAGACAAGCCCTTCTCTTTATCTTAAGTTTGGATATCTATTGACACTTTATTGCACTTGGGAAGTATTGCTTAAACTTTTTACCCCATTCGTAATTTTGGTCTATTTGGAGATGCTTTATTATTATTATTTTATTTTATTATTTTTATTATTTTTTTTTGCCAATGAGGACATTATATAATTGAAGTGTGGGAGAGTGGTTTGGTGATATTCTTTGGCTAAGTTTTTATCAATTATCTTGGTGTTTTCTTGGTATTAAGCTACTTCAGAAAGTTTTGGTTTAAAAGATTTTGATTGAAAAACAACTTTGTTGCAAGTTCCTTGAAAGTTTTGAAAATTTGAAGATTTAAAAATTTGGAACTTTTGGAGCTAATTCGCAAAGGAAGTACTTTCTTCCCCCCCCTTTTCCTCTTTATTTATCTTGGTCTTCTAGGCTGTATTTTTCTTATTCTATCTTTGGCCATTGAGGACAATGTCTAGTTTAAGTGTGTGCGGGGTGAAGGGAGAATGAGGTTGAAGAAATACTTTTCCATATCATTCTTTGTGAAAATTTTTCAAAAATTTGAGTGGTTTTCATTTTTTAGTAAGGTTGTAATTCCTTTTCTTACTTGGATATGAGTTTTGTCATTCATTATATGGAATTTTTGTGAAATTGTTTTATTGGATAAGATGTTTTTCAAGACTTGAGAATTTTGATTAATCTTGTTTATGCATTGGTGTTTGAATGTTGTTTGACTTATCTAGTTAAAATATAAAAGATATGATGAATATGGGAAGAGTTTATTGGCTAACTCTTGTATTAAAAGTTTAAATTTTGCTAGCTTTGACTTACAATAAATAATGTAAGTTGATAAAAGATCTGTGAGAGGAAAGATTAAGAAGAATGCTTTTTTTTTTTTTTTTGTATTTGAGTTGAAAAAAGAAACAATGAGTGAAAACAATACTATTGTTGGTGTGAATTGAGAAAAAATGCTCTTAGTGAAGACCTTTAGCTGAAAAGTGGGTCAATATGGGGATAAGTAGCAAGTGAATTCGGTGGCTATCCCGAAGGAAAAAATGCAAGAAAAAGCAAAGAAAAAATAGAAAGAATTGGTGAGGAAAAAAATGATGAGTGATGATTGTAAAGGGGGCCAATACGGTATGTGAAGAGAAATCCATGCACTTGAGGCTATCAATTCCCTAAGTTATTGAAAATTTTTGAGAGAAAAAAATTGGAGTGCTTTCTTCGCACCATAACTTGAGTATGCAATTTTTGGATTTATAATGCTTGAGTTGGTAGTTGGCTTGACCTATGTGAATCTTATTATCTATAGTTTTACTTGAAGAGTGAAATAATTTTTTTAGACTAAGGTATACATTTGATTAATTTGACTTCAAGAGTTTTTTTATGTGTTATCTAATGTTTCAAAGTTTGTATTGTTTTCAAATGGTATGAATGACAAGAGTTATATCTAATGTTTGAAGGGAAGACATAATCTTAGCTATGGTGAAGAAATTTTTGAATGAGTAAGAGTTTGTATTTTCTTGATAATTTTTCTTGGACTAAAGTATTTTACTTGAGGACAAACAAATGTTCAAGTATGGGAGAATTGATAGGGGCTAAAATCATCATTATTTTCCTAGTTATTTAAGGTTATTTTGAGATACATTTGTTGTAACAACTAGGCATATTCCTTCCTATTTGATAGTTTCCTTGTAAAAGGTGTTTTTGACAAATATTTGTAGATTGAAATTAAATTCGAGCAGAAAGTGTACAAAATTAGAGTAGACCTGGTGCCAGGCCCAGCTAAAAAACAACCCAGCCAAAAGACCAGGCATCAGATCCATTCTGCTCTAACAGAAGAAATTGACCCAACTTTAGGAGATCTCTAGAACAAACCTAGCACCAAGTCTGGCAAGTAAACCTGGTGCCGGGTCCAGCCCGTCTGCCAAGGAGAAGCGGCAAAAAACAGAGCAAAAATAGGGAAAGAACAGAGTGCATCTAGCGCCAAGTGGGTCGAAGTTACCCGGTGCCATGTATTCTCTGGAGGCAAAAATTTTGTATGCGGAATTATGGCTTATCCAATGATTTTGGTATTTTTCTGCTCCTACTCGGCCAAGACTTCCTCAGCTACGAAACTGGCATCCAAGAGGCTTATAAAAGCACAAGAAAATACAAAGGTTAGATATACAACATAGAGAGCTGAATTAAAGAGCAAAAATTCTCAATCTCTCATGGAAAGAGAAATTCACCTAAATAAAGGAGGATTGTTCAAGTGAGTCTTTAAGGAGGAAGAAAGAGGTTTGTCTATGAGTGCTTTCTACATTTATTTTCTTTTCCTTAAACAATCATGTATGCAATATGTCGATTGTAATTTGACATTGTTCTTGTGATTCATGATTTATTGATTAACTTAGTCTTTTGATTAATTGATTATTGTTTTTGGTATTTGATTACTTATTTTTTCTACGAAATTGATTAATTAATTCTTGTTGTTAACTTGCTTGAAAATTAGGTTAATAATAGTTTTAGTCTAATTAGTTTTATATTTTTTATCTCTTAACTTGCTTGAAAGAGAGGTTAATTATTTAGAACAGGGGTAATAAAAAGTTGGTTGATGATTGCTAGAATATAGATTCATTGATTAATTTCACGCTTTAAATCGCCTAGAATATAAGAGTTTATATGAGGATTGATTTTAATGCATCTTTTGGACAAGTTAGTCGAGATAGAATATATTCACTATTTTAACTAGAAGATAGTGATTCCATGGATTGCAAACGAAGTGAATTTATATTAAATCCTTCATGAAACCAAGATAATAATTGATTGTGAGGTTGGCTAAATGATTCATTATTATGTTTTCGAAAGATTTTGTCAAAATTACATATTTTCACATCCTTGAGTTGTATATATTTATTTATTTATCTTTTTATTATTTTCTCACTTTATTTCGGTCGGTTAAATAATAAATGAAAAGTGATTAATGCGTACTTGTTTTCCTTTAAGGATCGATACTCGTTAATTTCCTATACTGTGTTTGAAATGAGTATACTTGCTCATATGTGTGTTTTGTGATTAATGTTTTAATTAAAACTTAACTAAAGGATGAATTTAAAATTGATGATTTTATGCACCCAAAATTTACGCATCACCAACCTTTCTCATTACACCAATCAAGGAATATTGTTGTCCATCCTTAATCCCATCTTTACTATCTAATTCTCCTCCAACTTTACCTTTCTTCTTTTCTTCACTAGACTTGGTAACCCGTTGAGTTAGCGAGTTAGATAACTCACCCTCTCTAACTTCACTCTTTCTTATATGCTCTAGTACCACTTCTAGCCAACTCTTCCTTTTCTCCTCTTGGTGATGTGGGCTTTCCCCCACTTCATAAGCACTTGAAGCGTTTTTTAGGACTTTTATCCTTAGCTCGCATTTGATTATTCTTCATTTCATTCCTTGAATGCATAGGCTCTTCAACAATTTTTACATCATTTTGTTCAAGATTTTTTACTCATTATCCTCCATTACTCCCAAAATGATACGATCTTAATAAGCAACAATTTGAGATTTGAAGTTCAATATCAAGAGACCTAATTCAAGACTAGAACCCTAAGTTAAACTAGCTACCTAGAATCCAAAATCTAATGAACTAGCCAACTAAATCAACACCCAAGTACCCTTAACCCAAGAAGGATAAAAAATAAATTGGATGGGAAGATTTAGGCAACCAATTGAAATCCTAAAAGAATCCTAGATTAGCTAGAAATCTAAACCACTTTAGAAAGAATAATGATCTATCCTAAGAATATTAGGGACTAGATTCTTAGGTTAGCCTAAAGCCTAAGGAAGTCTTGTGATTTTGTGAATCACCCAAGAAGAACACCCTCAAGAACTCTCTCTAGAGAGAACAAATGATTTTTCTATTTAAAATATCCAAAAGTTGTGTTTACAAGAGTTATAATGGCATATATATAGATGTCTTACCCTAAACTAATCCTAACTATTTAAATGGCCTTAATACTAGTTTTGAAACCCTATTACATGCCTTAAAATAGGTTAAAATATAACAAAAGTCATGAAATTTAAATTACAAGTGTAAAAGGCTAAAAATATGAAAAATATCAAAAAGTTGGGATTGCCGGCGCTGGCTCTAGCACATGGAGCTGTCACCAGCTAGGTTCTAAGCTAGATCTGGGCCGGTGCCAGGTCCTTCATTCTGGCCTAGCACTGGGTTGGTTCTGGGTGGCCTCTCTTGTTTTGTTGCACTTCAATCCCTGCTCATTTGACCTCTATTCCATTTTCATGTATTCCCATAATCTTCCAACTGAAATGTTGATCGTGTTGAGCTCTTCTTGATACTTCTTTGGCCTCCAATCATTGTTTAAAGATTGGTTCCTCCACATGAATTGTTGCTTGTGTTGTGCTCATTTTGGCCCTTCTTTTACTATCCAACTCTTCACAATCTTCTTGGACATGGGTTTGCTGAATTTGTTGCCTTGAAAATTCTCTTGAATCTTCTTGAATATTATTCTTACCCATGGAACCATGAAGTGTGACTTTGTCATTTTTCCTCCTTCTTGAACATGGCCTTCATACCTAATTTGATTCCTATAATTTTTCCCTTTTTGAAGTTGATTTATCTTTGAATCAATACCTACATTATAATTTAAACAAGACATTTTGTGTGAAGGTAAAACTTTTAGCTTTTGATCCTTAGCAACTCCCTTGTTTTCTCTCTTTTCAACCCAAAATTTCATTCTCACCTTACCTTTACTCTTCTTTTCCTTCGTCTTGTTGTTTTCACCTCTCCAAACCTAAGTTGACACTCTTGTTTTATCTTCACGCTCCCTCATTTATTCTCTCTCCTTATTTTTGCTTGTATTTGGAGCTCTAAACTCTCTTTTCTTCTTTTGATCTTCTTTCATTTTATCTTCTCTCTTGCTCTTATATTTCCCTCTCTTGCTTTTCCTTCTCTTTTTGTTCTCTCTCTCTCTCTCTCTCTCTCTCTTTTTATCTTCCTCCCTCAAAATATTTTAATCTTTTACAATCTCATTTGGGGCATAGGGCAAAGTATGAATTTCCTTCCCTCCTTGTACGAAGAATAAGTGTATTTTTTCCCATGGTGAACTACCTCCTTATCATATAGCCAAGGCCTTCCAAACAATATATGCCCAACATGTATGGGAACCACCTCATCTTTATATCCCCCCATGCCAATTGTTACCTTGACTAGTAAGTTCACTTTTACTTCACCACAATTGTTCAACTATTGAAGCTTATAAGGTTTAGGATGTTTCAAGGTCTCCATTCCCAATTCCTCTATCAATGTAGTACTAATCACATTTTTACAACTCTCTCCATCAATAATCAAGCTACATGGTTTTTCTTTAATTTGACACATTGAATAGAAAATATTTCCTCTTTGTAAATCCTCTTTTCCTTCAATCACACAAGCTTCAATAATTTCCCTCAGAACACCAATAAATGTGCATGGTTTCTCAAGTGTATCCCCGTTTGTTTTATCCACTCTATTTTCTCTACTAGATTTGGTGTCTTTTTTGTGAAATTGAACTAGATGGCTCATTCTCACTAATGTCACTCATGCTCATTTTCTTTTGCACCACCTCTAGCTAACTCTTCTTTTTCTTCTCTTATGGATGTGAGCTTTCTTCCACTTCATAAGTACTTGAAGCACTTTTGGGACCTTCATCCATAGCACACATTTGCTCCCCCTCATCTTAATTCCTTGAATGCATTTGCTCTTCAACAAATTCTACTCCATTTTGCTCAACTCCTTCTTACTCATTATCCTCTAACACTCCCAATGTTTTTGACTCATCATCTTGAAAGAATATAATATTGTAAATTTCCTTAGTCACCCCATTTGTTGAACTCAATGGATTGATTTCTTCTTCTTCATTATCAATAAGCTCCTCATCAATCTCATTAACATTTTTCTCAACTTCTTCATGCACTACTTCATCATTTTGATTGAGCATTCCTTGGCACTTGGCCTCATTTCTTGCTTCTCCTTATTCTCAAAGCCATGTAATTCATTTTGCTCAACCTTTTCAACTTTTTTTTTTATTTTTTTATTTCTTGCCCTTCTTGGCTCCTCAACATCTACAACATATTTCTTGGCCACTTTAGTCTCAAGTCTAGCTCTTTGCTTCTCATATTTATGAATCTCACGTTGCTCCTTAGAGGACTTCCAATGACAATCAAATGAATTGTGCCCATAGCCACTACAATGCTCACAAGGAATTGCACTACCTTTTTTGCAAATCAAAACTTCTTCCTTGATCATTCAATCCTGGGCAATCACATTTACTATAACCATATTTCCAACAAGTAGAGTAAACATAATCTTGTTTTCTCCATATTCCTCCTTTTGTAAAATTTTGCATTGTACTTCCATCACTATACTTAGAACTTCTTAGACAATTATAGGACATGTGAGCAAAACTTCCACATATTTTGCACTTATTGGGTTTAAACTGTTCCATCATCAAATCTTTCATTTCTTCCCAAGAATCCACCATTTGATACCCACTTTGCCTTCTTTGTGTGTTCACTTGCTTCCACCATTCTAAAACATTTTTAGAAAAACACTTTAGTGTCCATTTCATCTTGTTTCTTCCACTAGGCTCAAAGCATTTAAACAATTCTTTCATTCTTCTTTCCCAGTCATAGTACCTCCTCAAGTCTCTTTTTCCAAGGAATAAAGGTAGCAACTTCTCATTATACTTCAACTCCCTATTCTCCACATCCTCATTCCTTCTTTGTAATCTAACCTTTGAATGTTTTGGTACTCCGTCCACATAAACCCCCTCACATTCTTTTTTTTTTCTCCCCCAATGGCCTCTTTTATAGCTATTATACTCATTTCCACTCGTACTTGACCCTTCATCATATTCATCTAAATATTCCATGCTCTCATAATAATCCTTCTTATGTTTCCAATTTTCTTTTCCATCGAACCCATCATATCATTTTCCACTTGTGCGTCGCTCTTCATCATAGCTAGCCCTATAAGACTCATCTCCACAATCAAGTAAATTCTCATGATCATCTTCATTTCCCCAACAATCTTCCTCATAGTCAAATTCATGTTTCTTCATATCCCCCATAATTACTTCCATTGGAACAAGACTCCTTATCATAGTCATACCATTCATTATCACTCCAACTAGTCATTATGAATTTTTCTTTCAAGAGAAGTACCCACAAAATTTAAGTAGAAAACACAAAAAGGAATTCTTCACTTCACTCACTCACTCACGTGTTTACACTTAATTTTAGTGGTCACTCTTCTTGGATTTTGTTAAAATGAGCTCACTCTCTTGCCTTTTTCAAACTCTCAAATCCTCAAAGATTTCTTTCTAAAATAACCTCCGTAATTGCTTAGAAATTAGTCCAACTAGATAAGTCAAGCCAACCCTCTAAGGACAATCAACTAGGGGTCTTAGGGAAATTCAATTCAAAACTTGATAACTATCACGGAACAAGGCAAGTTTAAGCAGGAATTTCAAAAAATTAAGACTCAACAAACTCAAGATTTCAAGAGTGATTTATGAAGGTACTCACTAATAAAAAATAGTAAGGATTCAAATATAGACAAGTGCAAATCACATCCTAATATAACAAGATGATTCAAAACTAAGTATTCTACCCACCAATAATATAAAATAAATCAATGAAGTGAATTAAAAGTGGAAGGTGCAAGCTA
Organism: Voacanga thouarsii; assembly: GCA_026120185.1. Taxonomy (NCBI): domain Eukaryota; kingdom Viridiplantae; phylum Streptophyta; class Magnoliopsida; order Gentianales; family Apocynaceae; genus Voacanga; species Voacanga thouarsii. Next base: position 890,417 of record JANUWF010001502.1, read on the forward strand.
AAAACTTACACAATGAATGTAAAATCACTTAGGCATTTCATCAAACACTTGGTAGGCAACTATTCAAATGAAGGATTTTTAAATGTTAGGATGCTATCACAATCCCAAGGATATAATTTTGAAGCGCAATTATCTTACTCAAGGCAATAATAGCATAAAGATTTCAAAATTCAAAGACAAGTTATATACCTATGTATGCACTAACAATTCTTCCAAACTATAACATAAACACAATGACCAATAATATTTTCTCCTAGTATCAAGGAATAATTCTTACTCAAAACAAGTTACAAAGCAAGAAAAATCATAGGAATTCATCATAGAAAGCATTTGCTAGTCATGTTTGCGCAATCACAAGTCATAGAAATAACAAATTAAACACTTTGTGTGCAAGCTCGTAGCTCAAGCTATTGTAAATTTTTCTTCCTTATAACAGCCCCAAAAACTCAAAATTCACAATAAAAATCAATCCCCAATGGTTATACTAACATCAAGGAACAATTTCAAAGCAAGAGCATAGCAAAAACTTAGTTTTACAACTCCTAAAATTAGCATGAACATTAGTTACGGGATTTTCTTGTGTTCAGAATTTTGTAGCAAAAAGACCCAATAAACTTCAAAATTTCTACAATTTTAAACATCAAATAACTTCCTAATCATCAACCAAACATATAGGCTCAATTTCACAACAAGCCCATGGCATAATTTGAAGTTCTTGACATTCAAAAATAGTAAGAAAAATAGTTACGGGATTAAGAAATTGCAGCAATATTTTTCCACTTGTTTGATCTCAAAATCCACAAATAATCATTCCAAATGATTCCTCAAATATCATATCGATATATAGGATTAATTTAACATCAAGTTCATGACATAATTTAGAGTTTTAAGCATACAAAAATAGCACCCAACAAAATGACGAAAATCTGAAAAATTTCACAAATGCTTGAAGAGATTGTACTTTTGCCAAAAAAAAAAAAAATTGTGTTAATAAGAAACAACACAACCTTGCTCTAATACCAATTTGATACGATCTTAAGAAGCACCAATATGAGATTTGAAGTTCAATATTAAGAGACCTATTTCAAGACTAGAACCCTAGGTAAAACTAGTTACCTAGAATCCAAAATCTAATGAATTAGCCAACTAAATCAACACCCAAGCACCCCTAACCCAAGAAGAATCAAGAACAAATAGGATAGGAAGATTTCGACAATCAATTGAACTCCTAAAAGAACCCTAGACCCACTTTAGAAAGAATAATGATCTATCCTAAGAAGATTAGAGACTAGATTCTTAGTTTGGACTAAAGCCTAAGAGAAGTCTTGATTGATTTGGGAATCACCCAAGAGGAACACCCTCAAGAACTCTCTCTAGAAAGAAAAAATAATTTCTCTGTTTAAAATATCCAAAACGTGTGTTTACAAGAGTTATAATGGCATATATATATAGATGTCTTGCCCTAAACTAATTAGCAAACTAATCTTAACTATTTAGATGGCCTTAATACTAGTTTTGAGGCCTTTTTACAAGTCTTAAAATAGGCTAAAATATAATAAAAGTCATAAAAATTAAATTACAAGTGTAAAAGGCCGAAAATATGAAAAATAGCAAAAAGGTAGAGATTGGCCCGACTAGGGCCTGTGCCGGCTCTAGCATATAGAGCCAGTGTCAGTTCGGTTCTGTCTTGCCAGATCTAGGCCAGCACTGGATCCTTCATTCTAGGCCGGGGCCGAGTTGGCTCTAGGCGGCCTCTTTGATTTTGTTGCACTTCAATCCCTGCTTATTTGACTTCTATTCCTTTGCCATGTGTTCCCTTGATCTTCCAAGTGAAATGTTAATCATTTTGAACTCTTCTTGATACTCCTTTAACCTACAATACTTGTTTAAAGGTTGGCATGATCCTCCACATGGATTATTGCTTGTGTTCTACGTCTTTTGGCCCTTCTTTTACTCTCCATCTCTTCACAATCTTTTTAGACCTGGGTTTGTTGAATTTATTACCTTGAAAATTCTCTTGAATCTTCTTGAATATTGTTCTTATCCATGGAACCATGAAGTGTGATTTTATCCTTCTTATCCCTTCTAGAAAATGTCCTTCATGCCTAATTTGATTCTTATCACAAAAAGTATGGTTCATCTTCTAGGAAGAATAGGATGTTGGCGTATTCCTTAGTTGCTGATAGGGCCTAAATTAGTCATATTTTTTCTAGTTATTTGAGGCTATTTTATGATATATTTTGTTCAATAACTGGTCATATTCCTTCATATTTGAGATTTTACTCTTGAAAAGGTATTTTGTGCTTTATTTCAGATTTTAGGGGTAAAATAAGACAAAAACGTTGCAAAATAGAACAAAGGCGGCGTCGGCCACATGCTGATAGCACGCACTTTGATGTGATAAAAATTCAGTGAAACAGAGCCAAACCGACGCCGGCAAGGGAGTTGGAACTGGCGCCGACTACACTCTGGAAAGATTGGCGTGAAAATCATGAAAAATCGACGAACAGACAAAAAAATAAATCATAACCGGTGCCGGCTGTGAGGCTGTAGGCAGCACCGGCTATGCCCTGATGTTAAGGCGGTACATCGATTTTCATGCGTGGTTTTTGGTAATTTGTAGAGTTTTAGTATTTTTCTACTTCTAGTTGGCCAAGAACCCTAGAGGAATGATTTTAGGCACTGCTAAAGCCTATAAATAGGGGGAAAACACAAGGAAAATGAGAGAATTCATAGATCATAATAGAAAATCACTCAAATTAAAGGAGAAAATTTTCAATTCAAGGAGGGTTGTACAAGAAGGTTTACAAAGAAAGAATAAGGAGGCTTGTCTATAAATGCTTTCTTTTACTTTGTTTTCTTTTTCTTGAACAATGATATATTAATTTTTTTATTATAATTTGACATTCTTTTAGGTATTCATGATTTTTAGAGTTACTTTGATCTTTTGATTAATTGATTGTTTTTCTTGGCATTTAATTACTCATGCTTATTACAGGATTAATTGGTTGTTTCTTTCTATTGACTTGCTAAGACCAAAGGGGTTGATGGTGATTTCAATTTATTAATTTCATATTTGTTGCCTATTAACTCGTTGAGACCAAGGGGGTTAATTGCTAAGAACTGAGTAATTAAAGGTTAATTGATGTTTGCTGAGACTAATGATTCATTGGTTAGCTTCATGTTTTAAGTTTGTCGAGACCAAGAAAATTTAATCAAGGATTGTGTTTAATGCATCTTTTGGATGAATTAGTTGAGACAAGACCAAGTGATACCAATTTATCTAGAAGGTAGTGATTTCAAGGATTGAAAAAGAAGTGAATCTATCTTAATCTTTCATGATGCCAAGAGAATAATTAGTTATGATAATGAATAGGTACTGTAATGTCATGTTTGTCAAAATAATGGTTTGAGTTACATAATTCTCCATCATTGACATGTATATATTATTTATTTTGTTTTATTTTTATTTTTATTTATTTTTTACTTTATTGAGTCGGTTAAACAATAAAAAAAAGTGATTAATGCATACTTGTTCCTAGAGGATTGACATGCGTTTGAACTTTATGCTATGTAAATGATGAGTACGCTTGCTCATATGTGTAATTTAGGGATAACGTTTTAATTTAAACTTAATTGGGAATGCACTTATTTTTATATAATTTTTGTACCCAAATAAATACGCATTAGTTGCTCCAAACTATGAACACAATGATTCCACATTAGCCTTCTCAACATCAATAAACTCCTTTTCTTCTTCTAACTCAATAGTTTCTCCTTGTTCATTCTTCTGATTCATTTCTTCTTGAAGTTTTTCATACTCAAGGTTTCCACATGGTATTACTTCTTTCTTATTCTCCATAATTTCTTTCTTGCCCCTTTCTTCAAATATCACACTTAGTTGTTTTCTAATATGCTACATCATACTACCAAGAGTTTTACTCATCTTCTCAATTTTTAGCCCAAGCTTGTCTTGTATCTTAGGATATTGGAGTGGTATGTGTCCATATTCTGCACAATAATCGCATACAACTTCTTCACTACTCCTTAGCTACTCTATGCTTGTAGAAGTTTGAGGTTCCCAACTCTTTCTTTGGTCATAATCTTATTTCTTCCTCAAGCTATTTTTTGAAAAATGTTGTACTTTACTTCTCCCTTTTTAATTAAAAATTTTTGGACATTCAAAAGAAGGATGCTTAAATCTCCCACATATTTCGCAATTATATCCTCTCAATTTCTTCTATATTCAATGCTTAAAGGACTTTTGTGCTCATTCAACATAGGTTTTCTGTTCATAGCTCCAACATCTTTTTTAATCAAACCCGCCATATCCTCTCCTATTTGTACAAGGATCATCATAGGTATCAACATTTCGATCCCTCTCTTCTTCAAAGCTCAAATTCTCATGTCCTCTATTGTACTTCCAACAATCTTTTTATTTTTACCATTTCTTCCTCTGCTTGTATTTGGCCCTTCATCATAGATATTTCTGTAGGACTCATCTTCATATTAAAGTAAGTTCTCATGAGCATCTTCATTTCCCCAAGAATCTCCTTTATGCTAACAATCATATTCACCATGCTCCTCGTAACTACTCCCATGTGAACAAAACTCCTCATCAAAGTCATACCCTTCACTTTCATTCTCACTAGCCATTGTGAATTTTTATTTCAAAGAAATACTTGCAAAGTTTGGTTAGAATGATAAGAAAATTCCTCACAACACTTTCTTACGTGTATTGCTTCATTTAAAGGTCACTATCTCACTTGCGTTTACACTATTTTAGCTTTTGATATTATAAACTCTCCCTCTTGCCTTTTTCAAATCACTCAATTCCTCAATGTTCTCTTCCTCAAAACTTCCCCAATTTCCTTAGAGAAATAGTCCAACTAGACAAGTTAGCAATTCCCTCAAAGACAATTAATTGGTGGTCTTAGTTAGAGGTCAACAAAGGTAGTAGATAGGCAACAAGACAAACAACTCAAATGAAGATCAAGAAATAGAAATCAACAACCTAGTTTAACAAGTAAAAAGCGAATCAAGATGACAATTAAGCAAGACTAAGCAAGAGTGATAGGGATTCAAAGATAGACAACATTGTTAACTACTATGTAACTAGTTAAGCTTGGTCACAATGATCGTAGGTACACTTAACAAAATGAGTCAAAGAAATCAAGCGTTTAAAGTTCATTCATGCTAGAGCAAGAACAAGATGATCAAAGACTTCAATAATGAGTAATAGCAATGGAATAAACTATGAAGCCTTCAACAAGGTAGAAAACAAAACAATGTCAATTTTCTCAAGTGGATTGAGTATTTTAAAGGCAGCTAAACAAGATTTAGATGAAGATAAGCATGAGGCTTCAAAGTACTTATCATTCTAAAACAAGTACATGGTTCTAATAGTTTTTATTGAATTAGAGCATGATATGCAACATCTAAGATAGCTCAATTGGTCATATAAATCCCTAAAAATAGGTGTACTCAAGAGTTTAACAACAATGGAAAGTGTTCATAGGAAGATCAATTATAATTTAACCCCTCCAGCAGGAAGAAACATTTCAATGAAGCTAATTATAAATGGAAAGTGCAAGCTAAGTTCCTATACAAGCATTTTAAAGACATTTGAGCATTTCATCAAACATATGGTAGGAGACCACTCAATGAAGGAATTTCAATTGTTAGGATTCTACCAAAACCCCAATAATTTAATTTCGATGCTCAAATAACTCACTCAAAGTAATAACAACACAAAGAATTCACGACTTAAGAAGATAAATTGATATGAACTAAGCATGCACCAACAACTTCCCAAACTATAACATAGATCACCAATGAAAAATTTATACTAGCAACACAAGGTTAAACCCCACTTAAAAACAAGTTAATAAGCAGGGAGATCATAGGAATTCATCATAGAAAGCATTTGGTAGTCATGCACGCATATTCACAAGTTATAAAAGCAACACATCAAGCACATTGTATGCAAACTTGTAACTCAAGCTACTCCTAATTTTTCCATCTTTATAGCAGCCCTAAAAACTCAAAATTCACAATAAAATCAATGCCCAATAATTATACTAACATCAATGATCAATTTCAATGCAAGAATATGGATAAATTTTTAGTTTAAGGTCTCACAAAAATAGCTCACACATGAGTTACGAGATTCTTTTGTGTGCAATGATTTTTACAGCTAATAAGCTCAAATAACCATCAATTTTTAGCAAACTAAATCTTCAAATTGCTACCCATGTATCAACCAAACATATATGCTCGATTTCACAAGAAACCCATGGTTGAAAATTGAAATAATGGACCTCAAAAATAGCAAGAAATAGAGTTCCAAGATTTTATAAATTTACAAGAAAAGTTCAACAAGAAATTCGTACATTAGCTCAAAGAAAGTTAGTTGATTAGAAACACCATAATGTAAGCTTTGATACTATTTGATATGATCTTGGGAAGTGATTTTTGGTAGAATTTCGTGGCTTAATTCAATAAGCAAAACAAGAACAATTTTTATAGTTAAAACATGGCATAATTAGTTAAAATTAATACCCAAGCTGATATCCAACCCAAAACCTAGAACCCTAGGATGAATTAACACCTAGAACTCTTTAGAATCAATGGATTTGGTCTACTAATTCAACACTCGCAACCCCTAACCTACAAGAGATCAGAAACCAAATAGACAAATTGAATTAGACAATCAATTGCTAGAAATAAGAACCTTGATTTGACTAAAAGAAACTAAAACCCAAGCAAGAGTTAACAATTAATCTATCCTTGTTGGAGTTTAGAGACTCATTCTAAGGGTAGGACTAGAACCCTAATAGCTTTTCTTGGTTTTTAGGGAAGAACCCAAAGAGGATTTAACCTCACAAGAGAATTGATCTCCAAAGTTCTGATTTTTCAATACCAAAGTTGTTTACTATGGAATAAAACCATGTATAAATAGGCATTTTCTAACCTATTCTAATTGAGATTAAATCTCAACCTTTTAATAGCCTAAAGTAAGCTAATTACATCATAAAAGTCATGAAAATTAAAATAGAAGTCAACTAATCTATTAAATAGAAAAATCAGTTGAAATTCCAAGGTCTCAAAGTAAGCTGGTGCCAGTCCTTTACCCACAGCCAGCGCCGGGTTGATTCTGGTAGCTCATATTTCTTTGTCCATTAACTAGACGGTGTCGGGTTGTACAACCAAGCTGGCACTGGGTCAATACTATTTAGCTTGATTTTGGTCTCCTTTTGATCCCTTGACTTGTATGGACATCTGAACATGTTTCTTGAAACTCTCAATTGATGAACAAAGGTCTTCTAAGTTCAGTAGGGCCTTCTTATAGCTTTGGTGCCCCTTTTAAATCCACATCATTCTAGCCTTTACCGTAGGATTTTGAGGTCTTGGTTGATCAATCTCATTGACTCTCCATATAGTTTGTTATGTCAATTGATCACCATTCACTCTTCTCTTTGGCAACAATTTCTTCGCCATTCTTTTAACTATTGGCTTGGAACCTTTATTTGCTTGAATTCTCCATTGATCACCCTTGAATTGTGGAGTTTTCCATGGCATTAGGTGCTGCAGTTTTAATCCTCTTCCCCCTTCTTTGAAGGCTCCTTGAGGCTTGGGCAGATTTCTATCAAACATTCAAGATCAACAAATCATTGCAACAACTCCTCCACCCTACTAGTTCAACACACACACACACACACACACACACACACACACACACACACACACACTCACTTTGGAGCACTAGCTAGTTGAACTTTAAAAGCAGTTTCTAAAGCCAAGCTAAAATTAAAAAAATAAATGATACAATCTAATAGATGAAAGAACTTTTGTCATCATACTTATTCTCTTCCAAATAATCTAGCAATAGCTCATTTAAAATTTATATACTTGATCTTGACAATAAGTAGGCAAATTCCACCCACAAAAAAATTGTGAGAATTGAAAATGTTTCAAACCCTCCTTCCAAATCCTAAGAGATTTAGCAATAAACTACATATAGAAGAGAATATTGGGCATGCTACAACCACATGATCAAGTGTGTCTTCTTGGGAGAAACACATATGGCACTGAGAAGGCAAGACAAACACTATAGCTCTCAAGATAGAATCTAAAAGAAGAAAGCTATTCAATAAATTTCACATAAAAAAACAGCACCTGGGGATGTATCTTAACCCTTCTTTAAAAAGAAAAATAAAAGGCCTTATGCTGACCTCGTTGCCTAGCAATTTCCCAAGTAGAAGAAAGAGAAAACTTTCCATTAGGTGATTGCAACCGAATAAGCTCATCCTTCTTAGAAGCTATTGATTGAGGTGGTAGCAAAGTAAGTAGCTCACAAGCTACATAACTATCGAGTATTTGTAGCAAAATGTAACGTTCCAAAAACCACTAGAAAGACAATTCTTAATAGAAAATCTTAGGTAAGAAACCATAGAATTTAGTTCACACAACCTTCCAAATGCATTCTAATTTTCAAACAAAAGCAACAATTACCACTGTGTATTTTACACACAATATTCTATTTAGCTAAAGTTTTATCTGCATAATTCACCTCCAAGAAGAAGAACAAGATTATGGAATCTAAAGCTGCACTAAATAATCCTCCACATATTATACTTCGCCACAACAAAATGTGACGAAAGAATCTTTTAGTTTCGAAATTTCCACTAAAGCTCCATACCACAAGCCTTACTAAGTTAAAAAAAAAAAAATGATTGAAGATTTAACCCTTTTTTAGCCCATGGACAGCAAAGGCTATCCTATTACCTATAATGCCTCTTCTAGCTAAATGAAGAATGTGGCCAAATGAAATTCATGCATAATCTCTCTATTTGATGAAAAATAGAGGCTAGTGAATCAATCATATGTAAAACATGTAATGATAGTAATCTACCCAACCATCATGCTAAAGCTAAAGAATGGGGATGGAGATTCAAACCACGTTCTATGGTGCCGAGGAAAAGTTTAAATTATGAAGGCTTTTAATAGAGGATTCAAGTCAAACAAGCCACTAAGCCAAGGAATATGAAGATTGTAAAGAAGTGGGTGCCAAAGGAAGCTTGGAAGACCTTTAAGAAGACAAATCAGGAATCAAGAAAGTTGTCAAGCGATAGAGGATCAAAGAGGGTTCAAGGTGATAGGAATCTATCCACGCAACAGGGCACATCTAAAAAAGGGGGTGGCAAGTCAAGACTTACTTCAAATCTCCATGGAAACATTTAGTATTCAAGAAGTTTCAAGAGGATTTTCAAGCCATCCAATCATACAAGCCAAGAGGCGAAAAGATTATCAAGAGATGGGTAGTGAAGGGAGTTGTATATAGGACACAAAAAGAACAACAATTTTTGTGGAGAATCAAACCAACAATGAAACAAGAATTGATATCCAAATGAGTAACAAGAAGAGCCCAAAATGACCAACATTTCATTTGGAAAATCAATGGAATACATGGAAATGGGATGGAGGTTGAATGAGAAGGGATTAGAGTGCAATAAAATAGGGGAGCCTACCCAGAGTAGACCCGATGCTGGCCCAGAGCAATGGACCTGGCGCCAGCCCAGATCTGGCGCTTAGACAGAACCGAGCTAGCACCGACCCTATTTGGGCCAGTTTCGAACTTTTGTAATTTTTCTTATTTTCAGCCTTTTCAATTGTAATTTAATTTTCACGACTTTTGTTATATTTTAACTTATTTTAAGGCTTGTAATGGGGCTTCAAAACTTGTATTAAGGTCATTTAATAGCTAAGATTAGCTTGTTAAGTAGTTTAGGTCAAGGTAACTATAAATATGCTTTTATAGTTTGGTAAAAATAACTTTGGTATTTTTGAAAAAGAGAAATTAGATTTTTCTTTCTAGAGAGAGAGTTCTTTAGGAAGATCGTCATGGGTGATTCCATTAAGCATAAAGACTGAATTAAAGGATTTAGCCGCACCTTTGATCTTGTCTCTAAATCTTAAGGGATAATCTCAACTCCTTCTCTATTGTACGTGCTAGGTTGCCTATTGTGTTTGATAGGATTGAGTTAGGTGCCTTCAAATTTCTATCCTTAGTTTTCTAATCTCTAATTAGATTAGGATGTTAAGGTGTCTTTAAAGTAGGCTATATTCACATTAAATAAGAGTGTTAATTTCCTTGCATTTTAGTATTCTTATGTTTGGGTTATGGTATGTTTCTTGTTCTTAAGTTTAATCTAAAAGTTTGGTACTTTTCAAGATTATATCAAGTGGTATCAGATCGTGTATTGTGTTAATTCTAATAAATCAATTTTCTTTAGGCTAAGGTACAACTTTTTCAAGATCTATTGATTTTCACATTTTCGTCACTTTTTCTATTACTATTTTTGGATGTTAAAAACTTAAAATTATGCCATGAAAATGTTCCTAAAATGACCCTATATGGTATATTTATATTTGAGGAGTCATTTAGTGTAACAATTTGTTGATTTGGGGCCAAAACCAAGCTAAAATTTAGTATACAACATTGAGCTAAGAGATTGCATTCAATGTTTTTGATATATTGTCCGAATGAATTGTGATTGCTCATACTTGACTACCTTGACTACCAAAGCTTCCATTCATGAAGTATGATGAATGATTTGTTTAGTAAAGAGCATTTAAGTAATTGTTAATTGCTAATTTGTGATTGAAGTTGTAATAGCATCACCTAGTGTAACAACTCTTTGAATTTCATACTTTTTCCTTATTGTACACCAAGTGTTTGATAAATTACTTTTAAGTCACATTTCTTTCTTATTCCTTGGAATTTAGTTAACTTGACTAGTAGAACTAAATCCTTTGAAGTGAGAAAGAGTTGGGAAGACCTTGAGTGTGGAATTAAGAGTTTGAAAAAAGCAAGAGGGAGAGCACATTGTGATAAAAGCCAGGAAGAGTGCAAATATGAGTGAAGAGTGACTACTAAAAATTGAGTGTAAACACGTGAGGGAGTGAAGTGAGGAATTTTTCTTGTGTTTTCTACTTTAATTTTGTAAGTACTTTTCTTAAACAAAAATTCACAATGGCTAGTTAGAGTGAAAGTAAAAGGGAATGACAATTATGAGGAGTCTTGCTATGGTGAGAGTAGTTATGGGGAATATAATGAACATGAGTAAGAATGTGATGAGGATGATTATGAGAGTATGGAATATTTGGATAAATATGATGAGGGACAAAGTACAAGTAGAAGGGAATATGATAGCTATAATGGAAACTTAGGGGAAAATGATCAAGAATGTGAGAACTTGAGTCTTATGGAAGATTGGAGTATGGGGAGTGAAAACAATAGAGAACCTTATTCCAGTGGAAAAGGATATGATAGTTTTGAGGAACGAAATTAGGAATATAAAGAAGAACATTGGAGTGAGGAATATTGGAATGAGAATGTTTGTATAGGAGAAGCGCAAAAAACAACCAAGCATGGGGTGCAAAAGAACTTGAGGGGGTGTGATTGTAGAATGTGTCGGAGTTTTGAGCACACTGATGCGTATTTTTTAGTGTAGAAAATATTACCAACAAATAACACAGTTACTCAAGTTTTAATTAAAATGCCAACCACTAAAACCATATATACGGCCAAATATACAGATCCTATAGTGCAAGGAATAGTAAGTATCGAATTCATAAGAACTTAGGCTCCCACCTTACTTTATCCAAATCTTTATTGTTTGGCTAATAACATAAAAGAATAGAAATAAATAACCTACTAACCTAATATACTAGAGAAAATCAAGTCACACATGAAAAGTCACAAGGATAATCAAGGAGTGAGAATAAGGGGAAAGACATGTACATAGAAAGATATCCTAGAATACAAAATAATAATTGACTAATTCTCTCCATTCATTATTATCTTGGTATCATGAAGGATTAAAGTAGACTCACTTCAGTTGTAATCCACGAAATCACTATATTCTAGTTAAATTAGTGAACATATTTTGTCTCAACCAATTTACCCAAAAGATGTATTAAAACCAATCCTCACCCAAAACCATATATTCTAGGTGATTCAAAACATGAATTAGCCAATGAATCTATATTGTAGCAATTATCAACCAATCTTTAATTATTTAGTCTTTACCCTTAACTCCTTTTTCAAGCAAGTTACGTATAATTAGTATTGAATGAATTAGTTAGCCATTCTCTCCTAACATCATTTTTCAAGTTAATTAGAAGAGAACTAATTAATTCAACAAGATATTATGTTCAAGTACTCAAACACCAAGGATAGCAATAAATTGATCAAAGAACTAAAATTAATACAAAATCATGAATCCAAAAGAATAACATCTAAAGACAATTAAAACATTAATATCAAATTGTCAATAAATTATAAAGAAGAGAAAAAGAAACAACTCATAGACAAGTAAGCCTATTTCTTCTTCCTTGAAACCTTCTTGAGCAACCTTCTCTTCTTGTAACACCCCACTACCTAGGCTTAACAGGGCTAAGGATGTTGCCTCGTCCAAAGGATAAGGAGTCTTTATAACTAAGTCATACCAACGAAAATAAAAATAATACTTTAAAAATTGAACTTATTACAACTAAAAAATTCAAGAACAAATCCAAAATAAATTGTTCACTATCATCTCTTAAAGCAACATATAAAATAAACAATATAGAGTCTTTCAAGCAGGCAACAAATCTAGCCACTCATCTCCACAATAGGACTGACCTGAAAATATGGCATAAAAGGTGATGAGATAAAATCTCAGTAAGCCCGTGTGTGCTTTGAGTGTTTTAGGTAAAACAGTTCATGTATGCTAGTTGTAAAAATTGTATAAAAGAAAATGCTAGCAGGTAATAAATAAGGATTAAAACAAAAAGTGGCGTTTTGCTTTTCAAACCATACATGTGCATAATAAATACAACTATTCAAATGGGTAACCATGGGTGACTACACGTTGGGCCCCATGACCATATAATGGTCAGAATACCACACTTTGTGCAGATTGACAAAAAAGTAGGTGATCGGCCTACCGAGTAAGATACTCCTCCTCTACACCCAAACATACCGGTTGTCCACTCCGGAAACACACTGTCCACTTGACTGAAATTTGCTAGCTCGGACCGGCATGACTAAGTAGTACTATCGCTTCTTTAAGTTGAGTTCATCTTCTGGAGGTGGCTTCTGCCGGAAGACTCGCTCTTGCTCTTCAAAACTAGTATTACTAGCCTAACCTTATTGAGTACTCAACGTTGATTATCCCACTTGGGAGAAAACTGATAAAACATTGCTTTATTTGGAAATAGTAATTAAGGGTTTCTAAAATTCGTGTCAAAGTGGATTTTTAGAAAGAGTTTAGTGTTTGTGCAAAAATGCTTATTTGGTTTTCAAATGATTTGTTTGACTGAACAAGAAAGGAAACAACCCTTAATTACCTTTACAAAATGAGTGTCCATACACTTTGCGTTTGGCTTGTCATAGTAACCTTTTGTCATCAAATAAGTTTATGCAGGAGCTTATCTGATCCTTTGCTTGCAAATTCACAAATCTTCCAAAGCTAACCTATCCCTACTTGGGCTAAACACAAGTCATATGGTTATATTCAAGCTATACTCACTTCCATAAATAATCCTAGTTCAATTTATTACAATCATGATCCTAATGTCCTAAGCTATAAGGCTAGATGATAAAAGGTTTTATAAAATAAGTCTAGCTTGATAAGTGAAAATAACTAGGAGTTGTGAAATAATTACTAACAAGTTATAGGTTCAAATACAAATCTTGGGTGCTGTTATTAATAAATAAACTAGGGTTTAATTGATGAAGAATCCTAAGTCCTAGATGATATTGTTAAAATAAATAATAAATTATTACTAGTCTCTTAATTAATAATTAGTAGATAGAAAATAATTAATAAATAAAATTAATAATAAATAAATTTTATTAAAATTTTGTCAATAGATAATAAATAAATTTCAATAGTATTTATGAATATATAGCCTATAAGATTAATATTTTACCTATTATTATTATTATTATTATTTATATAAAAGGCTTTATGTATTATTATTATATATAAATATTTATATATATTTTTTTTAATAAAAGATATCATTTATTTGGCTAATATATTACTATTCCATTTAATACTCCAATTCCAAAGCTTCCTAGGGTTGTCGAAATTTTGAAGGAAAATATAATATTAATCTTAATTAACATAATAAATTGGCCAATTAAAATAGCTTAGGATCAACAAGATCATGATCATAATTTTCCTATTGATAACAAGAATCATGAACATATACTCCAATATCAATCAATAAACTATTCTATTCATGAATAAAGGCTTAAATCCATACATACTATCACATGGTCAAATCTCTACTAAGCATAATCATATTCATGGCTACAATGAAAACAAGAACATAATGCCCTATTAACCAAAGGTGACATAATATCTAGCATGCTTAAACATCCATACTCACTCAAGACATGAAGAACATGCATCAATCCACAAGAAATATCATAAAACTTAACCATGGCAAAACATCCTCATGCTCCAATCTCAACTCTTTCATACATAAGCACATACTCAATCCCCAATCATATTCTATCATTTTCTAACAACATCTAAGAGACATGATTTTAGAATTAAAGAGAAGGTTAAAGAAAAATACTTGGTTGATGACTATTTCAATGAAGGTTTAAGGAGATCCACACGCTTGGAAGGCTTGAACCGTCCAAGAAAGAAGAAGAAAAACAGCTATGGTTGTAGCAACCATTTCGGCCGAGAGAGAGAGAGAGAGAGAGAGAGAGAGAGAGAGAGAGAGAGAGAGAGAGAGAGAGAGAGTATTAGTATATCATGTTAAAGATTGAAGGAAACAAGATGAACAAAATCGTTCTTGGTTACCTTGATGGTGTTCTTGAGACTTCAAGGAAAATTCTAGTTTTTTATTCGATTGCAAATTTTTGTTTTAGAGATTTAATGTTATAAAATCCAGAAATAGACTCTAGGGGGTGATTAGGTGTGATCTGGAGTTTTTGGAAGGGATTGGAGATGTTTAGAGCGGTCTTAATCTTGAAGAAATGTAGTGTGTTCTTAGAGAAATGGAGAGAATTGGAGAGAAAGCTGGACGAAATGCTGAAGGGATTTAGCCGAATGATTGAGAGATTCTTGCAATTTGATTTTTAGATTAGGGAGAAGAGAGAAATCTGGTTGTTTGAATTTCAAATGGAGTAATTCATGGAGTGTTTTAAGGTAGAAGATATGGTAATGTAGTTTGATTGACGGAGGTTCTTGGAAGCTACAATGGCCGACTGGTTTTGCTGAAATGAATGAGGGTTGAAGGAGCTATAGGTTGGCCAAAATTCTGAGTGCAATGGTGGGAGAATTTCTGATTGTTTGAAGCTTAATCCAAGGGAGTTTTCATGGATCAGTTGCTGGAATTTGAATGAGGAATTTGAGGAATGGCTATGGAGTCCAATCGTGCAGGTCAATGGAGGGGGTAATGAAGTTCAGTTCATAGCTGACTAAGGTTAACTTCACAGAGGTTTGAAGTGATTTTTGGACAAGGCTTGAAGAGGGAGCAAGGCTGGAATTTTCTTGGTTTGAGTTTCGAATGGTTTGCTGGAATTTGCTGTGCAGTTTTTCTGCAATGTTCCAGCAGACTTGCAGAGAGTTTGGAGAGGTATTGAAGGATCCTTTAAAGCTGGTTTCTAGACTTCTTTATGGAGGAAAGGCAGAGTTAATCCACTGGTTTGAAGGGCAGAAGAAACAGCTTGTTTTTGGACTACTAAACATTGAAGCTGTCCAGAAATTTTTTCTGGTTTGCACAGTTTTGTGCAGTCCGGTTTTTGGCAAAGGATTTCAGTCTTCAAACTGAATAAGTTGGCCATTTTTCTGGTAGCATTTGAGTAAGAAAAATGGTTGAAGTTTTTGAAGGTTAGACTGCCCAAGAACCTAGAAAATTTTCAGATTGCTTCCATGAAGAAGATGAATTATATGGAGTGGAGTTTGAAGGTACAACCATGGAGATTAATTCTCTTGGGAACCTTCCTTAACTCCCTCCCTATTTTCAGTTAAAACTCTATCCTCTAAGAGCCATTTTTGAAATTCCAAGGTCAATAAATCTTGCTGAATTTTCTGGAATTAAAATATGGATTTGGATGAATTGAACAAACTTAATTGGTAAAGGATTTTTAAGGTAAGTTAGGGAATAAAAGGACATGAATCCCTTAAGAATTCTTGTAGGGTATAAGAATAGGATTAGAACATTCCCTTCATGTTTCCCCTAGGACAACACTCCTACTTCTACTCATGGCATGCAAGGGACGAAAATTCTATCTTAAATAAAATAAAAATAATAATGATAAAACTTAAATGGTGGGATTTGAACTCAAGACCTTAGAGATTATTTTCAAAGCTCTAATCACTAAACCACAATAACTCTTGTTCTTATTTTTTCTCCCAAATATTCTTCCTATTAAATCCTCAAGCTATCTCCCTATTTTGACCTCAAGAAAAATTATCATTTTACCCTTCCTACTCAATAAGCACACTAAGCCTTCTAGACTATAAATTATAATTCTAAAGCACGTATAATCATTTCAAAATATATTTATGCATGCAAGAAAATATAATATGCATCCCAACCCCCTTACTCTAGTGTTGGCTTTAGGTGGGGTTTCACACTTCCTCTCCAAGAATTCTATTTGATCCTCCAAAAACTTTGTGTTTCTCTAGGAGTTTTCTAAAGACATTACATTGAAGCATGAAAACTACGAAAAAAACTAGCTTGTACAATGTTATTTTCTTATATTTATAGGAGTTCTAATTGCCAAAAAGTATATACAAGAGTCATTTTCCATGGTTGAAAGAGTTCCTAAAAGAATCAAATTGAATTGCCAAAATCTTCTTGAACAGGAAAATTCGCCGGCTCTGATTAAAATGGACCTGGCGTCAGGTCCACTATTTTTTTCTCCAGAAATTTCCACTTTTCCAAAGTAGACCTGGCGTCTGGTGCCTTAGTTGGACCTGGCACTAGGTCCAATTTGGAATCTTTTCAGTTTTTGCTCGAATTTAACTTAAATCTGCACAAATTTACCAAAAATACTTTTTACAAGCAAAATGTCAAATAGGAAAGAATATGCCTAGTTATTACAGCAAAAGTATCTCAAAACAACCTCAAATAACTAGTAAAATAATGGTGATTTTAGCCTCTATTACATATCCCCACCCTTGAACATTTGCTTGTCTGCAAGCAAACAAGAATTAGATACAAAGTATATGGTTTAAGACAAAACAATTTAGTAAAATTTTCCTTAGCAAAAACATAGATAACATAAAATCATACAAGTCAAGCTATTTAACTAATTCCAGCATGATAAACTCAAATTTACACAACTTAAGTTAGTGAAACAAGGAAAACACTCCACTATTCTTTTTTTTTTTTCTATGACTTTGGGAATTAATAGCCTCAAGTGCATAGATTTCTCTTCACATACCATATTCGCCCCCATATAGTCATCATCTATCAATTTCTTTCAGCAATTTTCTTTTTCTTTCTTATTTCTTTCCTTACCTTCTTATGTTCAGGATAGCCTTAAGAGAGTGTGATACTTCTGTGTTTCTTCTCTTCCACTCACCATATTAGCCCCCTTTTCAGCAAAAGATCTCTTTTTTTTTCCCTTTTCAAAGATAAAAAGCATTTTTTTTTTTCAACTCACTCAACTATTTTTTTTTCTTTTTATTTTATTTCCTCATTTCCTTATTCACAACTCAAAATTAAGCAAACTTTAAATTTATGATACAAGAATTAGTCAACAACTCTTCTCATATTTCATCATAGCATCCATATCCAAACAAGAAAAGTACAACAAAATTCAAATACTAAAGGATAACCAAGACTAACTTAAATTGCTAAGACCTAACATACTTAACTTAATACACAATTTTATGTTAGTGTTATGCCCTAGAGGCAATCACTTATACATTGTATATGACACATTTTATTTTATAAAATGCATTATTTATCTTATAGTTTCTTTTGATTACTTTTGTATAATAAAGCTGTTAGATAAAGTCCCTAGTACAACACAGTGTTAAGGAATTCATGATAGAGATCATGATATGAGATTCCTACTACACTGTATAGTGTTAGTACTTAAATAGTCCCTAGTCATAGTATTAATAAGACAGGACATCATTAATGCGTTAAGACTAGCATGTGTTAAGACTTCCTGATTTGATCAAGCGGTGGTTCTCATATCCATGAGTATTGAGATACTCTAAGTTAACACATGGATGCTTGTTAGTGGAACAAGTTCATTAGATGACCTAGCTATAAGATAATCACATGGATAACTATTTAGTGCTTGTAATATAATCTTAATATAGTAAATGTGCAAGTATCCTTAGACTTAAGATCTCCAAAGTACTTTGTTTACTGAGCATTGTGCTTTAATTCCAATCTCTGGAGCTCGATCGAGGGCCACCTATGGGATGGATATTGGGTACATTGTGAGGTAAATGAAAGTAGTTGAGAGGGTCAATAAAGGATTCACCACTCCTAATAGTAGAGGCGAATATCTCACGGCTACTTGTAAGAATTACTACTCAAGAAGTCCTTGGTCAAGGAGTATGTGCGTTGGAAATAGTTCCAATTGATACACATTTAGAGTAGTGGGTTCCTGGTACAAGTATAGTTATATTCAGGCTACAATTAATATATATTATGGAGAGAGTTGGCACTAATTCTGTATTTTAGACCGAATGAGTTAATTGCACTGTAGTTTGTTATTGAAGGGTTCATGTCAAGCCACTTGACTTCCTGGACTCTTAGGTAGTCATGATGTGTTGCTAGATACCTCTCATGATCTGAGAATATGGGTTTATTAATTGATGAATTAATAAACCAATCCTGATTAGAATTAATAGGATTAATTCTAATTAATTATAGATTATTAATCTCAAAGACATTTGGATTAATTCATGTTCGCTATCAATTGACCGGGAAACCTAATAGGTCACACAAAAAAGTGGAATATATACTCAAGATATTATTTGATAATATAGTGGGGTTTATTGCGAGAAAGAGAAGTTGATGTGGCCAAATTATAATTAGTTATAATTTATGGGCCAATTTGTAATTCTAAAAACGTGATGGGTTCCAATTGCAATTGTTTGTTTGGAATTCTTTGTCGGTTTTATTGTTGAGGTTCTCGGGTGACCTAAGAGGCACACATGAAACAAAACATGAAAACCAAAGGTCACTTGAAATAACTCCAAAACAACATAAAACCAAGGGGCACACAAAAGGGTAAAGATATGATCTTTTGTTTTCTTCACTCTCTCTATTTCGTGAGCTTCTTCAAGGAGAACACAACCCTTCTTCTTCTTCTTCTTTCTCTGGTTTTTGTTTAACAAAAAGAACAAGAAAAACCCCAGCCACCATTGTTGTTTTCTGCTAGCACAGAAAATCTTGGTGCTTGAGTGTAGTCCTCTGTGTGGATTTCTGTTAGAGATAATCATACACTGTGATTGTAGTGGTTGGATATACAACTCTCGTGGTGATTCTTTAAGAGGATTGCTGGATCTTGCCATAATCATCATACTTGAAGAAGGAAAGTTTTGTTTTCCACACAAACAAAGAAAGGTAAATGCTGTTATCTTTGTTTTCTATGTTCTCTTCATATGTCTTATTTTCCACACATATGCGGATCTTGGGATAGTATCTCTTTTTAATTCTTCCGCTGCACTGTATATGATACGCGTGAGATACCTAACATTTTACTCAATAAAATCCAACCAACTTGAATTACAAAATCATATCCAAAATGAAAGAGAAAATCATAACGTTATCATAGGCTAAAAATAAATTTCAAAACTTCAACAATTCAACAATTTCAAAAATTCAAACATATATCACTGAAAATCCATTGAAAATCACAAAGATGCACTTGAAAAAATATTAAATCTCCCCCCCCCCTCTCTAACTTAAATTGGACATTGTCCTCAATCACCTAAAATATCGCACTAAAGCATAACCAAGGGAGCAAGAATGTAAAGAGAGAAAATAAAATAATACTCCCCAAGGTAAATTAACTCCAAGAAAAGAGAAGTTCATCTTTCAAGAAGTTGGAAGAATTATTGCCAGAGAAATAAGTGTACAAAAGAAAAGTAAACACCCAAGTAACAACCGAAAAAGGAATTGAAAGAAAACAAGATAAAAGCACAATAGAAATAAAAGAAAACAAAAAATAGAAAGTCAAAGCTTTTAAGTCTCCCTCAAAGTAGAGCTCTCAATGGGCCTCTAGATTGTCCAAAAGAACCACTAAATAGACCACCATGACCTCGAAATAGATCACGAGGTCCTCTTTATTGTAACCAAACACATTTTATAAATAGTTCTTTTTTCAATGAAGAACTTCTCCAAACTTTTGATGCTCAAGAAACAAGTAAAGAAATTATCCAACGTAGATATCAAAAGCACAATGTCAACCAACACAACAAAATATCATAAGGAGGCCAAGATTTCCAAATTTGCAAAAAATTTAGAAAAAATGCATAGATAATTTTGAGAAGCAATCACAAGACTCACAATCCATTCTATGCAAAGTGCTGTCCATGTCTAGTAAATTTTCCCTCAAAAATACATATACATAAATGCCAAGAAATTCAAGAGGATAAAATCTACCTTGACATGAAAAGAGTTTTTCCCCCAATGTATTCCCAAAATGGGAGTTTTAAAACTTTGAATTTTGGGGGGAGTATTCGTAGAAGAAAGAAAACAGTGTGAGAAAGAAAGAAATAAGAAGAAGAAGGGAACGGGAGAAAAACATAAAGAAACGAACGTGGCATTCAGGAGGTATAGGAAAAGGAAAATCAAAGAAAAAGAAATAGAAGAAATAAGACAAATGAAGAAAGAGACAAATGAAATAAACCACAAAGAAAGGAATTTGGGAGGGTTGGTGCTTCACGTGACAAACAAGAGAAACAAACAAGAAAAGTAAAAGGAAAAGGAAAAAGGAAGAAAAGATAAAATAGGAAGAATCTGGGAAGAAAAGAAAAAGATTAAGGAAACAAACAAAAAAGGAAAAAAAACTAAAAGAAATAAAATTAAAAATTAATTTTTTTTTGGTCTTCTGTTGGGCACTGTTGGACTTGCACATGGGCCATTTTCTGGCCTAGTGCTAGGTTAGTTCTCGCCCTAAATTTTTATTTTTATTTTTATTTTTTTGGGTGTGTTTACTGTTAGGCAGTGCTGGACTGGCGCCCAATCCATTTTCTGGCCTGGCACCAGGTCAGCTTTGGCCCAATTTTTTTTTTTTTTCATTTTCTCTTTTTCATTTTTTTAAAAAAAGAACTATCCTAATTGAATGCATGAATATAGTACATTTAAAACAAGAATGCATAAATTAAAAATTAGACTACCATTAAAATAATAATAATAATAATAATCATAAGAGCAATAAAAAAATAATATTGAATTAAATAAAAATAAAAATAAATTAGTTCGCCCAAAATATTGTGTTGGTGTATATAAGCAAGAAGTCCAAACCTGAAAATAATGACTCAAAATCGTGAACGTAAAAACCATAAAATTAAAAATCATCAAATGAAAAATACAATTAGTAAACATATTTCACATTAACATTAAGTTAGCAAAATTACATAACTAAATATACAATATATGCAAACATAAAAAGGCAAGTTAGTAATTATTAACATATATCTATCGTTTTACATATTTACATGGTTAAATCCATAAAATCCAAGCTTTCATGTTATTGTTCCCCAGCAACGGCGCAAAAAACTTAACGCGTGTTTTTTAGTGTAGAAAATAATACCAACAAATAACACAATTACTTAAGTTTTAATTAAAATGCTAACAACTAAAACTACACATAGGGCAAGTATACCGATCATATAGCATAGAGAATAGCAAGTATCGAATTCATAAAAACATAGGCTCCCACCTTACTTTTACCCAAATCTTTATTGTTTGGCCCAAAAAAATAAAAGAATTGAAATAAATAACCTACTAACCTAATATACAAGAGAAAATCAAGTCACACAAGAAAAGTCACAAGGATAATCAATGAGTGAGAACAAGGAGAAAAGACATGTAAATAGAAAGAAATTTTGGAATATAAAATAATGATTGACTAGCAATTCTCTCAATTCATTATTATCTTGGCATCATGAAGGATTAAAGTAGACCCACTTCATTTGCAATCCATGGAATCACTATCTCTTAGTTAAATTAGTGAACATATTTCGTCTCAACCAATTTACCCAAAAGATGTATTAAAACCAATCCTCACACAAATTCCTATATTCTAGGTGATTTAAAATATGAAATTAGCTAATGAATCTACATTCTACGAATCATCAACTAATATTTGATTAGTTAGTCTCTACCCTTAACCTTTTTTTCAAGCAAGTTAAGAATAACTAGTATTGAATTAATTAGTTAGCCATTCTCTCCTAACATCGTTTTCCGAGTTAATTAGAAGAGAACTAATCAATCCAACAAGATGTTATTTTCAAGTAATCAAACACCAAGGATACCAATAAATTGATCAAAGAACTAAAATCAATACAAAATTATAGATCCAAAAGAATATCATCTAAAGACAATTAAAACATTGATATCAAATTGTCAATAAATTACAAAGAATAGAAAAAGAAACCATTCATAGACAAGTAAGCTTTCACCTTATTCCTTGAAACTTTCTTGAGCAATCTCCTCTTCCTCTCCAAAAATTCTCCTTGATCCTCCTAAATCTTGGTGTTGCTCTAGGAGTTTTCTAAATATATTATATTGAAGAATTTAAAATTATGAAAAAGCTCCCTTGTGCAATATTATTTTCTTGTATTTATAGGAGTTCTAATTGCTCAAAAGTGCCTACAAGTGTCCTTTTCTGTGGTTGAAAGAGTTCCCAAAAGAATCAAATTGAAATTTCTAAAATTTGCTTGACTAGGAAAGTTTGCTAACTCTGATAAGAATGGACATGGCACCGGGTCCATTTGACCCACCTGGCTCTGCGTCTAATCTATTTTCTCCAGAGATTTGCACTTTTCTAGAACAGATCTAGCACTTGGTGCCTTAAGTTGAACCTGGTGCTAGGTCCAATCTGGAAACTTTTCACTTTTTGCTCTAATTTAACTTAAATCTGCACAAATTTGTCAAAAATACTTTTTTTTAAGTAAAATGTTAAATAGAAATGAATATACCTAGTTATTACAACAAAAGTATCTCAAAACAACCTCAAATAACTAGTAAAATAATGGTGATTTTAGCCCCTATCACACACTTCCTATGATTGTCCAAAAGAGTTAAACAAAGGATTAGTGAAGGATTGACTTATGAGATTTGTTGTAGTACAAGGCACACAAATGTTCATTGTTCAAATAAAATAGAATATGAAAAATTTTATGTGGTGCACAATTGCGAAGGAGAGAGACAAATTGAGAAGCAAAAAGCTAGACTTGAGACCAAAGTGGCCAAGAAAAATATTGTAGATGTTGAGAAGTCAAGAAGGGCAGGAAGTGCAGAAAAAATTAAGAGGGTTGACCAAAAAGTGATAATGAGAGTAGAAGAAGAAGATAAGCTTAGTGATGATAAAGAAGATGAAGTGGATCAATTCAGTTCAACAAATGGGGTGACTAAGGACTTCTAAAATGTCTTATTCTTTCTAGATGAAGAGTCGCGTCCATTAGAAGTGTTAGAGGAGAATGAGCAAGAAGAAGTTGAGCAAAATAGAGTAGATTTTGTTGAAAAGCAAATGCATTCAAGGATTGAAGTAGAAGGGGAGCAATTGTGTGCTATGGATGAAGGCTCCCAAAGTGCTTCAAGTACTCATGAAGTGCGAGAAAGCTCACATCCATAAGAGGAGAAAAAGAAGAGTTGGCTAGAGGTGGTGCAAAAGTAAATGAGAATGAATGAAATTCGTAAGAATGAAGAATCTAGTTCAACTTTACAAAATGACACCAAATCTAAAGGAGGAGATAGACTAGATGGAAGAGATGGGGATTCACTTGAGAAACCATATGCTTTAATTGGTATTGTGAGGGAAATTGTTGAAGCTTGTGTAGTTGAAAGAAAAGAGGATCTACAAAGAGAAAATATTTTCTATTCAATGTGTCAAATAAAAAAAAAATTATGTAGCTTGATTACTAATGGAGGGAATTGTAAAAATGTGATTAGTGCTATATTGTTGGAGGAATTGGGAATGGAGACCTTGAAGCATCCTAAGCCTTATATGCTTCAATGGTTGAACAATTGTGGTGAAGTAAAAGTGAACAAACAAGTCAATGTTACAATTGTCATGACGGGATATAAAGATGAGTTGATATGTGATGTGTTTCCCATGCATATTGGGCATATATTGTTTGGAAGGCCTTGGCTATATGATAAGAATGTAGTTCACTATAGAAAGAAAAATACTTACACTTTACGCAAGGATGAAAAGAAATTCATACTTTGACCTATGTCCCCAAGTGAGATTGTAAAAGATCAAAACATTTTGAGGGGGGAAGATAAAAAGAGAAGAGAATAAGAAGAGAGGGAAAAACAAGAGCAAGAGATGAGAGAAAATGAGAGAAGAACAAAAGAAGAAAAAGAGAGGTTAGAGCTCCAAGCGCAAGCAAAAACAAAAGAGGAGAGAGAACACACGAGGGAGCAATGAGGTAAAACAGGAGCGCCAACATAGGTTTGTAGAGGTGAAAACAACAAGAGGGTGGAAAAAGAGCAAAGTAAGGTGAGAGTGAAAATTTAGGTTAAGAAAAGAGAAACATGGCTAGAGTTGTGGAGCAAAAGCCTAAAATTTTACTTTCACACACAAACTCTTGTTTGAATTATTATGCAGAAAAATCCATACAAGCAACCTGGCACATTGATTTGAGGATGAATTATCTCAAAGAAGGGGAAAATGATAGAAATCTATCCACGCAATAGGGCACATCTAAAGAAGGGGGATGAAAAGTCAAGACTTGCTTCAAATCTCCATGGGAACATTCAACATTTAAGAAGTTTCGAGAGGATTTTCCAGCCATCCAAGCATACAAGCCATGATCCAACAAGATTGTCAAGAGATGGGTAGTGAAGGGAGCTGTATATGGGACACAAAAAGAATAACAATCCTTGTGGAGAATCAAGCCAACATTGAAACAAGAATTGATGTCCAATGGAGTAATAAGAAGAGCTCAAAATGACCAACATTTCATTTGGAATATCAAGGGAACACATGGAAATGGGATGGAGGTTGAATGAGCAGGGATTAGAGTGTAACAAAATAGGGGAGCCTGCCCAGAATGACAGACCTGGCACTGGCCTGGATCTGGCTTAGTTATGTTGCTCGGACAAAACCGAGCTGGCGCCGGCCCTATTCGGGCCAGTTCTGAACTTTTGCAATTTGTCGTGTTTTCAGCCTTTTTAGTTGTAATTTAATTTTCATGACTTTTATTATGTTTTAACCTATTTTAAGGCTTGTAATGGGGCCTCCAAACTTGTATTAAGGCCATTTAATAGTTAAGATTATCTTGTTAAGCAGTTTAGGTCAAGGCAACTATAAATATACTATTATAGTTTTGTAAAAACAACTTTGGTATTTTTGGGAAGGAGAAATCAGATTTTTCTCTCTTAATAGAGAGTTCTTGAGGGAGATCCTCATGGGTGATTCCATTAAATATCAAGACTAAATCAAAGGATTTAGTCCCAACTTTAATCTTGTCTCTAAATTT
This sequence comes from Voacanga thouarsii, assembly GCA_026120185.1. NCBI lineage: Eukaryota > Viridiplantae > Streptophyta > Magnoliopsida > Gentianales > Apocynaceae > Voacanga > Voacanga thouarsii. Next base: position 916,123 of record JANUWF010001502.1, read on the forward strand.
TAAGGGATAATCTCAACTCCTTCTCTATTCTATGTGCTAGGTTACCTAGTGTGTTTGATAGGATTGAGTTAGATGCCTTCAAATTCCTATTCTTGGTATTCTAATCTCTAGTTAGATTGGGTGTTAAGGTGTCTTTGATGTAGGTTAGATTCATATCATCACAATAGTGTTAATTTCATAGTATTTTAGTGTTCTTGTGTATAGGTTCGGTATGTTTGTTATTCTTGAGTTTAATCCAAAAGGTTGGTGCTTTCTAAGATCATATCACAAGAAGATCAAAGCGTAAATAACAATTAGTGTGGAGGGCCCAAAGAGCGCAAGAGGAGAAAACACAAGAAAAACAGGCTGTCAAGAGACCAGAACACACCTGGCGCTAGTTTCACTAGTACACCCGGTGCCAAGTTATCTGATGCGTATGGATTTGAGTATAAAAATCATATAAAAATAAGCACATTCACAATCAAGTTTAAATTAAAACGTTAACCCCAAATTACACATATGAGCAAGTGTACTCATGATTAACATAGTATAGGGTTCAAACGAGTGTCAATCCTCCAGGAACAAGTATACACTAATCACCTTTCTTTCATTGTTTAACCGACTCAACAAAGTGAAAAAAATGAAATAAAATAAAACAAAAGAAAATAATATATATATATATATATATATATATGTGTTAAGGATGGAGAATTATGTAACTCAAGCCATTGTTTAGACAATCATAATCTTAAAGTATCCAACCATTATCATAACCAATTATTCTCTTGGCATTATGAAGGATGAAGGTAGATTCACTTCGAAGGTCAATCTATGAAATCACTATCCTCTAGATAAATTAGCATCACTTGGATTAAACAAGCTTATATCTAGTACATGAAAATTATTCTACTTCTCAAGCAAAAACATAGTTAACATAAATCATACAAGTCAAGTCATTTAACCAATTCAAGCTTTATAAACTCAAATTTACCAACTCAAGTTAGTGAAATAAGGAAAATATGCCACTCTTTATTATTTTTTTTCTATGACTTTGGGAATTGATAGCCTCGAGTGCATGAATTTCTCTTCACATGCCATATTGGCCCTCTTTACAGTCATCACTCATCATTTTTTTTCTCTAGCAAATTTTCAACATTTTTTTTCTTTTCTTTTTCTTGCCTTTTTGCCTTCGGGATAGCCTCAAGAGAGTGCACTAAATACACTTGCTACTTCTCTCCATATTGACCCCCTTTTCAACAAAAGGTCTTCAACAATCAAAACAACAAGGACATTTTTTTCTCAACTCAATTTTTTCATGTCATATTTTTTTTTCACTCTTTTTTCATATATTTTTTCAACTCAATTGTTTTTCTCTCACATTCCTTTTTCAAAACTCAAAGTTAATCAAATTTTAAATTCATAATACAAGAATTAATCAACAACTCTTTCCATATTTCATCATATCATCTATATTCAAACTCAAAAAATAAAATAAAACTCAAATACCAAATATAACCAAGGTTAACTTAAATTCTCAAGACTTAGCAAAATTCAACTTAATCCACAAGTTTACCTTTTTAATAAAATCCTACCACATACTGAATGACAAATCCATATCCAAAGCTAAAAAGAAAATCATATCTTCATTATAAACAAATTATAAACAAATAAAGTCAATTTAGCTCCATTTTTTTTCCAACAATTCAAACATATATCATTGAAAATCCCTTAAACATCTATAATTGAAGATCCATTGAAAATCACAAAGATGCACTTGAGAAAATGTTAAATCTCTCCCCCACACTTAAATTGGACATTGTCCTCAATGGCCTAAAGTACCACATTAAAACATAACCAAAGGACCAAGAATGTAAAAAGGAAAAAGAAAATAATACTCTCCAAGGCAGATTAGCTCAATTAAAAAAAAAACCATAAGAAAAATTCAAAATTCAAATTCCAAAGTAACTCATCAACAAGAAAATATCAAGATAATTGAAAAAAAACTTGGACCAAGAATATCACCAAACCACTCCCCCACACTTAAATTGGACCATGTCCTCATGGGCCAAAAAAATAATAAACACAATAAAGCATCTCCAACAGAACCAAAATTGAAAAGGGGTAGAAAGCTTAAGAAATACTCCCCAAGTGTAGATTAGCTCCAAGATATGAGAAATCCATTCTTTAAGAAGTTGGAAGAATAATTACCAGTGAACGTCAACCTACAAATAGATAGATGAACACACAAGTAAAAGCATAAAGAGTAATTGAAACAGAAAAAAAAAAAAATCAAGGGAGAAGAAAAATATAAGGTCAAAGCCTTGCAGTCCCCCTCGAAGTAGAGTCTTTCTTGTCTCCAAATGAACCACCAAATAGACCACCATTGTAGGATTTTCTATCATGCATAATCAGATTAAGCGCAGCGGAAAAAAACAAGAAATCCAAGCCATGGATCACGGGTTTGCAATAGAAACGGGAAAAAGGAGAAATTGCGTTTATTACCTCGTGAAGCCAGAATTAAAAAATTTCAGAAACAAGAACGCAGGCGCGATCCAGATTATCCAAAACCGTTCACTGCAGCTAAACTGAAGTCCAAGAAAGAACTCCCTCTAATGATAATCCACACAAGGTTGAATGCTAACAATCTCACAATTCTATGCTAGTAGAATTCGGGAGGCTAAGGTTTTGATCAAGAAGAGAGAGGCAGAGAAACGATTTCTCTGTTATTGCGTGAATGGCCTGTCTCTAACCCTAAGGAAACCGTTTCCTTATATTTATAGATTTATAATTACCATAAATTGTAACTTAGTCCTTCAACATCCAAGTGTCAACAAATTGGTCCTTGAAATTTACTTAATTACAATTAGGTCCCATGAATTATAACAAACTTATAATTCACCTATAAATATATTCCCTTCTCTTAATTAACACCACAATATTATCAAATAATATATTTAAGCATTCAAACCTTTATTGTGTGTGACCCATTAGGTTTCCTGGTCTTATTGGTGGCATAATATGAATTAATTCTAACAATATTAGAATTAATAATCCTTAATAAAATAAAGGATTAAATTTATTAATTCTCTAATTAATAAATTCATATTTAGCATATCAAGAGTGACATCTAGCAATGACTCTTGACCACCCAAAAGTCCAGAAAGTCAAGTGGCTTGACATGAACCTTTCAATAGTAAATTATCAGTGCAATAAACTCCTTTCAACATACAATATCTCATTCGGTCTAGAGCATGGAATTAGTGCCAACTCCCTCCAGAATATTATTAATTCTGGCCCGAATATTTTAGTACTTGTTCAAGAAATCCATTACTCGATATGTGTATCAAGTGGAACCATTTCCATCACATAGTCGCCTTGGCCAAGGACTTCATGAGTAATGATTTCTACAAGTGGCCTTGAGATATACTCTCCTACTATTAAGAGAGGTGAATCCTTTATTGACCCTCTCAACTACTTTCGTTTACTTTACGTTGTACCCAATATCCATCCCATAGGTGGTCCTAGATAAGACTCCAAAGATTAGAGTCAAAGTACAACGCTCGATAAACAAAGTACCTTGGAGATCTCAAGTCTAAGGATACTTGCACACTTGCTATAATGAGATTCTATCACTGGCACTAAATAGTTATCCAAGTGATTATCTCGTAGCTAGGTCATCCAATGAACTTGTTTCAAAACAAGCATCCACACGTTAATCCTGAGTATCTCAATACCCACGGATATGAGAACCACCGCTTGATCCAATCAAGAGATGTAACATGTGCCAGTCTTGGCGTATTAATAATGTCCCATCTTATTAATACTATGACTGGGGATTATTTAAGTACAAAACCTGCATAGTGTAGTAGGAATCTCACATCATGATCTCTATCATGATTTCCTTAACACTGTGTTGTACTGGGGACTTTATCTAACGGTTTGTACACATAGTTAGATATAACAATCAAACTGAAAGGTAAAGAATGCCTCTTATTAATTTAATATGCAATATACATGGTACAAGTGATTGCCTCTACGGCACAACACTAACAACCATAACCTCTAAAGGGCTCACAATATCCTCTTTGCAATTGGTTCTCATTTTAGTGAAGAACTTTTTCAGATTTTGATACTCGAGAAAAATAAGAATAATATCCAACGTAGATAGCAAAAGCATAAGGGCAATCAATCTTCAATCATTACAGCATAATACCACAAGGGGGCCAAGATTCCCAGATTTGTAAAAATTTCAGAAAAATGCATAGCTAATTTGTTAGAAGCAATCACAAGAAGCATAATTCATTCAATGCATTTTTGGCCCACCAAATAAACCCAACAATGATGTGTCCATGTCTAGTAAATTTCCCTCAAAAACATACATACACAATGTCAAGAAATTCAAGAAGATATAATCTAGAAAGTTTTGCACCACTATGTTCCCCAACGTATAAGTTTTTAAAAATTTTTAATCCATGGGGGATAATTAGAAGAAGATGAAAAGTAATGTGAAGAAGAAGAAGGGGAAAACGAAGATGAAGGGAATGAATAAAAGTATCATTCTAGGGGAAATAATAATAATAATAATAATAATAATAATAATAATAATAATAATAATAATAATAATAATAATAATAATAATAATAATAATAATAATAATAATAATAATAATAATAATAATAATAATAATAATAATAATAATAATAATAATAATAATAATAAGAAGAAGAAGAAGAAGAAGAAGAAGAAGAAGAAGAAGAAGAAGAAGAAGAAGAAGAAGAAGAAGAAGAAGAAGAAGAACAAACCAAATAAGAAAAACAATCAAGAAAATTAAAGAAAAAGACAAACTAAGAAAAATTTGGGAAGACACGAAAAAAATAAGGGAACAAACAAAAAAGGACAAAAAGAAAAAGATATATATATATATATATATATATTTTGATAACTTCTCCCCCGACAGGGGCTGGCCGGTGCCAGTTCCGAGACTCAGTTGGTGCCGGTTCTAGCCGGATTTTTTTAAAATTTTTTTTAATTAATATTTTTTTTACTCTTCTCGATAGAATTTGGCCGGCGCCGGTTCCGAGCCTCAGCCGATGCCAGTTCCAGCCTAATTTTTTTCCCCCTATCCTAATTGAATTGAATGCATGACCACAGTACATTTAATACAAGAATTCCTAAATTAAACTAAAGGTAAAAATTGTAAATAAAGAAATAACTAATAAAATAAAATAGTATGTCTCACAATTATAGACGTAAAAATCAACAAATTAAAAGTAGCATTATTACACATATTCCAAATTAACATTAGGTTAGTAAAATGAAATAACTAAATATACAATATATACAAACATACAAAGATAAATTAGTTATTATTAACATGTATCTACCTATTTACATATTTACAACATATAGTGAAAGTACAATACAATTATACAAACAACAAAATAGGGTACCTTTTTTTTTTTTTTTTTGCAAAAAGAACAACTAGACATATTTACATATTTACATATTTACTTATTTACACGGTTAAATCAATAAAATCCAAGCTTTCATGCTATTGTTCCTCGGCAACAGTGCCAAAAACTCGATACGTTTGGATTTGGGTATAAAAATTATGTAAAAACTAAGCACATTCTCAATCAAGTTTACATTAAAACGTTAAACCCAAATTACACATATGAGCAAGCGTACTCATTATTAACCGAGCATAAGGTTCAAACGAGTGTCGCTCCTTAAGGAACAAGTAGACATTAATCACATTTCTTTCATTGTTTAATCGACTCGATAAAGTGAAAAGGAAATAAAATAAAAAAAATAAAAATAAAGATAAAGATATATACATGTCAAGGATAGAGAAGTATGCAATTCAAACCATTGTTTAGACAACCATGATCTTAAAGTACCCAACCTTTATCATAATCAATTATTCTCCTGCCATCATGAAGGATTAAAGTAGATTTATTTCTTTCCCAATCCATGAATCCCTATCTTCTAGATAACTTAGCATCACATACTCTGTCTCAACCAGTCTTACTCAAAGGATGCATTAAACACAATCCTTTGATTAAATTTCCATACTTTGGCAAACTTAAAAAATGAAATTAACCAATGAATCCATACTCTGACAGACATCAATTAACCTTTAATTACCTAGTTCTTCGCAATTAACCTCTTTCCCAAGCAAGTTAAGAGACAAAAAATATAAAAATAATGAATTGAAACCACCATCAACCCCATCCCCAAGCAAGTTAATAGGAAGAAACAATCAATCAATCTCGTAATCAATCTAATAAATTAAATACCAAGAGTAACAATCAATTAATCAAAAGATCAAACAACTCTAAAAATCATGAATATCTAAAACAATGTCAAATTATAATAAAATAATTAATACATCATTGTTCAAGAAAAAGAAAACAAAGAAAAGAAATAGATACTTATAGACAAGCCTTCTTCTTCTCCCTTTGAAGATCTTCTTGCACAATCCTCCTTGAACTATTTATCTTAAGAAAATATTGATGATGCACTTTAAAATAAATCTAAGTCCCTACATTGTGTCCCTCCATTTCCTAGGGTAAATTGGACTTTATTTATGGGATTACAAAATTCCTAAAAGAGTCCTAAATAAAGAAGAAGTAATTACCTAAAAATCTCCAAAACCAAAAAGGATTAATAAAAGTCTAAAATAAAATACTAAATGTGAAACCCCAGTCGAAACCAACCTTAGAGTAAGAGGGTTGGGATGCATATCATATTTTATTGCATGTTTAAATATATTTTTATATGATTTTATATGCTTTGGATTTGTGTGTTATAGTCTCAAGGGCTTAATTATGTTCATTGAGTAAGAAGGGCAAAGTGGTAATTTTTGCTTGAGGTGAAAATAGGAAGATAGCTTGAGGATTAAATAGGAAAAATATTTTAGAGAGAAAACAAGAATAAGAATTGTTGTGGTTTAGTGGTTAGAGCTTTGGAATAAATTCTTAAGGTCTTGGGTTCAAATTCTATCATTGAGCTCTAGCATGAGTAAATATTATTTTTTCTTGGGAGGGTTAGATATTCGTCCTTGAATGCTCTAGAGAAAGGTAAAGGTGATGTCCTAGGAGAGATATGATAGGAGTACTCTAATCCTACTCTTGTACCCTACAAAAATTCCTAAGGGAATTCATACCCTTTTTTATACTTAGTTTTTCTTACTTCTCAATTTCTTAAGTTGTTCAATTTATTCAAGCCAATTTCATTCCAGAAATTTCAGTAAAGTGCTGTGGCTTTGAAGGTTCAAAATGTCTAAATGAAAGACATCTTATGGACCAAAAATGTGAAGAGATAGGGAAGGTTCCAAGAGAATTAATCCCCCTAGTGAACCTTCAAAACTTCACTCTAGCAATGTTCATTTTCCTTCATGTAGTGATCTAAAAATTTTCCAGCTTCTTATGCCTTCAAGGTGTCGAAATTTTCAGCCATCTTTCCCTCCCAAATGCTTCCAGCAAATGGCCCTCTTGACCAGTTTGAAACCTGAAATTTTCTAGCCAAATTCGGACTGCACAAAATACTGTGCAAAACCAGAAAATTTTCTGGGCAAAATTGCAGCGTAGGTGAGCTTAAACCAAGCTGTTTTCTTCTAGTTTTCTCCCAGCACCTTAGCCACGTTTTTCCTCCATAAAGAAGGCTGGAAACCAGCCTTGAAAGACCAATGAATACCCCTTAAACTCTTCTACAAGATGACTGGAAAATGGTAGCAAAAGCTGCCTAGAAAAATTCCAGCAAATAGCGAAACCTGTACAGGATTCATTCCAGCTTTGTTTCCTTCTTCAACCCTGGCCGAAACTTCACCATTTTTCTGCACAAACCTCTCTTGAACAGCCATGAACTGAACCCCATTGTCTTCACCAACCTTCTGAACAAAACCAGTCACGGCTGCCCTAGAATATCTCCAACAAATTACTCCAATCATGCCTTGATTGGAGACCAAAATTCCAACAATCCTACTTTAGTAAACTTCCATAAAATGTCCCTTAAAAAACCAGACCTTCCCTTCACCATTATACTCCCTCTTTTCAGGCACCATTAACCTTCTTCAACCAGCTTTCATCCAGCAAAATCACTGAACATCAGTCGGCCATAGCAGCTTCCAAAAAGCTCTCCATTGATCAAAGATACTCTTGCTATATTTTGTTTCCAAATTTGATTTTCAAAAATATTCTTTTAGGATTTCAACAACCAGCCTTTCCTTTTCCTTTCAAACCAAAAAAATCATCTACCTAAACTACACAAACAATTCGGCCACTGCAAACATATAGAATTTTAGCAGCCTTAAATCCACAATCCCTCCATTCTCTTCAACCTTCAAGCATACATAGAACACCAAGAACACCTACTCACTTCTCTTGCCTAATACCTCTCCAAACCACTTCAATCTCCTCCAAAAAAATTCCAAATTTCATCTACTCACTGCCGTGAGTCCGTCCATACCATTTTTAACATCAAACTCCAAAATCCAACTCTTTCCTTTGGATAAAAAATCAGTATTTTTGTGAAGGCTCAAGAACACTTTCAAGGTAAGTTTGTGCAATCAACTTCATCTCTTCTAATCTCCAATCTCCAATGAATATATATGTGTATAAGCATGCTAATGGACGCTCTTCTTCTCTTTTCTCTCTCATTCTCTCTCTATCTCTTGGCTGAATACCCTCTCCCTCTTGGCCAAATGAATTCTTCACGAATGGCTATGCTTTCTTCATCTCTCTTGGACGGATCTAGTCATCTAGGAGTTGAGATCCATTCGAAACTCCTTCAAGGTACACATCAATCAAGTAAACCTTTTCAACCCTCCTTTTTAATTCTAGATTCATATCTCTAGGATGATATTAGTAGGAGATAGATTATGAATAGGATTTGAGCATGTATTGTTGTGATGAGTTGAGATTGAAGCATGAATAAATGTGTGTATGTGATGGAGATGGATTTATGCATGAGTTGGTTATCTTGATTGATTGTTTGGTGTTTTTAGGGTTTAATGCATGTCTCCATGCCATAAGTAGTATTTTGTGATCAAGTATGTTAGAGATTATATCACATATGGTGAATAGGATTTATATTCATGTATGATCTTTAAAGCCATGATTATGTTTATGCTAGTAGAAGTTGGATAATGCCTTGGTAAATTTAGATCTATGCTTTTATTCATGATTTGGATGTGTTGATGAATTGAAGTGGAGTATATGTTAATGATTGTGGTTATCAATAGAAATATGATCATGATCTAGTTGTCCCTAAGCTAATTTTATTTCATTAATAAAATATTTAACATTATAATTTTTGCTAGTAAGGTAGACTTAGATTATTATATATAATAAGGATATTTTAGTCAGATAAATTGGAGCGTTTATTTCAAGAAATAGAGTATATTGATATTATATATATTAATAATATCAAATAAAGCCTTTTATATAAATAATCATGATAAGTAAAATATTAATTTTGTAAGTCTTATATTGATAAATATCATTAAAATTTATTATCTTTCAATCATTATCTTTTCATCAAAACCTATTAAAATTTATTTAGTATCTTTCAATCAAGACCCATTAAAATTTATTTTCGACTAATTTTAGTTATCAATTATTTTGAAATAATTAATTATTAATAAATCATTATTTTACCTAATACCACCTAAGACTCTTAATCAAATAAACTCTAAATTATTCTTAGCAAGATTTAAACCTTCAACTTATTAGTACCTATTTTCTGAAACAATAATTATTTTAAATATTAAATTAGACTTAGATTATAAACCATTTTTATTTATTAATTGGCCTTAAAGCTTGGGACACTAGGATCATGGTAGTAGTGAGTTGAGCTAGCTTTATTTGTGAAAGTGGATTTTAGCTTGAGATTTATTATGGCTTGCATTTACCCTAGGCGAGGTTAGGTCAGCTGTTGATGACCTTTATTTTATCTTAAGCTAAGGATCAGGTAAGCTCCTGCATACGTCCTGATTGATGTAAAATGTTTATTATGGCAAGCCAAATATAGAGTGTATGGACACTCATTTCTGTATAGGCAATTGAGGATTGACACATTTCTTACTTCAATCAAACAAATTATTTGAAAATCAATAAGCAGATTTACTCAAACTCAAAACTCTTTCTAAAATTGTCATTTTGGAAATACTTAATTGCCATTTTCATGTGGAACTGTGTTTTGTTCATTTTCTCAAGTGGGATGCGTTACGTTGAGTTCTCAATAAGGGTGGACTGCTAGGACTAGTCTTTGAAGGGTTAGGGTGAGTCTCTCAATAGGTGGCCACCTCTAAGGGGTAAGTCCTCCCCAGATAGGATGTTAGTCCAATAGGTCGTGCCATTCCGAGTTAGCAGTTTTTTTTTTCAGTCAAGTGACTGTATGTTGCTGTAATTGAGAACCGGTTGTTGTTTAGGTATGAAGAAGGAGGAGTATCTTGCCCGGTAGGCCGATCACCTACCTTTTGTCAGTCTGCACAAAGTGTCGGCATTCTGACCGGTTATGGGGCCCAACGTGTTGTAACCCATGATCATTTCTTTTGAGTGGTTGGCTTTATTGATTGTGTATGGTTGGAAGAGCTAAAACACCACTCTTGATTTTTACTAATATTCATTGCTTGCCAGTATTTCTCTTATAAAGATTTATATTTTGCAGTCACGATATGTTTTCATTGGACATTCAAAGCTCACACGGACTAACTAAGATTTTTGTCTCATCACCCTTTTTACCATGATTTCAGGTCGATCCTGCTATGGGGATGAGTAGCTAGTTATAGCCTACCTTGGGAGATTTTTTTTATATTTATTTTATGTAATGTTTTGGGGAGTCGAGAATGGATAATTTCATTTATGAGTTTATTTCGAATTCTTGGTTTATAATAAATTATAAGTTTAAAATATTATTTTTATTCTATTATTTTGAATGTGTGACCTAGTTATAAAGACCCCTTGTCCTTTGGACGGGGCTACATCCCCGGCCCTCTCGGGCCTAGGTAGTGGGGTGTTACAAGTGGTATCAAAGACTAGGTTATAGGTAAATATTGATAGTATATATGCTATTTATTTAAGTTTAAATTTTTATCTAACCTATCTTGTTGATGTTGTAGGATGGTTAGGATGCTTAGGACCGCGAGGAAAAGGCAGCAGTGGCACCCGCCTATCCCTATATACCCGAAAGACCTTCTAGTTCCCCAGCTTGCCTCTCAGCTAGTTATCCCTATGGAGGATAGTAGTGATGATGAGGTCCAGATTCTTGAGTCTCCCCTAATCCCAGTGATAGACATAAGCTCTGACAGTGATGATGAGGTGATAGTAGTAGATCATGTACTCCACCCTCCTAGTCCCGTAGTGGACTTAGTAGCAGATAGTGATGACCCAGGGGAGATAGACTATGAGTCTCTATCTAGGGCTTCTTTCATTCCTCCTTTCAGCTGAGTTGAGCCCTGGGAGAGTTCTAGGCATCTCAGGAAGGAGCCAATTGAGGGGTTTGCCAGTAGGGTTGGGGTAGATTTTTCTAAGAATTCTAGGGGTTGGTTGTTTGAGGCTGATGATGAGGATTCTGATATAAACTAGAGGGGCTAAGAGCTGTTAGGGTCAAGATTGTTTATTTTCTGCTTTCCATAAACTTCTATGATTAGGATTTCATTCCTGTTTACTGCTTTAATTCCAAATTTATGCAAATAAGAATACTTGGAATACTCTAAGGTTTGAAAAATTTTTATGCAACTCCTTATGAAAAAAAAAAAAAACTTGCATCTGATTTTCTTTTACTTAAACTTGAATGTGAATGCATGCTCAAAATGTTTTAACCTTAAATGCATACACTTATTATCTGGGCATGGTTGAGAATGACACCCAAGCGCCGTGTAGCCACATCAAGCAAAAGAGTTCCGGAAGTAGAGCCTGTGATATTGAAGTTTGAGACGACTTAAATGCCGTCACCCAATCAGTGGGATGAGAGCGAGCAAGATTTGGAATTAGGATCAGAATAACCTGTCGAAGTGATAATGGAGTTAGCTATTCGCCAAGTTTAACAAGTGTGATTTCTGGCTAGATAGTGTAGCATTCCTTGGCCACGTGGTGACCAAGGATGGAATCAAGGTAGACCTAGCAAAGGTTGAAGCAGTGTCAGATTGGAAGCAACCGGAGAACATCACCGAGATTCGAAGTTTCTTGGGATTGGCTGGTTACTATAGGAGATTTATCAAAGGGTTTTCAATGCTCGCATCACCTTTGACCCGACTACTGAGAAAGGATGTTCCATTCGTTTGGAGTGAGAAATGTTTTCAAGAGCTGAAGTGAAGATTGATAAGAGCACCAATATTGAGTCTGCCAGAGGAATTTAAACCTTACGCGCTGTATATCGACACCTTGAAAGAAAGATTGGGAGCAGTACTGATGCAACACCAGTAGGTGATCACTTATGCTTCTCGGAAGCTGAGACCTCACGAAGTCAACTATCCTACTCATGATCTGGAGCTGGTAGCTATCATGTTCGCCCTGAAGAAATGGCGACACTACCTGTACAGAGCCGAATATGAGGTGTTCACCGATCACAAGAGTATGAAGTATATCTTTACTCAGAAGGATATGAACTTAAGGCAGTGAAAATGGATGAAATTTCTGGAAGAACACCATTGTCCGATCAACTACCATCCCGGGAAGGCCAACGTTGTGGCGGACGCCCTGAGCAGGAAAGTTGGAATGGCCAAACTAAGGGTGTAGGAAATTTAAGTGGTTCAGGATGTGTTGGACAAAAGGGTGGAAGTGCAAGACAAAAGAATTGTCATCAGCAATTTGAAGTTAGTACCGGATTTGAAGCGGGAAATTGTGGAAGCCCAGCAAAGCAACGCTGAGTTTCAACTTTTCAAGAACAAGGAGCTCAAGTGGCCAGGCAGTGAATTCCGTAAGGACGAGGCGGGAGTTTTGCATTTGAGGGATCGGTTGTGTGTACCTGGAGAGCAGCAATTAAAGGACAGAATTTTGGAAAAGGCGCATAAGAGCAAGTACGCCATTCATTTGGGGGAAGTCAATATGTATCAGGACTTGAAGAGAGCCTATTGGTGGACCGAACTAAAGTGAGATGTGGTCAAGTATGTCTCAACTTGTCTCACCTACTAGAAAGTTAAAGCAGAGCACAAGAAGTCAGCGGGACTACTGCAGCCATTGCTAGTACAGGAATGGAAATGGGAGAAGGTGACTATGGATTTTGTCACCGGACTTCCCATGTCAAAGACCCAGAAGGATGCCATATGGGTAGTGGTGGATCAACTGACCAAATCGGCCCATTTCATACCGGTAAATGTAAGAGACTCTATGGAGAAGCTGGCTCAGACTTATGTTCGAGAGATAGTCCGACTGCACGGAGTGCTTTCAAGCATAGTGTCTGACCGAGACCCAAGGTTTACATCTCAATTTTGGGGAAAGTTTCAGGAAGCAATGGGGTCGAGTTTGAAATTTAGTATGACGGCGTATCCACAGACTGATGGGCAGTTAGAAAGGGTTATACAGATATTGAAAGATATGCTAAGAGCCTGTGTTCTGGATTTCGGGGACAAGTGGATAGAGTGTGTACCGTACGCGGAGCTGTTATATAATAATAGCTATCAAGCTTCAATTGGGATGGCACCGTATGAGGCTTTGTATGGACGCAAGTGTCAGGTACCGCTGTATTGGAGTTGGTCAGAAAATGGTCATGTAAGCCGAACTGGAGAAGTCTGTGTCCAAGAAATGTTGGATAAAGTGAAATTAATTAGGGAAAGGTTGAAGGCGACTCAGAGCCGACAGAAGAGCTTCGCGGACAACTGGTGGAGAGAATTGGAGTTTCAAGTCAGGGACAACGTATTTTTGAGTTGACACCGAATAAGGGGATCTTGAAACATCCGAAGGGTAGAAAGTTGAATCTGAGGTATTTGGTGCCGTTCCCAATTAAGAAAATGATTAGATCAGTAGCTTACCGATTGGACCTTCCAGATGGGTTGACGGAAATTCATAATGTGTTCCATGTGTTACAATTGAAGAAGTACAATGCTGACCCCGGTCATGTTCTGAACAACGAGCCGTTAGTGTTGCAACCCGATCTGAGCTATGTGGAGAAGCCTGTGCAAATATTGGACTGCAGTATCAAGAGTCTTCAGAACAAGCAGATACCAATCGTCAAGGTTCAGTAGGAGCATTGTGGCATGCAGGATGCCACATGGGAATCAGAAGAGTGGGTTAAACGGAAGTATCCCGATCTGAAATAGAGGTATGCTTGAATTTCGGGATGAAATTCTTCTAAGGAGGGGAGGATGTGAAACCCCAGTCAAAACCAACCTTAGAGTAAGGGGGTTGGGATGCATATTATATTTTATTGTATGTTTAAATATATTTTTATATGATTTTATATACTTTGGATTTGAGTATTATTGTCTCGAGGGCTTAATTATGCTCATTGAGTAAGAAGGGCAAACTGATAAATTTTGCTTGAGGTGAAAATAGGGAGATAGCTTGAGGATTAAATAGGAAAAATATTTTAGAGAGAAAATAAGAACAAGAGTTATTGTGGTTTAGTGGTTAGAGCTTTGGAATAAATTCTTGAGGTCTTAGGTTCAAATTCCATCATTGGAGCTCTAGCAAGATTAAATTTTATTTTTGCTTGGGAGGGTTAGATTTTCATCCTTAATTGCTCTAGAGAAGGGTAAAGGTGATGTCTTAGTGGAGATATGATAGGAGTACCCTAATCCTACTCCTGTACCCTACAAAAATTCCTAAGGGAATTCATACCCTTCTTGATCCTTAGTTTTTCTTACTTCTCAATTTCTTAAGTTATTCAATTTATTCAAGCCAATTTCATTCCAAAAATTTCAGTAAAGTGCTGTGGCTTTGAAGGTCCAAAATGTTTAAGTGAAGGACATCTTATGGATCGAAAATGTGGAAGAGATGGGGAAGGTTCCAAGAGAATTAATCCCCCTAGTGAACTTTCAAAACTTCACTCTAACTATGTTCATTTTTCTTCATGTAGTGATTTGAAATTTTTCTAGATTCTTGTGCCTTCAAGGTGTCGAAATTTTGAGCCATCATTCCCTCCCAAATGCTTCCAGGAAATGGCCCACTTGACCCATTTGAAACCTGAAATTTTCTGGCCAAATTCGGACTGCACAAATGCTGTGCAAAACCAGAAAATTTTCTGGGCAAAATTGCAGCATAGGTGAGCTTAAACCAAGATGTTTTCTTCCAGTTTTCTTCCAGCACCTTAGTCACATTTTTCCTCCGTAAAGAAGGCTGGAAACCTGCCTTGAAAGACCTCTGAATACCCCTTAAACTATTCTACAAGCTGACTGGAAAATGGCAGCAAAAGCTACCCAAAAAAATTCCAGCAAATAGAAAAACCTGTACAGGATTCTTTCCAGCTTTGTTTCCTTCTTCGGCCCTGGCCAAAACTTCACCATTTTTTGCACAAACCTCTCTTGAGCAGCCATGAACTAAACCCCATTGTCTTTCCCAACTTTCTACATGAAAACTAGTCACGGCTACCCTAAAATATCTCCAACAAATTACTCCAATCATACCTTAAACAACCAGACCAAAATTCCAGCAATCCTACTTTAGTAAACTTCTATAAAATGTCCCTTAAACAACCAGACCTTCCCTTCACCATTATACTCCCTCTTTTCAGGCACCATTAACCTTCTTCAACCAACTTTCATCCAGCAAAATCACTGAACATCAGTCGGCCATAGCAACTTTCAAAAAGCTCTCCATTGATCAAAGATATTCTTGCTATATTTTGTTTCCAAATTTGATTCCCAAAAATATTCTTTTAGGATTTCAACAACCAGCCTTTCCTTTTCCTTTCAAACCAGAAAAATCATCTACCTAAACTACACAAACAATTCGGCCACTGCAAACATACAGAATTTCGATAGCCTCAAATCCAAAATCCCTCTATTCTCTTCAACCTTCAAGCACACATAGAACACCAAGAACACCTACTCACTTCTCTCGCCTAATACCTCTCCAAACCACTTCAATCTCTTTCAAAAAATTTTTGGATTACATCTACTTACTACTGTGAGTCCATCCATACCATTTTTAACATCAAACTCCAAAATCCAACTCTCTCATTTGGATAAAAAATCAGTATTTTTGTGAAGACTCAAGAACACCTTCATGGTAAGTTTGTGCAATCAACTTCATCTCCTCTAATCTCCAATCTCCAATGAATATATATGTGTATAAGCATGCTAATGGACGCTCTTCTTCTCTTCTCTTCTCTCTCTCTCTCTCTCTCTTGGCCGAATACCCTCTCCCTCTTGGCTGAATGAATTCTTCACCAATGGCCATGCTTTCTTCATCTCTCTTAGACAGATCTAGTCATCTAGGATTTGAGATCCATTCGAAACTCCTTCAAGGTACTCATCAATCATGTAAGCCTTTTCAACCCTCCTTTTTAATTCTAGATTCATGTCTCTTGGATGATATTACTACGAGATGGATTATGAATAGGATTTGAGCATGTATTGTTGTGATGAGTTGAGATTGAAGCATGAATAAATGTGTGTATGTGATGGAGAAGGGATTTTATGCATGAGTTGGTTATCTTGGTTGATTGTATGGTGTTTTTAGGGTTTAATGCATGTCTCCATGCCATAAGCAGTATTTGTGATCAAGTATGTTAGAGATTATGTCACCTATGGTGAATAGGATTTATATTCACGTATGATTGTTAAAGCTATGATTATGTTTATGCTAGTAGAGGTTGGATCATGCCTTGGTAAAGTTAGATCTATGCTTTTATTCATAATTTGGAAGAGTTGATTAATTTAAGTGGAGTATATGTTAATGATTGTGGTTAGCAATAGAAATATGATTATGATCTAGTTGTCCTTAAGCTAATTTTATTTCATCAATAAAATATTTAATATTATAATTTTGCTAGTAAGGTAGACTTGGATTATTATACATAATAAGGATATTTTAGTCAAATAAATGATAGCCTTTATTTCAAGAAATAAAGTATATAGATATTATATATAATAATAATAATATCAAATAAAGCCTTTTATATAAATAATCATAATAAGTAAAATATTAATTTTGTAAGTCTTATATTGATAAATATCATTAAAATTTATTATCTTTCAATCATTATCCTTTAATCAAAACCTATTAAAATTTATTTAGTATCTTTCAATCAAGACCCATTAAAATTTATTTTCAACTAATTTTAGTTATCAATTATTTTCAAACAATTAATTATTAATAAATCATTATTTTACCTAATACCACCTAGGACTCTTCTTCAAATAAACTCTAAATTATTCTTAGCAAGATTTAAACCTTCAACTTATTAGTACCTATTTCCCGAAATAATAATTGTTTTAAATATCAAATTAGACTTAGATTATAAACCCTTTTTATTTATTATTTGGCCTTAAAGCTTGGGAAACTAGGATCATGGTAGTAGTGAGTTGAGCTAACTTTATTTGTGAAAGTGGATTTTAGCTTGATATTAATTATGGCTTGTATTTACCCGAGGCGAGGTTAGGTCAGCTGTTGAAGACCTTTATTTTATCTCAAGCTAAGGATTAGGTAAGCTCCTGCATAAAACCTGATTGATGTAAAATGTTTATTATGGCAAGCCAAATGTAGAGCGTATGGACATTCATTTCTGTAAAGGCAATTGAGGATTGACTTCTTGCTTATTTCAGTCAAACAAATTATTTGAAAATCAATAAGCAGATTTACTCAAATTCAAAACTCTTTTTTCAAAATTGATTTTGACAAAGACTTTGGAAATCCTTAATTTCCATTTTCATGTGGAACTGTGTTTTGTTCATTTTCTCAAGTGGGATACGTTACGTTGAGTATTCAATAAGGGTGGACTTCTAGGACTAGTCTTTGAAGGGTTAGGGTGAGTCTCTAGTAGGTGGCCACCTTTGAGAGGTAAGTCCTCCCCGGATAGGATGTCAGTCCAGTAGGTCATGCCGATCCGAGCTAGCAATTTTTTTTTTTTAGTTAAGTGACTGTATGTTGCTTGAATGGACAACCGGTTGTTGTTTGAGTATAGAGAAGGAAGAGTATCTTGCCCAGTAGGCCGATCAACTACCTTTTGTCAGTCTGCACAAAGTGTTGGCATTCTGGCCGGTTATGGGACCCAACGTGTGGTAACCCATGATCATTTCTTTTGAGTGGTTGATTTTATTGATTATGTATGGTTGGAAGAGCCAAAACACCACTCTTGATTTTGACTAATATTTATTGCTTGCCAGTATTTCTCTTATAAAGATTTATATTTTGCATTCATGATGTGTTTTCACTGGACATTCAAAGCACACACGGACTTACTAAGATTTTTGTCTCATCACCCTTTTTACCATGATTTCAGGTCGATCATGTTGTAGGGATGAGTATCTAGTTGTAGCCTGCCTTAGGAGATTTTTCTGATATTTATTTTGTGTAATGCTTTGGGGAGTCGAGAGTGGAAAATTTCATTAATGAGTTTATTTCAAATTCTTGGTTTGTAATAAGTTATAAGTTTTAAATATTATTTTTATTCTATTATTTTCAATGTGTGACCTAGTTATAAAGACTTCTTGTCCTTTGGAAGGGGCGACATCTCCGGCCTTGTCGAGCCTAGGTAGTGGGGTGTTTCACTAAATAACTAAATAAAACAAACTAAGGAAACCATCTTTGACTTTGTCAAATTAGAAATTAAGTGAAATTCAATGTTGACTTCAATTCGGATTTCTTGATGTTGTCTCTTTGTCGTGTTGTGCTGAACAAATTGATGTTGAATTTGAAATTGTGAAATCTGCAATTGGCTTCCAATTTTAAGCCGTGTGAAATTGCTTAAAGCCACCGAAAGTCTGCTATTGATTTCCTCTTCTTTCTTACATTGGCTCAATTGAGCCGCCACCAAGCCACCTAAAATTGCTACCAACTTTGTCTTATTTTTGACCGAGCTGCTTTCCTTTTTCTTTCTGTTGTAATCAGCTCTCTTTGCTGTCATTTTTTTTTCTTCTTGCGCCTGGGCCCACCGAATTTTTGTTGCCTTGGCTGCTAACCGATTGCTCCCTTTTTTTTCTTTCTTTGATTTGTTTTTGCCATTTTCTTGCTGTCCGTTGGCTCAATTGAGCCATAAAGCCCTTTTCTTTTCTTTTTCTCAATTGCCATTCATTCTTTTGTTCCTTTATTTTTCTTTACTTTTCCAGTGACTGATCGGCACCGGTTCCCCTTCCTGGGCTAGTGCCGATTTTGTTCTGAAAAATTTCACAATTAGCTTTAATTTTCCCTTATTTTTGCATAAAATTATAGAAAAGCATTTTTATAAAGGGAAATATCAAATATAAAGGAATATGACTAGTTATTTCACAAAATATATCACAAAATGGCCTTAAATAACTAGAAAAAATATGACTAATTTAGCTCCTGTCATTTATGCTAGCACATAAACATCTTGGTGCTTGAGTGTGATCCTCCGTGTGGATTTCTGTAACTCCCCTACTAAAGGTAACAGCAGAAGCATATCAATATCAGGTGTCGCCCCGTCCAGTTACCCAGATAAGGGGTCTTTATAACGAAAAATACAACAAAGTATGCAAGGTCCAAATCCATACAACAACCTATACTAATGGTCACATGTACATCTATAGTAAAGAATCTCATACATGAAAATTTCTATTCAACATCAGTAATAAGGTGTATTATCCAAAAGGGAAACGTTCGGACCTATTCTGCTGTCACTGTGGTATCGTCCTCTATCCGTAGGTCTTTTTAACTCTGGATCCTACAAAAAGTTAAGTTAAAAGACACGTGTGAGTGAAAATCACCCAGTGAGTCCCATGTGTGCCAATGTTTTCCTTATGAAATCAATTATCAATTTCTTCACCGAAAATAACTTTAAAACTGGGAAATAGAAGTAATTGATGGATTTGGGTTCAATTTGTCTTATACATACGAAAAACATAGTTTCCAAATATATGGCTCCTAATTTTAATAAAAGCAGGTTCTTCTCCATCTAGAAGAGCGACCCGCGTGTAAAGTTCAAGGAACTTCGCCTTCAGCTACACAGTTTCTTGTGCTAGGAACTGCACCTTACAACACGTCACCCATGTCATGTTGAAGCGGTGAGTGTAAAAATGTACAGCTCACCTAGCATTTAGGGATCTTTTACTTGCCACCATAAGCCAGGGGTCCTAATCCTAACATTAGTCACCATCAAGGTAGCAAGAGATTGAACACACCGAGTGTCCCCGCTCTGTATCTTATGTACAATCCACAATCATAATCAATAGGCAAATGCCAGGCTCAAAACGGCTAGCCAAGACGACTCATCTCAATGTCCTATCGCCCTGTTTGGAGTAAGACAATCCCTAGAACTGATCAGGTTACTTGGGGTCATCTATCTCTAACATGAGCTAGTACAAAAATCAAAGTTCTTGCTGAGTATTCAATGTCAACAATACTAACTCTGTCTGACTGATCAGGCCAGAAGGTTATTTGTTCCTACAAAATTTTCAAATAAAAATATTTTTGGGGCTAAACAACATTTTCCAAAATCATGTTGAAACCAGATAAAGGGTTCTATTCATACATCAAGAAGTGTTTCCAAGAGTATTCGGGTCATTTTTCCCTTACTCGATTACAAAAGTCATTTCCAAGGGTATTCAAGTCATTTTACCGATATCCGATTCCAAAAGACTTTCCGAGGGTATTCGGGTCATTTTACCCTTACTCGATTTGAAAAATATTCACAAGAGTTCCAATAAGGATATTTCGGTCATTTACTGAATATCGAGTTCTAAAGGTTTTCATAAAACATTCCAATAAAGGCATTCCGATCAATTTATGGATATCCGATTCCAAAATTTACCATTTTCTGAAAATCCCAAATATTTAATCCAAAAGGACTAAATTTACAAAATTCATGCTAAGGTTTCCAAGCCAATTATGATGGTCAATCGAGCCCAAAATGGCAGAAAAATAATTCTTGTTCAGATAAATCTTAAACATGTTCAGGAATTTCCAAAACGATATATAACATAGCATTTCATGGAAAAACAAAGCACACTAGCTTTAGAAAGAGTTTTAGAAATCCAAGGGACTCACCTCGAATCGCTTATTACCTAGCAATATAAATATTCGCTAAGTCATCACCAAGGCTTAATAATGAACGACCTACAATAATGATCATTCATAACACATTTAGTATTCTATGTTTTTCGACCATAATATACAAATGATTATTGTCTAAGGAAATCACTTCATTTCTCATTTCATTTCATGCTTGAAACGAAATATAATTCTTGTACACTTATAATCCATCTCAAAATACCATCCTCCTCACATGAATATAAGGACTTAATAAATCCATAAAAAATCTCATTCAGTCCATCAACATAATTAAAATCAATCCGTGCATTCATTTGTTCTTAATAACATTCTGCAATTTTCTAGTTTTGACACCATAACTTGTTTTGCTCATAACATTCAATCCACAAATCCAAATGATGTCAAACTAATTGTAAAATATCCTTAAGACATTCCTTTACAAGTTTCAATTCATGGAGTACCAATTCTGTTGTCCATTTTGTTCAGTTTTGAACACAAAGGTCCAGTAGTAAAATCCCGTCACTGATTTGGCACCTTTTACTATTTTCACCATAATTTTTTATCCGTAAATCTAATTAACCTCAAACTTGCTCCAAAATTCCTCTATGATCCTTAGCTACAAATATATATGCTTGCTTTGTTCATGTCCAAAAATGTTACAGATTTACTGGACATAAAACCTCCCATAACTTTCTGGAAATAAACCCATTGTCCAGCAAAACACATTATATCTTCATTCCTTGTTTATTATATGAATACAAATTAATTCAATCCAATCTTCCTTTTAACACCATTAAAGCCACTAATTTCCAGTCATACATAAAACAGAAAATTTCACCATAGAACAACAAGAAAACCGGCAGCCTCAATCATAACATATATCCTTGAAAGTTTCTTATCAATTATCTTATTTCCAACTTCATTTCTTTTTCCTAATTCAAGAACAACATGCAGCCATAGTTAAGTCTCTAAAACACTTCCAAATCTCCATCAAACATCACGCAAACACAGCTAAAAAGATGCCATCCCATCCACCACATATACATGCACACAAGAACAGTTTTCACACAACTTCCCCTAGCTAGTTTCCATAATTCATACATAACCTCTCATAATATGTATACCAAAATGATCTCCATGCTTTACATAATAACTTTACTTCAGGCAGGTTGATCCTTACCTTTTCTTTGCTGCGTTTGGAAGCTAAACAACCCAAACATCTTCTTGTTTTTCCTTCTCTCTCTGTCTCCTCTTTATTTTTCGAATTTTCTCTCTCTCCCTCTTCTCTATTTTCTTTTCCTTTCTCTTCTCTTTTTCTTCCTTGTTTGCTGTGAAATTATGGCTGTCTAAAGCCATTTCAGTAGGCCTTCATGGCCTATATATAGAGAAATATGGTCTTCAAGTCAAGGATGCATTAAATGGTCTCAAACATTTGGAAGCCCTTGATTAGTCCACCTAGCTACTTAGGTGTCATTTAAAGTATTCAAGACCTATATGGAATTCATCAGAAAGTCTTTGCATGATTGTTCATAGAATCAACACTTAGTGAGTTTTCATTGGTCCATATGGTGATGAGGTGTCCACTTAGGTGGCACATAATAATGACTAAGCTTAGTAAAAATATTTATTTATAAACTTTTATCTCAATTTATCACAACCAATTAAATAGAAACACTTGACCTCATTAACCAATCACTAAACGACACTTATTTTCATCCACCAATCATAAGAAGCTGCACGTCCCATTTTCAACAGCAAATTTTCTATTTTCTTCAGAAGTGACGAAAATCGGGTCCGTAACGGAAAAATATTTTATTTCACTATTCAACTCCAAAAATTCCACTGAATCCATTGGTAACACTTAAATTCTTCAATTCCCTTTTTACTTGGTTAAATTTTCGGTCAAAGTCACGAGTGCGGTCAAAATGACAAAAATGCCCCCAATACCCCGAGTAGCACAATTCGCACCAAAACGTGCGTCTCATTGCACTGATCAATTTCTCTTTCTAGAGTACCCTAAAATTCTTATTTTTTTAATCTTAATAGCCTTCCAAAAATTTAAGGTACAGGTAGAACAAATCTAATAATTACATCCAGGTCCCGACAAAATTTTATTTCACCAAAGTATTCATCTCAATACACCGATCAACTTTTGTTCTGGCCATTGATATAAATTCTCATCCCATTACAGATAGTAGCCAACCAAAAGTAAAAAGTTGGGGTGTTACAATTTCTATTAGAGGTAATCACACACTGTGATTATAGTGGTTGGACATTCAACTCCCGACGCTCAAAGAAAGGTAAAGTTGTTTCCTTTGTTTTCTTTATGTTTTGTTTTCCACACGTATGCGAGTCTTGGGATGTTATCTCGTTCTTATTTTTTCACTATGCCATATATGATATGCATGAGAAACCTAACAGTGGTATCAGAACCTTACTATGTGTGGTTTGCAGACATTATTTCTTGCGAGAAAGCTATTTCATGTAATTGCGTATGTCTTTGTTCACTGTGAAAATTGTTTTCACATGAGTCGAAATTGTTTTGAACATTGTGTGTTGGGTTCGTAGCACAATATGCTTGTGTAATAGTTACAGAATATTTCGAAAAAATATTTTCTTTATGTGCTGAAGGTTTTTACAGAAAAATGTTTTCTTGAACATCTTTGTTGCCTTTCGTTTCATCTTGTGAATTTAATTTTGTATTTTATTATGTTTAAACTAACAAATTGGTTGTTGTTTTGAGCTTCAAAATAGAAAATTCCACTGAGAATTGTTCTCACTAAACTATTGCAGAAGATAAGGACTCCAGAAATTGTTTCTGGAAAATTTTCTGAAAATCGCCGCCTCTTCCCGACTATAGCCGACGCTGGCTTTGGCTCCTAGCCAGTGTCGGTTCCATGCTATTTTGCGACATCCAAAAATCGTTTCAGGAAAAATTTTCTTAAAACCAGACTGGAGCCAGCACCGCCTCGGGCTTCTAACCGACGTCGACTCTGCATTGTATTGCTACGTTCTAGAAATTAAAAAAAAAATTGAAATAGAATTTTTAAAAGGAAAATATCATTTAATGAGAGACGGGACCCAAAAGCATTTTCTCACAATTAGTTTTGAGACAAACAATTATATTTTTCAAAATAATGATTTTGAAAAATTTAGAATTAATGTATTTTACTAAAATATTGATTTTAGAATTTATTTTATTTTTCCAAAATAGTGATTTTGAAATAATAAAATGTTATGTGTTTATTTTGTTTAAGCATAATTAATGACATGGTGGATGGTTATAGACTAAAACCAATCATATCCGTTCATGCATTTTATAGTTTTAGGTTTCTTTTTATGAAATAGGGCCTGCGTAGAAACCTAAACCTATGTAGCATCTTGGAAACCAATAAGTTAAACGAATCAAATTACCTCGACTGGTATAGAAATTTGAGAATCGTTCTCAAATCGAAAAAGTTGCTCTACGTGCTAGATGCTCCTATTCTGCCACCACCAACTCAAGATACTCATGATGATGAGCATGCTGTCCACAAAAGGCACAAAGAGGATAGTGATACAACATCGTGTATTATGTTGGCATCTATGACTCCCGAGCTACAAAAACAACACAAGCATATGGATGCTCAATCGATTATACTACATTTTCGAGAGCTATTTGACGCCTAAGACAGAACTAAGAGATACGAGATCTCGAAGCAACTATTCCATTGCAAAATGGCAAAGGGTTCTTCTGTGGCCACTCATGGGCTGAAGATGCTGGGCTTAATAGAGAAGCTTAGACTCTCGGGTTTGCAATGGACCATGACTTAAGTATTAACTTAATTCTGCAATCTTTGCCAAATAGTTTCTCACAATTTGAGATTAACTATCAGATGAACAAGATTGAGTCCACCATTCTTGAGTTGATCAATCTTCTCAAAACTGCGGAGTCCTCCATGAAGAAGGATTCTAATGCAATTTTAATGGTAGAATTTTCTTCTTCTAAGAAGAAAGTTTAAAAGAAGAAGAAGGCTCCCATGAAGCCCAAATGTGGTGTGAAGAAGAAGGTTACTGCTACCAAGGGCCCATGCCATCATTGTGGTAAGATGGGCCACTGGAGGCGCAACTGCAAGGCCTACATGGAGACCGTGAAGGATAAGAAGCAGAAGAAGAAGCTTGCAAGCACTTCTACTTCTACTTTGGGTATGTTTATGACTGAGATAAATATTGCCTTTAGAAATGAGATATGGGTATTAGATACCGGATATGGATATCATTTGTGCAATAACTTGCAGGGACTAAAGAGCAGTAGAATGCTAGAGAAAGGCGACATGGAGCTATGTACTGTAAATGGGGCAAAGGCTGCTACACTTGCTGTGTGGATATACGAGCTGAACCTGCCTTCAGGATTAGTTCTAGAATTGCGAAACTTTTATTATGTGCCAGTTTTAATGAAAAACATTATCTCAATTGCATATTTAGACATAAATGGATTTTATTTTATATTTAAGAATAAATGTTGTTCTTTTTCATTGAATGATATTCATTATGGTTTAGCAACTCTAGTTAATGGTTTATATGTTCTAGAATTGAAAAATCCAATTCTCAATATAAACAATAAGAAACCTAAAATAGATAACTCTAACACCTCTTACTTATGGCATTATTATTCGGGCCATGTAAACTAAAATCGTGTTTCTAAGTTATACAAGCTTGGTGACTTAGGGACATTTGATTATGAATCATATGGCACATGCGAGACTTGTTTACTAAGTAAAATGGCTAAAACTCCTTTTTCAGGAAAAGGAGAATGGGCCAAAGAGTTATTAGAACTCATACATTCTGATGTATGTGGCCCAATGTCAATACAAGTAAGAGGAGGTTATAACTATTCCATAAACTTTATCGATGGTTTCTCACGATACAGGTATTTGTATTTAATAAAATACAAATCTGAGGCCTTTGATAAGTTTAAAGACTTCAAGAATGAAATAAAGAAACTGTTAGTGTTGTGCCCTATAGGCAATCACTTGTATATTGTATATGACATATTTTCTTTTAATAAAAAGCATTATTTATCTTACAGTTTCTTTGGTTTACTTTAAGTAATATAACTGTTCGATAAAGTTTCTAGTACAACACTGTGTTAAGGAAATCATGATAGAGATCATGATATGAGTTTCCTACTACACTGGATGGTGTTAGTACTTAAATAGTCCCTAGTCATAGTATTAATGAGACAGGACATCATTAATGAGTTAAGACTAGCATGTGTTAGACTTCCTGATTTGATCAGGTGGTGGTTCTCATAACCCTTAGTACTGAGATACTCAAAGTTAATACATGGATGCTTGTTAACGAAACAAGTTCATTGGATGACCTAACTTTGACATAATCACATGGATAACTATTTAGTGCCAGTAATATAATCTCAATATAGCAAAAGTGCAAATATCCTTAGACTTGAGATCTCCAAGGTACTTTGTTTGCTGAGCTTTGTACTTTGATTCCAATCTTTGGAGCTCGATCGAGGGCTGCCTATGGGATGGATATTAGGTACATTATGAGGTAAACGAAAGTAGTTGAGAGGGTCAATAAAGGATTCACCACTCCTAATAGTAGGGGCGAATATCTCACAGCTACTTGTAGGAATTACAACTCGGAAAGTCCTTGGCCAAGGCAATTGTGTATTGGAAATAGTTCCAATTGATACACATTTAGAATAGTGGGTTCCTGGTATAAGTACTATTGTATTCGGGCCAGAATTTATTCTGGAGGGAGTTGGCACTAATTCTTACTCCAAACCGAATGAGATATTGTATGGTGACAAGAGTTAATTGCACTGAAGTTTGTAATTGAAGGGTTTATGTCAAGCCACATGACTTCCTGAACTCTTGGGTGGTCATGATGTGTTGCTAGATACCACTCATGATTTGGGAATTTGAGTTTATTAATTGATGAATTAATAAACCAATCCTGATTAGAATTAATAGGATTAATTCTAATTAATTATAGATTATTAATCTCAAAGACGTTTGGATTAATTCTTGTTTGCTACTAATTGACTGGGTAACCTAATATGTCACACACAATAGAGGATTATATACTCAAGATGTTATTTGATAACATAGATGGGTTAATTGCAAGAAAGAAAAGTTGTTATGGATAAATTATAATTAGTTATAATTTGTGGTCAAATTTGTAATTGTAAAAACTTAATGTTTCCAATTACAATTAGGAAATTCTAATTGTTTTAGAATTTTAGATTTTTAGTGGATTTTGGAACATATATTGGATATGCTCGAACATATATTGAATATATATGGGAACATATATTGGATTTTTAAAACAGCACGAGCATATGGATGCTCAATGGATTATACTACATATTCGAGAGTTGTTTAATGCCTAAGCCAAAACTGAGAGATATGAGATCTCGAAGTAACAATTTCATTGCAAAATGGCAGAGGGTTCTTCTGTGGCCATTCA
This sequence comes from Voacanga thouarsii, assembly GCA_026120185.1. Classification (NCBI taxonomy): domain Eukaryota; kingdom Viridiplantae; phylum Streptophyta; class Magnoliopsida; order Gentianales; family Apocynaceae; genus Voacanga; species Voacanga thouarsii. The sequence continues at coordinate 943,683 of JANUWF010001502.1, forward strand.
TGGGCTGAGAATGCTGGGCTTAATAGAGAAGCTTGGATCTCTTGGGTTTGCAATAGATCATGACTTAAGTGTTGACTTAATTCTACAATCTTTGCCTAATAGTTTTTCACACTTTGTGATTAACTATCAGATGAATAAGATTGAATCCACCATTCCTGAGTTGATCAATCTTCCCAAAACTGTGGAGTCCTCCATGAAGAAGGATTCCAATGCAATTTTAATGGTAGAATCTTCCTCTCCTAAGAAGAAAGTTTAAAAGAAGAAGAAGAAGGCTCCCATGAAGCCTAAAGATGGTGTGAACAAGAAGAATGCAGCTACCAAGGGCCCATTCCATTATTGTGGGAAGATGGGCCATTGGAGGCGCAACTGCAAAGCCTACTTGGAGACCATTAAGGACAAGAAGCAAAAGGAGAAGCTTACAAACACTTCTACTTCTACTCCGGGTATGTTTATGATTGAGATAAATACTGCCTTTAGAAATGAGATATGGGTATTAGATACCAGATGTGGATTTTATTTGTGCAATAATTTGCAGGGACTAAAGAGTAATAGAAGGCTAGAAAAAGGCGATGTGGACCTAAGTACTGCAAATGGGGCAAAGGTTGCTGCACTTGCTGTGGGGACATACGAGCCTGCCTTCGGGATTAATTCAAGAACTGTAAAACTATTATTTTTTACCAGTTTTAATGAAAAATATTATCTCAGTTGCGTGTTTAGACTTATATGGATTTCATTTGATATTTAAGAATAAATGTCATTCTTTTTCATTGAATGATATTCATTATGGTTCAGCAACTTTGGTTAATGGTTTATATGTTCTAGACTTGGTCAATCCAATTCTCAATATGAACAATAACCTAAAATGGATAACTCTAACACCTTTTACTTATGGCATTGTCGTTTGGGCCATGTAAACGAAAATTATGTTTTTTTAAGTTACACAAGCTTGTTGACTTAGGATCATTTGATTATGAATCGTATGGCACATGCGAGTCTTGTTTACTAGGTAAAATGACTAAAACTCTTTTTTCAAAAAAATGAGAATGGGCCAAGGAGTTACTAGAACTCATACATTCTGATGTATGTGGCCCAATGTCAATACAAGTAAAAGGAGGTTACAACTATTTTATAACCTTTATCAATGACTTCTCATGATACAGGTATTTGTATTTAATGAAATACAAATCTAAGGCCTTTGAAAGGTTTAAAGACTTCAAGAATGAAATAGAGAAACAAATTGGCAAAAGTATTAAGACTCTAAGATCTGATCGAGGAGGAGAATACTTGAGTCAAGAGTTTCTGAGTTATCTTAGAGATAATGAGATATTATCTCAATAGACTCCACCATATACACCTCAACATAATGGTGTATTTGAGAAAAGGAATTGAACCATTCTAGATATGGTACGGACTATGATGGCTTCTGCAGACATACCAAAATCGTTTTAAGGGTATGCATTAGAGACTTCTGTTTATATACTAAACAGAGTTCTGACAAAATCGGTTGATACTACCCCAGTTGAGATGTTCTTTGGTAAGAGACCAAAGTTATCTCACTTGCGAGTATGGGGTTATCCTACCTTTGTTAAAAGGCCACAGATGGACAAACTTGATAGTAAGTTTGACAAGTATTTGTTTGTGGGATATTCGAAAGAATCTTTTGGATATTACTTCTACCTACCCTATGAAAAATAAATTGTTTATTTCGAAGCATGCCATCTTCTTAGAGAATGAGTAAATGCTCAAGGGGGATAGTAGGAGTAAGATTTAACTTAATGAAGTTCATGAAGATCAAACAAACGAGGATCAACCGTCTAACCCCATATCTATTCAGAGAATAGATAAACCTTCTAATATACAAGAACCTCATAGATCTAGTAGGATATGTGTGGCACCTGAGAGATATGGATTTCTCGTTTGTGACCACAATGATGTATTGTTCATAGATGAAGATGAGCCTACTATTTACAAGGATATTCTGAATAGTTCAGAATCTGGCAAATGGCTTGAGGCCATGAAGTCAGAGATGGATTCTATATACGACAACCAAGTATGGACTTTGGTTGATCTACCTAAAGGAATTAAACCTATTAGGTGCAAGTGGGTTTTTAAGAAGAAAATGAACATGGATGGTAACTTAGTTACCTATAAAGCACGTCTAGTGGCGAAGGGTTATCGTCAACAATATGGTATTGACTATGATGAAACATTCTCGCCAGTAGCCATGTTGAAATCCATTAGGATACTCCTAACCGTTGCTATTCATCATGATTATGAGATTTGGCAAATGGATGTGAAAATAGCTTTTCTAAATAGAAATTTGACTGAGGAACTGTATATGACACAACCTGAGGATTTCACATCTAGAGATAGCACAAATATGTGCAAGCTACAAAGGTCCATTTATGGACTTAAGCAAGCTTCTAGGAGTTAGAACATCCATTTTGATGAAACAATTAAAGCGTTTGGTTTCATACAAAACATGGATGAGCTTTGTGTATACAGATATGTTAGTGGGAGTGCAATCATTTTCTTACTGCTTTATGTATATGACATATTGCTAATAGGAAATGATATACCTATCTTGCAAATAGTTAAAGTTTGATTGTCCAAACAATTTTCCATGAAAGATCTTGGAGAAGCAACCTATATTCTTGGAATAAGGATCTATAGGGATAGATCCAGAAGTTTGCTAGATCTTTCGCAGTCTACATACATAGATAAAGTGCTAAAGAGGTTTAACATGGATCAATCCAAAAAGGGATTCTTACCCATGTCATATGGTGTAAGCCTTTTAAAGTCGATGTCTCCCAAGACACAAGTTGAAAGGGATCGCATGAGTATGATTCTATACGCCTCAATAGTTGGATCTTATTATGTACGCTATGATATGTACTAGACCCGATATATCTTGTGCTCTTAGTTTGATGAGTAGATACCAATCTGACACTGGCGAGGGTCATTGGGCGGCTGTAAAGAACATTCTTAAGTACTTACGAAGGACTAAATATATGTTCTTAGTATATGGAGAAGGTGATTTGAAAATAAACGGGTATACTAATGCCAGTTTTCAATCTGACAAAGATGATTTTAAATCACAATTTGGCTACATGTTTATGTTGTGTGGAGGGCCAATAAGTTGAAAAAGTTCCAAACAAGAGACTATTGCACATACTCCAATACTATAATTTGATTCGGGAGATCATAGATAGGAATGATGTAAAGATAGAGAGAGTTCTCACGGATGAGAACATAGCTGACCTGCTTACAAAAGCACTATCTCAAAAGAAACATGATTGTCAAGTTTAGCCAATCGGTATTAGATACATGAATGATTGGCTCTTGTGCAAGTGGGAGTTTGTTAGTATTGTACCCTAGAGGCAATCATTTGTACATTGTATATGATACATTTTATTTTAATAAAAGACATTATTTATCTTACAGTTTTTTTTATTTACTTTAAGTAGTATAACTGTTCGATAAAGTCCCTAGTACAACACTGTCTTAAGAAAATCATGATAGAGATCATGATATGAGATTCCTACTACACTGGATGGTGTTAGTACTTAAATAGTCCCTAGTCTTAGTATTAATGAGACAGGACATCATTAATGCGTCAAGACTAGCATGTGTTAGACTTTCTAATTTGATCAGGCGGTGGTTCTCAAAACCATGAGTATTAAAATACTCAAAGTTAACACATGGATGCTTGTTAATGGAACAAGTTCGTTGGATGACCTAACTTTGAGATAATCACATGGATAACTATTTAGTGCCAGCAATATAATATCAATATAGCAAATGTGCAAGTATCCTTAGACTTAAGATCTCTAAGGTTCTTTGTTTGCTGAGCTTTGTACTTTAATTCCAATCTCCGGAGCTCGATCGAGGGCCGCCTATGGGATGGATATTGGGTACATTGTGAGGTAAACAAAAGTAGTTGAGAGGGTCAATAAAGGATTCACCACTCCTAATAGTAGGGGCGAATATCTCGCGGTCACTTGTAGGAATTACAACTCGGAAAGTCCTTGCCAAGGTGATTGTGTATTGGAAATAGTTTCAATTGATACACATTTAGAATAGTGGGTTCTTAGTACAAGTACTATTGTATTCGGGTCAGAATTAATTCTAGAGGGAGTTGGTAGTAATTTCATGCTCCAAACCGAATGAGATATTGTATGGTGAAAGGAGTTAATTGCACTGAAGTTTGTTATTGAAGGGTTTATGTCAAGTCACTTGACTTTCTGGACTCTTGGGTGGTCATGATGTGTTGCAAGATACCACTCATGATCTGAGAATTTGAGTTTATTAATTGATGAATTAATAAACCAATCCTGATTATAATTAATAGGATTAATTCTAATTAATTATGGATTATTAATCTCAAAGACGTTTGGATTAATTTATGTACACTACCAATTGACTGAGAAACCTAATAGGTCACACAAAATAGAGGATTCTATACTCAAGATGTTATTTGATAACATAGAAGGGTTAATTGCAAGAAAGAAAAGTTGTTGTGGATAAATTATAATTAGTTATAATTTGTGGTCCAAGTTTTAATTATGGGGACTTGATGTTTTCAATTACAATTAGGAAATTCTAATTGTTTTAGAATTTTAGATTTTCAGTGGATTTTGGAACATATATTGGATATGCTCGAAACCCTAATCCAAGGAGATTAAAAATGAAAAGAGGAGCCAAAAAATAAACGTCTTCTTCTTCTTCTTCTTCTTCTTCTCTCTCTCTCTCTCTCTCTCTCTCTCTCTCTCTCTCTCTCTCTCTCTCTCCCTCTCGTTTTGCTAAAAATGAAAGCAGCCCTAGCTGCCATCTTTTTCTGTTAGCACGGGAAATTTTGGTGCTTGAGTATTCCTCTGTGTGAATTACTGTTAGATATAATCACACACTGTAATTATAGTGGTTAAATGTCCAACTCTCATGGAGTTTGCATAAGAGGATTGTTGGATCGCGCCTCGACTTGAAGAAGAAATTTTGTTCCACGGACGATCAAACAAAGGTAATAAGCTGCTACCTTTATTATCTTTATGCCTTGTTTTCCACACATTGACGGGTCCTGGGATGGTATCTCATTTATTTTATGCTGCATTGTATAGGATACGAACCTGAGATACCCAACAGAAACAACTTGGCAAAAGTATTAAGACTCTAAGATCTTATCGAGGAAGAGAATGCTTAGTATATTATCTGAGTTATCTTAGAGATAATGGAAAATTATCTCAATGGACTCCACCACATACACATCAACATAACGGTGTATCTGAGAGAAGGAATCGAACAATTCTAGACATGGTATGGACCATGATGGCTTCTGTAGACCTACCAAAATCATTTTGGGGGTATGCACTAGAGACTTCTATTTATATACTAAACAGAGTTCTGAGAAAATTGGCTGATTCTACCCCATTTGAGATGTTTTTTGGTAAGAAATCAAAGTTATCTCACTTGCGAGTATGGGGTTGTCCTGCTTTTGTCAATAGGCCACAGTCAGACAAACTTAATAGTAAGCTGACAAGTGTTTGTTTGTGGGATATCTGAAAGAATCTTTCGGATATTACTTCTACCTACCCTCTGAAAACACAATGTTTGTTTTGAAGGATGCCGACTTCTTAGAGAATGAGCACACGTTCAAAAGGGACAGTGGAAGTAAAATTGAACTTAGTGAAGTTCAAGAAGATCAAACAAACAAGGATCAACCGTCTGATCCCACATCTATTGAGAGAATAGATGAACCTTCTACTACACAAGAATCTCGTAGGTCTAGTAGGAAACGTGTGGCACCTGAGAGATATGGATTTCTCATAAGTGACCACAATGACGTATTGCTCATAGATGAAAATGAGCCTACTACCTACAAGGATGTTCTGAATAGTTCAAAATCTGGCAAATGGCTTGAGGCTATGAAGTCAGAGATGGTGTGAAACCCCGGACAAAACCAACCTTAGAGTAAGGGGGTTGGGATGCATATCATACTTTATTTCATAATTAAATATATTTTCATATGATTTCTTTGTGCTTTGGATTTGATTTTTATTGTCTTGAAGTCTTGATGGTAAGTATTGTGTGAAAGGGGTAAAATGATAATTTTTGCCCGAGATGAAAATAGGGAGATAGATTGTGGATTGAATAAAAAATAATTTTCTAGTGGAAATAGCAACAAAAGTTGTTGTGGTGTAGGGGTTAGAGCTTTGGAATTAATTCCTGAGGTCTTGGGATCAAATTCTAGCATAGAAGCTTTAGCTAGATTAAATTGTATTTTTGCTTGGGGGGAGTTGGTTTCGGCCTTAAGAGCCTAGAACAAGGTGGTGATAATGTCCTAGGAGAGACATTTTAGGAGAATTCTCATTTCACTATTTACTCTACTCGAAATTCTTGAAGGGAAATTCATTCTTCCTTGTTCTTTAATTTTTCTCAATGCTCAACTCGTTAGTTTGATCAAGGTGTTCTAGCCTTTTTCTTTCCAGAAAATTTAGTAAAGTGCTGAGGCCTTTTAGGATCAAAATGTCTTGGTAAAAGACTACCTATGGTCTGAAAAAAATATGGAAGAGTTGTGAGGAATTCCATGAGGAAAATATCTCTAGTGAGCTTGCTGAAATTTCACTTCAAATTAGTTCCTCTTCCTTCATGGCATGAGCTGAAACTTTCCAGCTTGTTGTACCTTCAAATTGTCGAACTCCTTAGCTAACATTCCCTTCCAAATGCTGCCAGAAAAATGTCCTTAAGATCAGCTTAAAACATGAATTATTTCTGCCATTTTCGGACTGCACAAAAGCAGTGCAAAACCAGAAAAAAATTCTGGGCAAATCGCTGCTTTAAGGGTCCAAAACCAAGCTGTTTTCTTCCAGATTTTGTGCAACACCTTAGCCATATTTTTCCTCCATGAAGAAGGCTGGAAACCAGCCTTGAATACCCCTGAAACCCCCCTCCCAGCTCGCTGCAAAATGGCTGGAAGTGGCAGACGAAAATCTGCCCAGAAAAACCACTGTGCAGCGAAATTTCTGTGCAGAAAATTTTCCAGCTTGTTTCCTATTTTTCTTCCAACCAAAACACCAACCTACTTCTGCAAAAACCTTCCTTGAACCTCCATCAACAGAGCACCATTGATCCCCTTAAACTTCTGCACGAAATTCCATCAATGGCTGTCCGAAAATCTCTCCAACAAATCCCTGCAATTTAGCTTGATTACTTTCCAAAAATTCCAGCCATCTTGTTAGGCAACCTTCCATAATCTCTTACTCAATTGACCAGGCTTCTTCTTCACCATTAAGCACCCTACTTTCGACCACCATAAGCCTCCATAAGCCAGCACTAATTCCCACAAAATTCTGCTCAAACAGTTAGCAATGGCAGACTTCAAAGCTGTCCAAACAATCAAAATATTCTTAGGATATTTACTTTCCAAATTCACTTCCTAAAAATATTCTATCAAGATTATAACAACTAGCATTTCCTTTTCCCTTCCAAATCACAGAATCAACTTCCTAAACCCTACTGAAAATTGGCCAGCCCTATTCCTCACAGAAAATTCGGCAGCTTTTCCTTCTCTCTCTCTCGCGATTTTCCGCAACCATCAAGAACACACACACTACACCAAGAACCCCTACTACATTGTTACACCTAATACCCCTCCAAACCATCTCAAATCCACTCAAAAACTTCCAGATTTGATCTACACATTGCTGTGAATCCATCAACACCATTATTAACATCAAACTCCACAAATCATCTTGCTACTTTGGATCAAAAACCAGGAAATTTTGTGAAGGTGAAGAACATCTTCAAGGTAAACTTATTCTAACAACTTCATCTTCTCCAAACTTGATCTCTAATGAAAACCTATATGAATAGGCATGCTAATGATCTCTTCTTCTTCTTCTTCTTCTTCTTTTTCTTCTCTCTCTCTCTCTCTCTCTCTCTCTCTCTCATGTCCGAAATTTCCTCCCTTGGCCGAATGGTCTCTTTTTCCATGACCATGCTTTTGCCACCTCTCTTGGTCAAGATTAGCCATATAGGAGTGGAGATCTACTCTAAACTCCTTCAAGACATTCATCAATCAAGTAAGTACCTTCAATCTTCCTTGTAAACTCTAGAATTATGTCTCTAGGATGATGTTGTGAGTAGGTGGATGGTGATAGGATTTGAGTATATATATTTATTGTTGAGATTGAAGCATGAGCAATTGTATGATTGTGAAGGAGATGGGATTTATGCATGAAAGGTTCATCTTGGATGATTGTATGATGATTTGAGGGTTGATGCATGTCATAGGTAGTATTTGTGAAGAAGCATGCTAAAGATTATGTCACCTTTGGTGAATAGGAGTTTATGCATGATTAGATTATTGAAGACATGTTCATGTTTATGCTAGTAATGGTTAAATCACGTCTTAATAAATTTGGATCTATGCCTAGATGCAAGATTTGGATGATTTGATGAATCGAAGGATTATGTATGTTATTGATTGTGGTTGGCCATAGAATCTTGATCAGATCTAGTTGTTCCTAAGCTAATTTTAGTTCATGAATAAATTATCCAATACTAATTTTGCTAGTAAATTTCAAAAAACCCTAGGAATGGTAGATTTGGAATTATTATACATATAAATGATATTTTAGCCAAATAAATAGTGATTTTTGCTAGAAAGAAAATAAATAAATATTATTAAAAATAAAGAAATCAATTTAAGCCTTTATGAAAAATATTTTTAATTAGTAAAATAATTATTAAATCAAAACCTTTTAAGGATTTACTTATTATTTTCCAAATAAGACTCATTAACTTTAATCTTCACTAGTTCTAGCTATCAACTATTTTCTAACAACTAGACTATCATTAAATCACTATTTTACCTAGTACCAGCTATGACTCTTGATCAAATAAACTCTAAATTTTCCTTAACAATATTTAAACTTTCAACTTATTAGAATTTATTTCCCAAACCATTAATTATTTTAAATAACAAATTAAACTTAGCTTATAAACCTGCTTATTTATTATTTTACCTTAAAGCTTGGGACACTAGGATCATGGTAGTGGTGAAATGAGTTGATTTAAAATTGAGGAAGTGGATTGTAGCTTGAATCTGATTAAGATTTGTATTTACCCATGTGGGGTTAGGTCAGTTGTTCGAGACCTTGTTGTTGTGAGCAAGAATCAGGTAAGCTCCTGCATAAAACATGTCGATGTGAAATGTTTTCCTTATGGCAAGCTAAATATGGAGTGCATGGACACTCGTTTATTTGAAGGCAATTGAGGGTTGAATTTGTTCTTACTTCCAACACTTAAATTATTTAAACGTTACTGAGCAGATTTTCCAAACTTAAAACTCTTTCTAAAACTGATTGTTCCCAAAACTTTGGAAACCCTCAAATTACTAGTTTCATGAAGAGCAATGCTTTGTTTGTTTCATCCCAAGTGGGAAACGTCGTTGAGTACTCAATAAGGGTGGACTACTAGGACTAGTCTTTGAAGGGTTAGGGTAAGTCTCTCAACAGATGGCCACCTCTGAGGGGTGAGTCCTTCCCGGATAAGATGTCAGTTCAGTGAGTCGTGCCGGTCCGAACTAGCAGTTTGTTTTCAGTCAAGTGACTGTGTTTTGCCGAAATGGACACCCGGTTGTTGTTTGGGTATAGAGAAGGAGGAGTATCTTGCGCAGTAGGCCGATCACCTACTTTTGTCAGTCTGCACAAAGTATCGGCATTCTGATCGGTTATGGGGCCCAACGTGTGGTAAACCATATCCCTTTCTTTCGAGTGGTTGATTTTATTACTTGTGTATGGCTAGATAAGCCAAAATGCCACTCTTACTTTTGACTAATGCTTGATGCTTGCCAATGTTTTCTCTTATAAAAGTTTCACACTCTGCATCCATGAACTGATTTCACTAAACACCCAAAGCACACACGGACTTACTGAGATTTCTGTCTCATCACCTTTCTATCATGATTTCAGGATGATGCTGCTGTGGAGTTGAGTGGCTATTAATATCTGCTTTAGAAGAGAATGTGTCTTTTGATTTTATTTATTGCTTTGGGGAGGCGAGAATGGATAATTTTATTTATGGTTTTTTTTTTGGAATTCATGGATTTATTCTTGAAGTTTTCTCTGGGTTGTAAAAACTTTTTAAGTTAAATATTATTTTTATTCTGCAATTTGTTTGTGTGACCTAGTTATAAAGACCCCTTGTCCTTTGGACGGGGCGACATCCCCGGCCCTAGCGGGCCTAGGCTTCGGGGGGTGGTACAAGTGGTATCAGAGACTAGGCTATCGGCAAATATTGATGATTTATGATTTATTTATTTATGTTTAAAACTTATCTAACCTATTTTGTTGATACTGTAGGATGGTTAGACTACTTAGGACGGCAAGGAAAGGGCAACAGTGGCACTCGCCTTATTATCTAGACGAGGAGGACCTTCCAGTTCCCCAGCCTGCCCTTCAGCCAGTTGTTCCTATGGAGGATAGCAGTGATGATGAGGCCTAGATCCTTAAGCCACCCCCAATCCTGGTAATAGATATAAGTTCTGATAGTGAAAATGAGGAGATAGCTGTAGAGCATGTTCCCCACCCTCCTAGTGCCATAGTGGATTTATTGGCTGATAGTGATGACCTGGGGGAGATAGACTATGAGTCTATACCTAGGCCTTCTTTCATCCCTTCTTTCAATCGAGTTGAGCCTCGGGAGAGTTCTAGGTGCCCTAGGAAGGAGCTAATGGCGGGGTTTGCTAGTGGGGTTAGGGTATTCTAAGATTTCTGGAGGATGGTTGTGTGAGGCTGATCTCGAAGAGTCTGATGAGGACTATAAAGGCTAAGTGCTGATATGATTGGGATGATTTATTTATTGCTTTCTATGAACTTCTATGTTAAATATTTCATTTTTGTTTACTGCTTTCATTTTAAATTTATGAAAATAAGAGTACCTGGAGCACTCTAAGGTTTGAGAAATTTTTTATGCAACCCTTTATACAAAAACTTGCATATGATTTTCTTTTACTTTAACCTGGTTGTGAATGCATGGTCAAAATGTTTTAAACTTGAATGCATACACTCATTATCTGGGCATGGTTGAGAATGGCACCCAAGCGCCATGTAGCCACATTGAGCATAAGAGTTCTGAAAGCAGAACCTGTGACACTCGAAGTTGAGACAACTCAGCTGCATCACCCAATCGGGTCAAGTATTCAGCAAGATGATCGAGATTCTTCAGACTTTGACTAAACAGAGGAATCCAAATGGAGAGGATAATACTTTGGAGTGGTTTTTGAAATTTCAACCACCCATCTTCTTAGGAGAAGTTAAGAGAGCACAAGTTGTATGTCAAATTCAGCAAGTGAGAATTCTGGCTAGACAGTGTGGCATTCTTTGGCTATGTGGTGACCAACGAAGGAATCAAGGTAGATCCGGCAAAGGTCGAGGCGGTATCAGACTGGAAGCAGCCGGAGAATATTACTGAGATCCGGAGTTTCTTGGGATTGGCCGGATACTACTGAAGATTTATCAAGGGATTCTCGACGCTCGCGACGCCAATGACCCGTTTGTTAAGGAAGGATGTTCCGTTTGTGTGGAACATAAAATGCGAGCAAAGTTTCCAAGAATTAAAGAAGAGATTGATGACAGCACCGGTATTAAGCCTACCGGAGGAGGGCAAACCTTATGCGCTATACACCGATGCCTCAAAAGAAGGATTGGGAGCGGTGTTGATGCAAGACAGGAAAGTGATTGCTTATGCATCCCGGAAGTTACGACCGCATGAAGTGAACTACCCTACTCACGATTTGGAGTTGGCAGTTATAGTGTTCACCCTAAAGAAATGGCGACACTAATATGGAGCCGAGTACGAGGTGTTCACCGACCATAAGAGTCTGAAGTATATCTTCACCCAGAAGGATTTGAACTTAAGGCAACGAAGATGGATGGAATTCTTGGAAGAATACCATTGCCCGATCAACTACCATCCAGGGAAGGCCAACGTTGTGGCAGACGCCTTAAGCAGAAAAGTTGGAATGGCTAGACTGAAGGTGCAGGAGATGCAAGTGGTTCAGGATGTGTTAGACAAAAGGGCAGAAGTACAAGACAAAAGAATCGTCATCAGCAATTCGAAGTTGGTGCCGGATTTGAAGCAAGAAATAGAGGAGGCTCAGCGAAGCAACGCCGAGTTTCAAATTTTCAAGGATAAAGAGCTTAAGCGACCGGACAGTGAATTCCGTCAAGATGAGGCAGGAACTTTTCATTTCAGAGATCGATTGTGTGTACCCGGGGAGCAGCAATTGAAGGACAGAATTTTGGAGGAGGCACACAAGAGCAAGTACGCCATTCATCCGAGAGAGGTCAAGATGTATCAGGATTTGAAGAGAGCATACTGGTGGTCTGGAATGAAGCGAGATGTTGTCAAGTATGTGTCGACTTGTCTTACCTGCCAGAAAGTTAAAGCGGAGCATAGGAAGTCAGCAGGGCTGTTGCAGCCATTGCCAGTGCCGGAATGGAAGTGGGAGGAGGTGACTATGGATTTCGTCACCGGACTTCCCATGTCAAGGACCCAAAGGGACGCCATATAGGTGGTGGTGGATCGACTGACCAAGTCGGCCTACTTCATCCCGGTAAATGTGAGGGATTCCATGGAGAAGCTAGCTTAGACATATGTTCGAGAAGTAGTCCGACTTCATGGAATACCATCGAGCATAGTGTCAGACCGAGACCCGAGGTTTACTTCTCGTTTTTGGGGAAAATTCTAGGAGGCAATGGGATAGAATTTGAAATTCAGTACGACGCCGCATCCGTAGACCGACGGGCAATCAGAAAGGGTAATCCAAATTTTGGAAGATATGTTGGGAGCCTGTGTCCTGGATTTCGGGGATAAGTGGATTAAGTGTGTACCGTATGCCGAGCTATCTTATAACAACAGCTATCAGGCCTCGATTGGAATGGCACCGTACGAGGCTTTGTATGGGCGCAAGTGTCAGGTACCGTTGTATTGGAATTGGACGGAAGATGGATATGTGACCAAAACCGGAGAGGTCTGTGTCCAAGAAATGCTGGATAAAGTGAAATTGATTCGGGAGAGGTTAAAGGCGGCTCAAATCCGGCAGAAGAGCTATGCGGACAATCGGAGAAGAGAATTAGAATTTCAAGTCGGGGACCGTGTATTTTTTAAGCTAACACCCAACAAGGGGATTTTGAAGCATCCGAAGGGTGAAAAGTTGAATCCAAGATATTTGGGGCCGTTTTTTATTAAGGAAAGAATTGGACCAGTAGCTTACCGATTAGACCTACCGGATGGATTGACGGGTATCCATGATATGTTCCATGTTTCGCAGTTGAAGAAGTATAATGCGGATCCTAGTCATGTGTTGAATGAGGAACCGTTAGTGTTGCAGCCAGACTTGAGCTACGTGGATAAGCCTGTGCGGATATTGGACCGCAGTGTCAAGACCCTGCGAAATAAGCAGATACCGATGGTTAAGATTCAGTGGGAGCACCATGGCACGCAGGATGCCACATGGGAGTCAGAGGAATGGGTTAAGCGGAAGTATCCCGAACTGAGATAGAGGTATGCCTGAATTTCGGGACGAAATTCTCCTAAGGAGGGGAGGATGTGAAACCCCGGACAAAACCAACCTTAGAGTAAGGGGGTTGGGATGCATATCATACTTTATTTCATAATTAAATATATTTTCATATGATTTCTATGTGCTTTGGATTTGATTTTTATTGTCTTGAAGTCTTGATGGTGAGTATTGTGTGAGAGGGGCAAAATGGTAATTTTTGCCCGAGGTGAAAATAGGGAGATAGTTTGTGTATTGAATAGAAAATAATTTTTTTACTGGAAATAGCAACAAGAGTTGTTGTGGTGTAGGGGTTAGAGCTTTGGAATTAATTCTCGAGGTCTTGGGATCAAATTCTAGCATAGAAGCTTTAGCTAGATTAAATTGTATTTTTGCTTGGGGGGAGTTGGTTTCGGCCTTAAGAGCCTAGAACAAGGTGGTGATAATGTCCTACGAGAGACATGTTAGGAGAATTCTCATTTCACTCTTTACTCTACTCGAAATTCTTGAAGGGAAATTCATTCTTCCTTGTTCTTTAATTTTTCTCAATGCTCAACTCGTTAGTTTGATCAAGGTGTTCTAGCCTTTTTCTTTCCAGAAAATTTAGTAAAGTGCTGAGGCCTTTTAGGATCAAAATGTCTTGGTAAAAGACTACCTATGGTCTGAAAAAAATATGGAAGAGTTGTGAGGAATTCCATGAGGAAAATATCTCTAGTGAGCTTGCTGAAATTTCACTTCAAATTAGTTCCTCTTCCTTCATGGCATGAGCTGAAACTTTCCAGCTTGTTGTACCTTCAAATTGTCGAACTCCTTAGCTAAAATTCCCTTCCAAATGCTGCCAGAAAAATGTCCTTAAGATCAGCTTAAAACATGAATTATTTCTGCCATTTTCGGACTGTACAAAAGCAGTGCAAAACCAGAAAAAAATTCTGGGCAAATCGCTGCTTTAAGGGTCCAAAACCAAGCTGTTTTCTTCCAGATTTTGTGCAACACCTTAGACATATTTTTCCTCCATGAAGAAGGCTGGAAACCAGCCTTGAATACCCCTGAAACCCCCCTCCCAGCTCGCTGCAAAATGGCTGGAAGTGGCAGACGAAAATCTGCCCAGAAAAACCACTGTGCAGCGAAATTTCTGTGCAGAAAATTTTCCAGCTTGTTTCCTATTTTTCTTCCAACCGAAACACCAACCTACTTCTGCAAAAACCTTCCTTGAACCTCCATCAACAGAGCACCATTGATCCCCTTAAACTTCTGCACGAAATTCCATCAATGGCTGTCCGAAAATCTCTCCAACAAATCCCTGCAATTTAGCTTGATTACTTTCCAAAAATTCCAGCCATCTTGTTAGGCAACCTTCCATAATCTCTTACTCAATTGACCAGGCTTCTTCTTCACCATTAAGCACCCTACTTTCGACCACCATAAGCCTCCATAAGCCAGCACTAATTCCCATGAAATTCTGCTCAAACAGTCAGCCATGGCAGACTTCAAAGCTGTCCAAACAATTAAAATATTCTTAGGATATTTACTTTCCAAATTCAGTTCCTAAAAATATTCTACTAAGATTGTAACAACTAGCCTTTTCTTTTCCCTTCAAAATCACAGAATTAACATCCCAAACCCTACTGAAAATCGGCCAGCCCTATTCCTCACAGAAAATTCGGCAGCCTTCCCTTCTCTCTCTCTCGCAATTTTCAGCAACTATCAAGAACACACACACTACACCAAGAACCCCTACTACAATGTTACACCTAATACCCCTCCAAACCATCTCAAATCCACTCAAAAACTTCCAGATTTGATCTACACATTGCTGTGAATCCATCAACACCATTATTAACATCAAACTCCACAAATCATCTTGCTACTTT
Organism: Voacanga thouarsii; assembly: GCA_026120185.1. NCBI lineage: Eukaryota > Viridiplantae > Streptophyta > Magnoliopsida > Gentianales > Apocynaceae > Voacanga > Voacanga thouarsii. The sequence goes on from JANUWF010001502.1 coordinate 959,112, forward strand.
GGATCAAAAACCAGGAAATTTTGTGAAGGTGAAGAACATCTTCAAGGTAAACTTATTCTAACAACTTCATCTTCTCCAAACTTGATCTCTAATGAAAACCTATATGAATAGGCATGCTAATGATCTCTTCTTCTTCTTCTTCTTCTTTTTCTTCTCTCTCTCTCTCTCTCTCTCTATCTCTCTCTCTCTCTCTCATGTCCGAAATTTCCTCCCTTGGCCGAATGGTCTCTTTTTCCATGACCATGCTTTCGCCACCTCTCTTGGACAAGATTAGCCATATAGGAGTGGAGATCTACTCTAAACTCCTTCAAGACATTCATCAATCAAGTAAGTACCTTCAATCTTCCTTGTAAACTCTAGAATCATGTCTCTAGGATGATGTTGTGAGTTGGTGGATGGTGATAGGATTTGAGTATATATATTTATTGTTGAGATTGAAGCATGAGCAATTGTATGATTGTGAAGGAGATGGGATTTATGCATGAAAGGTTCATCTTGGATGATTGTATGATGATTTGAGGGTTGATGCATATCATAGGTAGTATTTGTGAAGAAGCATGCTAGAGATTATGTCACCTTTGGTGAATAGGAGTTTATGCATGATTAGATTATTGAAGCCATGTTCATGTTTATGCTAGTAATGGTTAAATCATGTCTTAATAAATTTGGATCTATGCCTAGATGCAAGATTTGGATGATTTGATGAATCGAAGGATTGTGTATGTTATTGATTGTGGTTGGCCATAGAATCTTTATCATGATCTAGTTGTTCCTAAACTAATTTTACTTCATGAATAAAGTATCCAATACTAATTTTGCTAGTAAATTTCAAAAAACCCTAGGAAGGGTAGATTTGGAATTGTTATACATATAAATGATATTTTAGCCAAATAAATAATGATTTTTGCTAGAAATAAAAATAAATAAATATTATTAAAAATAAATAAATCAATTTAAGCCTTTATGAAAAATATTTTTAATTAGTAAAATAATTATTAAATCAAAACCCCTTAAGGTTTTACTTATTATTTTCCAAACAAGACTCATTAAATTTAATGTTCACTAGTTCTAGCTATCAACTATTTTCTAACAACTAGACTATCATTAAATCACTATTTTACCTAGTACCACCTATGACTCTTGATCAAATAAACTCTAAATTTTCCTTAACAAGATTTAAACTTTCAACTTATTAGAATTTATTTCCCAAACCATTAATTATTTTAAATAACAAATTAAACTTAGCTTATAAACCTGCTTATTTATTATTTTGCCTTAAAGGTTGGGACACTAGGATCATGGTTGTGGTGAAATGAGTTGATTTAAAATTGAGGAAGTGGATTGTAGCTTGAATCTGATCAAGATTTGTATTTACCCATGTGGGGTTAGGTCAGCTATTCGAGACCTTGTTGTTGTGAGCAAGAATCAGGTAAGCTCTTGCATCAAACCTGTCGATGTGAAATGTTTTCCTTATGGCAAGCTAAATATGGAGTGCATGGACGCTCGTTTATTTGAAGGCAATTGAGGGTTGAATTTGTTCTTACTTCCAACACTTAAATTATTTAAACGTTACTGAGTAGATTTTCCAAACTTAAAACTCTTTCTAAAACTGATTGTTCCCAAAACTTTGGAAACCCTCAAATTACTAGTTTCATGAAGAGAAATGCTTTGTTCATTTCATCCCAAGTGGGAAACGTCCTTGAGTACTCAATATGGGTGGACTACTAGGACTAGTCTTTGAAGGGTTAGGGTAAGTCTCTCAGCAGGTGGCCACCTCTGAGAGGTGAGTCCTTCTCGGATAAGATGCCAGTCCAGTGAGTCGTGCCAGTCCAAGCTAGCAGTTTGTTTTCAATGAAGTGACTGTATTTTGCCGGAATGGACACCCGGTTGTTGTTTGGGTATAGAGAAGGAGGAGTATCTTGCCCAGTAGGCCGATCACCTACTTTTGTCAGTCTGCATAAAGTGTCGGCATTCTGACCGGTTAGGGGACCCAACGTGTGGTAACCCATATCCCTTTCTTTCGAGTGGTTGATTTTATTACTTGTGTATGGCTAGATAAGCCAAAACGCCACTCTTACTTTTGACTAATGCTTGATGCTTGCCAATGTTTTCTCTTATAAAAGTTTCACACTTTGCATCCATGAACTGATTTCACTAAACACCCAAAGCACACACGGACTTATTGAGATTTCTGTCTCATCACCTTTCTATCATGATTTCAGGATGATCCTGCTGTGGAGTTGAGTGGCTAGTAATATCTGCTTTGGATGAGAATGTATCTTTTGATTTTATGTATTGCTTTGGGGAGGCGAGAGTGGATAATTTTATTTATGGTTTTTGTTTTGGAATTCGTGGATTTATTCTTGAAGTTTTCTCTGGGTTGTAATAACTTTTTTAGTTAAATATTATTTTTATTCCGCAATTTATTTGTGTGACCTAGTTATAAAGACCCCTTGTCCTTTGGACGGGGCGACATCCCCGACCCTGGCGGGCCTAGGCTTCGGGGGGTGTTACAGATGGATTCCATGTACGTCAATCAAGTATGGACTTTGATTGATCCACTTAAAGGAATTAAACCTATTAGGTGCAAATGGGTTGTCAAGAAGAAAATGGACAAGGATGTTAACATAGTTACCTATAAAGATGACTAGTGGCGAAGGGTTATCATAAAAAACATGGTATTGACTATGATGAAACCTTCTCGCTAGTAGCTATGTTAAAATCCATCACGATACTCCTAGCTATTACTACTCATTATGATTATGAGATTTAGCAAATGGAAGTGAAAACAATTTTCCTAAATAGAAATCTGACTGAGGAAGTGTATTTGACACAACCTGAGGGTTTTACATCCAATGATAGCAGAAAGGTGTGCAAGCTGTAAAGGTCTATTTATGGACTTAAGCAAGCTTCTAGGAATTGGAATATCTATTTTGATGAAACAATCAAAGAGTGGTTTCATTCAAAACATGGATGAACCTTATGTATACAAGAAGGTCAGTGAAAGTGCAATCATTTTCTTATTGCTTTGTGTAGATGACATATTGCTAATAGGAAATGATATACCTGTCTTGCAAATGGTTAAAGTTTAGTTGTCCAAACAATTCTCCTTGAAAGACCTTGGAGAAGCAACCAATATTCTTAGAATATAGATTTATAGAGAGAGATCCAAAAGGCTGCTAGGTCTTTTGTAGTCTACATACATAGATAAAGTGCTAAAGAGATTTAGCATGAATCAATCCAAAAAGGGATTCTTACCCATGTCATATGATGTAAGCCTTTTAAAGTCGATGTCTCCCAAGACATAAGTTGAAAGGGATCACATTAGTAAGATTTCATATGCTTCGGCAGTTGGATCTATCATATAAGCTGTGATGTGTACAAGGCCCAATGTATCTTGTGCTCTCAGTTTGACAAGCAGATACCAATTTGACCCTGGTGAGGGTCATTAGGCGGTTGTAAAGAATATCCTTAAGTATTTATGAAGGACTAAGGATGTGTTCTTAGTATATGGAGAAGGTGTTTTGAAAATAAACAGGTATACTATGCTAGTTTTCAATCTGACAAAGATGATTTCAAATCACAATCCGACTACGTGTTTACGTTATACAGAGGGGCAATAAGTTAGAAGAGTTCCAAATAAGAAAGTATTGCCGACTCTACGACAGAAGTTGAGTAGATAGCCGCTTCTAAAGCAGCTAAGGAGGTTGTTTGGATCAAGAAGTTTGTGATGGAATTGGGTATGGTTCCTTGCATTGTTGGTCTAATATCTTTGTATTGTGACAACAACGGAGCCATTGCACAAGTAAAGGAGCCACGATCTCACCAACGATCCAAACACGTACTCCGACGCTATCATCTGATCTGAGAGATCATAGATAGGAATGATGTAAAGATAAAGAGAGTTCCCACGTATGAGAACATAGCTGACCTGTTCAGAAAATCACTATCCCAAAAGAAATATGATAGTGTTGGGTAACTCACGCATATCATGTATGGTGCAGCGGAAAGAATAAGAACGAGATACCAACCCAGGATCCGCGATCCTCTTGATATAAAGAGAACACCAAACAAAAAATAAAATTTTTGATCGTGTGGAAAACAAAATAAAAATAGAACAAAAGTAATAGCCTTTTACCTTTCTTTGATTACGTGAAAAATAAAATTTGTCTTTCTTCAAGTCAAGGCGCGATCTAGCAATCCTTTTGATCAAACACCACGAGAGTTGAACGTCCAACTACTGTAATCATAGTGCGTGATTATCTCTAACAGAAATCTACATAGAGAATCACACTCAAGTACCAAGATGTTTATGTGCTAGTATAAACCACGATGGCGGCTAGGGTTTTATTCCAAGAACAACGAGAGAGAGAGTAGAGAAAGTAAGGAATCATGTGCCCCAGGGTTTTGGAGTTTTTAGTGTGTTTTTCTTGCCCAGAATTTCATGCATATATTCTATATATATCATGAAAAAATCCTGCTGAAAATACTCCATTTGAGAATTCTAAAACAGTTAGAATTCCCTAATTGTAATTGGAAACATCAAATTCTCACAATTACAATTTGTCCCATAAATTATAACAACTTATAATTTGGCCACAACAACTTTTCTTTCTCATAACTAATCCTACTATGTTATCAAATAACACATTGAGTATATAATCCTCTATTGTGTGTGACCTATTCGGTTTCCCAGTCAATTGGTAGCAAACATGAATCAATCCAAACATCCTTAAGATTAATAATCCTTAATTAATTAGAATTAATCATATTGATTCTAATCAAGATTGTTTTATTAATTCATCAATTTATAAACCCATATTCCTAGAACATAAGCGGTATCTAGTAGCATATCATGACCACCCAAGAATCCAGAAAGTCAAGTGGCTTGACATGAACCCTTCAATGACAAACTATAGTGCAATTAACTCTTTTCACCATATAATATGTCAATCAGTTTGGAGTACGAAATTAGTGCCAACGCCCTCCAGAATATATATTAATTCTGGCCCGAATATGAGAGTACTTGTACCAGGAACCCATTACTCTAGATATGTATCAATTGAAACTGTTTCCAATACACAGTCACCTTGGCCAAGGACTTCTGAAGTAGTAATTTCTACAAGTGGCCGTGAGATATTCAGTTATACTATTAGGAGTGGTGAATCCTTTATTAACCTTCTCAACTACTTTCGTTTACCTCACAATGTACTCAATATCCATCCCATAGGTAGCCCTCGATCTGGCTCCAGAGATTGGAATCAAAGTACAATGCTCAGCAAACAAAGTACCTTGGAGATTTCAAGTCTAAAGATACTTTCACGTTTGCTATATTGAGATTATATCACTGGCACTAAATAGTTATTCATGTGATTATCTCATAGCTAAGTCATCTAATGTACTTATTCCATTCACAAGCATCCGTGTGTTAACTTTGAGTATCTCAATACTCACGGATATGAGAACCACTGCCTGATCAAATTTGGAAGTCTAACACATGCTAGTCTTAACATATTAATGATGTTCTGTCTCATTAATACTACGACTAGGGACTGTTTAAGTACTAACTAAGAGAATACAGAAACAGGGGAGCCATGGATGGAAAAAAAATAGAGAGAAAAATAAAACGCGAGCCATAAAGGCCATGCGGAAGCGTGAAGATCATACATTTGCGTTCCTTAACCCTCCTAGATTGCGTAGGAACAGATTAAATGGTTGGAATCGCCTCGCTTTGCACACTTGAAGGAGCTTCCGGTTGAACACCCGCTAACCTTCGACTTCACCTTGTTTGCATTAACTCTTAGCTCTCAAACTCTCGGGATATTCCTCAGCCTAACCTCTAGTTGGTGAACACAATGGGAAAGAGAAATGGTCTCAATTCTCCTTGGTTCGCTCGCTATTGGTTAGCAAAGAACAATGAGAAAACCAGAAGAAGAAACGTGAGAGTCCAGAGAGAGAGAGACGTGAATCTCCTTAGCCAAGGGAAAAATTAGGTTTTTTTTCAAAGAGTTGTTTTTGAGTTAGCCTAAACTAGGTCTCCCAATATCTGATAAACATATCCCCGGGATTTCAAAACACCCGGATGTTATCCTGAGAATCAGTTTGGACTAACCCTAAGGTCCAAGCTATTGGGCCAGAAAAATATTTATTATTTTTCTTGGACTCAAAAAGCCCAAAATAATAAATATTAATTATTTATTTCCGGGGCCTACATAAGTAACCCAATAAATAATTAATGAGCCCAAATGAATCATAATAATTAATCTTTAACTATTTATTTCTTGGGCCTATATAAATAACCCAATAAATAATTAAACATTAATTATTTCTCATAATTTAAGCCCAGGTTAATTTCTTAATTATTCATACTGGACCTAGACCCTGAATAATTAATTAACCAAATAAACTAGATAATTAATTTCTCTCAACTCCTATTTTATTTATTTATTTATTTTATTCCAGTCCAATAATAAATTAGACTTCCTGAATAAAATAAAATAAAACAAAATAAAATAAAATCCTCTTCAATTGAGACCAATTCCTCAACCCAAAAAGAGGGAGGACTTACGGGCTATCTCGAGGACCAAAAAGACACATCGCCTTGGATGCTAAAATGACCAAAATACCCCTGCTATATAAATAGCTGTATTTTGCATTTTAAATATTTCCTAATATCACCATAAGAAAATATTGACCCCAAAGACAATGCTGCATTCGCAAAGTCTCCAACCTACAGGTGAAATGACTAAAATACCCCTCTACACATCGTCATACATTTAGAGAGGAAGAAGTGTACTAACACCCCCCTAAATGACATCTACCATCCTTAGGCTTCTAGTCCAATGATCCACCACTTCCTGGAGTGTTTCTGCTTTCCAAGGGAACTACACTAAAGCAAACATCCAAGTCATGTTTCCTAGGGCCCTGGATAATTTAGACCATTCGGACAACCACAAGGGGCGATATAGTGCAGAAACTATCTTGTATAAGTCTGTCTTAACTAACTAGTCACACATACCCAACATGCAAGTATATTGGCCCTACGATAGAACCTCAACTACAGCAAATCAAAGTATATGCTTCCAGCTTCACTAGACCACCAACTCATACTCAAGTCGTAGAGTACTAGTCCACGCTGTAGCGGTAGTAGTCTAGGTTTCTACCATATAGTACTTTGAGAAACCACTACTACAGGTCCTGTTCTACGTATTCGAAATACGTTTATGTCATTGAGTGAGTGGACTACCCACTGGCTAAAGGTAAGCCATTCCCCATTTGGAATTCATAACATAATAACCTACATGATGAGGTTCCCAGTCTCACCAATAGGTTAAGAACAAATGTTTATGTGTTAAATAACCCGTGATCCATACCTTACTGTGAAAGACCACCATTCACATGGATCACTTATTTAAACACAATGGGTTTGTTCCAAACGAAAATTGTGCACAAACAAAAAGTAAATTCATAAACAATTTCTGAAAATAAATTCTTTCATTAAAATATTCAATTTTACATCCGAAACCTAGTCTAAGAGGGCATACAATCCAACAATCTCCCACTTGCACTCTACGACTAGGTAAGTCCATAGGTGCCCACTCCTATGGCGTCTAAGTGTCTCTTGAAGACTCTCTCAGCCAAAGGCTTGGTGAATGGGTCTGCTAGATTATTTTCTGAGGTAATTTGCTCCACTACGACTTCCCGTCTCTAGATGAAATCCCGAATCAGGTGGTACTTCCTCTCGATGTGTTTCCCCTTCTTGTGGTTCCGAGGCTCCTTAGATTGCGATACTGCTCCAGTGTTGTCGCAATACATCACAACCGGCCTGTCCATATGTGGTATGACTCCAAGTTCTGAAAGGAACTTCCAGAGCCAAACTGCTTCCTTGGTCGCTTCTGAAGCTGCCACATACTCAGCTTCCATGGTTGAGTCAGCAATACAAGATTGCTTGATACTCCTCCATGAAATTGCTCCTCTAGACAAGGTGAAGACATATCCATTAGTGGATTTTCTCTCATCCTTATACGCCTGGAAGTCTGAGTCTGAGTATCCTGTAGGAACCAAATCATCGACCACGTAAACCGACGATATAATCTCTCGTTCACTTGAGGTACTTGAGAATATGCTTTACAGCTTGCCAATGAACCTCCCCTGAGTTTGACTGATATCTGCTAACTAAGCCCACGACAAAGCAGATATCTGGCCTAGTACACAGTATAGCGTACATGAGACTTCCCACAGCCGAAGCGTAGGGAATCCTACTCATTCTGTCCTTTTCTTCTTGAGACTTAGGACAGTCCTTCGAAGAAAATGACAACCCATGTCTGCAAGGGATTAGAGCTCCCTTGCATGAGTCCATGTCTGTACTTGGCCGACATCTTGTCAATGTATGTCGCTTGGGATAATCCTAACATTCTCTGCTTCCTATTTCTAAGAAGCCTAATCCCGAGAATGTAGCTGGCTTCTCCCAAGTCCTTCATACTGAATTGACTAGACAGTCAAACCTTTGTAGATGACAATGTCCCTACATCATTTCCAATGAGTAGAATGTCATCCACATACAGGACAAGAAAAACCACATTAATGCCTTCAGGTTTCCAGTACACGCATGGTTCATCTTCATTTTGAATAAAACCATAAGACTTTACAGTCTCATCAAAACGAATGTTCCATGCTCTCGATGCCTGCTTAAGTCCGTAAATGGACTTCTTAAGCTTGCAAACCATGTGTTCCTGGCCTTCAGCAATGAAGCCTTCCGGTTAGGATATATAGATGTCTTCGCTAAGATGGCCATTCAAGAATGTCGTCTTGACATCCATTTGCCATATCTCGTAGTCATAATGACAGGCGATGGCAAGGAGGATGCGGATGGATTTAAGCATAGCTACCGAGGAAAAGGTTTCCTCATAGTCGATACCCTCTTTCTGAGTATACCCTTTTGCCACAAGCTTAGCTTTGAAGGTTTCCACCTTCCCATCCGCTCCTCTCTTTCTCTTGTATACCCACTTGCACCTAATGGGTTTTATCCCTTCAGGTGAAGCTACAAGATCCCAAACCTGATTGAGGTACATAGACTCAATCTCGGCTTTCATTGCTTCATGCCATAGATTTGCATCGGCATCAGCAATAGCCTCCTCGTATCTAGTGGGGTCTTGTTCCTAATAGTCGGAGACTAGCTCAAAAGCTTCTCCAGTCCATCTATCTGGAACCCTAGACATTCTCCCACTACGACGAGGCTCTATCTGCACAGGCTCTTGAGGCTGTGCCTCTTCTTGTTCCAGAATCGGGTCAGAAGAAGTTGATTCCGTAGATAACTTCTCCTGAAGTTCCAAACTCGTTGAACCTTTAGTGGAAGTACTTTGATCATCTTCCAAGTATCTAGCATTGGTACTGACTAGTACCTTCTGCTCCTTAGGATGATAAAAGTAGCCTCCTTTTGTCCCTTTTGGATACCCAACAAAATAGCATAATTCTGATCTTGGTTCCAACTTGTCTCCCTTGATCAGTACATAAGCTGGACATCCCTAAATCCTGAGATGATTCAGACTTAGCTTACGCCCAGTCCACATCTCATAGGGAGTCCTAGGTACTGACTTGGAAGGTACCAAGTTCAGAATATATGCCGCTGTTTCCAGGGCATATCCCCAGAAGGATACTGGAAGAGTAGCATGAGACATCATGTTTCGGACCATTTCCATCAACGTCCTGTTCCTTCTCTCACCTACTCCGTTCTGCTGGGGGGTTCCGGCGCAGAGAGTTGGGATACTATCCCATGATGTACCATGTAGTCCTTGAATTCACCTAGGAGGTACTCTCCATTACGATTCGATAGTAAGGTTTTGATTAATTTACCTGTCCGACGCTCCACTTCAGCCTTAAACTCTTTGAACTTGTCAAAAGAGTCAGACTTGCATCTTATCAGGTAAATGTAACCATACCTCGTACAATCATCCGTGAACGTGATGAAGTACTCAAAACCTCCTTTAGCTGGTGTAGACAAAGGACCATACACATCAGTGTGAACAAGACTTAACACCTCCTTGGCTCTATCCGCCTTTGGTGTAAAAGACCTTTTGGTAATTTTTCCCATCAGGCAGGATTCACACTGAGGCCAATTTTCCAATCTCAATGAGCCCAAAGGTCCATCATGGATTAGCCTCTGAATCCTGGTTAAGTTAATATGACCCAACCTCAGATGCCAAAGGTATGAATCATTGATATTGGTCTTTCTCTTCTTAGTTAAAGGTTCAGACTGAGCGTTATTTGATTATTTGTTAATAGGGTTTAAAAAGAACAAATTTCCATACATGTGCCCAGTACATAAAATTTCTCCATCTCTACTGATAGAAATACCAGAATGGAAATATACAGAATATCCTTAATTAATAAGTTTTGCAACTGAAATCAAATTCTGACAAAAACCAGGTACATATAAAATGTCTTTTAAAACCACTATCTTATTACAATTAAAAATGAGATCCAACTCTCCCACTGCAAGGGCCCAAACTTGTGTTCCATTTCCCACTCGAAGCCCATGTTCGCCCTTCTTGAGTCTTCTTATCTTCCTAAACCCCTGCAAGGAGTTACAGATATGATCAGTGGCTCCTGAATCAACAATCCAAGTGGAAGTTGATCCTACCATTGATATGGACTCTAGATAGTAAACATTACCTGTGGGGTTTTTCTTGGCCTGAAGATCTGGACACTCTTTTTTCCAGTGTCCCTTCTTTCCACACTTGAAGCACTTGCCCTTTGGTTTGTCCTTAGGCTGGTTCCTGGGCTGGGCTGCTGCACTCCCCTTCTTCCTCTTGAACTTTCTGGGCTTAGGCCCAGTTCTTGAAGAAGAGGCCTTAGCAATCATGGCCTTAGACTACGGCTTCATGACCTTCTCCGCCATCTGGAGCTCCTTAATCAGTTCAGTTAAACTCATGTTCAACTTGTTCATGTTATAGTTTAACTTGAACTGAGTGAAAGAGCCCGGTAGAGATTCGAGAACCATGTCCACTTGGCTCTCGGGGGTCAATGACAGCCCCTAAGATTTCTGCCTCCTCAAAAGCAGCAATCATCTTGAGCATATGCTCTCGGACTGATGCTTCCTCAACCATCTTAGTGTTCACAATAGTTCGAAGAGCCTCCTGCCTTGCGGGCCGGCTCTTGTCTGCAAACATAGTTGCCAATGATTGACTTATGTCATATGCAGAAGCCATGTGCTCGTGTTTTGACTGGAGCACATTAGACATGGAAGCTAACATATAGCAACGTGCCATTTCGTCAGCTTTCTTCCATACCTTTTCAGCCTCTCGCTCTTCAGCGGTAGAACCTTCCCCGATAACAGGGCATGTCTCGTAAAGGATATACTTATACTCTTCGGCTGTGAGTATTATGTCCAGGTTCCTTTTCCAGTCCACATAGTTTGGACCCGTTAGCTTATTCTCCCTGAGAATAACAGCCAATGGATTAAAAGAACCTCCCACCATTTCTGAAAATCGATAATAAAAGAAAGAATTTAGTTTGTGAAAAAAAATAAAATTTGTGCACTGAAATAATTTTGGCTCTTAGGAAAACTGACATAGCTTCTTGGGAAGATTAACAATTTCCTAAGCTAAGTGTATTAACCACCACAAATTAATTTCCCTTCTAGGTAATGGTCTAGAGAATAACTCCATCGTGGGATGGCCGTTTCCTCTCATTTCCTATGGACATACCTCGCACTATAACCTCCAACGTGGGCTGGCCGATCATAGTACGTACCCCGGGTTATTAATTACATCCTTCCATTAGATCTAGATCCTTGTGGTATCCCCATCCTATACGGGTTCACTCCCAAGGTGACGCGAGGGGATCTACGATCTCTAATGAGGACCGTGATGGAAGCCGTGGGACCGTTGGAACCCCTCTCCCACTTAGTCTTTTAAAATAAAGTTTTTCTGAAAAATATCTTTTTGAAATTTCCATTAAGTTTTTCTTAACTAAAAAATAAAATATCTAAGTCCAATAAAATCTCTATGTCAAGGCTTATATCCTTTGAGAGATTTCTTCTATGGACTAATTTATTTAAGTTAAAACTTAATGATTTCAAAAATTTTCCAATTAAAACTTTCTAGAGACTTTGGTCTCAAGATTATTTGACAAAATCATTTTTCTAGTCCAAAACAAAACAAAATGGCTCTCCATTTTAATTTTCAAAAATATCTAAATCCAATATATTTTCTATGTCAAGGATTAAATCCTTTGAGAAAATATTCAAGGATTAATTTTTATACCAATTAAAATAACCATTTAGTTTTTGAAGAAAAATATTTTTGTTGCCAAAACAAAAAGTTCCCAAAGACTTTGGTCTTTGAGAAAAAGCACACATAGGTACATAAAAAAAATAGCATGCTAGAAAACAATAAACGTTTTCATGCTTTTCTATTTTTTAAACCTAAGTGCCCAAATAATAGAATTAAACACATTAATTAATTAATTAATGACCTTGTTTAATCCTAAAATTCCTTACTAATATTTTTCATGCAAATATATTCCAAGATTATAAATATTACAAAAATATTAACTTCGCCTGGTATGGGACCCAAAACGAAAAAGGAAAAAAAAAATTGCCAAAAAATGGCTGGCGGTCCACTGCACCGGCAGCACAGGATCCGCGCCAGAATGGCCTACGGTCCACCGCAGCCGCAGTGCACCGCGCCGCACCAGATCGTACGCCAGCCACGACCCGTGGACTTCACCCGCGCCCGGTTCTCCTCTGCTGCTGACCCGCGCTTCAGCTCGAATTCAACCCGCGCAAATTGCATTTCAATTCTGCAATTTCATCGGCTCAATTGCTACAGTAGCGGCTCGACTCACGCGGCTCAGAAGACGCGGCTCGTGAAACAGAAACAGTGCGGCTCGGCTTAATCGGCTCGACTCGGCTCCACGGCTTAGGAACAGTGCATCTTCTTCGTTTTTTTTCCTTTCCGCGCGAAAATTTGCAGAGCCTCTGTTCTTCATATTTTGCTCATAATTTCGGCTTCTTTGGACATTTTTACTTACAAAAAACATCCAAAACAAAACTACAACCGCCTATACCCATTTAAATTGGATTTACACGATTAAAACACCAAAGCCAAAAAATTTACAGAGATCCTATGCTTCCATTGTGAAGCTTACAAAACCATCTATCCCATACCAAAACAGGGAAGGATCATAGGTATAATCATCTTCTCTATTTTTATTAACTACCATGCTCCCTATATTGATCAAAACCAGTGGCTTTGATACCACATTGAGGGAACGCAGAAACAGGGGAGCCGTGGACGGGAAAAAAAAAACAGAGAGAAAAATAAAACGCGAGCCATAAAGGCCATGCGGAAGCGTGATGATCATACCTTTGTGTTCCTTAACCCTCCTAGGTTGCGTAGGAACAGATTGAATGGCTGGAATCGTCTCGCTTTGCACACTTGAAGGAGTTTCCGGTTGAACACCCGCTAGCCTTCGACTTCGCCTTGTTTGCATTAACGCTCAGCTCTCCAGCTCTCGGGATATTCTTCAGCCTAACCTCTAGTTGGTGAACACAATGGGGAAGAGAAACGGTCTCAATTCTCCTTGGTTCGCTCGCTATTGGTTAGCAAAGAACAAGGAGAAAATTAGAAGAAGAAACGTGAGAGTCCAGAGAGAGAGAGAGACGTGAATCTCCTTAGCCAAGGGAAAAATTAGGTTTTTTTTTTTCAAAGAGTTGTTTTTGAGTTAGCCTAAACTAGATCTCCCAATATCTGATAAACATATCCCCGATATTTCAAAACACCCGGATGTTATCCTGAGAATCAGTTTGGCCTAACCCTAAGGTCCAAGCTATTGGGCCAAAAAAATATTTATTATTTTTCTTGGACCCAAAAAGCCCAAAATAATAAATATTAATTATTTATTTCCGAGGCCTACATAAGTAACCCAATAAATAATTAATGAGCACAAATGAACCATAATAATTAATCTTTAATTATTTATTTCTTGGGCCTATATAAATAACCCAATAAATAATTAAACATTAATTATTTCCCCTAGTTTAAGCCTAGGTTAATTTCTTAATTATTCATACTGGACCTAGGCCCTGAATAATTAACTAACCAAATAAACTAGATAATTAATTTCTCTCAACTCCTATTTTATTTATTTATTTATTTTATTCCAGTCCAATAATAAATTAGACTTCCTGAATAAAATAAAATAAAACAAAATAAAATAAAATCCTCTACAACTGAGACCAATTCCTCAACCAAAAAATAGTTAGGACTTACGGGCTATCCCGAGGACCAAAAAGACACATCGCCTTGGCTGCTAAAATGACCAAAATACCCCTGCTATATAAATAGCTGTATTTTGCATTTTAAATATTTCCTAATATCACCATAAGGAAATATTGACCCCAAGGACAATGCTGCATTCGCAAAGTCTCCGACCTACAGGTGAAATGACTAAAATACCCCTCTACACATCGTTGTACATTTAGAGAGGAAGAAGTGTACTAACACCCCCCTAAATGACATCTACCATCCTTAGACTTCTAGTCCAATGATCCACGACTTCCTGGAGTGTTTCCGCTTTCCAAGGGAGCTACCCTAAAGCAAACATCCAAGTCATGTTTCCTAGGGCCCTGGATAATTTAGACCATTCGGACAACCACAAGGGGCGATATAGTGCAGAAACTATCTTGTATAAGTCTGTCTTAACTAACTAGTCACACATACTCAAGTCGTAGAGTACTAGTCCACGCTGTAGCGGTAGTAGTCTAGGTTTCTACCATATAGTACTTTGAGAAAACCACTACTACAGGTCCTGTTCTACGTATTCAAAATACGTTTATGTCATGAAGTGAGTGGACTACCCACTGGCTAAAGGTAAACCATTCCCTATTTGGAATTCATAACATAATAACCTAAACATGATGAGGTTCCCAGTCTCATCAATAGGTTAAGAACAAATGTTTATGTGTTAAATAACCCGTGATCCATACCTTACTGTGAAAGATCACCATTCACATGGATCACTTATTTAAACACAATGGGTCTGTTCCAAACGAAAATCGTTCACAAACAAAAAGTAAATTCATAAACAATTTCTGAAAATAAATTCTTTCATTAAAATATTCGATTTTATATCAGAAACCTAGTCAAAGAGGGCATACAATCCAACACTAACACTATACAGTGTAATATGAATTTTATATCATGATCTCTATCATGATTTTCATAACACAGTGTTGTGCTAGGGACTTTATCTAATAGTTATATTACACAAAAATAAACAAAAGAAACTGTAAGATAAATAACGTTTTTTATTAAAATAAAATATGTCATATACAACGTACAAGTGATTGCCTCTAGGGTATAACACTAACAAACTCCCACTTGTACTAGAGCCAATCATTCATGTATCTAATACCGAATGACTCAACATGCCTATCATATTTCATTTGGGATAGTGCTTTTGTAAGCGGGTCAGCTATGTTTCCATCCGTAGGAACTATTTCTATCTTTACATCATTCCTATCTATGATCTCTCGGATCAAATAATAGCATCGGAGTACGTGCAATAGTCTCTTGTTTGGAACTTTTCCAACTTATTGCCCTTCCGCACAATGTAAACACGTAGCCAGACTGTGATTTGAAATCATCTATGTCAGATTGAAAACTGGCATCAGTATACCCGTTTATTTTCAAATCACCTTCTCCATATACTAAGAACATATCCTTAGTCCTTCGTAAGTACTTAAGGATGTTCTTTACAGCCGCCCAATGACCCCCACTAGGGTCAAAATGGTATCTGCTCGTCAAACTCAGAGCACAAGATACATCGGGGCTTATATATATCATAACATACATGATAGATCCAACTACGGAAGCATTTGGAATCTTACTTATGTGATCCCTTTCAACTTGTATCTTGGGAGACATTGACTTTGAAAGGCTTACACCATGTGACATGTGTAAGAATTCCTTTTTGGATTGATCCATGTTAAACCTCTTCAGCACTTTATCTATGTATATAGACTGTGAAAGACCTAGCAACCTTTTGGATCTATCTTTATAGATCCTTATTCTAATAATATAGAATGCTTGTCCAAGGTCTTTCATGGAGAATTGTTTGGACAACCAAACTTTAACCGTGTGCAAGACAAGTATATCATTTCCTATTAGTAATATGTCATCTACATAAAGCAATAAGAAAATGATTGTGCTTCCACTAACCTTCTTGTATACCCAAGGCTCATCCATGTTTTGAATGAAACCAAACTCTTTGATTGTTTCATCAAAATGGATGCTCCAACTCCTAGAAACTTGCTTAAGTCCATAAATGGACCTTTGCAGCTTACACACCTTTGTGCTGTCATTGGATGTGAAACCCTCATGTTGTGTCATATACACTTCCTCAGTCAGATTTTCATTTAGGAAAGCTGTTTTCACATTAATTTGCCAAATCTAATAATCATAATGAACAGCAATGACTAGAAGTATCCTAATGGATTTTAACATGGCTACTGCAGAGAAGGTTTCGTTTTAGTTAATACCATGTTGTTGACGATAACCCTTCGCCACAAGACGTGCTTTATAGGTAAATATGTTGTTGTCGTACATGGAATCCATCTTTGACTTCATGGCCTTAAGCCATTTGCTAGATTCTGAACTGTTTAGAACATCCTTGTAGGTAGTAGGTTCATCTTAATCTATGAGCAATACGTCATTATAGAAGGTTCATCTATTCTCTCAATAGATGTGGGATCAGACGATTGATCCTTATTTGTTTGATCTTCTTGAATTTTCCTAAGTTCAATTTTACTCCCACTGTCCCCTTTGAGCATGTGCTCCTTCTCTAAGAAGATGGCATGTTTTGAAACAAACATTGTGTTTTAAGAGAGTATGTAGAAGCCCACAAACAAATACTTGTTAGACTTACTATCAAGCTTGTCTAACTGTGGCCTATTGACGAGGCAAGACAACCCCATACTCGAAAGTGAGATAACTTTAGTTTCCTAGAAAAAAACATCTCACATGGGTTAGAATCAACCAATTTTGTCAGAACTCTGTTTAGTATATAAACAGAAGTCTCTAGTGCATACCCCCAAAACGATTTTGGTAGGTCAGCAGAAGCCATCATGGTTTGTACCATGTCGAGAATGGTTCAATTCCTTCTCTCAGATACACCATTATGTTGAGGTGTATATGGTGGAGCCTATTGAAATAATATCCCATTATCTCTAAAATAACTTAGAAACTCTTGGCTCAAGTATTCTCCTCCTCGATCAGATTTTAGAGTCTTAATGCTTTTAAAAAGTTGTTTCTCTATTTCATTCTTGAAGTCTTTGAACTTATCAAATGCCTCAAATTTGGATTTTATTAAATACAAGTACTCGTATTGTGAGAAATCATCGATAAAGGTTATAGAATAGTTATAACCTCATCTTGCTTGTATTGATATTGGGCCACATACATCAGAATGTATGAGTTCTAATAACCCCTTGGCCCATTCTCCTTTTCCTAGAAAAGGAGTTTTAGCTATTTTACCTAGTAAACAAGACTCGCATATGTTATATGATTCATAATCAAATGACCCTAAGTCACCAAGCTTGTGTAATTTAGAAACACGATTTTCATTTATATGGCTTAAACAACAATGCCATAAGTAAGAGGTGTTAGAATTATCTATTTTAGGTTTCTTATTGTTTATATTGAGAATTAGATTATCCAAGTCTAGAACATATAAACCATTAACTAAAGTTGCTGAACCATAATGAATATCATTCAATGAAAAAGAACAACATTTATTCTTAAATATCAAATAAAATCCATTTAAGTCTAGACACGCAACTAATATAATGCTTTTCATTAAAAATGGTACATAATAACAGTTTTGCAATTCTAGAACTAATCTCGAAGACAGGTTCAGCTCGTACGTCCCCCAGAGTAAGTGTAGCAACATTTGCCCCATTTGCAGTACGTAGGTCTACGTCGCCTTTCTCTAGCCTTCTACTGCACTTTAGTCCCTAGAAATTATTGCACAATTGAGATCCACATCTGGTATCTAATACCCATATCTCATTTCTAAAGGTAGTATTTATCTCAATCATAAACATACCCAGAGTAGAAATGGAAATGCTTGCAGGCTTCTCTTTCTACTTCTTATCCTTCATGGTCTCCAAGTAGGCCTTGTAGTTGTACCTCCAGTGTCTCATGTTACCATAATGATGGCATAAGCCCTTGGCAGTAGCATTCTTCTTCTTCACACCACCTTTGGGTATCATGTGAGCCTTCTTCTTCTTTTGAGCTTTCTTCTTAGAAGAAGAAGATTCTATCATTAAAATTGCACTGGAATCCTTCTTCATGGAGGACTCCGCAGTTTTGAGAAGATTGATCAACTCAGGAATGGTGGACTCAATCTTATTCATCTAATAGTTAATCACAAATTGTGAGAAACTATTAGGTAAAGATTGCAGAATTAAGTCAATACTTAAGTCATGGTCCATTGCGAACCCGAGTGATCCAAGCTTCTTTATCAAGCTCAGCATCTTTAGCCCATGAGTGGCCACAGAAAAACCTTCTACCATTTTGCAACAAAATAGTAGCTTCGAGATCTCATATCTCTCAGTTCTGGCTTGGGCGTCAAACAGCTCTCGAAGATGTAGTATAATCAATTGAATATCCATATGCTCGTGCTGTTTTTGCAGCTCAGGAATCATTGATGCTATCATAATACATGATGCTGTATCACTATCCTTCTTGTGTCGTTTGTGGACAGCATGCTCATCAGCATGAGCGTCTTGAGCTGGTGGTGGCGGAATATGAGTATCTAGCATGTAGAGCAATTTTTACGATTTGAGAACAATTCTGAAGTTTCTATACTAGTCGAGGTGGTTTTGATTCGTTTAAGTTGTTGGTTTCCAAGATGCTACGTAGGTTTAGGTTTGTTGACACGATGCAAGTGTCCTAGATGTAAAGATAGAGAGGATTAGCTACTGTATATGCACATGAAATGCAAATAATTAGGACTTTAATTAAACGCATTTTTACTCCACTATTTTACTCAAACTAATAGTCCCCACTACTGATTCAAAAAATCCTATTGGAAGCTTTCCTAGTACACCAGTATCCAAATTCCTCAAGAACAACCTTGAGTTTGCCTAACAAGCCACCCTTGAGTACATTGGTAGGTATTCAATACCAATTACATCGTATGTAACTACTGTATTATTGGGTGATTAACAGCTTTTAATCTTAAAGCCTTTTGGGCTACCCCAACTTTTCCTCTAAATTTCTTTATGCTTGAGTTTGCCCAACCGGGATAAAGAATTTAGTTAAACCCGACCTATTATTCAGGAATTTAATTCCATAGCTTGAACATGCCCGTTGTCAAGTAGGCTTAGGTTTGCCTAACAACCTGGTCTTGAAAAGGACTCTCATTCTTATTATATTAATAGAAGAAATTAGATTTAATATTAATTGAGGGATTTGTTCCTTTTACTGATTTCAATAAATCACAAAATTGATAATCATGGTGATAAAGCGATTATGTGGTATGGTTATGGACTTTACCCTAAATTAATTTCTTTGAGCCATAAAAGAAATTAATATAGTTAACCCTATGTGTTCATGCATGATTTAAGTGGAAGGTCTTACTTTCTCGTCTTGTTTTGGTTGCCATCTCTAAAATAAAATAATTCTACTCCTATCTAACTTATGTAAACTAATTACATAGTTTCCTAAAGAGAAAAAACCTCGAGTTACATTCAAGGAGAGTTAGATGAGAGGAGAATTCCACTAGAATTCTAGAGAAAGCAGGACAAGCAGACCCTAATTCATAAAAAAAAAAATGAAAAGTGTAAAATGTATGAACAGATATAATTGGTTTTAGTCTATAACCATCCACCATGCCATTAATTATGCTTAAACAAAATAAACATATCATTTTTATTATTCTAAAATCACTATTTTGGAAAAATAAAACAAATTCTAAAATCAATATTTTAGAAAAATACATTAATTTTAAATTTTCAAAATTATTATTTTGAAAAATAAAATTATTTGCCTCAAAACAAATGTTAAGAAAATGCTTTTGGGTCCTGTCTCTAGTAGTAAAGACGGCGGTCCTTTCAAAATTTTATTTTACCACCTCTCATCATATGAGATTTTTCCCTTTCAAAATATATATTTTTTTTTTTTACTAGAACATCGAAATAGAGCAGAATTGGCGCCGGTTTGGAAGCCAGAGCCGGTGCCGACTACGGTCTTGTTTTAAGAAAAAATAATGCCTTTTATTAAATAAAATGTGTCATATACAATGTACAAGTGATTGTCTCTAGGGTATAACACTAACAGATAGGCATGTTGAGCCATTCAATATTAGATACATGAATAATTGGCTCTAGTGCAAGTGGGAGTTTGTTAGTATTAAGCCCTAGAGGCAATCACGTGTATGTTATACATGACAACTTTTATTAAATAAAAGGCATTATTTATCTTACAGTTTTTTTTTGTGTACTTTTGTGTAATATAACTGTTAGATAAAGTCCTTAGTACAATACTGTGTTAAGGAAATCATGATAGAGATCATAATATGAGATTCCTACTGCGCTGTATATTGTTACTACTTAAATAGTCCCTAGTCGTAGTATTAATGAGACAAGGCATCATTAATGCGTTAAGACTAGCATGTGTTAGACTTCCTGATTTGATCAGGTGGTGGTTCTCAAATCCGTGAGTATTGAGATACTCAAAATTAACACATGGATGCTTGTGAATAGAACAAGTACATTGGATGACCTAACTATGAGATAATCACATGAATAACTATTTAGAGCCAGTGATATAATCTTAATATAACAAACGTGCAAGTATCCTTAGAGTGGAGATCTCTAAGGTACTTTGTTTGCTGAGCATTGTGCTTTGATTCAAATCTCTAGAGCCAGATCGAGGGCCGCCTATGGTATAGATATTGGGTATATTATGAGGTAAACGAAAATAGTTGAGAGGGTTAATAAAGGATTTACCGCTCCTAATAGTAGGGACGAATATCTCACGGCCACTTCTAGGAATTACTACACAAGAAGTCCTTGGCCAAGGTGACTGTGTATTGGAAACAGTTCCAATTGATACATATGTAGAGCAGTGGGTTCCTGGTACAGGTATTATTATATTCGAGCCAGAATTAATATATATTTTGAGGAAGTTGGCACTAATTCTGTACTCTAGGCTGAATGAGATATTGTATGATGAAAGGAGTTAATTGCACTGTAGTTTGTTATTGAAGGGTTCATGTCAAGCCACTTGACTTCCTGGATTCTTGGGTGGTCATGATGTGTTGATAGATACCACTCATGATCAGGGAATATAGGTTTATTAATTAATGAATTGATAAACTAATCCTGATTAGAATTAATATGATTAATTCTAATTAATTATGGATTGTTAATCTCAAAGACATTTGGATTATATACTCTTGTTCGCTACCAATTGACTAGGAAACCTAGTAGGTCACACATAATAGAGGATTATATACTCAAGATGTTATTTTTTTTTAACATAGTGGGGTTAATTGCAAGAAAGAGAAGTTGTTGTGGCCAAATTATAATTAGTTATAATTTATGGTCCAAATTGTAATTGTGAGAACTTGATATTTCCAATTACAATTAAGGAATTCTAATTGTTTTAAAATTCTCAGTTTTTGGTAGGGTTTTTTGTGTTATGTGATGATATACATGAAACCCTAGTTGAGTAGGATTGATGCCAAAATAAGAACTAAAAAACTTTCTTTGATCTCTCTCTCATTTTTCTTCAGCAAAAGGAAATGAGAAACCCTAACCCTAGCCGCCAATGTGGTTTATACTAGCACATAAATATCTTGGTGCTTGAGTGTAATCCTCTGTATAGATTTCTATCGGAGGTAATCACACACTATGATTATAGTGGTTGGACATTCAACTCTCGTGGTGTTTGATCAAGAGGATTGCTAGATCGTGCCTCGACTTGAAGAAGGAAAAATTTTGTTTTTCAAACGCTCAAGAAAAGGTAAAGTTGTTACCTTTGTTCTCTTTATGTCTTGTTTTCCATACGTATACGAGTCCTAGGATGGTATCTTGTTCTTAGTTTTCCGCTGTTCCATATATGATATGCGTGAGATTCCCAACAGGGTAAACCTTGATTTGAGTGGTTGATTAAGAGGTTTTGAAAAACTAAGTGTGGTGATCCTCTCTTGTATTTGGTGTAGATTGATTCCATTAAGTTGGATATATGAAATCTGGTTTAAAATCCTTAAGTATGAGCTTAAGGTAGTGGATGTATATCTTGGTAGATCGAACCACTATACATTATGTGTCTCATTTCTCTACATACAATATTAACTGCATTGTATTTCTTACCTTAGTCGGAATCTGGATATTTCTCAAAGTATCATTGGATAGCTTTCTCTGTTGCGATGAAGTTGGTCTAAGAAACTTGAAGATCATTAATATTCTATATAACAGACTACTTGAAAATTTTAGTGTGCCAAAAACCTTACTCACCTCCCTCTAAGGTTTTTCATTTGCTCTCAGATCTTGGTCTATATATTCTTGATTTAACAACCTTGTAGGAAAGATCCTCATGGCAAGCCCATCCTTTCTTCCATATGTTGAAGGATCTTCAACAAATTGATCTCCTTTATTCAATAGAAACAACTACACATTCTAGAAAAATAGAATGAAAATCTATGTGTGCTCAATCAACTTTGAGTTGTAGAATTTGATAGAGAAATGTCCTTTTATTCCGTCAAAAGTTGTTGATGGCGTAAAACTGCCTAAACAAAATGACGAGTTTGATTTTGAAAACAATGCTAAGATGACATTAAATTTTTAGGCTATGATCTTATGTTATGCACTAGATGTGACTAAATATAATCGAGTTAGTGGTTATGATTTAGCCCATGACATGTGAAAATTACTCGAGGTCACCCATAAGGGGACAAACCATGTTAAGGAATCCAAATTGGGGCTTCTAATTCATAATTATGAATTATTCACAACAAAGTCGAATAAAAGAATTACTAATATGTTCATTAGATTCAAAAATATCACAAATGGTCTCAAAGACTATGGGAAGGTTTATTCCCTTAGGGGAACAAAAATGAAAAATTCTAGATGCATTACCTAAAAGCTAGCAACCTAAAACTCTTACCGTGAAAGAATCCAAGGATTTAAAATCTTTACCAACTGAAGAGCTAATTGCGGCTATCTTCTAACATATGAAATGAAACTTAGAAGGTTTTAGGAATCCAATGATCATGATAAAGGTAAAAAGAGAATAGCATTGAAAGCTGAAAAAGAGGATGAAGAATAGTTAATCTGACATTAGTGATGAAACGGAAGTAGACAATGAAGATCTGGCAATGATAGCAAAGAAATTCAGAAGGATGTTCAACAAAGGACACTTCAATAGAGGAAAGAAGTTCACAAAAAATAAAAGACATTCCTTAGCGTTCAAGCCTCAATGTTATGAATGCAAAAGTACTGAACACTTCATTACTGATTGTTCTGTTGCAAAAGGAATGGAAGGCAGAATGCTTAAAAAGAAGAAGAAGTTAAAGGTAAAGAATTAATGGGGACTTGGGACCTAAATGGGACTAAGTCTGAAAAAGAAGATTCTGAGAACAAAATTGCCAACTTATGATTCATGGCCCTGGAAAATGAGGTAAACTCTACTACCACTAATTTCATGTCTAATTCGCTTATATTTATGACTGAAAAGAATGATGATCCAAATAAGTTGTTAATTGATATGTTCCATGAATTAAAAAAAACTTTTTAGAAAAATAAAGAAATGAAATTAAAGATTAATTTTTTGTTAAATGAGAAAGAAAAGTTGTTAAGTGAGAACAAAATGTCTCTTGAGTCATACATAAGTGCTATTATTGAAAAAGATGTGATCATGACTACTTTACAGTATGTATCTCTTGAAAATAGAAGTTTGTATGATAGAATTCAAACTCTTGAAAGTATGGTTAGCATTTTTTTATGACATAAAAAATAGAGTCAATGACCTTACTACATGTATTGAAAAATTCATAAATGGGAAAAGCAACTTGGAAATATTACTCAGGACTCAACATCAAGTTGGAAATTGAAATGGCTTAGGATATATACATAAGAATAAGAACAAAATTCACAAGCCTCGATTTGTTAAAGCTGTCTCATGCTACACGACACATAAAAGCATGCACATATTATGAAAAATCGGGACACATAGCATCAAGATGTCTTATTAAAAGAAAAGTGGAATCCAGTGGAATAACTTTTTGGAAAATAAAAAAAAAATGCTACTAACCCCCATGGACTCAAGAAAGTGTGGGTACCAAAAATCACTTCTCATTCTCATGTATAGGTATATTCTTTAAGCTTCACCAAGTGGTTTTTGGACAACGGTTGTTCAAGACACATGGCTGGAGACGTAGCCTTGTTAGAAGATGTACAGACCACAAATGAAGGATTCGTTACTTTTGGAGAAAAGAAGAATGGAAAGATTCTTGGCATTGGTACCATTGGTAAAGGTTCATCAACCATTATAAAACAAGTATTACTAATAGATAATTTGAAATATAATTTACTTAGCATTTGCCACCTATGTGATAATGGCTGCAAAGTCATTGTTGAAAAGGATTCTTGTTCTATCATGAATAGCTCAAATCTTGAAATAATATTTATTGCCAACTGTGTTAGAAATGTGCATGTATTCTATCTAAATGACCTTATAGCTCATGGTATTAGATACCTCTCCAAACATGACAATGATGGTTATCTTTAGCATAGAAGATTAGGTCATGTATCTTTTGATTTGCTAAACAAACTGTCCTCAAAAAAGCTTGTTGGGAGATTCCCCAAAATGAAGTTTGATAAAAGTAAAATTTGTGATGTATGCCAATTCGGAAAACAAATCAAAACATCCTTTAAACCCAAGAAAATGATTTCAGCCTCAAAACCTCTTGAATTAATTCATATGGATTTGTTTAGACCAATGAGGACTGTTAGTCTTGGTGGTAAAAAGTATGCATATGTGCTAAGTGATGATTTCTTTAGATTTACTTGGACTTTATTTCTTGGACAAAAGGACGAAGCCTTTTCTGAATTTTTGAAACTGATTAAACGCGTCTAAAACTCTATTGGATGCAAACTGATTTCTATTAGAAGTGATAATGGTAAAGAATATTGCAACAATATACTTACACACTTTTGTGATGAAAATGGAGTATTTCACAATTTTACAGCAGCCAAAACTCCGCAACAAAATGGTGTTGTTGAGAGAAAAAATAGAACTTTGCAAGAAATGGCTAGATCCATGCTTTGTGAAAATGCCCTTCCAAAATATTTTTGGGCTGAAGCTGTTAATACAGCTTACTATATAGTAAACCGAGTTATGCTAAGACCGTTTTTGAGAAATACACCTTTGGAACTTATGTTTGACAAAACTCCATCAATTTCTTATTTTAAAGTGTTTGGTTACAAATGTTTTGTCCTTAATACCCGAGACAATATTGGGAAATTTGATAGCAAATCCGATGAAGCTATATTTCTTAGATACTCTTCCTACAAAAAGGCATTAGAGTGTACAATAAAAAAACTCTATGTGTGGAAGAATCTATACATGTTTTGTTTGATGAATCTAACATTTATGTTCCAATGAAAGATGATGATGATATAGGAGGTTCAAAGGAAGTAAGAAAAGACTAACTTAAAGCTTTGTTGCTAGATACTCATGCAAAAGAAGAAGAAATTGAAGAACAACAAGCTGAACAAGGAAAGAAACAAATTGAAGATTGTACAAATCAACAATTACTAAAGGATTGGAAATATAAAACAGGTCATCCCAAAGAACAAATCATTGGTGATCCAAGCTATAGAGTTAAAACTAGATGGTATTTCACAAATAACTTTTCTCTTCTCTCAAATATAGAACATAACTGTATTGATGTAGCACTGCATGATGAATTTTAGATTATTGCTATGCAAGAAGAATTAAACCAATTTGAAAAAAATCAAGTTTGGAAACTTGTTCCTAAACCACTTGATCATCCGGTTATTGGTACCAAGTGGGTATTTATAAACAAACTTGATCAACACGGAGCTGTGATTAGAAATAAGGCTAGATTAGTCGCCCAATGATTCAATCAAGAAGAGGGCATTGATTATGATGATACATTTGCTCCCGTTGATGAACTAGAATCTATAAGAATGTTTTTTACTTTTGCTTTCTTCAAAAATATCATGCTCTATCAAATAGATGTTAAGAGTGCATTCCTAAATGGTCTTATTAAGGAGGAAGTATATGTTGAACAACCTTTTGGTTTTATTCATGAACACTTTTCAAATCATGTTTTCAAACTTTCTAAGGCTCTTTATGGGTTAAAACAAGCTCCATGAGCTTAGTATGAGAGGCTTAGTGGATTCTTGATTTCAAAAGGCTTTTCAAGAGGCTTGATCGATACCACATTCTTCATTAAATCTGATAAATTTGGTGATCTACTAATTGTTCAAATCTATATTAATGATATCATTTTTTATGCTACTAATGACTCTTTGTGCAAGATGTTTTCTAAGACAATGCAGCAAGAATTTGAAATGAGCATGATGAGAGAACTAACCTTCTTCCTCGGGCTGTAAATTAAGTAAACCAATGATGGAATCTTCATAAATCAAGTTAAGTATGCCAAAGAGCTCAAAATATTTGGTATGAACGAAGCCAAAGAAATCTGCACACCTATGAGTATTTCTATAAAAATTGACCAAGATGAAAAGGGTAAGAAGGTAGATGAATATAAGTATAGAGGTATGATTGGAAGCTTACTCTATTTTACTGCTAGCCGACTTGACATTATATTTTTAGTATGTCTTTGTGCCCATTTTCAATCATGTCCAAAGGAATCACACCTATATATAGAAAAATGCATCCTTAGATATCTAATTAGCACATATGATTATGGATTATGGTATCCTCACACTAACAAATTTGATCTTATAGGACACACTGATATAGATTATGCGGGCTACAAAGTGGAAAGAAAAACCACAAGTGGCCATTGTCAATTTCTTGGACACTCTCTAATGTCATGGCACAACAAAAAGCATGCTTGTGTATCCTTATCCACAACCGAGGCTGAATATTGCAGCAGACAATTGTTGCGCACAAATTTTGTGGATGAAAAATACATTGCTTGATTTTGGTCTTACCTTTAATTTCATACCAATATTATGCAACAATACAAGTGCTATCAATTTAACAAAGAATCTAGGTCAACATTCTAGGACAAAGCATATAGAAGTTAAACATCATTTTATCTGTGATCATGTGTTTAAAGGCGATATGTGTGTTGAACATATTTCAACAGATAAACAACTTGCAGATATCTTTACAAAACCCCTAGCTGAAGAAAGATTCAACAATCTGAGAAGAGATTTGGGAATTACAAAAATCACACAACTAACTTGGTTGCACAAGTTTTTGTTATTTTGTAGGTTTTGTGAAGACGATGTTTTTGGACGCAATGTTTGTATCCAAAATGCACCAACAAAGTGTTTGGATGTAGTATTTGAGTCTAAAACCGACATTCAAAACTCATTTATGAAAAAGTTCCGTTTGGATGAATATTTCAGTTTGGTTCAAAATCCAAAATAGAATTATGTTTAATACTTCATATTTCCCTTTTTAAGAAATAACTGCTTCCATATTTCAATTTTTGAATTTCAAAAAGGGCTTGTGCTTTTCTCAACACAGTTTCTCTTAATTTATGAGATAAGTTGTCCTTTCAATGTGCTTTCTATCACAACTCTCCAGACATTCGGAGGACTTCGTTTCTTTTCTCATCCAATCTCTGTAACCAACACACTCCATCTTCCAAAAACTCGTTGAGTTCTTCCTCTCTAAACAATAGATAGTTAAAGCCTTAATCTTCTCAATGGCAAAAATAAAATCATCTACACCAAAACCCAAGAAGGCAAAAAAAAATATCTCCAAAGACAAAAAAGAAGGGTTCAGCATTCAACAAAGTAAAAGGAAAAGAAGTTTCACTAGAACCAGACTTCTCGGCATCACATTATGATTCTTCGATATCTTCATCAGAACAAGAGAGTTCTAGAAATCAGGTACTTTGATTTATTGATTCTAAGAGTGAGTCTGATTACAATGACTGGATTTCTAGAAATAGAACTATTATTTCTGGGTATCGTGTTAATCCATCATCCTTTTTGAATCTATCTAATGTGTTGGATATGTTTGAGTATATTAGTTGGGGTAGTTTGCTGTCTGTTGATGAAAAATTATATACCTCACTTGTTTGGGAATTTTATGCCAATTGAGGAAATAACGTCTTGAGGAGAATGGGAGAGGATTTATGATTCATTAGTACATTTCTAGAGTTAGAGGAAAGAATATTGAGTTTGATCATCGTCTGCTGAATAGAATCTGTGAAGTAAGGGACGAAGGGGTTCAATGTTTTGAATTAAATAAATTTTCAGAGGGAAGTGACATGTTTGAGTTAAAAGAAATTTGAGGAAATATTTGCTGGAGGAAAGAGTTTTGAGAATTCAAGTAACAGAAATACTAAATGGTTGAATAGAGTAGGGAGGATATTACACCATATGATTTCTACCATGGTGGTGCCGAGTTTTGGTCATAAGACCTCCATAAATATTTTACAGACAGTAATTATGTTATCTTTGGCAGAGGGAAGGAAAATTAGTTTTGGGTTTTTAGCTGCTAAGTTGATGCTGCAATCGAGAAATACCTCTAGCAAAGCGTTGCCATTTGGAAATCTATTAACAAAGGTCTTTAGATATTTTAATGTTTATTTAAATTCAGTTCCCTGTACCCTGTCAAAAATGAATTTTTATAGCTTTGATTCCTTTAAGGGAATGGGATATATGAGAATGGGTAATGAATGGAAGTTGATATCTAAAAATGGGTAATGAATGGAAGTTGCTCCGATATACTAAAGGTAAGGAAAAGGAAAGACTGTTGAAAATAAAAGCAGAAGGAAAGAATGCCCTTTCTGTTGGGGGAAAAAGAAAAATTGAGGAAGATTCTCAAGAAGAATCCTCTTCTAAAGGAAAAGAAAAGAAAAGGACAAGGGACTCTCTGAAAGTATTTTGGATGCTATAGACTCATTGGCTATTAAACTGGATGGCCTCAGTTCAGAACTTCAAAATCTTAGCCATAGACTGATTACAGTGGAAAGGAAAGCAAAAACAGATGACCTGGTATCTACTCCTATAGTCTCTGCTCAAGAAAAGGAAATAGAAGAGGAACCAATCATTAAGGAAGAAACTAAACAAGAACAGCTTGTAGTGGAGGAAGTGCCTGTTACCATGCAAACCAAGGAAAAGTCCCCGATTCAAGAAGCTGTAGCACCCTCTGCCTTCTCTAAACCACATGTCTCATCTAGAGATAGATAAAAGCATGTTGTGGTTAAAAGGAAATCTAGTAGGATTGCTGGTCAACATTCTTGAAAGGGTGCAGGATCAAAAATTGAAACAATTCGGATTTCCTAAAAGACTAGATTGGTAGAATGCTCTTTAGTTGACCTCTAACCTGACTACCCTCAATTCTCTCCACTATCGTGAATAATTAATTTTTTGCAATTGAACAATTTATTTTTCTGTCTTTACTTATGCATAAGCCTATTTGCTTAAATTCTGAATACTTCATATCTATATATATATATATTCTATTTTCTTCTGCTTCTTTTCTGTTATTCCTTTTTTTGATTGATGACAAATGGGGAGAAAATATGCATATGACTGGATATGATTGGGAAGTTTCTACTAGAAAATGTTAGGATAGTTACTTGAAATGTTGGGATAGTTTTCTGCATACGATTCTGCTTATAATTGTGAGTGTTACAATTGATTATTCTATTGATTTTGAGTATTACAATTTGCTCTGTCGACTGGGCTGTGATTATTCTACTAATTTATTTGATTGTCTATCTATATGATAGTATGCTATGCTCTTTGTTCCTAATTGTTAATAATACATAACTGATTGACGTCTGCCTGGCAGTGCTTGAGTAGTAAATTTACTTGAGGGAAACTTTGTGCTTTAATTTGATAGTTTTGGATGAACTTCTTGATATGAATATTGATCATCTGTAATCTCAATGTTGATATCCAAATTGAACACCGGTTTGGTATCCTGAATTTCGTCCACAAATACTCTTTTTGTAATAAAGGTATCTTTGAGAGTAGATTGATAAGATGTTTTTAAGTGATTCTGTAACGATTTCATTGATAAAAATTTCAGTTAGATGGATTGCTTCCTTTATGATCAAAACTCTTTGAGAAAATCAAGACAGTTCAAATTTCTAAAAAATCCATTATCTCGTGCATTATGACAGGGGGAGTTTTGGACTTATATATCCTTGATCCAAAAATCTTGTCCGAAAAGGTTTTCTTCAAAAAAATTCATACCATTTTGGATACACACTTTTAGACATCAAAAACTCACATTCATAAAGGTTTCATATTCACTTTCACCAATGTTTTGGATGTATGTTTTGGACATACAAAATATACAGTTATTCCTTCATTTACAAATATTCATATATGCAAATATTAAGGGGGAGCATTTCATCCCATGACTTATTTGCTATATCTCTTCTATAAAAATCATTGTATCGGTTATTTCTTTATGGAATAATTGTTTGATGGAAGGATGGAGGAAATGAAGATAGGTTGGGTCATAGGCTCATTGAGCCATGCTTGTGAAGCATGTATATTTTTCTCTCTTAATCTCTTAAGCACTCTTTGAATTCTATAATGAGAAATTGTATTTCAATGAAAAATATTCTTATTTCTCTCAGTCTAACATGTTTATACAATTCTTTATTTCACAATCCCATCAAGTTTTGTCATCACTCAAAAAGAGAGAGATTGTTAGCTCTAAGGGCTTTCTCCTTTGTTTTAACTTATGATAAATATTGATGTGGACTAACTTGTGTGATCTATATGTGATAGGAAATGTTTGACCTCAATTCTTCTAAGGTATTTAAATAAGATTGATTAAGCAACTCTTGAGCAATGGAATTCAAGAATGGGTGTTCAAGATGAAGTTCAAGCTTAAGTGATTGCACACCAAGAAGTCCTTATGGAAGAACTTTAGACTAGGAATTGTTATTAAGGTATTTCTTCTTAATTCCTATGTCTCTTTATCTTATGATTCAATTGATTTCTACCTTGAAGCACACAAAGAGAAAAAGAATTCAAAGTTTTAAATCTCAAAATTTTGGATTGAGTAGTTTGGATGATTCTGCATCTAAAAGATTCGTCCAAAATCTTGTAATCTGTGTCAAATCATTTCTACCTAAAAAACTGCCATTTTGGACTTACCTTTTGGATGCATTATCGTCCGAAACATAAGTCCAAAACACGGGTAAATTTAACAGAAAAATTATAGCCGTTTTATAGCCGGTGGTACTTCACTTTATACTCTATATAAAGCCGCTAAACTTGATTTGACACAAGATTTTTGTTGTATCCTTCTAAGAAACACTCTTGCTCTATAGAAAATAAAAATCTCCTGTATTAAAGTAATTTCAAATTGTGTCTAAAAGGTAAAAGTGTTTGTGCTTTTTCCTTGTTGAACATCTGCTCAAACAAATGAGCTTTTATTATTCCATAGATATTCAATCTCTTTTGTATAACAAGGTTATGGTATAAAACCTATCTGGGGTGAACCTTGGTTTAAGTGGTTGATTGAGAGGTTTTGGAAAACCAAGTATGGTGATTCTCTCTTGTATTTGGTGTAGATTGATTCTATTAAGTTGGATATATGAAATTTGGTTGAAAATCATTAAGTGTGAGCTTAAGGTATTGGATGTAGATTTTGGTAGATCGAACCACTATACATTCTGTGTCTCATTTATCTACATACAACATTAACCGCATTGTATTTCTTACCTTAGACTGAATTTGGAAATTTTCTCAAAGTTTTCTTGGATAGCTTTTTTCTGTTGCCATGAAGTTGGTCCAAGAAACTTGAAGATCATTAATATTTTGTATAACAGACTACTTGAAAATTTGAATTTGCCAAAAGCCTTATTCACCCACCCTCTAAGGTTTTCATGTTCCAATATTTGGTCAATAAAAGAGAGATGGAAATGGTCCTTCATAGTTACTTTATTTAATTGTGTATAATCAATGCATACGCTCCAACCAGTTATCAATCTTGTAGGGATCAACACATTTTTATCATTGGAGGCTACCATCATTCCTCCATTCTTTGGCACTACTTATGTTGGACTTACACACATGCTACCTGAGATGGGATAAATAATACCTGAATTTAAGAACTTAACTATCTCACCTTTCACCACATCCCTCATGTTAGGGTTTATCCTTCGTTAGGGCTGCACTACGGGTTTTGCTCCCTCTACTAGTAATATTTTATGAGTATAAAAGGAAGGGCTATTTCCCTTAATAATAATGATCTTCCATGAAATTACTCTATTATATGCCCCCAATAGGTCTAACAATTTAGCCTTTTGTTCCCTAATAAGATCATTGGCTATAATCGCTGGTAGTTTTCTTTTATTGGCTAAAAATGCATATTCCTAATGGTTGGACAATTCCTTAAGTTCTAACTCTGGTGGGTCATCAATAAAAGACTTTAATCTACCCAAACTTAGTCTATTAATTACCTCAAAACTACCCAACTTAGGCATTTTTGCTATATCCATACATGATTGTGTGTACATCAACTCTAGAAAGGTATTATCCCATTACTCCTACACAAAATCTAAAATTAGGTCATCAAGAATATCAATGCTTTGGCAGTAGCCAGGAAGGGTCTTCCCAAAGTCAAAAACACTTTAGAGTCTTCATCCATATCAAGAATTACAAAAACTACTGGAAATATATACCTATCCACCTTGACAAGTACATCCTCCACTAATCCCTTAGAATATTTAATGGATTTTTCAGTTAATTGGATGCTCATCCTAGTGGGTTTAGGTTCACTTAGGCCTAATTTTTTGAATGTTTTATATGGTAAAAGATTTATGCTAGTATCTAGATCAGCTAATGCATTGCCAAATGTAAGATTACTAATAAGGTAAGAAATAGCGAAACTCCTTAGATAGCTTTCTTTTTTAAGTAATCTTCTTTGGTCTTACAGAATAGTGGAACATTCTTCATTTAACACTACGGTGGATAGGGCTTCCAATCTCTGTTTGTTTACAAGAACACTTTTCAAAAATCTTATGTATTTAGGCACGTGTATCAAAGCCCAACTAAGTGGGATGTTATTGTGCAATTGTTTGAAGATTTCTATGAATTTACCAAATTGCTCATCATTCCTAGCTTTGTGTGCCCTAGTAGAATAAGGGACTGGTGGTTTGAAGATTGGGTATTTTTCTAGTGTACAGAGCTGAGCCAGTGCTTAGTTGGCATCGTGGACTGGCACTGATTCATCTCTATTTTCTCCTATTTCATTCCAGGTGAAAGCTGAAACCTGGTCTCTCCTATTTCCGTCAGTTCTTTTCTACTTCTCAATGTAATGGCTGTTGATTTTACCTGTGTGTCTGCCCCTGTAGGGACCAAAAGTGATCTCCTTGTAGGTCTATCACCAAATCAATTAAATACCTAATCTGTATTTCCATATTTTGAATCATGGTTGCAAAATTTTGAAATGTTTCATCTATCTCTTGGAATCATGTGGTGACGATTTTTTCAAAATTTTCCAGTGCATTCTCCAAAGTGGCAATCATTTGTGGGTTTTGCTCATTATCAGTTTGGCTCAAATACTAGTTGGCCATGGTACCTACATATGATATTCTAGTTAGAGTCATGATGAAGTTTTGAAAGCAAGATCTATAATGTACATTTTGTGCAAAGAAAAGAAAAGAATGCATCTTATACAATTCTTACATCACACAATAGCAAATTATGATGCCTATTTATACAAAGACATATATGCAAATTTACATATAGATATAGAAATATGGCTAAATCAATGAATTCCAAGCTTTTATGATATTGGTCCTAGGCAACGACACTAAAAACTTGATGCATTCAAATTTAGGTTATAAAAATCATGTAATTTTGAATCCATTCCCAATCAAGTTTAATTAAAACTTGAATCCCCAAATCACACATATAAGTAAGTGCACTTATCATTAAGCATAGTATAGGAAATTAACAATTATCGATCCTTATGGAACAAATACACTTTTGATTCAATGTTTAACCTACCAATTAGAGTGACAAAGAGTAAAATAAAAATAAAGATAAAGATAAAATATGTACACAACTCTTGGAGAGAAAAATATGTAATTAAATAGTTACTCTTGAAAACATGACAATAAATCATTAACAATTTTCTAGATTAATCATTTTCCTTGGCATTGTGAAGGAGTTTATTGTAGAATCCACCTTCTCTCGAGTTATCGCTTCAATATCTGTCATTCAATTCTAATGGACACCTCTGTCTCACTGAAACAATAAAAAGATACATATAACACAAATCCCTGATAATTATCTCTATCTCTAGGTGACAATTATATGAAATCATTAATTCCCCTATCCCTAGGTGAAATCAACAACTTTTACTACTTAATCTTGAATTAACCTCTCTCTCAAGTTAGTTAAGAAAATAAATCATGAATTGAGCAGCGGAGACTATCTCCTAACCTCTTTCTCAAGTTAATTAGAAGAATGATCAAATCTTATCAATTCATCTTTAAAAGCAAGTAATCAAATACCAAGAAGAATAATCAATTGAAGAAAAGACTAAATTAATTCATCATCACAAATCCAAAAATAATACTCAAATACACTTAAAACATTAATCTCATCACTGTTCAAAGAAAAAAAAAACAAAGGTTTTAGTAAGAACTCATAGACAAGCCCTCTTCTTCTTCCTTTGATAACCTCCTTGAAATAGTACTCCTTTGAGTGATGAATTCGTTTTCAAATAGTGACATTAGAATTGATTCCTTGAATTCATATATTAATCTTTGCCTATTCTTGGTTAAATAAGCCTCTTGGATGCTAAAAATCATTCTCCAGAAGTCCTAGGTAGAGTACAGGTTGGAAGCAAGTGAATCTCTTAGGTAATTCCCAATTTGGTTCAGAAAAGAACTCTGAACCACCATAACAGAGTTGGGCCGGTGCCAAGTCACTTCGTCTAGACTGGCACGGTCCATAACTAGTTTTCTCCCAGTTTTGCTCTATTTTCCACTATTTTTCCAAAATCAAGCCCCGACCGATTCAGTTACGTATTGGACACTATAATTTTACTCCAAATCTTCCAATTCCTGTACAAAATTACCAAGAACACTTTTCACTAGCAAATATCAAATAGGAAGGAAAATAACTAGTTATTAAACTAAAAGTATCACAAAATAATTTCATATAACTAGGAAAATATATACAAATATAGGCCCTATCGGAACTATTAGTGTACTAGTGAACCCTTTTGAAAAAGGTAAACTTGCAGCCAAAAAAAAAAAAAAAAAAAAAAACCAATTCCTTGAAAGATATCAGAGCCACCAAATCCTAACATAAGGTATGAAAAGTTCCTGAGAAATTTTTAGGACCAGGAGCAGAATCCACTCCAAGTAAAAATACTACCTCTTTAACTTCATCTAATATTGGTAAACCAAATAAAAAAAGGTTATTTGCATTATTAACAAGATATGGAATAGTCGAGTATAAATAACATTAGACATCAACTATATCATTTTGAGAGAGCATACCAGAAAATAACTCCATAGCTTTACCCTTAATAGCTTGTTGATCTGGCAACGTTGTCCCAGCATTATCCGAAATGGCAGACACATAAATTTTTTTCCTCTGACTTTCACAATAAGAATGAAAGAAACCCATGCCTGCATGCCCTTCCTTGATCCATCAAATTCTGGATTTTTCTTTCCAATAAAACTTTTCATTGTTAAGTTTAAATGCCAATCTAGAAGTTACCTCTTGTCAAGCTTCTCTATCTAATGGGAGCCCAGAGATATAATATTTGATTTGAGTCTCAAGAACCTTATCCTCCCACAATTTTATATTCCTAAACATATTCCCAAAAGAATTCCTGTTCCAACTCTTTAAAGTAGCCATTACAAATTTTGGCTTGCCAAGAAGAATATGTGTACCATTACCATAAACAAAAAAAATTCTAAGCATTTAGCAGAACAGATTTAAAATCTTTATGTCCCAACCACATAGACTGCAACTTAAAAGTTTTAGGAAAAGAAGAAGTCCACACTAAATCAATAACAATTAACAAAGGAGAATGATCAGAGCCACCCCTATATAAATGCTCCATCTTAGTAGAATAAAACACGTAATCCCAATCCTTATTGATCAAAACTCTATCCAATATTTCCTAACATGGCCTTACACTTGATTTGTGCCAGATATACTTATTACCAAAAAAAATGAGGCTAAATTAAGAAAGAAGCATTAATTAAAGAAATAAAGTCCTCAAAGGCATGAATATTAGGAGGAAAAAAAAACCTAAATACTTTGACACTTTAGAAACGACAGTCAAATCACCCCTAACAAACCAAGGATTTCTCATATTTGACGAGATATTCAACAAAGAGGACCATAAAGGAAAATCACCTACATGAGTGCAAGAAGTATATACTATTGTATAGAAAATGAAATCACTATTATGGCAAGAACACTTAAGATGAACAAATTGCTCCTGATTTTCGAAAATTAATAGGTCATGGAACTCCCTCCTGAATGACCAAATCATTGTATTAATGTTAGAAAATGCATGAGAAAGCCCCAACTTGAAAGAAAAATCATTAATTTGATCCGTAGACACTAGCAGCTAAACAACAACAAAAACAAATCCAAAGAATGAATCCTAATTAATTTTCTCAGTCTTCTGAAGGATAAAGGAGAAGCAATGCCTCTAATGTTCCACGCCAAAAGATTAATATTAAACTTATTGAGAAGATGAGTAATTTGAAGCCTTAACCATCCTCAATGGTTGTACTTTTAGCAGACGTTGGTTATACTTTCAACAGCTGAATCTGCACCTTACCTTTTCTTTTTCTTTTCTTCTTCTTTTAGGCTGGCTTCTTTTTCTACTAAACATCAACTAAAATTCCACAGAAATTATCAAAAACATCATCTGGCAAATTAGAATCTAAAAAATATAACCTGTAGGGTTGCTTGACTTTGGAATGTAAAATCATCTAAAAAAAACCCAAATGATTAGATGTTAATCCCATTGGTAATAGAGGTAGCATAATATGAATGCCTGAGATAACCTTAAAGATAACACCACCAACCATCCGGCAATTAGCATATTGAGAGGATGATATTTTTGGACCAATACTAGAGTTGGGCTCATCAGCAACCACCGTATCAGCTAATCTAACACTCTCATCAAGATTCTCGTATGATATAATATCTAAGTTCTCATTGGCTATAGGCTCCTCGACTATGGTAGAACTTCGAGGAACAACAAGAGGGCTCTCATGATGGACATCCACCATTAGATGTGCCTTAGTAATAGGATAATCAAAAACTTGGCCTAAGGTTTCCATATTTACTTGTGCAACCATTTGTTCTACCACAAAAGGCTTTACGATTATTGCTGATGATTGTCTATTATGCAGTATCAGATTAGAGTTGTCCAAGACCAGTGGCAGTGTTTGCAACAAGCTTGTACCAAGATTATAGTTTTCTAAAATTAGTATAATATTTTGTTTACAAATAAAGTATAACAAGTTTAGATCGAAACATTTTGTAAAAAAGTAGACTGTAAATACTTAGCCTAAATTAGGATTGGAGCTAGTTTGGTCTACATAAGCATACGATTCTTTGATGAATAATCACATAGATAAGAGACCTTTTAGTACATATTATAATAATTTGAGTGTAGTTTGTGCAACACCCCTTTATAATATGACCTAAAGAGGGTCGAAGATGTCGCCTCGTCCTTAGGACTAAGGGTCTTTATAATAAGGTGAAAGCGATTAAAGAAATCAAAACTTAAAAATATATTACAACATAATAATACTTATATAAAGTCTGAGCATCAAAACCAACAAAAGAAATTACAAGCTCTCAACGGAAGTTCATCAAACATAAACATATATTCCAAGACTTGGATCGTAATAAGTTCCCACCTTGATAAGACTAGTATTTCTTGAAACATGACAGAGAAACTTGAGAGACGAAAATTCCGAGTAAGACCCGTGCATGCTCAATATGAGTTCAAAAGACATTCATGATGCAAGTTGAAAATTTTATAGAAAATGTTGCAAGTCATTGCATAATAATTTAAAAGATCATAGAGTGGTCGCTTGTGTATTTTGCACAACATAATAAGATAAAATCAGCAAAGAAGCTTAAATAACCAAGTTTCACGTATAAGAGAAACTACTAATTAAATTTTGCAAAAAAAGTGGAGTATAGAACCATGCATCATAGTCTCTTATGTCTAAAATGAATTGGAATCAAATAAAACCATTAAATGCACAAAATAACCACTCATACGTTTTTTAAATAAAATGGCAGACTATGAAACCCTATATCATAGTCTATTGATATAAAACCCTGCATCATGGCAATGCACTATAATACCTTACATCACTGTGTTTTGGGCGATTGGCCTATTGGGTGAAATGCTTCTACATGTCTCACCTAAACTTATCGGTTGTCTAACTGTAGATCACAATCCTACTTGGCATTGGATGCTAGCTCGGACCAGCTTGACATACGAGTGTTGTCACCCCTTTTGGAAAGAGATCATACTTTGGAGGTGGCCACCTGCCGAAGTATTCACCTAGTCCCTCAAAAGCTAGTACCAGTCATCTGTCCTTATTGAGTACTCAATGTTTGTCCTGGTCAAAGTCATTCTCAAAGTAAATAGTTTCAACCATCTTGAGTTTGCATACATGGCGATGTGCAGAAACCAAAACCTTATTGGAGAAAATTTGGTTTTATTTTTGAAATCTTTTGTTTGTTTGAAACATCATTGTGAGCAAATAGAAAGTTCTTCCATGTTTGCAGCAAATGACTTGCAGAAACAGAGCATTATTTATCAAAAGTCATGCATAGACTTATATAACTGGAATCTTCTGAAAAGCCTAATTCACAACGTGACTAAATCTGATACCCCAACCCCATCTCTAATAAAATTATAATTCATAATTAAAATCTATGTCTAACAACTTCTACTCATACTCCCAAACAAAAATATAAAAAAACATCCACAATACACACACGCACACATATATATACATACATACATACATATATCATGTAGATACTATGAACAATTAGCCATTTAGTTATTAAATAAAGATTAAGAAGATATTTTTAAATATTAAGTGGTAGATAAATATAAATTAATGAATAAAAAATAATTTCTAGTCATATATATATATATATGTATATGTATATATATATATATATATTATCAATCTTTTACTAAATTAATTAATTGATACCTTTATTAAATTAATAACTAGTATTTGATAAGTAAATAAATAGTAAGTAATCACATGAGGATTTAGGAAATAATAATTGAACAGAAAAATATGGAAGTTTAATAGATAATTTAAATCAATTAGCCAGTAACATATAACACTTAATATTTATTGTATAATGATAAATTAGTAGTTGTTAAACTGTAAGTATAATTAATAATCAAATACTTATCAATCAACTTCAATAGATATTTTAATATTTGATAAATAAATAGCGAATAATAATTTTGTACACTTAATACATAGAGAAATAAATACTTGAAGGAATTACTCAACAGACGTATATTTGATTAATTGAATAAATTAATAAAAACCGAATCAAGATATCCTAGCCCATAGGCTTCTGAATAACATAATACCCAACGTATCATATATTACACCACATCAAGTGAAAAT
Organism: Voacanga thouarsii; assembly: GCA_026120185.1. Lineage (NCBI taxonomy): Eukaryota > Viridiplantae > Streptophyta > Magnoliopsida > Gentianales > Apocynaceae > Voacanga > Voacanga thouarsii. Next base: position 999,009 of record JANUWF010001502.1, read on the forward strand.
ATCATTGACCATATGATACATGTTCTTCATTCAACCTTGATCAAAAAGTAAAATGTAATTTATAAGCTAAAGTTAAGTATCATCATCCACCTAAACATGCCTCCTATGAAAACCCTGACGTCCCTCACAATACAACATCAAAGTTATCAATTCAAATCATCCCTCATCATACAAGAACATAGGAACTAACAAAGGTGAGGTCGAGAATTACATGATGGAAAAGATTAATCTAGGCGTGACCTTGAGAGACTCGGAAGCTTCCAATCCTTGTAGAGATAGCACGAGCCTTGACCTAGTATGCATTATCAAGCCGATCAGTGACAGCAGAGCAAGATCCGTAACACTACATACTATTTCGGTCTCTTAGGATAAAAAGGCAAAAGAAGGAATAGAAAGGGAGATTAAGGGGAAAATAGAATTTTGGAGACATGAGGGGAAGAAAATAAATTCACCTTGTTCATAGGAGGGGGGGAAGGCCAAAACTCTAATAGAGCGTTGCTTTATTTTTTGCTGGGAGAGAAAAAGGGTGGTGAGTGTTCTTGTGATTACCTTGGAGTTCAAGGACTAATGAGTGGAGAGGGGAAGTCTTTCGGTCTTGGTGAGAGAATGGAGGTTAAGTGTTTTGGTAAGGGTGCTGGAGTGTTATGGTTTCAGTAGAATAAGAGGGAAACTGGTTTGGGTTGTGTGTTGAATTGCTTTCAACCTTAGTGGTGTTTAGGGTCGAAATTCTTGGGTGCTAGGCTAGTTTAGTTTGCCGCTACTTGGGAAGGAGACTTGGCCGAATAGCTTTGGGTTTTAGGGGTGTGTGTGTTATTTTGCTCCATGGGAATGAATAAGAAATGATCACGTGGGGTGGGAGAATTTTTACTTGAGAGGAAAGCCGAGAATTCTATTTTGCTTGTGGAGAATTTCGCTTGTGCATGTTAGAGGGAAGCCTTAGCCGAACTTCTTACAACTGGTGTTGTTTGTTTGCTTGTGCAAAAGGGAGAGAAAAATGCAACAATTTTTTGAATTTGATTAATGAAATTGGCAGTTTTAATGAATTTGGCTGCTTGCCCTTAATGAATTTGGCAGTTTTTGTCACGCCCCAAAGCTGAAGATGATATGGCAACACTCCAAAAAGAAATATCAAACCCTTACATACCATAAATAACCAAAATATAACATTCTAGAAATACTTAAAGAATATCCTTACATCATTTCTAAATCCAAAACAAAACATACATAAAACTGAACAAAAATGAAAAATAATTAATCACTCTAGATCCTCTTCAAACCATTCTTCCAACTCATTCTCATCTAACTGAGAACCTGCAAAATGTTAAATAAGGGGTGAGCTCACTAGCTCAATAAGGAAATCTGGCCTACCCGGGATTGAGCATGCTACATATACATATACATTTACAAAATGTTTGATTAAAAGAGTTTAGAAATTTAAAGTACTACAAAACTTATGGAGTCTTAAAATATCTCCGTGGTGGGTTGGTCGTACCATGTGAAGATCACAGAGTATCACCCAAAAAAGAAGAAGGAGGAAAAGAGGAATAATGAATCTCTTAACCTTACACATTACTGAACCAAAAGAGGCATATCTGGCACATAAATATCGAAGTAGTGTGGTTTATTCGGTGAAAATAACGTGACCAAAACAAGCAAGAAAACCATCGTTTCAACAGAAGAACACCGGCATCGGAGTCGAAACAGAGTGTACCCGGCGCCGGGTGTATTCTGGAATGCACAGGCGTGATTTCTAGAACACCCAAAATCCAACCTATAACTTTTCAGACCAAAAATGCAGTTTTTACCACCTACTTTAATAATGAATAATACCGTTTGTGCACAAAAAATCATGTATGCATACTTAAATAAGCTTAAACAAAGCTTAATTCACGAAGACGATTCATGCTTGGGGACTTGATTTGGCTTAACTGATCAGTCTTCCAATTTTTATATCCCATTGGAAGAAGGGCCTTAGCTTATCCTAGGTATTGTATCCCCCTATTAAGGCCTTATAATTTATAAAGTTGGGGAATTCCCTACTAAAACGAAACCCACAAGCATTCAACATCACATGAATCAGAAAATCAGCACATAGGCATAAAACTTAGCTTAAACTCATAGCTTTCAACAAGCATAATCATTGGTACGGAAATAACAATTAACATATCATGCTCAATACCATTTTTATATAATCAAAATACCATTTTCATAAAAAAATCAAGAGACGTCATTGATTTAAGGAAAACAGTAACCAATACCAAATACAAAAAAACCAATTTCCTTACCTACTGAATTTAGCCTCTTGGAACCCCCTAAAGCTTCCACTCAAGCCTCCAAACACTTATTCACTTTCAATTAAAACCCAAACAATACAATTAATCCTCCAATCAATTTTTTTCCAATTTAGAACCCTAATACTCTAACTTCGATTCAAGCACAATTTATCCTAATCCTAGGTTACAAACACCATAAAACGCAAGGGGAAAGCAAACTTACCAAGAGTTGATGCCAAAGGCTCAAGTCCTTCATCTGATTCTCCCTTCTCTTCACTTTTCTCCTCTTCTGGAATAGCTTCAGAAGCAACGTAACTGTTCAGAACATGTTTGAGCCTATAATGAAAAATTAATAAAAGCCCCCTAATTGAATAATTGCACTTAGCCTCTCAACTTATAATACTTAACTATTTTAGCCTTATGGACCCTAGCCCACTAATTAAAATAAAAAAAACCACAGCCCAATAAGTCCATGAAAAAAAGAGAAGTTGGTGGGCTCACATTCCACCTTCCTTATAAATTCGTCCTCGAAACTTGTGCACTTTGGTCCTCAAATAGGAACGGATACTTTTGGCATGCATCTTCTTCTAACTCCCAAATCACTTCTCGCTCTGAGTGATTTGACCATTGCACCTTAATGTAAGGTATCATCCTCTATCTCAGAACTTGCAGCTTCCTATCTACGATCCTCACCGATACCTCTACATAAGTCAAGTCGTCACGTACTCGCAAAGGTAACATTTCTAAAATATGATTTGGGTTCGAAACATACCGTCGAAGCTGGGATATGTGAAAAACGCGTGTATCCTGGATAATGTTGGCGGCAAAGCTAACCCGTAAGCTAAATCTCCTACTCTCTCAAGGATTTCATACGGCCCTACATATCTTGGACTTAACTTCCCACTCTTACCAAATCTCATTACACCTTTCATAGGGGACACCTTCAAATATACTTTTTCACCACACTAAAACTCTAATGGCCTTCGGTTTCTATTAGCCCAACTCTTTTGACGGTCTTTGGCAACTTTCAATCTTTCCCGATAACCAATACTCTATCTGAAGCAATCTGTACCAACTCTGGTCTGGTTATACTTCTTTCCCCTACGTCATCCCAACAGATTGGAGACCTACACTTCCGTCCATAAAGAGCTTCATACGGTGCAATTCCAATGTTGGCTTGATAACTATTATTGTAGGAAAACTCTACCAATGCCAAACTGTTACTCCAGCTTCCATTGAAGTCCAACACACAAACCCGCAACATATCCTCTAATGTCTGAATTGTCCTCTCTGTCTGACCATCAGTTTAAGGATAGAACGCCGTACTGAGTGCGATAGTGGTTCCCATAGCCTTGTCGAAACTCTTCCAAAACCAAGAAACAAACCTGGTATCTCTAGCTGATACTATACTCACTGGCACCCTGTGCAACTTGACAATCTCATCCATGTACATTTTGACCAACTCCTCTATAAAAGTTGTTACCTTCATAGGCATGAAGTGCGCTGACATAGTTACACGATCCACCACCACCTAAATTATGTCTTTTCCTGTCTTAGTCTTAGGTAACCCAATGACAAAATCCATCGTGATATGCTCCCACTTCCATACCGAAATTTCCAAAGGCTTAAGTAATCCAGCAGGTCTTTGGTGTTCCGCCTTAACTTGCTGACATACCAAACACTTAGATACATATTCTGTAGGATTTCTAAATTAATTAAACAGATTAAACGCAGCGGAAAATAGCAAGAAATCCAAGGCATGGATCACGGGTTTGCAGTAGAAACGGAAAAAGAGAAGATCACGCTAATTACCTCTTGAAGCCGGAATTTAATTTTTTTTTTTTTGTTCCAAGAACGCAGGCGCGATCCAGATCACAAAACCGGTTCACAGAAGCTCAACTGAAGTCCAAGAAAGAGCTCCCTCTAATGATAATCCACACAAGGTCGAACGCTCACAATCTCACAATTCTATGCTAGTAGAATTTCGAAGGCTAGGGTTTTTTATTAATAAGAGAGAGACGGCTAGGGTTTGATCAAGAGAGAGGCAGAGAAACGGTTTCTCTGTTATTGCGTGAATAGTCTGTGTCTCTTACCCTAAGGAAACAGTTTCCTTATATTTATAGATTTATAATTACCGTAAATTACAACTTAGTCCTTCAACGTCCAATTGTCAACAAATTAGTCTTTGAAGTTTACTTAATTACAATTAGGTCCCATGAATTATAACAAACTTATAATTCACCTATAAATATATTCCCTTATCTTAATCAACCCCACAATATTATCAAATAATATATTTGAGCATTCAAACCTTTATTGTGTGTGACCCATTAGGTTTCTGGTCTTATTAGTAGCATAATATGAATTAATTCTAACAATATTAGAATTAATAATCCTTAATAAAATAAAGGATTAAATTTATTAATTCTCTAATTAATAAATCCATATTTAGCATATCAAGAGCGACATCTAGCAATGACTCTTGAACACCCAAAAGTCCAGAAAGTCAAGTGGCTTGACATGAACCTTTCAATAGCAAATTATCAGTGCAATAAACTCCTTTCACCATACAATATCTCATTCGGTCTGGAGCATGGAATTAGTGCCAACTCCCTCTAGAATATTATTAATTCTGGCCCGAACTTTTAGTACTTGTTCAAGAAATCCATTACTCGATATGGGTATCAATTGGAACCATTTCCATCACATAGTCGCCTTGGCCAAGGACTTCATGAGTAATGATTTCTACAAGTGGCCTTGAGATATACTCTCCTGCTATTAGGAGTGGTGAATCCTTTATTGACTTTCTCAACTACTTTCGTTTACTTTACATTGTACCCAATATCCATCCCATAGGCAGTCCTAGATAAGACTCCAAAGAATAGAATCAAAGTACAACGCTCGTTAAACAAAGTACCTTGGAGATCTTAAGTCTAAGGATACTTGCACACTTGCTATAATGAGATTCTATCACTGGCACTAAATAGTTATCCAAGTGATTATCTCGTAGCTAGGTCATCCACTGAACTTGTTCCAAAACAAGCATCCACACGTTAATCCTGAGTATCCCAATACTCACGGATATGAGAACCACCACTTGATCCAATCAAGAGATATAACATGTGCCAGTCTTGGCGTATTAATAATGTCCTATCTTATTAATACTATGACTGGGGATTATTTAAGTATAAACACTGTATAGTGTAGTAGGAAACTCACATCATGATCTCTATCATGATTTCCTTAATACTGTGTTGTACTAGGGACCTTATCTAACGGTTTCTACACATATTTAGATATAACAATCAAACTGAAAGATAAAGAATACCTCTTATTAATTTAATATGCAATATACATGGTACAAGTGATTGCCTCTAGAGCACAACACTAACAAACTCCCACTTGCACTAGAACCAATCATTCATGTATCGAATACCAAATGACTCAACTTGTTTATCATGTTTCTTCTGGGAAAGCGCTTTAGTGAATGGATCAGCTATGTTCTGATCCGTGGGAATCCTCTCTATCTTTACATCTCCTCTATCTATGATTTCTCTAATCAAATGATAGCATCTAAGTACATGCTTGGATCATTGATGAGACCGTGGTTCCTTTGCCTATGCAATGGCTCCATTGTTGTCACAATACAAAGGTATCGGATCAACAATGCTGGGCTCCACTCCAAGTTCAGTGATGAACTTCTTGATCCATACTGCTTCTTTAGCTACTTCAGAAGCTACTATGTACTCTGCTTCAGTAGTCGAATCGGCAGTAGTCTCTTGTTTGGAGCTCTTCTAACTAACTGTCCCACCACCTAATGTAAATATGTAGCCAGATTGTGATTTGAAGTCGTCCTTATCGGACTGAAAGCTGGCATCAGTATACCCTCTTACTTGTAAATCACCATCTCCATATATCAAGAATGCATCCTTAGTCCTTCGTAAGTACTTAAGGATATTCTTTACAACCGCCCAGTGACCCTCTCCAGGATCAGATTGGTATCTGCTCGTCAAACTAAGAGCATACGATACATCGGGCCTAGTACATATCATTGCATACATGATAGACCCAATTGTCGAAGCATATGGAATTCTACTCATGTGATCCCTTTCAACTTGTGTCTTTGGAGACATCGACTTTGAAAGGCTTACACAATGTGTCATAGGTAAGAATCCTCTTTTAGATTGATCCACGCTGAACCTTTTCAACACTTTGTCTATGTATGTAGACTGTGAAAGACCTAGCAACCTTCTAGATCTATCTCTATAGATCTTTATTCCCAGAATATAGGTTGCTTCTCCAAGGTCTTTCATGGAGAACATCTTAGATAACCAAATCTTCACTAATTGAAGAGTGGAAACATTATTTCCTATAAGCAATATGTCATCTACATAAAGCAATAGGAAAACAACTTTACTCCTACTAACCGTCTTGTACACACAAGGTTCATCCATGTTTTGAATGAAACCAAAATCTTTAATTGTCTCATCAAAATGGATATTCCAACTCCTAGATGCTTGCTTAACTCCATAAATGGACCTTTGCAACTTGCACACCTTTGTGCTATCTTTGGATATGAAACCTTTAGGCTGTGTCATATACACTTCCTCAATCAGGTTTCCATTAAGGAAAGCTGTTTTCACATCCATTTACCAGACCTCATAATCATAATGAGCGGCAATGGCTAGGAGTATTCTTATGGATTTCAACATCGTGACTGGTGAAAAAGTTTCGTCATAGTCAATACCTTGTCATTGATGATAACCTTTTGCTACCAAGCGAGCCTTATAGGTAACCACATTACCATCCATGTCAGTTTTCTTTTTGAAAACCCATTTACACCCTATAGGCTTGATTCCTTCAGGTGGATCAACCAAAGTCCATACTTGGTTGTCATACATAGAATCCATCTCTGACTTCATAGCTACGAGCCATTTGTCAGCTTCTGAACTATTCAGAACATCCTCGTAAGTAGTAGGCTCATCGTCATCTATAAGCAATATGTCATTATGGTCACTTATGAGAAATCCATATCTCTCAGGTGCCACTCGTATCCTACTTGACCTACAAAGCTCTTGTGTGTTAGAAGGTTCATCTATTTGAATAGATACAGGTTCAGATGGTTGATCAATATTTGTTTGCTCTTCTTGAACTTCACTAAGTTCAAGCTTGTTCCCACTATCTTCTTTGAACATGTGCTTCTTCTCTAAGAAGACAGCATGTTTTGAAATAAAAACTTTATTTTCAGAAGGAAGATAGAAGTAATATCCAAACGATTCTTTTGGATATCCAACAAACAAACATTTGTCAGACTTACTTTCAAGTTTGTCTGACATTACCTTTTTAACAAAAGCAGGACAACCCCAAATCCTTAAATGAGATAACTTTGGTCTCTTACCAAAGAATAACTCATAAGGAATGGTATCAACCGTTTTTTAAGGAACTCTGTTTAAAATGTAAACAGCAGTCTCCAGTGTGTACCCCCAAAATAATTTTGGTAAGTCTGCAAAAGCCATCATGGTCCTTACCATGTCTAGAAGGATTCGATTCCTTCTCTGAGATACACCGTTATGTTGAGGTGTATATGGTGGAGTCCATTGAGATAATATTCCGTTATCTCTTAGATAACTTAGAAACTCTTGACTTAAGTATTCACCTACTCGATCAGATCTAAGAGCTTTAATACTTTTGCCAAGTTGTTTCTCTACTTCATTCTTGAAGCCTTTGAAACGATCAAAGGCTTCAGATTTGTATTTCATCAAATACGAATACCCATATCGAGAATAATCCTCAATAAAGGTAATGAAGTATTGATAACCTCCTCTTGCTTGTATTGACATTGAGCCACATACATCTGAATGTACGAGTTCTAATAACTCTTTTGCCCTTTCTCCTTTTCTTGAAAAAGTAGTTTTAGCCATTTTTCCAAGTAAACAAGATTCGCATGTGTCATATGATTCGTAATCAAATGACCCTAAGTCACCCAATTTGTATAACTTAGACACACGTTTTTCATTTACATGGCCTAAACGAAAATGCCATAAGTAAGATGAGATTAAGTTATCCTTTTTATGTTTCTTTTTACTTATATTGAGAATTGGATTATACATGTATAGAACATATAAACCATTGATCAAAGTTGCAGAACCATAATGAATATCATTTAATGAGAAAGAACAACATTTATTCTTAAAACTTAAATGAAATCCGAATAAGTCTAAACAAGCAACTGAGATAGTGTTTTTCAACAAAACTGGTACAAAATAACAGTTTTGTAGTTCTAAAACTAATCCAGAAGGTAGATTGAGATGATAAGTTCCCACAGCTAGTGCAGCAACCTTTGCTCCATTTGCAGCTCGTAGGTCCATGTCACCTTTCTCTAACCTTTTACTGTCCTTTAGTCCGTGCAAATTATTGCATAAATGAGATCCACAACTAGTATCCAATACCCATATCTCATTATTAAAGGCAGTGTTAATCTCAATCACAAACATACCAGGATTAGAAGTAGAATTGCTTGCAAGCTTCTCCTTCTCCTTCTTTTCCTTCACAGTTTCCAAGTAGGCCTTGCAGTTACGCCTCCAATAGCCCATTTTACCACAATGATGACATGGGCCTTTAGGGGCAGCCTCCTTCTTCTTGACACCTCCTTTGGGCTTAGTAGGAGTGTTCTTCTTCTTCTTCTTAGAAACCTTTTTCTTAGAAGATGAAGAACCTACTAACAAGATTGCCTTATCATCCTTTTTCATAGAGGACTCAGCAGTCTTAAGTAGATTGATTAGCTCAGGTATGGTGGTCTCAATATTATTCATGTGGTAGTTGATCACAAACTGCGAAAAACTACTTGGTAATGATTGTAGAATTAAGTCAATACTTAACTCATGATCCATTACGAACCCAAGAGACCCAAGCTTTTCCATGTAGCCCAACATCTGCAACCCATGAGTGGCCACTGAAGCACCCTCAACCATCTTAGCACGGAACAGTTGTTTAGAGATCTCATATCTCTCTGTTCTAGCTTGTTTATCAAACAGCTCTTTAAGATAGAGGATCATCGATTGAGCATCCATATGCTCATGTTGTTTTTGCAGCTCAGGAGACATTGACACCAGCATGATACAAGATGATGTGTCGCTATCTTCTTTGTGCTTCTTGTGGACAGCATGCTCTTCAGCAGGAGCATCTTGAGATGGAGGTGGCGGAATAGGAGCTTCTAGCACGTAGAGCAACTTTTCTGACTTGAAAATGATTCTCAAGTGTCTATACCAATCCAAATAGTTTGATTCAGTGAGCTTGTTTGTTTCCAAGATACTACACAAGTTTAGGTTTGTCAACATGATGCAAATGACCTAGATGTAAAGATAGAATTATTAGAACATGTATATGCAAATGCAATGAAATTAATTAGATCTTTAATTAAGCGCATAATTATTCCACTATTTTTACTCAAACCAATAGCCCCCACTATTGATTCGGGAAAACCCGTTGGAAGCTTTCGTAGCGGACCAATATCCAAATTCTTTAAGAATAACCTTGGGTTTGCCCAACAAGCCATCCATAAGTTCATTAGTAGGTATCCAATAACAATTACATCGTATGTAACTACCGGATCATTGGGTGATTAACAGCTTTAATCTTAAAGCCTTTAGGGCTATCCTAACTTTTCCTCTAAATTTCTTTATGCTTGAGTTTGCCCAACCGGGATAAAGAATTTAGTTAAACCCGACCCATTATTCAGGAATTTAATTCCATAGCTTGAACATGCCCGATGTCAAGTAGACTTGGGTTTGCCCAACAACCTGGTCTTGAAAAAGGACTCTCGTTCTTACTATATTAATGGAAGGAATTAGGTTTAATATTATTTGAGGGATTTGTTCCTTTTAGTGGTCTCATCGTTAGGCATGCATACAATTTATCAATAAGCAGCATAAATTGATAAACATGGTAATAAACAATTACGTGGCATGGTTATGGACTTTCTAAATTAATTTCCTCGAGCCACCAAGGAAATTAATATGGTCAACCCTATGTGTTCATGCATGATATAGTAGTAGATGGTCTTACCATCTCGCCTTATTTTGAATGCCATCTTCAAAATCTTGAAAGTAAAATTCTACCTCAATCTAACCTATATAATCTAATTACATAATTTCCTAAAAGGAGAAACTTCGAGTTACATTCGAGGGGAGTTAGATGAGAAGAGAATTACATCAGAATTTGAGAGAAGACAGGACACACAGGCCCTATTTCATTAAAACAAAGCGGTAAAATGCATGAACATATATAATTAGTTTTAGTCCATAACCATCCACCATGCCATTAACTATGCTTAAACAAAATAAACATATACTTTTATTATTCTAAAATCATTATTTTGGGAAAATAAAACAAATTCTAAAATCAACATTTTAGAAAATACATTAATTTTAAATTTTCAAAATCACTATTTTGAAAAATAGAATTGATTGTCTCAAAACTAATTTTGAGAAAATGCTTCTGGGTCCCGTCATGCAACGATAACGGCGGTCCTGCAAATTTTCTGCAAATTTTTGATTGGTCTAAAAAAACACCAAACAGTAACCACCGCGTGCGGCTTGGATTTTCTGCAAATTTTTGTTCAGTTCGGGGCCGTTCCTAGATCAATCAAAACCAGTTTTTGACGTTGATCTTTGTTAATCTTTATTAACAAACCATTGTGATCATTCTCACAATCAATTTAACAATCCAAATTGTTAAACGGAAAGCTTAATTACAGGATGAATATCAACTGAAGCCAAAACCTGAACACAGACGCAGAACCATTCTGCAATATTTTCGAAAGCATAAAACCCACAATGCGGAAACGATTTCTGCAACCTAGATTATTCAAAACAAAACCCAGATGATTACATACAAACCAGCAGACATGATCATATAATTAACATGCTATAATCATGCAATTTACATGCTTGAACAATTCAAAGCAATAAAACATCCCATTAAAACGCAAACCCGTTGTCTCTAATACCACTGTAGCATTTCTAAATTAATTAAACAGATTAAACGCAGTGGAAAATAGCAAGAAATCCAAGCCATGGATCACGGGTTTGCAGTAGAAATGGAAAAAGAGAAGATCACGCTAATTATCTCTTGAAGCCGGAATTTAAAATTTTTTTTTGTTCCAAGACCGCAGGCGCGATCCAGATCACAAAACCGGTTCACAGAAGGTCAACTGAAGTCCAAGAAAGAGCTCCCTCTAATGATAATCCACACAAGGCCGAACGCTCACAATCTCACAATTCTATGCTAGTAGAATTTCGAAGGCTAGGGTTTTTGATTAATAAGAGAGAGACGGCTAGGGTTTGATCAAGAGAGAGGCAGAGAAACGGTTTCTCTGTTATTGCGTGAATAGTCTGTGTCTCTTACCCAAAGGAAACCGTTTCCTTATATTTATAGATTTATAATTACCGTAAATTGCAACTTAGTCCTTCAACGTCCAATTGTCAACAAATTGGTCCTTGAAGTTTACTTAATTACAATTAGGTCCCATGAATTATAACAAACTTATAATTCACCTATAAATATATTCCCTTCTCTTAATCAACCCCACAATATTATCAAATAATATATTTGAGCATTCAAACCTTTATTGTGTGTGACCCATTAGGTTTCTGGTCTTATTAGTAGCATAATATGAATTAATTCTAACAATATTAGAATTAATAATCCTTAATAAAATAAAGGATTAAATTTATTAATTCTCTAATTAATAAATCCATATTTAGCATATCAAGAGCGACATCTAGCAATGACTCTTGAACACCCAAAAGTCCAGAAAGTCAAGTGGCTTGACATGAACCTTTCAACAGCAAATTATCAGTGCAATAAACTCCTTTCACCATACAATATCTCATTCGGTCTAGAGCATGGAATTAGTGCCAACTCCCTCTAGAATATTATTAATTCTGGCCCGAATTTTTAGTACTTGTTCAAGAAATCCATTACTCGATATGGGTATCAATTGGAACCATTTCCATCACATAGTCGCCTTGGCCAAGGACTTCATGAGTAATGATTTCTACAAGTGGCCTTGAGATATACTCTCCTGCTATTAGGAGTGGTGAATCCTTTATTGACTTTCTCAACTACTTTCGTTTACTTTACATTGTACCCAATATCCATCCCATAGGCAGTCCTAGATAAGACTCCAAAGAATAGAATCAAAGTACAACGCTCGTTAAACAAAGTACCTTGGAGATCTCAAGTCTAAGGATACTTGCACACTTGCTATAATGAGATTCTATCACTGGCACTAAATAGTTATCCAAGTGATTATCTCGTAGCTAGGTCATCCAATGAACTTGTTCCAAAACAAGCATCCACACGTTAATCTTGAGTATCCCAATACTCACGGATATGAGAACCACCGCTTGATCTAATCAAGAGATATAACATGTGCCAGTCTTGGCGTATTAATAATGTCCCATCTTATTAATACTATGACTGGGGATTATTTAAGTACAAACACTGTATAGTGTAGTAGGAATCTCACATCATGATCTCTATCATGATTTCCTTAACACTGTATTGTACTAGGGATTTTATCTAACGGTTTGTACACATATTTAGATATAACAATCAAACTGAAAGATAAAGAATGCCTCTTATTAATTTAATATGCAATATACATGGTACAAGTGATTGCCTCTCGAGCACAACACTAACATATTATGCTATACTCCACTTCATACCACTCTACCAATAACACTTCTTGAGATCCCGATACATTTTGGTTCCTCCCGGGTGAACTGAGAACCTCGAGTTGTGCGCTTTCTTAAGTATCTCAACCCTTACTGCCTCCTCATCGAGAACACATAATCTACCCCTGAAATGAAGATTACCATCCGCGTGAATTTAAAAATTGATTTCCTCCAAGAGCCACTGCTCTCTTCTTTTCCAATTCCACATCCCCCGACTGAGCCCTCTTGATTCTTTCCACCAAAGATGATTGTGCCACTATAGCAGCCAAACATCCCGAAGTTGGTTGCACCACTTCTAATTCCAGCCTGTCAAACTCCGCGATAAATCGATCCTGATCTGTGAGTAGAGCTGCTAAAGTGCTAGACTTCTTCCTACTAAGAGCATCTGCTACCCGATTAGCTTTCCCAATGTGGTAATTGATCTTCAAATCGTAATCCTTAAGTAGCTCTAGCCACCGCCTCTACCTCATGATAAGCTCCTTTGCATAAATAAGTACTTTAAACTCTGATGATCGGTGAAGACCTCACACGATTCCCCATACAAATAGTGTTGCCAAAACTTTAGCGCGAACACTACGGCTGCCAACTCCAAATTGTGAGTCGGGTAATTTTGTTTGTAGGGCTTCAACTTCCAAGAAGCATAGGCAATCACGTTACCATTCTGCATTAACACACATCCCAATCCGTTCTTCGAAGCATAACTGTAGATAGAAAATCCCCCGGCCTCAGACGATAGTACTAACACAAGTGCCGACGTCAGTAACCTTTTCAACTCCTGGAAACTCCTCTCACAAGCTTCACTCCACTTGAACTGAACTTTCTTCTAGGTCAAATGAGTCAATGGAGTAGCGATCTTAGCGAAATCCTCCACAAACTTCTGATAGTATCCAGCCAACCCCAAGAAGCTTCTAACTTCCGTTGCATTGTTTAGCTTAGGCCAATCAACTATTGCTACAATCTTCCTTGGATCAACAGAGATCCCCTCCTCAGAAATCACATGCCCTAGAAAAAACACACTCCCCAACCAAAACTCACACTTGCTGAATTTATCATACAACTTCTACTCTCTAAGTCTCTGCAATACCATTTTTAGATGATCCCAATGCGCTTCCTCAGACAGAGAATATACTAGGATATCATCTATGAACACCACCACGAACCTACCCAACTCATCTTTGAAGACCCAATTCATCAATTCCATGAAAGCTGCTGGCGCGTTACTTAATCCGAATAGCATGACTAGAAACTCATAATGCCCATACCGAGTTCGGAAGGCGCTTTTTGGTATGTCTTTAGGTATGATCCTCAACTGGTGATATCCAGAACGTAGATCGATGTTAGAGAACATATTCGCTCCCTTTAATTGGTCAAATAGGTCATCAATCCTAGAAAGTGGGTATTTATTTTTCACTGTGATCTTGTTTAGCTCCCTATAGTCGATGCACATCCTCATACTTCCGTCCTTCTTCTTCACAAACAATATGGGAGCACCCCATGGTGATACACTAAGACATATGAACTTCTTGTCTAACAACTCCTAAAGTTGAACCTTCAATTCCCGTAGCTCAGCTGGTGCTATGCGATATTGCGCTTTTGAAATTAGTTCCACTCCTAGAATTAAGTTGATTTCGAAGTTAATCTCTCTCTCAGGTGGTACGCTTAGCAGATCTTCTGGAAACACATCTTGGAACTCATTCACTATTGGTATATCCTTAATTGGCGATTCTTGCTTCTTCACCTCCACCACGCTAGCTAAGTAAGCCTCACATCCTTGGCACAGATTCTTGCAATCTCTAACCGCAAAAATCACTGGCATAGACCTCTTATCCACTATTCTACCCTCACTCTGGAAATAGAAAACAGCTCTACCCAATAAAGCAAATTGCACCCTCTTCTCTCGGCAATCCATTAACGCATGATTATTAGCCAACCAATCCATACCCAAAATTATATCAAAATCAACCATATTAATATGGATTAGGTTTGCATCAAGTTCCTTATCACCAATTGCTACCCGACATCCCTTATGTACAAAGTTAGACACCAAAACTTTTCTATTGGATACTACTACTCTATATGAGTCAACTACGTAGGTAAGACCTGACTTTAAGGCCTTAGCAAACCTACAGGATATGAACGAATGCAATGCTCCATAATCAAATAACACAATAGAAGGCATAAAGTTAATCAGAAATGTACCTGTCACCACATCATCAGCTATATCAGCCTCCTCCTGAGTAAGAGCAAACACCTAAGCATTACTCTTCTGCCGCTGCTCCCCTACCTTAGGCGCCTGAGCACTAACTACTTCTTGGGTCGGATTTGGCACTGGTTCAGGACACTGGCTAATCTTGTGACCCATTTTGCCACATCTGAAATAGCTTCCAAGTGCCCATCGACACTCTCCCAAGTGCCTCTTACCACAAGTTGGGCATTCCTTAAATAAAGTGCCGGCATTAGAAGCTGTAGACCCTGCTGCACTTACTGTCTGTGCCCCTGAAAAAGATGGCCTAGGCTGGCCGAGAAAAGCTCTCCTCTTAGCATTAGGCTGGCCCAATGATGCTGGTCTAAACCTCTAACCTTGACTAAATCCTGGCCTGGTGCTCTGACCCTGATTGACCGCTGGCTTAGATCCCTGCCCCTAGCTAAACACTAATCTGGGTCTCTTCCTGTCCCTATCTGTATCCGATCTCTTGAATTCAGCTTCGATGTCCAAGCTCCTCTGATAAGCCTCCTTGTAGGTGCTGGGCCTGATTGCAGACAACCTTCCACGAATCCTAGCCAATAATCCATGCACAAATTGGTTGGTCCTCGAAGTGGGGTCTCGAGTAATTGCAGGCACATACTTGCCCAATGAGTTAAACCTGATTGTGTAGTCGGTCACACTCATCTACTCTGACTGAACTAAACCAAAGAACTGGTTCTCCTTCTCAATCTTGAAAGTGTCCGGGAAGTACTGCTCCAGAAATATCTCCCTAAACTTTTCCCAGGTAAATGGCTTACTTCCCTGGTAATAAATGGGCTTCACCATTTTCCACCACAGCAGTGCTTTACCAACTAGAAATGGACCTACCACATTCGGTTTGATATCTTCTGGAACTTCCATCGTCTCAAAATGATGTTCCAATTCTTTGATCCACTCTTCCGCTCTCTCTGGTCCCCCCATACCATTGAACGTCGGGTGTCCCATTCTTTTCATCCACTCGTAAAGTGATCGAGCTCCTGAGTCATTTCTCTGGAATCGACACTCCTGGTCTCGCTGCAACTGCTATTGCTCCGCCTGCAATCTGAGCTATTCATGTTAAACCCTGATCTACTCCTACTGTAGCAACTGCTGACTCTGCATCACTTTAGCCACCATAGCTAATGCGGTCAGCATGTTTATCGGTGCACTAGGACCAAGTGCGGTTGTGACAGGTGGCGCTGTCGTAGCAGCTGGCGGCATAAATGGGGGAGGTGAGGGCAGTTCGACCCCAATAGAATGACCCATTGACCCATGCGGTGCTGACATAGTAGCGGATGAACTCTGACCCATGCTAGCTCGGCTAGTCTACTCTCGAGCTCACATAGCCACCGATCTATCCCTGTCACTGTCTTTTGCACCCTCATGAGCAGTCCTTCTTACACCACATGCCATTGCCGAAATGCTACTCACGAGCTAAAATGACCAAAGATAAAAAAAAAATTTACAAAATGATCAACATCCCTAAAGAATACTCAAATACCAATTATGATACTCCCTTCCTTAAATTTTAAACTTATAGGTTACTCCTCAATTTCATGCTTATTGCCCTAACGTTTCAGCCTAAGAAGTATAAACTATTTCTCTGATACCACTAACTATCATGCCCAAAGTTGAGGATGACATAGCAACACTCCGAAAAGAAATGTCGAACCCTTACATACCATAAATAATCAAAATATAATATTCTAGTAATACGTAAAGAATATCCTTACATCGTTTCTAAATCCAAAACAAAACATACATAAAACTGAACAAAAATGAAAAATAATTAATCACTCTAGATCCTCTTCAAACCATTCGTCCAACTCATCCTCATCTAACTGAGAATCTGCAAAATGTTAAATAAGGGGTGAGCTCACTAGCTCAGTAAGGAAATCTGGCCTACCCGGGATTGAGCATACTACATATATATATATATATATATATATATATATATATATATATATATATATATATACACATTTACAAAATGTTTGATTAAAAGATTAGAAATTTAAGGTACAACAAAACTCGTGGTGTCTTAAAATATCTCTCTGGTGGGTTGGTCGCACCATGTGAAAATCTCGGAGTATCACCCAAAAAAGAAGGAGGAAAAATGGAATAATGAATCTCTTAACCTTACACATTATTGAACCAAATGAGGCATATCTGGCACATAAATACCGAACTAGTGTAGTTTATTCAGTGAAAACAACGTGACCAATACAAGCGAGAAAACCATCGCTTCAACAGAGGAACACCGGTGCCGGAGTCAAAACAGAGTGTACCCGGCGCCGGGTGTATTCTGGAATGTGCTGGCGCGATTTTCAAAATACCCAAAATACAACCTATAACTTTTCAGACCAAAAACGTAGTTTTTACCACCCACTTTAACAATGAGAAATACCGTTTGTGCACAAAAAATCATGTATACATACTTAAAAATACTTAAACAAAGCTTAATTCTTGAAGATGAGTCATGCTTGGGAACTTGATTTGGCTTAACTAATCAGTCTTCCAATTATTATATCCCATTGGAAGAAGAGTCTTAGCTTATACTAGGTATTGTATCCCCTTATAGCTTATAAATTTGGGGTATTCCCTACTAAAACGAAACCCACAAGCATTCAACATCACATGAATCAGAAAATTAGCACATATGCATAAAACTTAGCTTAAACTCATAACTTTCAACGAACATAAACATATCATGCTCAATACCATTTTCATATAATCAAAATACCATTTTCATAAAGAAATCAAGAGACATCATTAATTTAAGGAAAACAGTAACCAATACCAAATACAGGAAAAACCCAATTTCCTTACCTATTGAATTCAGCCTCTTGGAACCCCCTAAAGCTTCCACTCAAGCCTCCAAACACTTATTAACCTTCAATTAAAACCCAAACAATGCAATTAATCCTCCAATCAATTTTTTCCCAATTTAGAACCCTAATACATCCCAATCCTAGGTTACAAACACCATAAAACACACAGGGAAAGCTAACTTACCAAGAGTTGATGCCAAAGGCTTAAGTCCTTTCTCAGATTCTCCATTCTCTTTACTCTTCTCCTCTTCTGAAATGAAAAATTAACTGTTTAGAACATGCCTGAGCTTATAATGAAAAATTAATAAAAGCCCTCTAACTGAATAATTGCACTTAGCTCCTCAACTTATAATACTTAACTAGTTTAGCCTTATGGACCCTAGCCCACTAATTAAAATAAATAAAAAAAACCACAGCCCAATAAGTCCATGAAAAAATGAAAAGTCGGTGGGCTCACAGTTTTCTTTCCACTAAAGCATTCTACCATCTCGGTTGAATTAAGGAAGGGAAGTTTATCTGTATGCTAGACAAAATCAAAGGTAATCAGCTATGTTTTTAGCTGGAATTTTGGTGTTCAATTAAGAAAGAAATACTTCAGTTATGTTAAATAATTATCCTAGCTATTATTTAAGTTGATTGCTGGATTTTTAGGAATGTTGTAGCTGCTAGAAAAGAAAATAAATTTCCAACAATCCTTGTTGATAGAATTAATGCTGAATCAAGTAACTCAAGATGTGACTGAGGTCGGCCACCATAGAAAAAAGGAAGGGAAATGGAAGGAGTATTGTAGAAGGAAATGATAATATGCAGAGTAGGAGTTTTAGGAATTTATAATTCAACCCATGTGGAAAAACAGAGATCAAAATTTCCAGCTTGGCCAATAAATATATTTCCACATCAAGCTAATTACCAACCTTGATATAAAATCAAGTGAATTAAGGCTCGATGGGGTGACTGCCACAATGGAGGTAGAAAATATGGAAAGTATAATATTAAGGAAATATGAATATCTCAAGAGTGGAAGGAATTACGACTAAATCCCTTTGATGGAATATTCTTCCTCTTTAAAAGGAAATGGTAGTTGAGGGGTGAAATTAATGGAAAAGAATATTGTTCAATCCAAGAATATATTTTATTATGAAAGGAAATAAATATAACAACTCGTTGCTAAAATAAACATGTAAGATGCGAGAATTTGGGTGAATGAAGAAGTAGAATTATCTAGTAGGTGAGATAAACTTGGAAGCCAACCCTTTTAAATAAATTGTTCCCTAATTAAATAATGAGATTTTATTTCCCAAATATGGAAATGGCGGCCAAGTTATTAGTGTGCCAGCCAAAGGGAATAGAGGAAGTAAAAACAAAATGAAATATTCATGTGATGGGTAGCATTCAAACCTTAATTAAGAAACTAAGATTCCATCACTCTGTGTCCACTAACCTACCACAACTCTTAGTTCCCATATATAATCACACTAAAATTCTCATGTATCAAAACCTTTGCATTCAAATCCTTCTCAAGACAAATTAAACAAATCGAATACCCTTACATACTCAAGAAATGCATGCAAGCTAAATGAAGTGACATAGAGTAATGGCTAAATAATTAAATTACAAATAAAGTACTTATATATCTATAAATATATAATCTAACATATAACACATACTTATAAATAATGCAATGCAGGATCTCTCCTCCTTTCGAAGGGTAATTTAGGGTAGTGTTTTACACTCTGGAGATGATGCCAATGTTAACCCACTAAATAAGCCCCATCATTGCTTCTATTCCATGTACATAAATGACAAACCAAGACTTTAGTGATAAAAGACATGCACAAACCATAGTGGTATATTTTAAAGCACATTGAAAAAATAAACTCCACTCAAAACATATCGTTATGTTTCATAAAATATATTAAACTCCTAAAGGAACATGTCCTATAAGGAATGAGTAAAAATTATTGACCTTACCTAACTATTATTGGCATCAAGGGGTGGAATATTGATATGTGGATGGAATTGATTAAAAAAAAAAAAAAACGAAGAAGGTGCTTCTCTCTTCATTCAAATTGAAACGAGTCAGACCACCTACAATCACAGTGCGTATGCCTGGTGCCCTAATTTGTACAAATAGATTGATATAGCACAAAGTGATAAAAAAAAAAATGAAAGAATCAATTAGATTTCACTATTATACAACTATTGTTCTCTGTCTATCATAATACTAAATGGACTACATCTAATAAAGTAATGGAAGCCTTTAACTTACTAGGGAAAAAATTGGACACACTAGAGAAAAATTTCCTTGAGTTGAAAATCTCAATGACTGTTAAGACAAGGATAAGAAATACCACTCTGATTCCTCGTACTATATGGAGAGAACCTTGGACATAAGCTAAAATAACATGCCAAGCCAGTTTTGAGTTTACCTGAAGTCATTTTGCTTATTTGAAATGATCTTGTCGGATTATGGAAACAAATTTAGGCTACATCTCATTGTTGTCTTTGTGTTTCCATATTTCCCTATTAGCATGTACCAACCATGCTATTTGCAGAGGTTGGACATCAAAACTCCTGCCGACTAATTGGCTAAGACAACCCTGTTGGCAAGTTAATGCCATGACCTTAGATGGAAGGCTAACATAAAATTGAATATCTTTTGTGAATAAACAAATAAAACCTAAAAAGTTGGATAAAAAGAAATTCTTATAAACATGGAAATCTAGTTACACCTTCAAAAGTACAAACAAATTCTCAAAACTAATGTAGTCATCTTGAAATGATGAAAATGAATTTAAAGTGGTAATAGAAATAATTGAAAGTAAGGTAAAACTAAACTAAAAACTCCAAAAAGAAGAAAATAAAAATTTACTCGAAGAATTCTTCTGATATCGATTGGATTCCTTTTTGTAAAATTTTTAATACCTTCATAGTGAATTTAAAGGGATTTGATAACCCCATGTTCACTACTTCTGCCATTTTTTTAATTTTCTTGTTCCCCTTGATGATCATGGAAAATATAGTAGGAAAGTAGGTAGTTGAATTAGTTAAAACTTATGCAGCACTACTTAGATTTTAGGCACTATTCCCCTCAAACTCAGCTTCTTGAAAATATGATCATGTCTACGAGCTGATCCACTGATTCAGTCAGCTAGCCATCTTTTGGGTTATCTAGTCGAGTCGTCCAATAGCCCTAGCCTTCTGCTACCCGGTCATCTAGTCGTTCAAACTTTTTACTTGTCAACACCATTTAAACTCAACTTCTTGAAAATTTAGTCAGGTATGTCAACTGATTTGTTAATTTAATTCCATCTTCTGGGGCGATTAATTGAACCATTCAATGGTCTTTGGCTATCTTTTGCCCAGCTATATAGCCATTCGGTCATTGTTTCTTTTTAATACTTTGCCCCCCCCCCCCTTTTGTTCTTTGAGACCAATTGGGCTTATAAAAAAAATATATATCCTCAACTCCCATAAAACTATCCTTGAAAGTTGATGTTTAATGATGACTTTATTATCATATAGGTAACTACAACTAATTTCCCTTTTCTTTAATTATTAATAGGCTATAGCCATTCTTTTCCAAACAATTATATTTTTGCTTCATTTTACTATCAATAGTTGGCCTGTAATATATCCCAAGGGGGAAGGATAATATACCTTAAGGAACTTACTGTTGATAATTTTCTCCTCATATTCAGTTCGTAAGACTCCAATAATGTTGACCTGACCATTTGAATCCGATGATCCTACCGATTCTTTCCATTTTTTCAATTTATATCTTAAATAATCTCTTTTTCTCTACAGGCACCACTTTTAAGTTCAAGACAACATGACTAGTTGGTCTAGCTTAGTTCTATCATCTAAGTAAGGCACCAAGATTAATAAGGTGAGCTGCCCATCCTTGACATGGAACGTTACCTTTCACTGTTGCCGTCCTAGACTGGGCTTGGTTGGCTATGCTCTCAATCTCTGAAAAACTGAAGAGTCATTTTGCTCACTTTCCTTCTTGTCGTTCAAATAAACTTTCATTTTTGGATGGCTCCTCTTGATAGGGCTTAATTTTGGCTATATTTTTTGAATCATTTTTGTTATATTTGTGATGTTTTTTAGTATAATGGCCATTTATTCCATCCATTTTGCTATCTTTTCCGTAGATTTGATCTAGATCAGCTTCCTTAGAGATTTGTTTGAAAATAGTAGAAAAAGTGAACAAAATCGGATGAGAATAGTGACAAGCTGGTGCTGGATGCTATGAATGAGCCATGGCCAGCTGTTTCGTAAAAAGACAGAGCAAAAATAGAGCAATTTCTAACCCAAATAGAAAAGAGCGGATGTCGGTGTTAAATTTTGATCATGCAAAATCAAATAATACGCAATAGAAAATAAAATGAAACCCACACAATAAAATCACTCGTATGCAATTAAACGAGTTAGGAGAGGCAAGAAAATTTGTTATTTAAAAAATACAGTTTTTAAAATTTTTCTTTACACGCATGAAACCCTTCTGTAAACTACCACGAACTACCAAAATCTCAAGTGTAGGTATTTCTCTAATACAGTTCACACGAGGAATTGTACTCAATTAGTTGTAGTTAATTCCGATGCTAGTTGATATAATTAGCTATAATGGTGATTAATTTTTAGAGAAAAAATATTGAAGAAAAACCTACATAGTGTTTCTTGTTTTCTTATGTGTGTGTGTGTACCTACAGAGTGTTTCTTGTTTTCTTGTGTGTGTGTGTGTGTGTGTGTGTGTGTGTGTGTTTTCGTATTCGTAGAACACAAGCCCACTGCCTCAAGAAGAAATGTTTTTTTTTCCCTCTATTTCCTTAACCTTTTAGGAAACAAACAAAATAACACAACCTATCTAACATTTCTGTAAGAAAGACCATAGAAAATTAATTTCCTAAAACTTTTTTAGGAAAATAATAAAGCCCTTTTAATTATAGGCTTTTGGGTTTCCATAATTGCAATAAGGCCCATTAAATTAGAACTACTTTATAATTGAACCATAAACTTTTTAAATAATTATAATTTCACCCAACTAGTTATAACCCTTTATAATTAACCCATAATTATAATTTCTTCTCACAAATTAATCCCAAATATTATCATATAATATCTTGAGTATCAGTTTCTCTATTGTGTGTGACATATTAGATTTTTTAGTTAATGGGTAGCTAATATTAATGAATTCTAATCGTTGTAGAATTAATAATTCTTAATAATTAGAATTAACATATTAATTCTGATTAGGATTAATTTATTAATTCTCAAATTAATAAATCTATATTTAGCAGATCAAGAATGGCACCTAGTAATGCATCATGACCACCCAAAAGTCCAGAAAGTTAAGTGGCTTGACATAAACATTTCAATAGAAAAACATCAGTGCAATAAACTACTTTCATCATACTATATTTCATTCTGTTTTAGAGTATAGAATTAGTACCAACCCTTGCAGGAATATAATTAGTTCTAGCCCAAATTTATTAGTACTTGTTCCAAAATCCATTACTCAACATGTGTATTGATTGGAACTATTCTAGCACATAGTCGCCTTGGCTAAGGACTTCTTGAGTAATGATTCCATACAAGTGGACGTGCGATATACATCTCGACTATTATGAGTGATAAATCCTTTATTGACCCTCTCAACTATTTTCGTTTACTTTATGTTGTACCCAATATCCATCCCATAGGTGGCCCAAGATGAGACTCCAAATATTAGAATCAAAGTACAATGCTTAGTAAACTAAGTATCTTGGAGATCTCAAGTCTAATGATATTTGCACTTTTGCTATAATGAGATTCTATTACTGGCACTAAATAGTTATCCATGTGATTATCACCTAACTAGGTCATCTAATGAACTTGTTTAAGTAACAAGCATCCACGTCTTAACTTTGAGTCTCACAATTTCACGGATGTGAGAACCACCAGTCGATCAAACCAAGAAGTATAACACGTGTTAGTCTTTGCACATCAATGATGTCTTATCTCATTAATACTATGACTATGGATAATTTAAGCACAAGTACTATAATAATATAGTAGAAATATCACATTATAATGTCTATCATAATTTTTTTAATACTATACTATGTTCTTGATACTTTATCTAATAATTTTATACATATATATGCGAAATAATTAATTAAACTGAAAGATAAAACATGCATTTTATTAATAAATGTGTAGAATACATTGTACAAGTGATTGGCTCTAGAGCCTAACTCTAGCAATCTCTCACTTGCATTAGTCCCAATTATTCATGTATCGAATACTAAATGAGTGAACATGACCATCATATTTCTTTTGGAGTAATGCCTTTGTAAGTAAATTAGCTATGTTCTGATCAGTGGAAACTCTCTCTATCTTTACATCTTTCCTATCAATGATTTCTCTAATCAACTGATAACACCTAGGTACATGTTTGGATCGTTGATGAGACCATAGTTCCTTTTACTTGTGTAATGGCTCCATTATTAATACAATACAAAGGTATTGGATCAACAATTCCAGGCACCATTCCTAATTCTATTATGAACTTCTTGATCCATTAGTTACTTCGGAAGTAGCTATATACTCAATTTTAGTGGTTAAATTGGCAGCTATATCTAGTCTGGAACCTTTCCAACTAACTGCCCTACCACCCAAAATGAACATATAACCTGCTTATAACTTATAATCATCCTTATCAGATTGGAGGTTAGAATTAATATTCCCTTTCACTTATTGAAAAGTAGTGACATCATTTCCTATTAGTAACATGTCATCTATATACAATAATAAGAAAATAATTGCACTCCAACTAACTTTCTTATATATATAAGGTTCATCTATGTTTTTTATGAAACAAAATTCTTTAGTTGTTTCATAAAAATGGATGTTCTAACTCTTAGAGGCTTACATATGTCCATAAATAGAACTTGCACACTTTACTGTGATTCTTTGATTTTATACTTTTAAGTTATTTGATATACACTTTTTTAGTTAGATTTCCATTAAAGAAAGACTGTTTTCACATCTATTTGCCAAAACTTATAATCATAATAAGCGACAGATGCTAGAAGTATTTTTATGAATTTTAGTATTGCTACTCATAAAAAGTTTCGTCATAGTCAACACCTTATTGTTGACAATAAACTTTTGCAACCAGTCACACTTATAGGTAATTACATTATTATCTATGTCCATTTTCTTCTTAAAAATTCATTTGCACCCTATGTGTTTTATCCCTTCAAGTGGATCAACCAATGTCTAAACTTAGTTGTCGTACATGGAATCTATTTCTAACTTCATGGCTTAAAGTCATTTGTCAGATTCTGAACTTTTTAAAACTTCCTTGTAAATGGTAGGTTCATTTTCTTCCGTGAGCAATACGTCATTGTGATCAATTATGAGAAATCTATATCTCTTTGGTGACACACATATACTACTTAACCTACGAGGTTTTTGTATATAAGAATGTTTGTCTGTCCTATCAATATACTCAGGATCATCAAGTTGATCATTGCTTGTTAATTTGTTCTCCTTGAACTTCAGTAAATTAAATTTTACTCCCACTATCTTCTTTAAGCAAAAGTTCATTTTCAAGGAACACTTCATGCTTTGAAACAAACATTTTGTCTTCAAAAGGGAGATAGAAATTATATCCTTAAGATTCTTTTAGATATCCAACAAATAAACACTTGTCAAACTTCTTCTTTAATTTATCTGATGATAGGGCCTAAATTTACCTATATTTTTCTAATTATTTGAGGTTGTTTTGTCATACTTTTGATTCAATAACTAGCCAATTCCCTTCCTATTTGATATTTTTCCTGTGGAAATTTTATTTAGAGATTTTATGTAGAAATTGATGAAATTGGAGTAAAAAAAGTGAAATTCTAGTAGATACCCAACAGCAGTCTAGAGAAGCCAAACCAGCATTGCCCTTCTTTAGAATTTTAGGGCAAAATAAGGGGGGGAAAAATGTAGAGCAATCATAGATTTCTAGTGTGGAACCAGCGCCGGCCCAGAGGAGATGAACCAGTGCCGACCCTTGTTAGTCCAGAGGTAGTTTAGAAGTCCCTTGGAGTGTAAAATTGGCAATTTCCTAAGAAGTCTTGTAGTTTCGAACTTGTACTCAGTCCAGAACTTCTAGGAAACGTTTTTTTGCAAGAGGCCTATATAAACAAGAAGAGTTGAAGTTTAACAAATAAAGTTAAGGATAAAAGCTGAAATCATTCATTAAAGGAGGAATTTATCACTTAAGGTGCATTATTCAAGAAAGTCTTCAAGGGAGGAAGAAGACTATTTGTCTACGAGTTCTTTCAAAAGTCTTTGTTTTCTTTTTTATTTTGAGCAATAATGAGATTAATGTTTTCATTGTGTTTGATATTATTTTTAGATTTGTGATATTGAATTAGTTTAGTCTTTTGTTCAACTAATTATTATTCCTGGTATATGGTTATTTCTTTTTTAGTAATGAATTAATGAGATTGGACCACTCTTTTTAATTAAATTGGGAATAAGGTTAGGAGATAATTTTAATTACTCAATTCTAATTTTATTTTCTTAACTAACTGGAGAGAGAGGTTAAGTCGAGAATTTCAGTAATCAAAAGTTGTTGATTTCACCTAGAGATAGGAGATTTAATAAATTTCATGCCTTTATCACCTAGACATAGGGATAATTATTGAGGACTTGTGTTCTATGCATCTTTTAGTTGTTTTAGTGAGATAGAGATGTCCATTAAATTAATTAAGAGATAGTGAAACCATAACTTGAGAGAGTGTGGATTCTACATTACTCATTCATGATGCCAAAATAATAATTAATTGCGATACTTGCTTATAATTCATTATGATGTCTTCAAGTGTATCAATCTAATTACATTTTTTTTCTCTCCTAGAGTTGTGTATAATTCTATCTTTATTTTTACCTTTATTTTTTATCACATTATTTGGCCAGTTAAATAATGAATGAAAATTGGCTAACGGTAGATGTTCTTTGAGAATCGATACTTGTTAATTTACTATCCTATGCTTAATGAGTATACTTGCGCATATGTGTGATTTAGGGATTAATGTTTTAATTAAAACTTTATTAGGAAAGGACTTAAAATTGCATGATTTTTTTTTATAGCCCAATCTGACACATCATGTTTTTAGTGTCGTTGTCGAGGAACAATATCATGAATGCTTGAAATTCATTAATTTAGCCTTGTTTGTATATCTATTTGTAAACATGTATATATGTTCTTTGTGTATATAGGGGCCATATCCTATTGTTTGTATATTTATATAATTTGTGAATTTATGTGCTAAGTGTTGTATCATGTGTACTAATTGTACTTAATTGGCCACATTATGTATCCATGAAACTATTAAGAGTATTATATGTAGATAATATAGCTAATTAGAATTTAGGATGGAGGAACAGAGGGCAGACCTCTTACACATCTCAAAATATGATACCACAACTATGGAACACACATGTTTTGGAAATAGTGCCGGATAAATTTTCAACAACTGTAACCACATGATTCCAGGAGATGGATGAAATCCTTAAGAATAGGAAAGATGTGTAATTTGGTAAATTCTTGGAAGTTTTTAAACAATTTAACAACAACATCCCACTCAGTGAGGCTTTGCTACTCATGCCTAAATATGCAAAATTCCTTAAAAGTGTGCTTGCAAACAAACAAATATTGGAAGATCTATCCACTATAGTTTTAAACGAAGAATGCTCTGCCATCTTCTAAGACCAAAGGTGGTTACCACCAAAAGAAAACAATCTAGGAAAATTTTCTATTCCTTGCTTTATTGGTAGTCTTACATTTGGCAATGCATTACCTGATTTAGGTGCTAGCATAAATCTTTTGCCATATAAAACTTTTAAAAAGCTATGTCTATATGATCCTAAACCCACTAGCTTGAGTGTCCAATTATCGAATAGATCCATTAAATATCGAAGGGGGGTAGTGGAAGATGCACTTGTCAAAGTGGATGGATTTAAATTTCCAATAGATTTTGTTATGCTTAACATGGATGAAGATTGTAAAGTCATTTTTAATTCTTGGAAGACCTTTTCTAGCTACAACCAAAGCATTGATTGATGTTCATGGGCAAAGGTTAACACTTAGGGTTGGAGATGAAGAGATGACCATTCAAATCCACAAAAGCATTAAGCATCCTATGTCTTCTGATGATTCTTATTTCATGATTGATAATCTTGAAAATTCTATCTTTAATTTTGTTCAGGAATCATTGATCAAATTCTCTATGGACATAATGGGGAGTTCGAAAACATATCTCTGGGGGGATCGAAATGAAGAACCTGAGTTCAGGAATTTGAATGAAAT
This sequence comes from Voacanga thouarsii, assembly GCA_026120185.1. Lineage (NCBI taxonomy): Eukaryota > Viridiplantae > Streptophyta > Magnoliopsida > Gentianales > Apocynaceae > Voacanga > Voacanga thouarsii. The sequence continues at coordinate 1,027,430 of JANUWF010001502.1, forward strand.
TGAGAAAAGCAGTTTGGGAAGAATAAAGTCGTCTATTGATGAACCACTATAGTTAGAACTCAAGGATTTGCCTAAGCACTTAGAATACACATTTTTATCAATAGGAAGGAAATTGCCAATAATTATAGCAAAATACCTCACTTTGGAACAAAAGACCAAATTGATAAGCTTATTAGAAAAATACAAAAAGATCGTATCATGGAAAATCACTGATATTAAGGGCATTAGTCCTTCTTTTGCACTCATAAAATATTATTAGAAGCAGAAACAAAACCAGTAGTGCAACCCCAATATAGGATGAATCCTAATATTAAGGGTGTGATAAAAGGTGAGGTAATTAAGCTCTTAGATTCAGACATCATTTACCCCATCTCAGTTAGCATTTGGGTAAGTCCAACACAAGTAGTACCAAAGAAGGGAAGAATGTGGTAGCCCCCAAGGACAAAAATGAGCTGATCCTAATGAGATTGGTAACTAGTCAGAGGAAATGCATTAAATATGAAAAGTTGAATGAGGCAACTAGAAAATGACCATTTTCTTCTCTCTTTTATTAACCAGATGTCAGAAAGACTAGTTGGATATAAGTTCTATTATTTCTTTGATGGTTTTTTTGATTACTTCTAAATTCCCATAGCACCAGAGGATCAATATAATATAACTTTTAAATGTCTTTTTAGTACTTTTGCATATTGTCGCATGCCTTTTGGTCTTTGCAATGGTCCAGAGACTTCCCAAAGATGCATGATGGCTATTTTCAATGGACTGGTGGGAGATATTATAGAGGTATTTCTGAATGATTTTTCTATTTTTGATAATTCTTTTGATTCTTGTTTGGAAAATTTGGAAAAAGTTCTCCAAATGTGTGAAGAGACTCACCTAATACTCAATTGGGAGAAATGCCACTTTATAGTCCAAGAAGGTATCATGTTGGGATACAAAATTTCAAAACAAATGTATTGAGATTGATAGGAAAAAAATTGAAGCAATTGAGAAACTTCCTCTTCCTACTTCGGTGAAAGCTATTCGGAGCTTTCTTGATCATACAGGTTTTTATAGGAGGTTCATTTTGGATTTCTCAAAAATTTCCAAACATCTTACTTCGTTACTTAAAAAAGATGTTATTTTTAATTTTGATGACAAATGTCTCCATGCTTTTAATGTGCTTAACAAGAAATTGATAAATTCCCATTTTAATTGCATTAGATTAGTCTCTTCCTTTTAAACTAACGTGTGGTGTGAGTGATTATACAGTAGGGGCGATACTTGGACAACGGAAGAATAAGCATTTTCAACCTATCTATTATGCAAGTAAGACTCTAATGGTAGCATAAGAAAACTACACCACAACAGAAAAAGAATTACTTGCAATAGTGTTTACTTTTGATAAATTTCATTGTTATCTTTTTTGCCTAAAGTTATTGTGTTCACTGACCGTTTTGCCCTTAAGTACCTTCTTATCAAGCATGATTCCAAACCAAAGTTGATTAGATGGGTTTTATTATTGCAGGAATTTGGCTTGGAAATTAGGGACAACAAGGTGGCTGAAAATTTGGCTACGGATTGCTTGTCTAGACTAGAAAATCCCAATCTAAAGCCTTTAAAGTAAGAAGAGATCAATGACACCATTCTGGATGAGCAACTCATGCTTCTTGACGGTGATAATTCTCAAACTATTTGGTTCGCCGACTTTGTTAACTACTTGGTTGCAGGAATTATTCTTCCAAATTTCATGTCACAACAAAAAAAGAAATTCATCTCCAAAGTGAAGCACTATTTTTGGGAAGATCCTTATTTGCTTAAGTGTTGCTTAGATCAAGTCATTAGAAAGTGCGTGGATTCCACAGAAGGTAAGCATATTTTACAATATTGTCATGAGGGACTCGCCAGAGGACACTACCAAGCTAACAACACCACAAGAAAATTACTTAAGTCCAGATTCTATTGGCCAACCAATTTTAAGTACTCTCACAGGCTTGTTCAAAATTGTGATAGGTGCCAATGTACTGGTAATACTTCTAAATCTAGTGACATGCCATTACAATTCTTTCAAGTTTGTGAAGTATTTGATTGTTGAGGGATAGATTTCATGGGTCATTTTTCTACTTCATTGGGGAACAAATACATCTTGGTTGCGATTATTATGTGTCTGAATGGGTAGAGGCGCAAGCCTTGCCAACTAATGATGCACGGGCTGTAGTCAAATTTCTTATAAAACTTTTTACTCAGTTTGGTGTATCTAGGGTACTTGTTAGTGATGGGGACTCACTTTTGCAATAATCAGTTGGACAAAGTTTTTAAACACTTAGGGACTCACTTTTTCTTTTATGTGCCTTTTGTTTATTTTGTGTAGGTGACATATCATTATCAAGGAAACATGCTCTTCGGTCAGAACTCAACTCTTTTGTGGAAATTCAAGGTTATGGAAAGTATATCTTTTTCTTATCTTCTTCCCCCCTATTTTTCTTCATCCCTTGGTTGGGCTTTATTGTTATATTTTGGGCTATTGAGGAAAATATCCAATTTAATTGTGATGGAAGAGTTCAATGCTTTCACCAAGTGCATATTCTTGAAACTTCTTGAAATTTTGAGAATTTTTAGATTTTGAGAATATTTGGGATAATTTTTTTTTTTTCAATTTTTGCATGAAATTGGTTTGGTTTGCCTATTATAAGTTTGTGATTTTCTTTTTAACTTTGGATAGGGATTTCTCATTCAACTAGTTGGGTTTTGTTGAAGTAAACCTGTGTATTGAGTTGAGCATTGCTAAGTCTTGAAATTTTAAGTTTACCTTGGTTATGATTTAGTATTTGAATTTTATTTTGTTCCTTAAGTTTGAGTATGGATAATATGATGAAATATGAGAAAATTTGTTGATTAATTCTAGTTTCATAGTATTTAAATTTGCTTTAACTTTAAGTTGTGAATAAGGATAGTAAGGAGAAAAAAGGTCTAGGAATACAAAGCACATGTCCTCTAGTGAAAAACAAGGTGTGAAAATGGAAAAAATAAGTGAAGGCACAAAAATGTTTTTATCCTTGAAAAAAGAAAAGAAAAGAAAAGAAGATCTCTGCTGAAAAGGGGGTCAATACGAAGAGAAATAGCAAGTATTGTTCGATGCACTCTCTTGAGACTATCTCGAAGGTGAAGGAAAAAGAAAGAAAAATAAAGAAAATGATGGCTATAAGGGGGCTAATGTGGTAAATGAAGAGAAAACCATTCACTTGAAGCTATCAATTCCTTAAGTCTTCAAGAAAAACCTTATGTTGCTACTTGAGGTTATGCAAATTTAATTCTATGATGCTTCAAGTTGGTTAAACAACTTGACTTGTATAATTTATATTGTCTATGTTTTAGCTTAGAGGATAGAATAATTTTGTTGTACTGAATAAGAGCTTGTTTAACTTAACTTTGAGGGCCATAGAGATATTTGGTATAATACATGAGTTTGCAAAAAAATTTCTTAAGGGGGTTGAATGAATAGGAAGATTGTGGCTCTAGTGTGGATGAACTTTATGTTGAGATAGTTATTTTAGTTTGCCTTGTCTTTGGTGTTTGCATAAGGAGAAGCAACGGCTTAAGTGTCGGGAAATATGATAAACTTAAATTTACCTATATTTTCCTAGTTATTTGAGGTTATTTTGTGATACTTTTGATTACTAACTAGTCAATTCCCTTACTATTTAATATTTTGCTTATGGAAAGTGTTTTTGGTGATTTTATGTAGAAATTGATGAAATTGGAGATAAAAAAGTGAAATTCCAATAGATACCAGACGCCGGCTCTTCTCGGAAATTTCAGGGCAAAACAGGGGAAAATGCAGAGCCATTGTGGATTTCCAGTGCATAATCGGTGCTGGCTAAGAAGAGGTGAACCAACACCGGCCTTCATCTATCCAAAGGCAGTTTGGAAGTCCTTTTGTGTGCAAAATTGGGAATTTCCTAAGAAGTCTTGAGGTTTCCAACTTGTACTCGGCCTAGAACTTCTGAAACATTTTTTAGCAACCAAGAGACCTATATTACCAAGACGAGTTGAAGTTTAACACATGAATTCAATGATAAAAGCTGAAATCATTCAATTAAAAGAGGAATTCATCACTCAAGAGGAATTGTTGAAGAAGGTCTTTAATAGAGGAAGAAAATGACTTGTCTATGGGTACTTTCTAAAACTTTAATGTTCTTTTTCTTTGAACAACAATGAGATCAACTTTTTTTTTTTTTATCGTTTTTGGATATTACTTTTGGATTTGTGATATTGAATTAGTTTAGTCTTTTGTTCAATTAATTACTATTCATGGTATTTGATTACTTGTTTTTTAGTGATAAATTGATGAGATTGGACTATTCTTCTAATTAACTTGGGAAAAAGGTTAGGAGATAGTTTTAATTACTCAATTCTAATTTTATTTTCTTAAGTAACTCAAGAGAGAGGTTAAGTCAAGAATTTTAGTAATCAAAAGTTGTTAATTTCACCTAGAGATAGGAGAATTAATGAATTTTATGCCTTTATCACCTAGAAATAGGGATAATTATCAAGGACTTGTGTTCTATACATCTTTTAGTTGTTTTAGAGAGATAGAAATGTCCATTAAATTAATTAAGAGACAGTGAAACCATAACTCGAGAGAGAGTGGATTCTACATTACTCATTCATGATGCCAAGATAATAATTAATTGCGATACTTGCTAATAATTCATTGTCATGTCTTCTAGAGTATCAATCTAATTACATGTTTTTTCTCTCCTAGAGTTGTGTAATTTCTTTCTTTTCTTTTTCTTTTACTTTTATTCTTTATCACTTTATTTGGTCAGTTAAATAATGACTGAAAAGTAATTAACGATCGTTATTCCTTAAGTAATTAACGATGGTTAAATCAATTTTAATTCTCTATACAATGCTTAATGATAAGTATACTCACTTATATGTGTGATTTGTGAATTAATGTTTCAATTAAAACTTGATTGGGATAGACTTAAAATTGCATGATTTTTTTATAACCCAAATCTGATGCAGCATCTGACTTTGTCCTCTTCATATAAGTAGAACATCCCTAAATTTTCGACTGAGTTTGTTTTGGTCTCTTACCAAATATAACTCAATTAAGGTAGTATCAACCGTTTTTTTTTTTTTTTTTTGGGAGCTCTTGTTTAAAATATAAATAGGAATTTCTAATGCAAATCCTCAAAAAGATTTTGGTAGATATGCAAAAGCCATTATGGATCGAACTATATCTAATAAAGTTCAATTCCTTCTTTAGGATACACCGTTATGTTGAGGTGTATGCGGTGAAGTTTATTAAAATAATATCCCACTATATCTAGGATAACTTTGAAACTCTTGGCTGAAGTATTCATCTCCTCGATCGGATCTTAGAGTTTTAATCCTTTTACTAAGTTATTTCTCTACTTCATTTTTTAATTCTTTGAACTTATCAAAGGCTTTATATTTGTATTTCTTTAAATAAATATACCAATATAGAGAATAATCATCAATAAAAGTTATGAAGTATTGATAACCCCTTCTTGCTTGCAATGTCATTGGTTAACATATATAAGTTCTAATAATTGTTTAGCCATTTTCCCCATTCTTAAAAAAAAAAAAAGAGATCTTAGTCATTTTTCCAAGTAAACATTATTTGCATGCATCATATAATTCATAATAAAATGAAGTTAAGTTTCCAAGATTGTGTAACTTAGAGATGCGATTCTCATTTACATGGCCTAAATGACAATGCCATAAGTAAGATGGATTCGTGTTATCTTTTCTTTGTTTCTTGTTGTTTATATTGAGAACTTGATTTTCCATGTCTAGAAGATACAAACCATTCATCAAAGTTATAGTACCATAATGGATATCATTTAATGAAAAAGAATAACTCTTATTCTTAAAAATTCAATAAAATCTAAGTAAATCTAAACAAGCAACTGAGATAATATTTTTTAGTAAAACTAGTATATAATATCAATTTTCTAGTTCTAGAATTATCTAGAAGGCAAGTGTAGATGATAAGTCTCCACAGTAAGTGTAGTAACCTTTGCTCCATTAGCAACATATAGGTTCACATCACCATTCTAAAGGTTCCTTCTGCTTTTTAGTCCCTGTAAGTTATTACACAGATGATATCCATATCTACTATCTAATAACCATATCTCATTATTAAATGCAATATTGATCTCAATTATAAACATACCAGGAGTAGAAATCGAAATGCTTGTTGATAGGGGCTAAATTCATCAAGAATTTCCTAGTTATTTGAGGATGTTTTGTGATACATTTGGTGCAATAACTAGTCATAGTCCTTCATATTTGATATTTTAACCTTGGAAAGGTGTTTTGGCTTTTTGTTGCAGAAAAGGGAAAAAGACGAAAAATCCCATCGCCGACCATTGCATGGCCGGCGATGGCCGTGTTCCAAGGAGTTGGCACTGGCCCCATTTTGGAAAAATTGGGGAATCATTGAAGAAAAAAATAATAGAGCATGACCAGGTAGCCAATGCATGGCCAGCGCTGACTTTGTTCTGCCCAATGTTGGCGAATTTTGTGATCGAGTGCGGGTTTGGTATTTTCCCAAGAGTTTTGGTATTTCTAACTTCTACTTGGCCTAGAACTCTTAGGGAACAAATTTTGGCCTCTTGGGAGTCTGTTTAAACAAGGAAAATACAAGAAAAATGTGTGAATCCAAAGATTAAAGTTGCCAATCAATCACAAGAAGAGGAGATTTATCAATCAAGGGGTATTATTCAATGAGGTTTTCAAGGACAAGAAGAAGGGCTTGTTTATAAGTTCTTTCTTTTAACTTTGTTTTCTTTTTCTAGAATAATGATGTAATTAATGCTTTCATTTTAATTTGACATTATTTTGAGATCCATAATTTCTTGAATTAATTTAGACTTTTTGATCAAATAATTATTTGTCTTGGAATTTGATAACTTATTTTTACTACAAAGTTGATTAGTTAATTCTTGTTGTTAGCTTGCTTGAAAAAGGGATTGATAATGGTTTCAATCTAATTAATTTCATATTTGTTATCTCTTAACTTCTTTGAAAATGGGGTTAATTGTTAAGAACTTGGATAATCAAATATTAGTTGATGATTGCTAGAATATGGATTCATTGACTAATTTCATGCTTTAAATCACCTAGAATATAAGGGTTTATATGAGGATTGATTTTAATAAATCTTTTGGATAAATTGGTTAAGACAGAATATGCTCACTAATTTAACTAGAAGATAGTGATTCCATAGATTGCAAACGAAGTAAGTCTATTTTAAATCCTTCAAGAAACCAAGATGATAATTGATTGTAATATTTGCTAAGTGATTCATTGTCATGTTTTCAAACTATTTGTCTAAATTGAATATTCTTTCATCCTTGAGTTATATATATTTTTCTTTGTTAAACTATTGTTAAGTTTTTTGCACCGTTGCCAGGGAACAATATCATGGAAACTAGGATTTCATTGATTTAACCATGTTTATATGTATATATGTTTATACGTAAATATGTAAATATATTCTGTGTAACTAAGTGCCATATCTGGTGTATGTACCTTAACTAACTAACTTAATTCAATATTATGCTATACCTGTATGATACTAACAAGCTACCACATGCAGGTAACATGACCAATTGGAATATAGGACAGTACCCTGACATGTCTTAAGAGATGGCACCTCGGCTATCCAACTCTACTGCCCTAGAAGGGGTATTGGGAATATTTGCCACCTATGTGACCAAACGATTTCACAAAATAGATGACATGCTAGCCAAATTTGAGGAAATGATTCGAAGCACGGAGAAGTGATAAAGTCACCATTGGGGTTGGAAACGGAAGATTCAGCTGCTATTATATTATGAAGTGGTAAGGAGCTACCTAATTCCAACATAGAATCGGCACCAGCTCAAGATGCTAAGCCAGCACTGGCCCGTCTTGGTGCGCTACTTGAAACACAAGCTAAAGATCCAGGTTTTCAACCACCAGTCCCTTACCTTGCACGAACCCTAAAAGTGAGAAAGGATGCATGGTTAGATCATCATTCATATAGGCTCTACAGAGCCAATCAATTCATTCTATTGGCACGTCAGGCCAACAGAATAATATCAGGAATCAAAATGTCATTTTTTAAAAGTCAATCTTATCACGAGAGATCATTTTCCAAAATCATGTTGAAACAAAATAAAGAGTTCTATTCACACATCAAAACATATTTTCAAGAATATCAGGGTCATTTTTCCTATACTCGATCACAAAAATTATTTCGAAGGGTATTCAGGTCATTTTATCCATACCCGATTCCAAAAGACTTTTTGAGGATATTCGGGTCATTTTACCCTTACCTGATTTGAAAAGTATTCACAAGAGTTCTAATAAAGATATTTCGGTCATTTACTGAATACCCGATTCCAAAAGTTTTCATAAAACATTCTAATAATGACATTTGGATCATTTTTCAAATACTCGATTCCAAAAGGAACTCATTTCAAGAAATCTAGAATTCTAATCCCAAAAGAAGATTAAATTCAAAGTTTCCAAACACATTTTCATAAAATATTCCAATAAAGGCATTCCAGTCAATTTATGAATACCCGATTCTAAAAATTACCATTTTTTGAAAATCCCATGCATTTTATCTAAAAGGACTAAATTTATAAAATTCATGCTTTAATCATCCATTAAGGTTTTCAAGCCAATCATGAAGTTCATTCAAGCCCAAAATGGTATAAAACAAATTTTGCTCAGATAAACCATAAACATATTTAGGGATTTCTAAAACAGTATAAAAATAGCATTTCATGGAAAGGTGAAGCACACTAGCTTTCAAAAGGTTTTAGAAATCAAATAGACTCACCTTGTATCCTACGTAACCTTTTCCGTTCACGGCCGTTTAATCACCATCTCTCGTTTTCGACGTTCCGTTGGCCGTTTATCTCAAGACCTACACCAAACATTATTTTTGGGTCAATTCATATTTGGTAGAAAAATAGCCAACGGTTGGCCGACGTGCCCGACGGGTAGCCGATGTCCAACTGACGTTTAGTCGACGGTTAAACGACGGGACCAACGATTAAGGAAAACGTTCAACCTTCGTTTACGTTGTTTTTTCATCATTCGTTCGATTCTTTCGTTTTCTTTTTTGCCACATCCTTTATCCCTTCATAAACAAGGGATTCACTTCATTTTTTTCCAAATTATTTAACAAAAATCACATAATTAATCATCATTAAATTCGTCCATATTTGAAGCAAAATTCTAAAATTTTACTGTTTTGACACATGATTTGGTTTTGGACATACCATTCAATCCACAGCTTCATTTTGGCTCTACGATATACCAAAATGACCGTAAGACTCTTAACTTTAATTCACTATAAGTCCTTTTCCAAAATTCTGGTTTCTGAGACACGCTATTGCGCAAAAATAACCCTAATTTTACTATCCATGTTTTCTTGTGTTCTCCTTTAATCTTTAACACCTTAGAACCATTAATTCATTCAATTCTCCTTCAAATCATCTTTAATTCTGAATTTTTAGATTTTCAATAGCTCACAAAAGCCACACTTATAAAACATAAATTCATCTCTTCTAATCAAAAGCTAGTTTAATCCATTTTTCCAACCAAGTTAATTATATTTTTACTCTACTTTGATCATCACCTCTTCAACAAAAAATAAGCCTTCAAACTACCATAATTATTCAGTTCTTCTTCCCACAAAGCAACATTCAAAGACCCTTAGATAGACGACACATATATAAGAATATATAAGGTTCATACACAAAAGCTCACAAACCCTAGCTTTGATTCGAAATCAATACATGAAAGTCATATTTTTGTGTTAAAATTCATAGCATCATAATCATCATTCATCCAACAACAACTTTAATTCAAGCAAAGTAGGGTTTTACCATATATGTGAGGCTATTTGGCATGATTTTGCTCCAAGACCACCAAGAACACACACACACACACACACACATCTTTTTTTCTCTTTCATTTTTCTTTTTTTCTTGGTTTTTTCTCCCTTTTGGCTCACGAATTTATGGCTGTTTATCAGCCCCTCTTAACCAGCATTTAGCCTCCAATCTTGGCCCTCCATTTCTTGTTGTGATTTACTCTTAACCACCATGGTGGATATACTTAAGTGCGTTCTAATAAAATTCTTACACACTAACCATTTTTATTTCCTCTACAAAAATTCCCTTATTTCTTCTTGCATGGCTGCCAAAATTCTTGGCCAATTTCTAAACATACATTCATCTTCTCTTTGTCCAAATATTAGCCAATTATATTGCTCAATACCTTAATTAAATGGGCCCACGAGTGATGTGTTCCCATCATAAAATTACACATCATTCTTCATTTATTTTGCAATCCTTTAATTCCATGTGTCTTGCATGAACTCTTCATGCAACCTCTCTTAAATTGACACATGTCCATGGGCTACCACTCACAAAATGTCAAACGCACCGTTTTAATTGCGATTTCCTTTTTTTTTTTTTTTTTTAGGAAATGACCAAAATCGGGTTTGCAACGAAAAAATATTTTATTTCACCATCTAACTCCAAAAATTCTACTGAATCTATTGGTAACACTCAAATTCTTCAAATTCTTCTCTATTTGGTCAAATTTGTGGTCAAAGTCGTCGGTGCGGTCAAAATGACGAAAATGCCCCTGATACCTCTGTAGCATAATTTACACCAAAATGTGCGTTTCATCGTACTGACCAATTTCTCTTTTCAGAGTACCTTGAAATTCTTATTTTGTTAATAATAATAGCCTGTTGAAAATTTAGTGTACGGGTAGAACAAGTCCAATAATTACATCCAGGTTCCGACAAAAATTATTCCACCAAAATATTCGTTTTATTACACCGATAAACTTTTGTTCTAGATATTGGTACAAATTCTCATCTTATTATAAATAGTATCCAATCGAAAGTAAAAATGTGGGGTATTACTTTCTCCCCTCCTTACAAAAATATTCCATCCTCGAAATTGGCTTACACTTGGAATAAATCTAAATACTTTTTCAACATCTTCGCTTTCGTTTCCAAAGTTGCATCTTGTAGAGGATGATGATTCCACGATACTTGTACAAGTGGAATTTTCTCATTCCACAATTCCTTTTCAGTATACTCTAGGATCTTAATAAGTTTTTCCTCATCCTTCATACTTAGAGTCATCTCAATGGGTTCTTCATACAAAATGTAGGCAGGATCAACCACATACTTTCGAAGTTAGCATACATAAAACACGCTGTAAATAACTTAAAGTTCTACTGGTAACTCCAATTGATAGGTTACTTTCCCAATCCACTCAACAATAGGAAATGATCAAGCATACCTAAATGCTAATTTCTTTCTTGTTCTTTGATTCCCAATTGTCGTTGTGGAGCCAACTTCAAGAATACATGATCCCTCTCAGTAAATTCTAAACCTCTCCTATATCGATTAACATAACTTTTTTGTCTACTCTGCGCTACTTCTAACTTGGTTTTGATATTCTCTCCATCTCATTGGACCTTTTTCTAGATCAAAAACATCTTGTTCACCCGTTCTCCATCCTAAAATGTCAATATGACGAGACTGACATTTTCTTCCATATAAGCTTCAAATGGGGCCATTCCAATTTGTATGCAAATTCTGCAAATGCTAAATTATCAATCCAGTTAGTTCCAAAATCCAAAGCATAGGCCCTCAACTAGAGGGTACTCCATGAAATCTGACTAATTCCTCTATATAGATCTTACTTAACTTTTCTAAGGAATTCTGTTGATTGATAAGGATTAAATGGGCAGACTTAGTTAGCTAATCCACTATCACCCATATAATATCTCGCTATCCTACTACCATAGGTAATCCCGTAATGAAATCTATAGTAATTTCACTCCATTTACATCATAGAGCAGGTACAGCTGCAATAACCCTTTAGGCCATTGCTGACTGATTTTCACTTGCTAACAAGTTAAACATCAAGCTACAAATTTTGAGATATCCTTCTTCATACCATCCCACTAATAATGCCGTTTTAAGTTTTGATACATCTTTATGGCTTCTGGATGGATAGTATGCCTACTTCAAAGTGCCTTCATTAAAACATCTTTTCTCATCGCAGACTGTTTTAAGATACAATATCAATCTCGGTAATGAATGATTCCATCACTGGTAATATTAGAACAGGAACAGAATTTAATCCTTCTCTCAATTCTTCAAAATTTCTCTTACGCTTCTTGGTTCCAATACAAGGAACTTCCTTTCAAGCGGGTCGAATCAAAGGTGAAACTATCTTAGAGAGTTCTCTCAATAAATCTTCAATAATATCCTGTCAATCTTAAGGAACTTCGAATTTCAATCAGAGTCTCGAGACGTTTCCAATTTGGTGCCGCTTCAACTTTTGTAGGATCTACTATAATCTCGTACTTGGATATCATATGTCCTAAGAATTCTACTTTTGGCAACCAAAACTCACACTTACTAAACTTAGCACACAGTTTGGTCTCTCTTAACTCCCCTAAGACTTTCTGAAGGTGATGTTCTTGCTTTTGGGGATCGTTAGAGTACATTAGAATGTCATCTACGAATATAACCACGAAATTATCTAAGTACAACCAAAATGTTCGATGCATCAGGTCCATAAAAATGATAGGGGCATTTGTAACACCAAAGGGCATCACCACAAACTCAAAATGCCCATATAAAGTGTTAAATGCTATTTTCAGTATATCTTTTCCCCGAATCCAGACTTGGTAATATCCTTGCCTTAAATCTAATTTCGAAAAAAATCCAACTCCTTACAACTGATCAAATAATTTATCAATCATGGGCAATGGATATCTATTCTTTACCATCACTGCATTCAATCCTCAATAATCTATACACATCCGCAATGACCCATATTTCTTCTTAATAAATAATGCGGGTACTCCCCCATGGTGAAGCACTTGGTCAAATAAACGCTTGCTCCATTAATTCCTGTAGTTATTTTTTGAGCTCCTGCAATTCTGTGGGTGCCATTCCATAAAGGGTCCTTGAAATTGGTTCTGCCGATGGCAATAACTCAATAGAAAACTCTACCTCTCTCTCTGGCTGTAACTTCTTCAATTCTGCTGGAAAAATATTTAAATATTCACTTACAATAGGAACATCTGCAGGCTTCTTAACTTCTCTTAGCTTATTATTTACATAAGCCATGTATCCTATGCATCCTTTCCTCATCATCTTCCGGCATTGAGTCTCGATACAAAAATATTAATTTTCCTTCCAGCCTCACCTACAAATTCTAATATAAGTTTCCCAAGCCAACGAAAATGTACTACCTTATGTCTACAACCAACTTGAGCGTGATGTTGAGATAGTCAATCCATGCCTAAGATAGCATCATAATCCTCTATAGGCAAACATATGAAATTTCCTTCTAATAATTCATCTCCTATCAAAATCTTATAATTCCTATGCATTTTCTCACTATTCAATTGCTCTCCTAATGTGGTACTAACAATCATTTCATATGAGATTTCTTCCCCTTCTATCTCTATAGAATCAAGAAATGAATTGGCAACAAAAGGATGCATAGAACTGAGATCTACCAATACTTTAGCTGTATGATAAAAAATGAGAAGTGTACCCTCCACCACTGTAGCCTGATCATCTGTCTTCTCCAATACCACCATTGTGAAACCCCAGTCAAGACCAACCGTAGAGTAAGGGGGTTGGGATGCATAACATGCTTTATTTCATGTTTAAATATGCTTTCATATGATTTTTATATGCTTTGGATGTGAGTTTATTGTTTTGAACTTGTGTAGGTGAATGTTGTGTGAGAAGAGAAAAATGGTAATTTTTGCCCGAGGTGAAAATAGGGAGATACCTTGTGGATTGAATAGAAAATAGTTTTTCTAGTGAAAGTATCAACAAGAGTTGTTGTGGTTTAGTGGTTAGAGCTTTGGAATAAATTATTGAGGTCTAAGGTTCAAAGTCCATCATAGAAGCTTTAGCTTGAGTAAATTTTATTTTGCTTGGGAAAGGATGGTTTTGGCCTTAAGGGCCTAGATTAATGTGGTGATGATGTTCTAGGAGAGACATGATAGAAGTAATCTCATTCCACTCCTTTTACTCTTCTCGAAATTCTTATAGGGAAAATCATTCTTCCTTGATCTTTAGTTTTCCTTAGTTTCAACTCATTGGTTTGATCAAGATGTCCTAGCCTTTTTCTTTCCAGAAAATCTAGTGGAGTGCTGAGGTCTTTTAGGATCATAATGTCTTGGCAAAAGACTTCTTTTGGTTTGGAAAATATGGTAGATTTGTGGGAAAATTCAAGAGGAAAATCCCTCTTGAAAGCTTGCTGAAATTTTTCCTCTATCGTAGTTCATCTATCTTCATGGAACGAGCTGAAATTTTCCAGCTTGTTGTACCTTCAAAAGGGCAAAAATTCTAGCTCACATTCCCTCCCTTATGCTACCAGAAAAATGGTCCTTAGGATCAGTTTGAAACCTAAAAGTTTCTGTCCAAATTTGGACTGCTCAAGCTAGAGCAAAACAGGAAAAACTCCTGTACGAAAATCAACTTTGAGAGCTCCAAACCAAGCTGTTTTCTCCCAGATTTTGTGCAGTAACTTAGGCATGTTATTCCTCCATAAATAAGGCTAGAAACCAGCCTTGAATACCCCTGAAATCCCCTTCAAAACTCGCTGGAAAATGGCTTTGAACAGCAGACAAAAATCTACCAGAAAAATCACTATGCAGCGAAAATTCTGCGCAGATTTTCGTCCAGCTTGTTTCCTATCTCTTTTCCAGCCAAAACACCAACCTTAATCTGTCAAAACCTCCCTTAAACCTCCATCAACAGAGCTCCATTGATCCCCTTGAACTTTTGCACGAAATTCCAGTGATGGCTGTCCGAAAATCCCTTAACCAAATCCCTGCAATTTAGCTTGAATACTTTCCAAAATTTCAGCCATCTTGTTTAACAACTTTCCATAAAATTTTGCTCAATTGATCAGACATCTTCTCCACCATTGTGCACCTTGGTTTCAGCCATCACAAGCCTCCTTTAACCAGCCTTAATTCCCCAAAAGAGCTGTACAATCTAGTAGGCCATGGGAGACTTTAAGCTGTCCAAACAAATCAAGATATTCTTAGGATATCTACTTTCCAAATTCACTTCCCAAAAATATTCTTCAAGGATTGTAACAACTAACCTTTTCTTTTTCCATCCAAACCAGAGAATCAACTCCCTAAACCCTACTAGAATTCGGCCAGGCCTATTCCCACAGAAAATCGGCAGCTGCAAACCATCTCTCCCTCTCTCGATTTTTTTTTTCTTCAAGCAACAAGAACACGCACACACTACACCAAGAACACCTACTTCTTCTCTACACCTAATACCCCTCCAAACCACCTCAAACCCTCACGAAAATCTCCAGATTTAGTCTACTCATTGCTGTGAATCCATCAACACCAATATTAACATCAAACTCCTCCAAACATCTTACTACTTCGGATCAAATCAGAAATTTCTGGACAAGAACATCTTTAAGGTAAACTCACTCTATCAACATCATCCTCTTCAAACTTGATCTCTAATGAAAACCTATATGAATAATTACACTAATGACTTCTTTCTCTCTCTCTCTCTCTCTCTCATGGACCGAAATTCTCTCTCTTGGCCGAATGGTCTCTTCCTCCATGGCCATGCTTTCGCCACCTTTCTTGAACAAGATTAGCCATCTAGGAGTTGAGATCTTCTCTAAACTCCTTCAAGTCATTCATCAATCAAGTAAGTACCTTCAATCCTCTTTTTAAAATTTAGAATCATGTCTCTAGGTTGATGAATGACGATGGGTTTGTGTATGTGATGTTGTTGATTGAAGCATGAGTATATGTATGATTGTGAAGGAGATGGGATTTATGCATGGAAAGATTATATTGGTGGATCTAATGATGAGTTGAGATTTGATGCATGTCATAGGTAGTATTTGTGATGAAGCATGCTAGAGATTATGTCACCATGGGTGAATAGGATTTATATGCATGATTAGATTTTGAAGCCATGATCATGTTTATGCTAATAGAGGTTAAATCATGTAATAATAAATTTAGATCTATGCCTATGTGCAAGACTTGGATGACTTGATGAATTGAAGGATTGAGTATGTTATTGATTATGGTTGACCATGGAATCTTGATCATGATCTAGTTGTCCCTAAGCAAATTTTATTTCATGAATAAAATATTTACTAATAATTTTTGCTAAAGAATTTCGAAAACCCTAGGAAGGGTAGATTTGGAATTATGATATATGTAAAGGATATTTTAGTCAAATAAATAATGATTTTTCTAGAAAATAAAATAAAGAAATATTATTTAAAATAAAGAAAATTAATTAAAGCCCTTATGAAAAAGATTTATACTTAATAAAATATTTACTAAATCAAGACCCTTAAGGATTTACTTATTATTTTCCAAGAAAGACTTATTAAATTTAATCTTAACTAGTTTTAGCTATCAATTATTTTCTAACAACTAAGCTATCATTAAATCACTATTTTACCTAGTACCACCTATGGCTCTTGATCAAATAAACTCTAAATTTTCCTTAACAAGATTTAAACTTTCAACTTATTAGAATTTATTTCCTAATCCATTAATTATCTTAAATAACAAATTAAATTTAGCTTATAAACCTATTTAATTGTTGTTTTGCCTTAGAGCTTGGGACACTAGGATCATGGTAGTAGTGAATTGAGTTGATTTAAAACTAAGGAAGTGGATTGTGGCTTGAATCTGATTAAGATTTGTATTTGCCCATATGGGGTTAGGTCATCTGTCCGAGACCTTGTTGTTGTGAGCAAGAATCAGGTAAGCTCCCGCATAAAACCTATCGATGTGAAATGTTTTCTTATGGCAAGCTAAATATGGAGTGTATGGAAACTCGTTTATTTGAAGGCAATTGAGGGTTGAATTCATCTTTATTTCAAACGCTGGAATTATTCAAAAGTTAATGAGCAGATTTTCCAAACTCGAAACTCTTTCTAAAACTGATTTCGCTCAAAACCTTGGAAACCCTCAAATTGCTATTTTCATGCAGAGCAATGCTCTGTTAATTTTATCCCAAGTGGGAAACGTCGTTGAGTACTCAATAAGGGTGGGCTACTAGGACTAGTCTTTGAAGGGTTAGGGTGAGTCTCTCAGTAGGTGGCCACCTCTGAGGGGTGAGTCCTTCCTGGATAAGATGCCAATTCCAGTGAGTCGTGCCGGTCCGAGCTAGCAGGTTATTTTGTTTCAGTCAAGTGACTGTGTTTTTGCCGGAATGGACACCCGGCGGTTGTTTGGGTATAGAAAAGGAGGGGTATCTTGCCCAGTAGGCCGATCACCTACTTTTGTCAGTCTGCACAAAGTGTTAGGCATTCTGACCGGTTATGGGGCCCAAAGTGTGGTAACCCATATCCCTTTCTTTCGAGTGGTTGATTTCATTACTTATGTATAGCTAGAAGAGCCAAAATGCCACTCTTGCTTTTGACCAATGTTTATTGCTTGCCAATGTTTCTCTTATAAAGATTTCACACTTTGCGTCCACGAACTGTTTCCACTAAACACCCAAAGCACACACGGACTTATTGAGATTTCTATCTCACCACCTTTTATCATGATTTTAGGTTAATCCTGTTGTGGGTAAGTAGCTACCTTGGAAGAGAATGTGTTTTTTTAATTTTATGTACTGCTTTGGGGAGACGAGTATGGATGATTTTAATTATGGTTTTTATTTTGGGATTTCATAGATGTACTTTTGAAGTATTTTGGGTTGTAATAAATTCTTTTTAGTTTGAGTATTATTTATTTCAGCAATTTTATTTGTGACCTAGTTATAAAGACCCCTTGTCCTTTGGACGTGGCGACATCCCCGGCCCTGGCGGGCCTAGGTTTTCTGAGATGTTACAAGTGGTTTCAGAGTCTAGGTTATAGACAAATATTGATGATATATGATTTATTTATTTAAGTTTAAATCTTATCTAACCTATTTTGTTGATGCTGTAGGATGGTTAGACTGCTTAGGACAGCAAGGAAAAGGCAGCAGTGGCACCCACCTTACTAACTAGACCAGGGGGACCTTCCAGTTCCCCAGCCTGCCCCTCAGCCAGTTGTCCCTATAGAGGATAACAATGATGTCGAGGATATCCCTATGGAGGATAATAGTGATGATGAGCTTGATTTGATGGTGGATAGCAGTGAGGACGAGGTCCAGATCCTTGAACCACCTCCAATCCCGTTGATAGATATAAGCTCTGACAGTGAGGATGATGTTATGATAGTGGAGCCTGAACCCCACCCTCCTAATCCCGAGGTGGATTTAGCAGCAGCTAGTGTTGACCCGGGGGAGATAGACTATGAGTCTCCACCCAGACCTTCCTTTATTCCTCCCTTCAGCCAAGTTGAGGCTGGGGAGAGTTCTAGGCGCCCTGGGAAAGAGCCTATGGAGGGATTTGCTAGCGGGGAGGGGGTGGATTTCTCTAAAAACACCGGAGGTTGGATATATGAGGCAGATGATGAGGATTCCGATGAGGAGTAGAGAGCTAGGAGACATTTTGATTTGGATGTTTGTTTATTTACAGCTTTTCATGAATTGAGATGTTAAGAATTCTCAAAGTTCATTTTTATCAAACTTCGAAATTATGCAAGTTAATTTTTGAAATCGAAATTCATGAGCAATCCTTTAAATAAGTTGCATCTGACTTCTTTCTACTCATACTTGGCTATGTATGCATACACCACTAAAATGATTTGATACTTGAGTGCATACATTTAACATTTGGGGTATGGTATAGAATGGCACCCAAGAGACGTGCAGTTCATTCCACTAGAAGAACTCTAGAGGTAGATCGAGTAGCACCAGTAGTTGAACCGAAACAGATACAATCACCCCATCAGGGTAACGGGCAAAGTGATCCCACGATGGGCATGGGGTCTGATGCCCTGGTAGATGTGTCAATGGGTCAGACACTCAGTAAAGTGGCCGACATTCTTCAGACGCTAACCGAGCGGAGGCACCATAGAGGGGAAGATGAGGCGTTGGAGAAGTTCTTGAAATTCCAACCGCCTATCTTTATGGGTGAAGCGGAACAGGACCAAAAGGCCGAGCAGTAGGTCGAGCAAATGGAGGATATTTTCGCAAGGCTCCAGTATTCTGAGGAGCGGATGGTTAAATTTGTAGCCTTTCGGTTGAGAGGATCAGCTCGGGCGTGGTGGCAATGGGTCCAAGAGGACTGGGTAATGGATGAGCAAGAATAGACGTGGTCCAATTTCGTTGAATCTATCAGGGCGGAGTACATCCCTCAGTGGATTGTGGAAAAATGGGAGGACGAATTTCAGAATCTGAGGCAGGGGAGCATGTCGTGGCTCAATATGCGGCTTAATTCACGCAGTTGTCAAAATACTGCCGAAGACTGGTCGACACCGAGCAGAACCGGACGAGGCAGTTCGTCAAGGGGCTAAGACCGGAGCTGCGAAGAGCTTTGGCACCTGCTCCACCGACAACTTACTTGGGGGCGGTGGACGCTGCTACTCGCACGGAGAATGAAGATCGCAGCAGGATGGCGGCCAAGCCCTTCCAACCGCCGAGACAACTGCAGGGACACTTCCCCAGGCAGCAATCCCACAAGCGCCTTGCAAATCAACTCTGGCAGAACCGGGAAAAGCAAGCTCGGATAGCACCAGCTGGACCTGCACCGAACCTCCCGTCCTGCAGGCAGTGTGGAAAGAAAGGCCACACCGAGAGGAATTGCTGGTCCAAGGGAAGAGATAGGAAGTGCTACCACTGTGGTGACCCGAACCACCTGAGGAATACCTGCCCTAAGCTGCACCGAGTCGGGCAGGGAAACCCGGCTCAGAACCCGAGACCCAACCGGGCCAACACCATGGGAGCAGCCGGAGGTGGAGCACCGAAGCCATAAGTGAAGGCCAAGGTATTCGCTCTCAACAAAGAGGAAGTTGGGGCCAATGCCGCGGTGGTGGAAGGTACGTTCACTATTCAAAGGCGATCCGTTAATGCTTTGATTGACCCTGGCTCTACTCATTCCTATATAAACAAGTTGTGTGCATGTCATTTGGGTTGGGATGGAGTGGAGCTACCTTTCATTTTAGAAGTAAGCACCCCTTTGGGGAAGATGGTGCAAGCGGATCGGTATGTGAGGGATTGTAACATTAGGGTGGGGAGAGAAAATCTGGAGGGAGATTTGATTGTGTTAGACATTGAGGATTATGACCTGATTTTGGGGATCGATTGGTTAGCCAAGCATGGGGCTAGGGTAGACTGCAAAAATAAGTCAGTTCAGTATGTCAGACCGGGTTGTGATGTGTTAGAATTTAATGGAAAGAGGGTGAAACAGTTGAAGTACTTGATTGCAGGGGCTAAGGCCCGAAAATTATTGAGGCAAGGTTGTAAAGGTTATCTGGCTTACGTGATGAACAAGCCTAAGGACCAGTGTACTCTGGAGGACACGGAAGTAGTGAAGGATTTTCCCGAGGTATTTCTAGCGGAGCTTGATTCTCTACCTCCAAGTCGAGAAGTGGAGTTCACAATCGACTTAGTTCCCGGAGCGGAACCAGTATCGCGGACTCTGTACCGGATGGCGCCGGCAGAGTTGAAAGAGCAACTAAAGGAGCTCATTGGCCAAGGCTATATTAGACCAAGCACGTCACCCTGGGGAGCGCCTGTGCTATTTGTAAAGAAGAAGGACAGGACCTTGAGGCTATGCATCGACTACTGAGGGCTGAACAATTTGACGATTAAGAACAAGTACCCTCTTCCGTTGATTGACAAACTATTCGATCAGCTGTAAGGATCCAATTGCTATTCCAAGTTGGATCTGAGACAAGGATATTACCAAGTGCGGATAAGAAAGGAAGATATCCCCAAGACAGCCTTCAACACCCGATATGGGCATTACGAGTTTGTAGTAATGCCGTTCGGGGTGACTAACGCTCCAGCAGTATTCATTGACCTGATGCACCAAGTATTCTGGCCTTACCTGGACAAGTTTGTAGTAGTATTCATCGACGATATTTTGATCTACTCCAACAGTCCGGAGGAGCATGCGGAGCATCTGAGGCTCGTGTTGGAAAAATTGCGGGAGCACAAGCTGTACGCGAAGTTCAGCAAGTGTGAATTCTGGTTAGACAGTGTGGCATTCCTTGGTCATGTGGTGACTAAGGAGGGAATTAAGGTAGATCCGGCCAAGATGGAAGCGGTATCAGACTGGAAGCAGCCGGAGAATATTACCGAGATTCAGAGTTTCTTGGGTTTGGCTGGATACTACCGAAGGTTTATCAAGGGATTCTCGACACTCGCATCGCCAATGACCCGTTTGTTGAGAAAGGATGTTCCGTTTATGTGGAACGAGAAATGCGAGAAAAGCTTCCAAGAACTAAAGAAGTGACTGATGACAGCACCGGTATTGAGTCTACCAGAGGAAGGCAAATCTTACGCACTGTACACCGACGCTTCGAAAGAAGGACTGGGAGCGGTGTTGATGCAAGACAGGAAAGTGATTGCCTATGCATCACGGAAGTTGCGACTGCATGAAGTGAACTACCCTACTCACGACTTGGAGCTGGCGACTATAGTGTTCGCCCTAAAGAAATGGCGACACTACTTGTATGGAGCCGAGTATGAGGTGTTCACCGACCATAAGAGCCTGAAGTATATCTTCACTCAGAAGGATTTGAACTTTAGACAACGAAGGTGGATGGAATTCTTGGAAGAATACCGTTACCCGATCAACTACCATCCCAGGAAGGCTAACGTGGTGACAGACGCCCTAAGCAGAAAAGTTGGGATGGCTAGGCTGAATGTGCAAGAAATGCAAGTAGTTCAGGAAGTATTGGACAGAAGGACGGAAGTGCGAGACAAAGCGATTGTTATTAGCAACTTGAAGTTGGTGCCAAACTTGAAGCAAGAAATAGTGGAAGCTCAGCGAAGCAATGCCGAGTTTCAAATTTTTAAGGATAAGGAGCTTAAGCGACCGAACAACGAATTCTGTCAGGACGAAGCAGGAGTTTTCCATTTCAGATATCGATTGTGTGTACCCGGGGAGCAACAACTAAGGGTCAGAATTTTGGAAGAGGCACACAAGAGCAAGTACGCAATTCATCCGGGAGAGGTCAAGATGTATTAGGATTTGAAGAGAGCATACTGGTGGCTCGGAATGAAGCGAGATATGGTCAAGTACGTATCGACCTGTCTCACCTATCAGAAAGTTAAAGCGGAGCATAAGAAGTCAGCAGGATTATTGCAGCCATTGCAAGTGTCGGAATGGAAGTGGGAGAAGGTGACTATGGATTTCGTCACCGGACTCCCTATGTCAAAGACTCAGAAGGACGCCATATGGGTAGTAGTGGATCGACTGACCAAGTCGGCTCACTTTATCCCGGTAAATGTAAGAGACTCCATGGAGAAGCTGGCTCAGACATATGTTCAAGAAATAGTCCGACTCCATGGAGTACCTTCGAGCATAGTGTCAGACCGAGACCCGAGGTTTACTTCTCGTTTTTGGGGAAAGTTCCAGGAAGCAATGGGATCGAATTTGAAGTTCAGTACGACGGCGCATCCGCAGACTGATGGGCAGTCAGAAAAGGTGATCTAAATATTAGAGGATTTGTTGAGGGCCTGTGTTCTGGATTTCGGGGAAAAGTGGATAGAATGCGTACCTTACGCGGAATTATCTTATAACAACAGCTATCAGGCCTCAATTGGGATGGCACCTTACGAGGCTTTATATGGGCGCAAGTGTCAATTAGCGTTGTATTGGAGTTGGACGGAAGATGGACACGTGAGTAAAACTGGAGAGGTTTGTGTGCAAGAGATGTTGGATAAGGTGAAGCTAATTCGAGAAAGGTTAAAGGCGGCTCAGAGCCAGCAAAAAGAGTTATGCGGACAACCGGATGAGGGAATTGGAATTTCATGTCGGGGATCGTGTGTTTTTGAAGCTATCACCCTACCGGGGGATTGTGAAGTATCCGAATGGTGGAAAATTGAATCCGAGGTATTTGGGGCCATTTTTTATTAGGGAACCAGTAGCGTACCGGTTGGACCTACCGGATGGGTTGATGGGTATCCATGACGTGTTCCATGTGTCACAGTTGAAGAAGTATAATGCGGGTCCCGGTCACGTGTTGAATGAGGAACTATTAGTGTTGCAACCAGACTTGAGCTACGTGGAAAAGCCTGTTCGGATATTGGACCGCAGTGTCAAAACCCTCCGGAATAAGCAGATACCAATGGTTAAGATTCAGTGGGAGCATCATGGCACGCAGGATGCTACATGGGAATCAGAAGAATGGGTTAAGCGGAAGTATCCCAAGCTGAAATAGAGGGATGCTTGAATTTCGGGGCGAAATTCTTCTAAGGAGGGGAAGATGTGAAACCCCAGTCAAGACCAACCGTAGAGTAAGGGGGTTGGGATGCATAACATGCTTTATTTCATGTTTAAATATGCTTTCATATGATTTTTATATGCTTTGGATGTGAGTTTATTATTTTGAAGTTGTGTAGGTGAATGTTGTGTGAGAAGGGTAAAATGGTAATTTTTGCCCGAGGTGAAAATAGGGAGATAGCTTGTGGATTGAATAGAAAATAATTTTTCTAGTGAATGTATCAACAAGAGTTGTTGTGGTTTACTGGTTAGAGCTTTGGAATAAATTATTGAGGTCTAACGTCCAAAGTCCATCACAGAAGTTTTAGCTTGAGTAAATTTTATTTTGCTTGGGAAAGGATGGTTTCGGCCTTAAGGGCCTAGATTAATGTGGTGATGATGTTCTAGGAGAGACATGATAGAAGTAATCTCATTCCATTCCTTTTACTCTTCTCGAAATTCTTATAGGGAAAATCATTCTTCCTTGATCTTTAGTTTTCCTTAGTTTCAACTCATTGGTTTGATCAAGATGTCCTAGCCTTTTTCTTTCCAGAAAATCCAGTGGAGTGCTGAGGTCTTTTAGGATCAAAATGTCTTGGCAAAAGACTTCTTTTGGTTTGGAAAATATGGTAGATTTGTGGGAAAATTCAAGAGGAAAATCCGTCTTGAAAGTTTGCTGAAATTTTTCCTCTATCGTAGTTCATCTATCTTCATGGAACGAGCTGAAATTTTTCAGCTTGTTGTACCTTCAAAAGGGCAAAAATTCTAGCTCACATTCCCTCCCAAATGCTACCAGTAAAATGGTCCTTAGGATTAGTTTGAAACCTAAAAGTTTCTATCCAAATTTGGACTGCTCAAGCTAGAGCAAAATAGGAAAAACTCCTATACGAAAATCAACTTTGAGAGCTCCAAACCAAGCTGCTTTCTCCCAAATTTTGTGCAGCACCTTAACCATGTTTTTCCTCCATAAAGAAATCTAGAAACTAGCCTTGAATACCCCTGAAATCCCCTTCAAAACTCGCTGCAAAATGGCTTTGAACAGCAGACGAAAATCTGCCAGAAAAATAACTTTGCAGCGAAAATTCTGGGCAGATTTTCGTCCAGCTTGTTTCCTATCTCTTTTCCAGCCAAAACACCAACCTTAATCTGTCAAAACCTCCATTAAACCTCCATCAACAGAGCACCATTGATCCTCTTGAACGTTTGCACGAAATTCTAGTGATGGCTCTCCGAAAATCCCTTAACCAAATCCCTGCAATTTAGCTTGAATACTTTCCAAAATTTCAGCCATCTTGTTTAACAACTTTCCATAAAATTTTGCTCAATTGATCAGACATCTTCTCCACCATTGTGCACCTTGGTTTCGGCCATCACAAGCCTCCTTTAACCAGCCTTAATTCCCCAGAAGAGCTGCACAATCCAGTCGGCCATAGAAGACTTTAAGCTGTCCAAACAAATCAAGATATTCTTAGGATATCTATTTTCCAAATTCACTTCCCAAAAATATTCTTCAAGGATTGTAACAACTAACCTTTCCTTTTCCCTTCCAAACCAGAGAATCAACTCCCTAAACCCTACTAGAATTCAGCCAGGACTATTCCCACAGAAAATCGGCAGCTGCAAACCATCTCTCCTTCTCTCGATTTTTTTTTCTTCAAGCAACAAGAACACACACACACACACACTACACCAAGAACACCTACTTCTTCTCTACACCTAATACCCCTCCAAACCACCTCAAACCCTCACGAAAATCTCCAAATTTAGTCTACTCATTACTGTGAATCCATCAACACCAATTTTAACATCAAACTCCTCCAAACATCTTGCTACTTCGGATCAAATCAGAAATTTCTGGACAAGAACATCTTTAAGGTAAACTCACTCTATCAACATCATCCTCTTCAAACTTGATCTCTAATGAAAACCTATATGAATAATCACACTAATGACTTCTTTCTCTCTCTCTCTCATGGACCGAAATTCTCTCTCTTGGCCGAATGGTCTCTTCCTCCATGGCCATGCTTTCGCCACCTTTCTTGAACAAGATTAGCCATCTAGGAGTTGAGATCTTCTCTAAACTCCTTCAAGTCATTCGTCAATCAAGTAAGTACCTTCAATCCTCTTTTTAAAATTTAGAATCATGTCTCTAGGTTGATGAATGGCGATGGGTTTGTGTATGTGATGTTGTTGATTGAAGCATGAGTATATGTATGATTGTGAAGGAGATGGGATTTATGCATGGAAGGATTATATTGGTGGATTTAATGACGAGTTGAGATTTGATGCATGTCATAGGTAGTATTTGTGATGAAGCATGCTAGAGATTATGTTACCATGGGTGAATAGGATTTATATGCATGATTAGATTTTGAAGCCATGATCATGTTTATGCTAGTAGATGTTAAATCATGTAATAATAAATTTAGATCTATGCCTATGTGCAAGACTTGGATGATTTGATGAATTGAAGGATTGAGTATGTTATTGATTATGGTTGACCGTGGAATCTTGATCATGATCTAGTTGTCCCTAAGCAAATTTTATTTCATGAATAAAATATTTACTAATAATTTTTGCTAAAGAATTTCGAAAACCCTAGGAAGGGTAGATTTGGAATTATGATATATGTAAAGGATATTTTAGTCAAATAAATAATGATTTTTCTAGAACATAAAATAAATAAATATTATTTAAAATAAAGAAAATTAATTAAAGCCCTTATGAAAAAGATTTATACTTAATAAAATATTTACTAGATCAAGACCCTTAAGGATTTACTTATTATTTTCCAAGAAAGACTTATTAAATTTAATCTTAACTAGTTTTAGCTATCAATTATTTTCTAACAACAAAGTTATCATTAAATCACCATTTTTACCTAGTAGCGCCTATGGCTCTTGATCAAATAAACTCTAAATTTTCCTTAACAAGATTTAAACTTTCAACTTAATAGA
This sequence comes from Voacanga thouarsii, assembly GCA_026120185.1. NCBI lineage: Eukaryota > Viridiplantae > Streptophyta > Magnoliopsida > Gentianales > Apocynaceae > Voacanga > Voacanga thouarsii. The sequence continues at coordinate 1,053,786 of JANUWF010001502.1, forward strand.
ATTTATTTCTTAATCCATTAATTATCTTAAATAACAAATTAAATTTAGCTTATAAACCTATTCAATTATTGTTTTGCCTTAGAGCTTGGGCACTAGGATCATGGTAGTAGTGAATTGAGTTGATTTAAACTAAGGAAGTGGATTGTGGCTTGAATCTGATTAAGATTTGTATTTGCCCATGTGGGGTTAGGTCATCTGTCCGAGACCTTGTTGTTGTGAGCAAGAATCAGGTAAGCTCCTGCATAAAACCTATCGATGTGAAATGTTTTCTTATGGTAAGCTAAATATGGAGTGTATGGACACTCATTTATTTGAAGGCAATTGAGGGTTGAATTCATCTTTATTTCCAACGCTGGAATTATTCAAAAGTTAATGAGCAGATTTTCCAAACTCGAAACTCTTTCTAAAACTGATTTCGCTCAAAACCTTGGAAACCCTCAAATTGCTATTTTCATGCAGAGCAATGCTCTGTTCATTTTATCCCAAGTGGGAAACGTCGTTGAGTACTCAATAAGGGTGGGCTACTAGGACTAGTCTTTGAAGGGTTAGGGTGAGTCTCTCAGTTGGTGGCCATCTCTGAGGGGTGAGTCCTTCCTGGATAAGATGCCAATTCCAGTGAGTCATGCCGGTCCGAGCCAGCAGGTTATTTTATTTCAGTCAAGTGACTGTGTTTTTGCCAGAATGGACACCCGACGGTTGTTTGGTATAGAGAATGAGCGGTATCTTGCCCAGTAGGCCGATCACCTACTTTTGTCAGTCTGCACAAAGTGTTAGGCATTCTGACCGGTTATGCGGACCAAAGTGTGGTAAGCCATATCCCTTTCTTTCAAATGGTTGATTTCATTACTTATGTATGGCTAGAAGAGCCAAAACGCCACTCTTGCTTTTGACTAATGTTTATTGCATGCCAATGTTTCTTTTATAAGGATTTCACACTTTGCGTCCACGAACTGTTTCCACTAAACACCCAAAGCACACACGGACTTACTGAGATTTCTGTCTCACCACCTTTTATCATGATTTCAGGTTAATCCTATTGTGGGTGAGTTGCTACCTTGGAAGAGAATGTGTTTTTTTAATTTTTTGTACTGCTTTGGAGAGGCGAGTGTAGATGATTTTAATTATGGTTTTTGTTTTGGGATTTCATGGATGTACTTTTGAAGTATTTTGGGTTGTAATAAATTCTTTTTAGTTTGAGTATTATTTATTTCAGCAATTTTATTTGTGACCTAATTATAAAGACCCCTTGTCCTTTGGACGGGGAGACAGCTCCGGCCCTGGCGGGCCTAGGTTTTCCGGGGTGTTACAACCATGCGTTTACCTGCAGTTTGTAGGGTCCAATTCTAGAGATAGAAGCTTGCCTTGGATTTTCTCTTTCAAATCCCGACCTCTGTCCTTGGTTGTTACCTTCAGGTTAGCTCCATCCTCCTATCCTTCGTGGGTGAGAGCAATTTATAATCTTATACTCCATTTCCCTACAATTGAAGCATTCAAAGGATAGTGGTCCACCCATCAGGCCAATTGGGCCTTCCCTCCTTTGCATCTTCCTTTTCTTTTTCTATCGGTAGCCTCCAGGTCTCTTCTAATTCATGCCCCGAAATTCGCTTCGGTTCATCTCGCCTGCCTATTCAATATCAGTCATTTTTGTTCTAGAAGCCATTTTTATTGTAGCGTTATAACTGGCAGGAGCCATACTTGCTAATACTCTTTTCAACTCTGGCCATAAACCCTTCACAAAACGTGTAACCCTGTCTACTTCTGAGTAGACTAAAAGTGGGTAATATTTTGATAGTCCAGTGAATTCAGTAACATATTGCCCCACTGTACGGCCTTTTTGCCGAAAAGCATGAAATTCATCCTCCTTCTTCTCTACCACCCAAATGGGGATAAATTCCTTCTTAAAACTGTCGTTAAAATCTATCCACTCCCATTCGTGTTGATTCATCTCTCTTGCCCAATCTTGGGTAAGTCTTTTCAACTAGAATGTAGTAAGCAATACCTTCATTTGCTCTAAATAATTCAAGGCTACAAAAATCTTTTTCATCTGTTCAATCTAATTTTCAGCCTCTTATTCTGAGTCAGGTCATCCTTGAAATTGCAGAGGGTGAACTTTCATAAAGCACTCAGAGGCTCGAACTAATTCGACTTCACTTTGTGGACTTTCCTTACTCGTACCCTTATTTACCCTAGCATTCTCAGTTAACCGTTGGATAGTGTTAGCCATCTTTTTGAAGGTCTAAAATAAGGGATGGTCCAAGGTTGTGAGGTGGGGACCTTCCGCCTACGGTTCCTCCACCATTGGTTCAGGGTTATTTCAAGTAGCTTGTGATAATCGTCTCGAGGTCCATTTAGGAGGCATCTATACAATTCATATGATTTTATCAGTATAACAAATGTAACATAGCTAAAAAACAGTCATAAAATAGGCATAGTGCAATTAGCAAAACATAACATGTGCTCATTCTCATTTATAACAAAGTTAGTACAAAATTTGTGAGCCAAGCATACAATCATATATACCGGTCGAACTGTACATACCATACAATATATATACATCTCACCCTTCTACTCATCATCCTCACTGTCTGATACGGGAGGTCCTGAATTAGTCGAGATTGTATAAGACTCCACTATATCAACATTCTCATCGCCATCCTCATCTGGCTGCAACTAAGACAACAATTCTTAGTCTATCTCCTCAAGTATAGGTACCTCTACTTCGGTTACCTCCTGGTCCTCTCCAGCATCAACAACCTCCAAATCTAGTATCTCTTCCTCAAGTACCCCGGGTACATCCTCACCAAACACCTCCTTATCATCCTCAGATAGTACTGCACCATCAGCGATGCTATCCTCCTCATCATCATCATCCTGATGGTGTGGCTCAACAACACCATTAATCTCATCAGAGTCACCACCCACCTCCTTATGTGGTGAAGGTACCCTCTCAGGGGTAGGTTTCCTCTCCATACAAGAGCTCTCACCTATCTTTCTTCCCTTTATCACTGCGTTTGACTATTGGGTGCTTTCCCTTATTACTCCTATCCACTATACCTACACAATGAAAATGTAATATCAATTATTATGATGATACTATAGTTCTATAAAAATAGGCTCTGATACTAAACACCCCTACTAAAAATAACAGCAGAAATATATCAACATCGGGTGTCGCCCCGTCTAGTTTCCCGGATAAGGGGTCTTTATAACAAAAATAACGGAGTAAATACATATATAAGGTCAAGAATCAACAATATTCCACGCTGATGGCCATACATATACATATATCAGGGGATTTCATACATGCCATTTCTATCTATAATAGAATACAATACATGATTGAAAGGAAAGCTATGATTGAAAGGAAAGCTGTTCAGACCTAAATTGCCGACTCTGTGGTATCATCATTCTATTCGTAGGTTCGCAAAGCTCTAGATCCTACAAAAGGTAAGTTTAAAGACTCGTGTGAGCAACGAATCACTCAGTGAGTCCCGGGTATGCTAGTGCTTTATGAAAGAATGGAGTACATAAAAATTTTGTGGAATGGCTTATCATTTGTTCACTAAAAACAATTCCAAAACTCTTTAAAGAATAGTTTATCCAGAATTTAATCATTTTAGGAAAACTTTATTTCACTTTTAAAATATTGTCCCCAATTTTTAAGTCACAGACATTTCTCCAACAAAAGGTCTGTAACACTCCCGGAAAACCTAGGCCCGCCAGGGCCGGGGATGTCGCCCCGTCCAAAGGACAAGGGGTCTTTATAACTAGGTCACAAATAAAAATTGCTGGAATAAATAATACTCAAACTAAAAGAATTTATTACAACCCAAAAATACTTCAAAAGTACATCTATGAAATTCCAAAACAAAAACCATAATTAAAATCATCCACTCTCGTCTTCCCAAAGCAATACATAAAATCAAAAAACACATTCTCTTCCAAGGTAGCTACTCACCCACAACATGATCAACCTGAAATCATGATAAAAGGTGGTGAGACAGAAATCTCAATAAGTCCGTGTGTGCTTTGGGGGTTTAGCGGAAATAGTTCGTGGATGCAAAGTATGAAATCTTTATAAGAGAAACATTGGCAAGCAATAAACATTAGTCAAAAGCAAGAGTGGTGTTTTGGCTCTTCTAGCCATACATAAGTAATGAAATCAACCACTCGAAAGAAAGGGATATGGGTTACCACACTTTGGGCCCCATAACCGGTCATAATGCCTAACACGTTGTGCAGACTGACAAAAGTAGGTGATCGGCCTACTGGGCAAGATACTCCTTCTTTATACCCAAACAACCACCGGGTGTCCATTCCGGCAAAAACACAGTCACTTGACTGAAACAAAATAAGCTGCTAGCTCGGACCGGCACGACTCACTGGAACTGACATCTTATCCGGGAAGGACTCACCCCTCAGAGGTGGCCACCTACTGAGAGACTCACCCTAACCTTTCAAAGACTAGTCCTAGTAGTCCACCCTTATTGAGTACTCAACGACATTCCCCACTTGGGATAAAATGAACAAAGCATTGTTCTTCATGAAAATAACAATTTGAGGGTTTCCAAAGCTTTGAGAGAAATTAGTTTTAGGAAGAGTTTCAAGTTTGGAAAAATCTGCTCGAAGACTTTCAAATAATTTAAGCGTTGGAATTAAGGATGAATTCAACCCTCAATTGCTTTCAAATAACCGAGTGTCCTTGCACTCCACATTAGGCTTGCCATAAGGAAATCATTTCACATCAATCAGGTTTTATGCAGGAGCTTACCTGATTCTCGCTCACAACAACAAGGTCTCGAACAGATGATCTAACCCCACATGGGCAAATACAAATCTTAATCAGATTCAAGCCACAATCCACTTCCTCAATTTTAAATCAACTCAATTCACTACTACCATGATCCTAGTTTCCCAGGCTTTAAGGCAAAATAATAATTGAATAGGTTTATAAGCTCAGTTTAATTTGTTATTTAAAATAATTAATGGATTAGGAAATAAATTCTATTAAGTTGAAAGTTCAACTCTTGTTAAGGAAAATTTAGAGTTTATTTGATCAAGAGCCATAGGTGGTACTAGGTAAAATAGTGATTTAATGATAGCTTAGTTGTTAGAAAATAATTGATAGCTAAAACTAGTTAAGATTAAATTTAATAAGTCTTTCTTGGAAAATAATAAGTAAATCCTTAAGGGTCTTGATCTAGTAAATATTTTATTAAGTATGAATCTTTTTCATAAGGGCTTTAATTAATTTTCTTTATTTTAAATAATATTTATTTATTTTATTTTCTAGAAAAATCATTATTTATTTGACTAAAATATCCTTTACATATATTATAATTCCAAATCTACCCTTCCTAGGGTTTTCGAAATTCTTTAGCAAAAATTATTAGTAAATATCTTATTCATGAAATAAAATTTGCTTAGGGACAACTAGATCATGATCAAGATTCCATAGTTATAATCAATAACATACTCAATCCTTCAATTCATCAAATCATCCAAGTCTTGCACATAGGCATAGATCTAAATTTAATATTACATGATTTAATCTCTACTAGCATAATCATGATCATGGCTTCAAAATCTAATCATGCATATAAATCCTATTCACCCATGGTGATATAATCTCTAGCATGCTTCATCACAAATACTATCTATGACATGCATCAAATCTCAACTCATCATTAAATCCACCAACATAATCCTTCCATGCATAAATCCCATCTCCTTCACAATCATACATATCCTCATGCTTCAATCAACAACATCACATACACAAACCCATCGCCATTCATCAACCTAGAGACATGATTCTAAATTTTGAAAAAGAGGATTGAAGGTACTTACTTGATTGATGAATGACTTGAAGGAGTTTAGAGAAGATCTCAACTCCTAGATGGTTAATCTTGTTCAAGAAGGGTGGCGAAGGCATGGTCATGGGAGAGGAGACCATTCGGCCAAGGAGAGAGAATTTCAGTCTATGAGAGAGAGAGAGAGAGAGAGACAGAGACAGAGAGAGAGAAGAGATCATTAGCATGCTTATTCATATAGGTTTTCATTAGAGATTAAGTTTGAAGAGGATGAAGTTGTTAGAATAAGTTTACCTTGAAGATGTTCTTGTTTTTCACAGAAATTTCTGCTTTTTGATCTAAAGTAGCAAGATGACTTGTAGAGTTTGAGGTTAATAAGGGTGTTGATGGATGCACAACAAGGAGTAGATCAAATTTGGAGATTTTCGTGAGGGTTTGAAGTGGTTTGGAGGTGTATTAGGTGTAGAGAAGAGGTAGGTGTTCTTGGTGTAGTGTGTGTGTGTGTGTGTGTGTGTGTGTGTGTGTTTTCTTGTTGCTTGAAGGAAATCGAGAGAGAGAAGAAGAAGAAGCTACCGATTTTTCTGAGGAGTTGGGGCTGCCGAAATTGCTGTAGGGTTTAGGGAGTGATTTCTCTGATTTGGAAGGGAAATGAAAGGTTAGTTGTTACAATCCTTGAAGAATATTTTTAGGAAGAGAATTTGGAAACTAGATATTCTAAGAATAACTTGATTTTTCTGGACAGCTTTGAAGTCTCCTATGGCTGACTGGATTATGTAGTTTTCTGGGGAATTGAAGCTGGTTAAAGGAGGCTTGTGATGGCCGAAACTAGGGTGCACAATGCAGGGATTTGGTTGAGAGATTTTCGGTCAGCCATGGAGGGAATTTCGTGCAGAAGCTTCAGGGAAAAATGGAGCTCTGTTAATGGAGGTTTAAGGGAGGTTTTTGACAGAAGTAGGTTGGGGTTTTCGGTTGAAACAAAATGGGAAACAAGCTGGACAAAAATTCTGCACAGAATTTCGCTAAACAACAGTTTTCTGGCAGAATTTTCGTCTGCCATTTCCAGCAGATTTGCAGAGAGTTTTGAAGGGAATTTCAGGGGTATTCAAGGCTGGTTTCCAGCCTTCTTTATGGAGGAAAAACATGGCTAAGGTGCTGCACAAAATCTGGGAGAAAACAACTTGGTTTGGAGCTCACAAAGCTGATTTTCGTACAGGAATTTCTCCTGCTTTGCTCCAGCTTGTGCAGTCCGAATTTGGGCAAAAACTTTCAGGTTTCAACTGATCCTAAAGACCATTTTTCTGGTAGCATTTGGGAGGGAATGTGAGCTAGAATTTTCGACCTTTTGAAGGTACAACAAGCTGGAAAATTTCAACTCATTTCATGAAGATAGATGAACTAAATTAGAGGAAAAATTTCAGCAAACTTTCAAGAGGGATTTTCCTCTTGAATTTTCCCACAAATCATTTACATTTTCCAAACCATGAGAAGCCTTTTACTAGGACATTTTGATCCTAAAAAACCTTAGTCCTCTACTGAATTTTCTGGAAAGGAAAAGGAGAGAACACCTTGATCAAACTAAGGAGTTGGAAATTAAGAAAAATTAAAGATCAAGGGAGATTGAATTCCCTTTAGGCATTTCGCGAAGAACAAAAGAGTGAAGTGAGAATTCTCCTAACATGTCTCTCCTAGGACATCATCACCACATTGATCTAGGCCCTCATGGCCGAAACCATCCTTTTCCAAACAAAATAAAATTTACTCAAGCTGAAGCTTCTATGATGGACTTTGAACCTTAGACCTCAAGAATTAATTCCAAGGCTCTAACCACTAAACCACAACAACTCTTATTGCTATTTCTACTAGAAAAATTATTTCCTATTCAATCCACAAGCTATCTCCTTATTTTCACCTCGGGCAAAAATTACCATTCTGCCCCTCTCACACATCACTCACCTACAAGACTTCAAGATAATAAAAATCAAATTCAAAGCACATAGACATCATATGAAAATATATTTAATCATGAAATAAAGCATGATATGCATCCCAACCCCCTTACTCTAAGGTTGATCTTGATTGGGGTTTCACAAGGTCGGCCTTTATACAAAGCCCACACGGCTTTACCTTGGGCATCACGATCTTATTGTACTAGGGACTTCGCCTTACAACACTTAACCGTGCATTGTTAGATAAGTACAAGAACTTGCACATGTCATCATACTAAGACCGTAGCCTCCAGTACTTGATTCGTAAATCGCTGGGAAATCTTTTACTTACTACTGTAAGCCAAGGGTCCCAATCTTGATGTTAATCACCATCGAGACAACAAAAGGTTAGAACAACGCCAAGTGTCCAGCCCAGCCCATGAACAACCCAAATCTCAAAGTGCACACAAGGCATGACAATTGACAGGCTCTATATGGCTAGCCAAGATGACTTATTTCAATGTCCTATTGTCCTATTTGGAGTTAGACAATCCCCAGAATTGATTGGGCTACTAGGGATTGTCTATCTCTAACATGAGCTAGTACAAAGATCAAAGTTCTTACTGAGTACTCAACGTTAACAATACCAATCCCGTCTGACTGATTAAGCTAGAGGATTATCTGATCCCGCTGGATTTTCAAATCAAAACATTTTTAGGACAAAATAACACTTTTCAGAATTTGATCTCACTAACTTGCAAGCCAGATTATCATTCATATAAGCTTCACGAGCCAATCAATTCATTCCATAACCGCATCAGGCCAATAAAATAATTTCAAGGATCAGAATGTTGTTTTTCAAAAGTCAATCTCATTCCAAGAGATCATTTTCTAAAATCATTTTGAAACTAGATAAAGAGTTCTATTCATACATCAAAACATGTTTCCAAAATATCCAGGTCATTTTTCCTGTACTCGATCTCAAAAGTTATTTCCAAGAGTATTCAGGTCATTTTATCCATGCCCGATTCTGAAAGAATTTTTGAGGGTATTCAGGTCATTTTACCCTTACTCGATTTGAAAAGTATTCACAAGAGTTCTAATAAGGATATTTCGGTCATTTACCGAATACCCGATTCCAAAAGTTTTTATAAAACATTCTAATAAGGACTTTTGAATCATTTTCTAAATACTCGATTCTAAAAGGAACTCATTTCAAGAAATCTAGAATTCTTATATCAAAAGAGGATTAAATTCAATGTTTCCAAACACATTTCCATAAAATATTCCAACAAGGGCATTCCAGTTAATTTATGAATACCCGATTCTAAAAATTACCATTTTCCGAAAATCCCATGCATTTAATCCAAAAGGACTAAATTCACAAATTTTATGTTTTAATCATCTATTAAGGTTTCCAAGCCAATCATGAAGTTCATTTAAGCCCAAAATGGCATAAAACAAATCTTGCTCAAATAAACCTTAAACATATTCAAGGATTTCCAAAACGGTGTAAAATATAGCATTTCAAGGAAAAGTGAAGCACACTAGCTTTTAAAAGGTTTTAGAATTCAAAGGGACTCGCCTTGTGTCCTAAGTAACTCTTTCCGTTCACACCGTCTCTACCATTTTCGATATTCCATTGGCCGCTTATCGTAAGACCTACACCAAACATCGTTTTCAGGTCAATTCGGGTTTGGCCAAAAAATAGATGACGGTTGGCCGATGTCCAGCTGATGTGCATGACGGGTAGCCAACGTCTACCTGACTTTTAGCTAACAGTTAGCCGACGGGGCTGACGGTTAAGCAAATCGTTCAACTTTTGCTCACATCGTTTTTTTTATTCTTTTGATTTCCTTTTTTCCACATCCTTTCTCCATTCATAAAGAAGGGATTTTTTTTATATTTCCCAAATTATTTTATCCAAAATTTCACAATTAATTATCTTTAAATTCGTCCATGTTCCAAGGAAAATTCTGAAATTTTACTGTTTTGACACATGATTTTGTTTCGGATATAACTTTGAATCCACAACTCCGTTTTGGCTCTATGATATACCAAAATGACCATAAGACTCTTAAATTTAATTCTATTTAATCTTTCTTCCAGAATTCTGGTTCCTAATGCAAAGTACAGGGCAAAAACAGCCCCAGTAGTTAACCTCAAATTTACTATTAATATTTTCCTTTCTTCTCCTTTAATCTTAAATACCTTAGAACCATTAATTCATTAAATTCTCCTTCAAATCATCTTTAATTCTAAATTTCTATATTTTCAATAGCTCACAAAAGCTACACTTATTCAACACAAATTCATCTCTTCTAATCAAAAGCTAGTTTAACCCATTTTTCCAACTAAATAAATTCCATTTTTTACTCTTCTTTGATCATCACCTCTTCAACTGAAAATAAGCCTTCAAACTACCATAATTATCCAGTTCTTTCTCCCACAAAATATCATTCAAAGACCCTTAGGCAGCTGACACATGTACAAGCGTATATAAGGTTCATACACAAAAGTTTACAAATCCTAGCTTTGATCTGAAATCAATACATGAAAGTTATGTTTTTAAGTTGAAATTCACACCATTGATGTGTTTGGACTTGAGTATAAAAATCATACAAAAACTAAGCACATTCCCAATCAAGTTTAAATTAAAATGTTTAACCCAAATCACACATATGAGCAAGCGTACCGAGCATAGGGTTCAAACGAGTGTCAATCCTTCAGGAATAAGTAGACATTAATTACCTTTCTTTCATTGTTTGACAAACTCAATAAAGTGAAAAATAAATAAAAAATAAAAATAAAATGAAAGAAAATTAAACTAAAAATATATAGATGTCAAGGATGTAGAAGTATGTAATTCAAACCATTATTTAGACAAACATGATCTTAAAGAACTCAACCATTATCATAACTAATTATTCCCTTGGCATCATGAAGGATTAAGATAGACTCACTTCTTTTTCAATCCATGAAATCACTATCTTCTAGATAAATTAGAATCGCTTAGTCTCGTCTCAACTAATTCACCTAAAAGATGCATTAAACACAATCCTTGATTAAATTCCCTTGGTCTCGGCGAATTTATAACATGAAATTAACCAATGAATCCTTGGTCTCGGCAAACATCAATTAACCTTTAATTACCCAGTCCTCATCAACTAACCCCCTTGGTCTCGGCGAGTTACTTGACAACAAATATGAAATTAATCAAGTGAAACTACCATCACCCCCCTTGGTCTCGGTGAGTTAATAGGAAGAACCAACCAACTAACCTCGTAATAAGTACAAGTAATTAAATACTAAGAAAAATAATCAAGAGATCAAGAGATCAAATACTCTAAATATCATGAATATCTAAAACAATGTCAAATTACAATAAAACAATTAACATATCATTGTCAAGAAAAAGAAAACAAAGGAAAATAATAGATACTCATAGACAGCCTTCTTTTTCCTCCTTTATAGACTCTCTTGTACAATCCTCCTTGAACTTTTTATTTTCGAAAAATATTGGTGATGCACTTTAAAATATTCTAAGTCCCTACATTGTGCACCTCATTTTTCTAGGGTAAATTGGCCTTTATTTATATGCTTACAAAATTCCTAAAAGAATCCTAAATAAAGAAGAAGTAATTACCTAAGTAAATTAAAAACCAAAAAGGATTTGTAAAAAGCTAAAATAAAAACCTAAATAGCTAAATAAGAATTGAGAAGTCCACCGCCTTTTGACTTTGTGAAATTGGAAATTCAATTTGACTTCAATTTGGACTTGTCGTTTTATGCTGAAGCTTTCAATTGATGTTGAATTTGGAATTGGAATTGTCTGGTTTGGCTTTTAATTGAGATTCTGTTTCTTTGTAGTGTCGGCTAGATTTGAGCCGACAACCAAGCCGCCACCTACTACTGAAATTGCTTCCTTTCTTCTGTTATTGCATCGGCTCGATTTTAGCCACCGAATCGAGCCGACAACCAAGCCACCACCTGCTACTGAAATTGCTTCCTTTCTTCTGTTATTGAATCAGCTCGATTTTAGCCACCGAATCAAGCCACCTAATTTGCTGAGCCATTCTTTGTTATGTCAGCTAAATTGAGCTGAAATCCTTTTCTTTGTTACATTGAATCAATTAAATTGCCAAAGCTATTTCTTTTCTTCTTACATTGCTTGTTTCGGCTGCTTCTTTTGCGGCCTACCATTCTTGACTTTGCTTTGCATCCTTGGCCCCACCGAAACTATCCTTTTTCCCTTGTTTTGTTGTTGCTGTAATTTCTGTCTTGCTGTCGAAATTCCTTTGAGCTGTGACGCCATGAACCAAGCCAATTTTTCCCTTGTCCTTTCCAATTTCAATTATAGCTTAATTGCTCTGTTTCTTCCATTTTCTTTGTGCATCCAGTAGCTAACCGACACCGGTTGTCCTTCTTGGGCTAGCGTTGCCTACATTCTGTTTTGTGACTATTTTACTTTATTTTACCTCTAAAATCTAAAATAATGTACAAAATACCTTTTCAAGAATAAAATCAAAAATATGAAAGAATATGGCTAGTTATTTCACAAAATATATCACAAAATAATATCAAATAATTAGGAAAAATATGACTAATTTAGGCCCTATCAACCATCATAATCATCATTCACCCAACAGCAATTTAATTCAAGAAAGGTAGGGTTTTACCTTGTATTTGAGGCTATTAGGTGTGATTTTTCTCCAAGAACACACATTTCTTTCTTTCTCTCTCCTTTTTTCTTTTTCTCTTGGTTTTTTCTCCCTCTTGCCTCACAAATTTCTGGCTGTTTAACAACCCCTCTTAACTGCCATTTAGCCTCCAATCTTGGCCCTCCATTTCTTGTTGTGGTTTAATTAAATGGTGGATATACTTAGGTGTATTCCAATAAAATTCTTACACACCAACCATTTTTATTCCCTTTACAAAAATTCCCTTATTTCTTCTTGCATGGCTGCCAAAATTCTTGGCCAATTTCCAGCCATTCATTCATCTTCTCTTGGTCCAAATATTAGCCAGTTATAATGCTCAAGACCTTAATCAATTGGGCCCACGACTGATGTGTTCCAATCACAAAATTACACATCATTCTTCATTTATTTTGCAATCCTTTAATTCCATGTGTCTTGCATGACCTCTTCATGTAACCTCTCTTAAATTGACCCTTACCCATGGGCTACCACTCACAAAATGCCACACGCACCATTTTAACCGTTATTTCTTATTTTCTTCAAAAATGACCAAAATCGGGTCCGTAACGAAAAAATATTTTATTTCACCATTCAACTCCAAAAATTCTATTGAATCCATTGGTAACACCCAAATTCTTCAATTCCTTCTCTATTTGGTAAAATTTAGGGTCAAAGTCGCGGGCACAGTCAAAATGACGAAAATGCCCCCGATACCTTGGATAGCATAATTCACACCAAAACATGTGTTTCATCCCACTGACCAATTTCTCTTTTCAGAGTACCTTTAAATTCTTATTTTGTTAATAATAATAGCCTTTTAAAAATTTAGGGTACGGGTAGAACAAATCCAATAATTACATCTAGGTCCGGAAAAAAAATATCATTTCACCAAAATATTCGTTTCATTACATGGATAAATGTCAAAGTCGCCGCCGCGGTCAAAATAACGAAAATGCCCCTAATACCCCGGGGTGCATAATTCACACCAAAACGTGTGTTTCATTGCACTAACTAATTTCTCTTTTCAGAGTACCCTTAAATTCTTATTTTGTTAATAATAATAGCCTTTCGAAAGTTTAGGTTACGGGTATAACAAATTCAATAATTATATCCAAGTCCCGATAAAATATTATTCCACCACACCGATCAACTTTTGTTCTGAACATCAGTACAAATTCTCATCTTATTACAAATGTAGCCAATTTAAAGTAAAAAGGTGGGGTATTACATAGGCGGCCCCAGATAAGACTTCAACAATTAAAATTAAAATACAAAACTTAGTTAATACAGTACATTGAAGATCTCAAGTCTAACAATACTTGCACATTTCCTATAATAAGATTCTATTACCAACACTAAATAGTTATCCATATAATTATCTCATAACTAAGTTAACCAATGTGGCAAATTGTATGGTATTAAAACAACAGGCCAAGTACTATGCGGTATGTGCATATTTGAAAACGGACTAAATCTATCCGAAGCTAATCCAAGTCTAACATTTTGGCAGTTACTTGAAAATTTCAAATGTGTCTCATCAAACTTTCTCCAAGCTTTAGAATCAGCTGGGTGTCTATAGACTCCATCTTTCACACGACATTCCTAATGCCACCTTATAAAGGATGCAGTTTGCGAGACATGAACAATCGCTTCAACCTTGGAGTCAATGGAAAATACCTAACACACTTGCATGCAATTATACTACCCTCTTTCTTGTACCTCGGAGCATTGCATACCTCACAAAGTTGTGCAGCCTCATTTTTCCCTCTGTATATTATGCAATTATTTGGATAAGCATCCCAGACTTTGTATTCCATTCCTAACACATTCGTTATCTTACTAGCCTTGTAGTAATTCTTAGCAATTTTCATTCCCATCTCACTAAAAGCATTCATTAGAAACTTAAGTAGCATATCAACCGACTTGTTTGACCACCCATTCAGGACTTTTTAATGTAATAATCTCATAATGAACGAAAGTGAAGAAAATTTAGTACAACCTGGATACAATTCTATATTAGCCTCTTCCAACAATTCATGTATCTCTCTCAAATCATCAGGCTCTTCAGTTGCATTATCGAGGTCACTAATGCCACCGATTGTTAGTGTTGTACCCTAGAGGCAATCACTTGTACATTGTATATGACATATTTTACTTTAATAAAAGGCATTATTTATCTTACAGTTTCTTTTGTTTACTTTAAGTTATATAATTGTTCGATAAAGTCCCTAGTACAACATTGTGTTAAGGAAATCATGATAGAGATCATGATATAAGATACCTACTACAATTGATGGTGTTAGTACTTAAATAGTTCCTAGTCATAATATTAATGAGACATGACATCATTAATGCATTAAGATTAGCATGTGTTAGACTTCCTAATTTGATCAGGTAGTGGTTGTCATAACCGTAAGCATTGAGATAGTCAAAGTCAACACATGGATGCTTGTTAATGGAACAAGTTCATTGGATAACCTAGCTTTGAGATAATCACATGGATAACTATTTAGTGCTAGTGATATAATTTCAATATAGCAAACGTGCAAATATCCTTAGACTTGAGATCTCCAAGGTACTTTGTTTGCTGAACATTCTACTTTGATTCCAATCTTTGGAGCTCGATCGAGGGCCGCCTATAGGATGGATATTGGGTACATTGTGAGGTAAACGAAAGTAGTTGAGAGGGTCAACAAAGGATTCACCACTCCTGATAGTAGGGGCGAATATCTCATGGCCACTTATAGGAATTACTACTCGAGAAGTCCTTGGCCAAAGCGATTGTGTATTAGAAATAGTTCCAATAGATACACATTTAGAGTAGTGAGTTCCTGGTACAAGTACTATTGTATTCGGGCCAGAATTAATTCTGGAGGGAGTTGGCACTAATTTCGTACTCCAAACCGAATGAGATATTGTATGGTGAAAGGAGTTAATTGCACTGAAGTTTGTTATTGAAGGGTTAATGTCAAGCTACTTGACTTCCTGGACTCTTGGGTGGTCATGATGTGTTGCTAGATACCACTCATGATTTGAGAATATGGGTTTATTAATTGATGAATTAATAAACCAATCCGGGTTAGAATTAATAGGATTGATTCTAATTAATTATGGATTATTAATCTCAAAGACATTTGGATTAATTCATATTCTGTACCAATTAACTGGGAAACCTAATAGGTCATACACAATAGAGGATTATATACTCAAAATATTATTTGATAACATAGTGGGGTTGATTGAGAGAAAGAGAAGTTGTTGTGAACAAATTATAAGTAGTTATAATTTGTGGTCCAAGTTGTAATTGTGAGAACTTGATGTTTCCAATTACAATTAGGGAATTCTAATAGGATCAGAAGTCCAGTTTTGGGAGGGAAATTTTGTGTAATATATGGTAGATATAACACATGAAAACCCTAGCTGAAGAACACACGAAACAACAGCTTCTTCTTCCCTCTCCTTTTCTCATTTTTTCTTGAAAAACAAAACAACCCTAGCCTCCTTATTTTTCTGCTAGCACAGAAATATTTTGGTGCTTGAGTATTCCTCTATGTGGATTACTGTTAGAGATAATCAGACACTATGATTATAGTGGTTAGAAGTTCAACTCTCGTGAAGTTGGATCAAGAGGATTGCTGGATCGCGCCTTGACTTAAAGAAGAAATTTTGTTCTTCAGATGATCAAACAAAGGTAAAAAAATGTTACCTTTATTATCATTATGTCTTGTTTTCCACACATAGACGTGTCCTGGGATGGTAACTCGTTTTATTTTCCGCTGTGCCGTATAGGATATGAGCTTGAGATACCCAACAATGGTATTAGAGACATGCTATGTGTAGTCTACAAACATTGTTTTGGCATGAAAAATTGGTTTTCATGTATTCGTGCTTATCTTTGTTCGCTGTGAAAATCGTTTTCGCTCGAGTCGAAATCGTTTCGAGCTTTGTAGGTTGGGTTCATAGCACAATATGATTGTGTAAAAGTTATAGCATATTTCGAAAGGTACTTTCTTTTTGTGCTGAAAATTTTCTGCAGAAAAACGTTTTCTTAAACATGGTAGTTGCCCTCCGTTTCATCTTGTGAATTTGATTTTTTGTTTTGTTTTTTCTAAACTAACAAATTGGTTGTTATTTTGTGCTTCAAAATAGAAAATTTTGTTGAGAATTGTTCTCACTAAAATTCTACAGAAGATTATGGCACGATAGAAGAAATTGTTTCTGGAAATTTTCGAAAATCGCCGCCACTGTTCCATACCACAGGCGGCGCCGGCTGTGCCTTGAGGATAAGGCGGTGCTTGATTTTTTCTACGTAGTTTTTGGTAATCTGTGGAGTTTTAGTATCTTCCAACTTCTACTCGATCAAGAACTCTGTACATACGAGTTTAGGAACTTCTTAAGCCTATAAATAGACGAAAAACACAAGGAAAAAGAGGAGAATTCATTGATCATTATAGAAAATCACTCAGTCCAAGGAGGAATTCTTCAAGTTCAAGGAGGTTTGTACAAGAAGGTCTTTAAAGGAAGAAGAATGAGACTTGTCTATGAGTGATTTCTTTTACTTTTTCTTCTTTTTCTTGACAATGATATGTTAATTGTTTTATTGTAATTTGACATTATTTTAGATATTCATGATTTTTAGAGTTATTTGATCTTTTCATTAATTGATTGTTCTTCTTGGTATTTAATTACTTGGGCGTATGACGAGATTAATTGGTTGTTTCTTTTGATTAACTTGCTAGACCAAAGACGTTGATGGTGGTTGCAATTGATTGATTTCATATTCATTGGCTGTTAACTTGCTAGACCAAAGAGGTTAATTGCTAAGGATTGAGTAATTAAAGGTTAATTGATATTTGCAGACCAAGTGATGCTAATTTACCTTTATCCTTCATGGTGCTATGAGAAGAATTAGTTATGATAATGGTTAGGTCCTTTGAGATCATGTTTATCCAAACAATGGTTTGAATTACATACTTCTCCATCCTTGGCGCATATATATATATATATATATATATATATATATATATATATATTATTTTGTTTTATTTGTTTTTCACTTTATCAAGTCGGTTAAACAATGAAAGAAATGTGATTAATATCTACTTGTTCTTGGAGGATCGACAGTCGTTTGAACCCTATGCTCGGTTAATGATGAGTACGCTTGCTCATATGTGTGATTTGGGTTGAACGTGTTAATTTAAACTTGATTGGGAATGTGCTTAGTTTTTGCATAATTTTTACACCAAGTCTAGACATATCAAGTTTTTGGCACCGTTGTCGGGGAACAATAGTATGAAAGCTTGAATTTTGTTGATTTCACCATGTAAATATGTAAATACATAAATATGTAAACATGTACAATTGTTCTTCTCACAAAGAGGTGCTATCCTTTGTATCTTTTGTATACCTATATAACCTAACTTACTAACCTTGTCCTTGTTTTATTGACTAACTTTTTCTTCTTTTAATTTTGTTACCTAACTTTCTTCTTGTCTTTTATAGGCTCTGGAAAGCAGTGAAGTCATTTTTGTTATTTGGAACGATTTTTATTTTCATCGTTTTGTTTTGTTCTTTTTATCGTGTCTTCATGAATTAAATTGCATGATTCATCAGTACTGCATGTTGCATTAAAAAAAAAAAGCATTAGTGCATTGATTGGCAAAATTACAAGCTCACATTGATGTTTTTAGTGAGACGTTATTAGAAGCATTAGTGAATTCTTTTGTTGGCAATATAAATTCTTCTGTTCAGTGGCATGAAGAAGCTTCCCAATGATTATGCAATCAAAGGAAATAATTAGTTAAGATTGTTAAGGAGACTCATGAGTTCATGCTAGCCCATACACTTGAACCAAAGAATCTCCAAGGAGAGGAGAGATGCTATGAGGGATAATTATCTACTATGGGAAGGGAGGTATTCAATTATTCGCTATGTGCTAATAATCCAAATCTCTCTTTATCACATGATTTCTTAGGTTCCTCTTTTTTCTTAGAGAATATGGGTCCAAATAATGATGTGCTGACATTAGCATACTTCAAGGAGTTGGATCTTTCAACACTATATAGTAAGAAGTCCTTGGAGGATAGTGGAAATTTCTACCCTTCACCCCATTCAACGGGAGGTAACTTAGTTTTTGTAGATGTGTTGAAAAGTAAAGATTTCTTAATCCTATCCTTAAAACTCAATTGCTAAGTTTAAAAGGGGTATTTTAAATTGTAAAATTTCTTTTGAAGGGTTAATTGGTGATTTCAAAGTTGATGCATCCCTTAGATACCCTGTGCACTCATGTGTTGGGAAGATATTTATATGTCTAAAGGAATGTTAGAAAATGAGGTTTATATATTTTGCTAAGACAAATCATTTTCAGGAACCTTCCATTTTTCAAAATCTTCCATTCTTTATTCTACATTCATCATGCCTATTTTTTATTTTGACCTTTAATTTCTTTTCAAAAGGTTTGAGGAGGAAGCATAATGAGTGTAAAAAGTTTTTGTTTTATTTTTATTTTTTTTTACTTGAGTCTTTTTCTTTAGTTTGTATTCTTTTATTTAGGTAGGTTTTTATTTTATTATTATTTACCTTGTGCTTTTATTTATGTTTTGTTTTACGGGAATAGAGTCCTCTTCGACAAGCCTTTCTCTGTACCTCATTGATAGAGGCTAAATTGGTCATACTTTGCTTAGTTATTTGAAGCTCTTTTGTAATACATTTTGTGCAATAACTAGTCATATTATTTCATATTTGAAAATTTACCCTTGGAAAGGTATTTTGGTCATTAATTCAGATTTTTGGGTAAAACGAAGTAAAACCGTTGCGAAACAGAGCAGACGCGGCGCCAGTTAGAGCCCTAGAACCGGCGCTGACTGTACACTGGTTGCACAAACTTCAAAGTCATGGAAAAATTGTAGAAATAGAGTAGAACAGAACTTAAGCAGCGCCGACTGTAAGGCTGGAACCAGTGCCAGTTGCATTCTGGAACTTTACGCACAATTCAGAGAAAAATCAGCGAACGAGTGGAGAAGCAGAACACAGGCGGCGCCAGCTCTGAAGAACCAAGGCGGTGCCGGCTGTGGTCTGTCCTTGAGGCAGTGCTGCTATCTTTCTGTGTGTTTTTTGAATTCTAAGGAGTTTTAGTATCTTCCAACTTCTACTCGGCCAAGAACTCTGTACATACGAGTTTGGGCAGTTTTTTAACCCATAAATAGATGAAAAACATAAGGAAAAATGGGAGAATTCATTGATCATCATAGAAAATCACTCAGTCCAAGGAGGAATTCTTCAAGTTCAAGGAGGGTTGTACAAGAAGGTCTTTAAAGGAAGAAGAAGGAGGCTTGTCTATGAGTGATTTCTTTTACTTTGTCTTCTTTTTCTTGACAATGATATGTTAATTGTTTTATTGTAATTTGACATTGTTTTAGATATTCATGATTTTTAGAGTTATTTGATCTTTTGATTAATTGATTGTTCTTCTTGGTATTTAATTACCTGGGCATATGACGAGATTAATTGGTTGTTTCTTTTCATTAACTTGCTAGACCAAAGAGGTTGATGGTAGTTGCAATTAACTAATTTCATATTTATTGGCTGTTAACTTGCTGGACCAAAAAAGTTAATTGCTGAGGATGGAGTAATTAGAGGTTAATTGATGTTTACCAGACCAAGGATTCATTGATTAATTTCTTGTTTTGAATTTACCAGACCAAGGAAATTTAATCAAGGATTGTGCTTAATGCGTCTTCTGGATGAATTAATTGAGACAGACCAAGTGATGCTAACTTATCTAGAAGGCAGTAATTAGTTGAGACAAACCAAATGATACTAATTTACTTTAATCCTTCATGACGCTAAGAGAATGATTGGTTATGATAATGGTTAGGTACTTTGAGATCATGTTTGTCTACACAATGGTTTGAGTTGCATACTTCTCCATCATTGACATGTATATATTTCGATTTTTGTTTTCTTTTGTTTCGGTTTAGTTTTATCTAGTTGGTTAAACAATGAAAGAAGGATAATTAATGTCTACTTGTTCCTTGAGGATCGAACTCGTTTGAACCCTATGCTCAGTTAATGATGAGTACGCTTGCTCATATGTGTAATTTGAGTTTAACGTTTTAATTTAAACTTGATTGGGAATGTGCTTAGTTTTGTCTGATTTTTATACCCAAGTCCGGACACATCAAGTTTTTGGCGCCGTTGCCAGGGAACAATAGCATGAAAGTTTGGATTTTGTTGATTTAACCATGTAAATATGTAAATATGAAAATATGTAAATATATATGTTTGTTCTTTCTGTAAAACAGTGCTATCTTTTGTATTTTGTGTACTCTTGTATAACCTTGTAACCTGACTTAACCAACTAACTTGGACTGTGTTTGAATTACTAACTTTGTAGCCTTGTAGTTTTGTTAACCATTAATTATATATAGCTAACTTGCTTCTTATTTTCTTAGGTATTACCCTTGGTACATGACCCAAAAATCCAACGGCGAGATAGTCAATTTTGACCCTAAAATCGAGAGGACGTTATCAAAAATTTACCGAACAATTCAAAGGAATCTGATTGTCGAGATGGATGGTGCTCAACGGAATAATGCTTGGATGATAGGAGAGTTATGGACGACTTTGTGAAACCCGCAATCTCAAGCACAGGCTCGACTATCACTAGACCTAGGATAGATGCAAACAATTTTGAAATAAAGCCTAACATTATCCAAATGGTGCAGAATATTGTTCAATTTGACGGGCTATTGGAAGAGGATCCCAATGCTCACTTAGCTAGTTTTCTTGAGATTTGTGATACCTTCAAGATGAATGGTGTTTCTGAAGATGCCATTAAATTACGACTTTTTCCTTTTTCCTTGAGAGATAGAGCTAAATCGTGGTTAAAGTCTTTACCTACAGGTTCCATCACAACTTGGAATGCCCTAGCTGAAAAATTTTTGGCTAAATATTTTCCTCCAACTAGGACAGCCAAGCTTAGGAATGAAATCTTCGCCTTCCAACAACTAGATTTTGATCCCTTATATGAGAGTTGGGAGAGATTTAAGGAAATGTTAAGAAAATGCCCACACCACGGATTCGAGTTGGGAATGCAAATGCTTATCTTCTTGAATGGCCTTACGTTCGCAACACGGCAAATGGTGGACTCTTCTGCAATGGGTTCCATCAACCATAAGACTCCAGAACAGGTATTTGAGCTTATTGAAAATTTGGCTTCTAATAACTATTATTGGGGAAGTGCAAGGTCAAAGGCTCGTGTGCAAGGAGGGCACAAAGTGGATGCTGTAGCAGCATCAGAGGCTAAGGTAGATGCCTTAACTCAAAAGATGGAATAGTTGGTGATACCTTAAGGCCAAGTGTTAAACGTCAACTGCGATTTCTGCGAAGAAGGACACCCCAATCATGAATGCCAAAAGATGGGGTCACTCTACGAAACTTCAGAACAAGCAGCCTTCGCAAGTAATGTCCAGCTAGGTAACAATCCATATAACTCTACCTATAATTCTAGCTAGAGAAATCACCCTAATTTCTCTTGCAGCAATGGGAATCCACCTAGGCAAAGTTCGTTCAATTTTGGAGGTAATCAAAGGAATCCAAACTTTATGAACAACACGGCAGCATCTCAAAAACCACCATTGGAAGAATTGATTGGCCAATTGGTAAGTACCACGAAGACTAAGTTCCAAGGAGTCGATACGACAACAAGGAACCTAGAGGCTTCTATACGCAATTTAGAGAACCAGATTGGTCAACTAGCCAAACTCATAGGGGATCGTCAAGCAGGGACACTACCAGGGAATACGAAGGAAAATCCACGGGAACACAGCCGTGGAAAACCTTGAAGCATTTCTTTTCTCTTTTCTTTACATTTCGTTTTGTGTTAAGGATAATTTTTTATTTATAGTATTCTCATTCCAGTGCGTTATTCAGCATTCGTGTGTTTTTTTTGCATTCTTATTAAAAAAATAATAATAATTTGAGAACCGAACAGAACACAGCCGTGCTGGCACCGGTTCCTGTCGGGAGGAGCACAATTAAAGGGCCATTTTGGCCACTTTTTCTTCAAAACCTCCATTCTCTCTCGCAAATCCTCTCAAGCCCACACCGGCTTCACATCCAACAGTGCCCAAAATTTGATTTTTCAACTTCTAAACACCTCCATAACATTTATTACCTTCTTTTTTATTGATCCTACGGATCAAACACCTCAAAAGCTTTGATTTTTCACAACAAAAGCACATTTAATCCAAAAGCAAAGGGAGTAGATTTTCACAAAAAGCTTGCATCTTTTGCTTGCCCATGCATATAAGAGCCTAAAGGTATGAGTTTTATTTAAGTCCTACGGTTAAATTGATGGAGATGATTTTTTTTTTCTGATTATAGGGATAGTTTTGGCCGAAAATTGGGAATTATATATGCTATGATTGTGCATTCCTCCTTAAGCTTCATGAATTGGATTACATTAGGAGTTATTGAGCCTTCACTACTTGATTCATGCTTGCAATCATTCGAGAATTCATATAGCTCGGGCTAGAATTATGGTTATTGGTGCTACTAGAATATATTGAACATGCATTGTTGCTCACATAATACCATGATACTGCATTCATGCACATGATTATGTTTACTAGCATGCTTTGAGAAAATCAGCACAGTTATGTTTTACAGTGAACTTTTACATGTATTGTGCAGGTTGTGTTGAATTGATTGAAAGTGATTGATTGACTTGGGTGTTGGAGTTGATATACATTGAAGGAGTTTGGGATTTGTGGATTGTGAGCTTGGTTGAGGGTTGTGTGCAATTTGAAGAATATCTGTGCAGGGGTAGCTATACTTTCTTCAGTCATTGAGCGTACTCGTTCTCTCTTCTTATTACCCCCATTCCTTACTTGACCATGTCTGGAGCAAGGAGTCAGCCTTCTAAAAGGGCGAGAACTTTCTCGTCCTCAGTTCCATCATCCGTTGATCCCTTATCTCTTAGACCTACTAAGTTTGTTGATGCCTCTTGTGAGGAATGGTATAGTAGGAGAGCTTCAAATAAGATCATTGTTGAGCGTACCTTCTCACCCACCTTAGACCGGGCACTCAAATTAGGAATGATGTTTAGACAGCTAGGTTGGGGGTCAATAGTACAATTGAAAGGTAAGTATTATCCCGTGCTTGTTAAGGAATTCTACGCTAATATGATGGACAAGGGTAATAAACATCTTCTGCATATTGAAACAAGAGTGAAAGGAGTTCCTATTGTCATCACTCAAAACCAATTAGCTAACCTCCTTCAGATTTTTGACGATGATACTTGGCAAGGGATTGATGTGAATAATCAAAAGATTCTTTCGGACTCAAATTGGGATGTTATAGGGACACGAGTGACCCTAGGCTTATATAAGTATAATGCCTTCCAAGCTAACAGTTTCTATTCCAACAATGACTTGGCAGCCAACTTTTGCGCGCTGGTTTACATGTTTGGGTTTAATGTTGTCCCTCGTGCTAGTGGTTTCAATGAAACTAGGCTTATTGACACTTATATTTTGCATCGGATGATGAACACATTACCTATTCCTCTTACATCTTTGATCATCTAATCTATTAGGGAGGTTGTTCATCACCGTCTCTCCACAAAAGCCTTTGTTTTTCCCTTGGTTATAATGAAGATTCTAACGGACTTTGGGGTGAGTCTTGAGGGAGAACTCATGGAGGCTACCACTACGCACGATATGGTCACTGACCATACTCTTATGAGTTGCGGGTACAAATACAGTCAGGAGTTGAAGAAGTAGCTCACTCATTTCGAGGTTCAACATCCTGGTCAGGTAAGACCACCCACAGTGGAGGAGGAGCAGCCACCACCACCGCCACGTGCTAGAGCTGGCAGTTCTTAGTCCCACTCCCAGACTGACTTTGAAACCACTATACTGGGGTGCCTCGACCAGCAAATGGAGGTGCTCCTACGCTTGTAGGGTACTATGGAAGATATGGCAAGACAGCAAGCTACCATGGAGCAGCAGTTGACTGAGTTGCGGCAGCGGTCTTCTAGGCCACATGGTGGTGCGGGCACCTCTACACTCGCTGATCAGGAGGAGGATGAGGATGATGATGCTGCGGAGGACTGATGCTGCTTGATTGATCACTCTTGTTTTTGTTTTCTTTCTCTTTTCATATTTTTGTTGTAGTTAGTTTGGATTTCCTTTCGTTGTTTTTTATTTTATTTTATTTTATTTCTTTTATTTTTGCTTTATTTTCTTTTCTAGTTATTATGCTTTTTTATTTTCTTTTATTTTTTTAGGGACTTTGATGATGCCTCACTCTTCAAGCATTCAGCTCTTGTACGCCACGATAAATGGAAGTTTGTTTTTCCTATCTCTGCTCCTTTATCTTTTTGGTTCCATGGTATTGTTTGTTCTGGTTATATTTATTTGGCCATTGAGGACAATGTCTAGTTTAAGTGTAGGGGAGTAGTTTGATTGACAAGTCTTCTATACATATTCTTTAGCCTTCTTAGGAGTAAACAATTTTTGGTGCGAAATTCTTCAAAATTTTCTAATTTTCTGGAGATTTCAAGTTGTATTTTTTCTGCACGTCTTTATGATGGATTATAGAGCATATGTTCTAGATCATTTATGGCTTATGCATGACTTTTTGCACTCATTTGGACAAAGTAGTTCTTGACCAACTGCTTTGCATTATTCTTAAACCTGTTTTTTTTCTAAAATTCATAGAGCATTATAGAACTTACTTGAATACCTCTCGAGGCGAAATAAGAAAGGCAATCATGATTTAACTTAGGGATGACGGTAATAGGTCTTCTTTGGATAGTTTGAGCTGTTCAAGCCTACCTATTGTTATATTATCCCTAGTGCCTATTTTGAGCCTAAATTGGTGATCTCTTTCTTTAAATCCCATCACAATATTTTGTCCATTACTTGGGCTGAGAGTTTGTGTAATTTTCCAAATCTTTATGCTCTTAAAGGATGAAAGTATTTGTATGTTGAGAAAAAAAATGCAGGGATAGAGATCATGATTTGTTACTTTCAGTCATGGATCAATTACGAGTAGAGATGGGAAAGGAAAGGAAGTAGAATGGAAGAAAGAAGTTGAAAAAATTGAGAAATAAAAGAGTGTTGAGCTAAAAAAGATGAGAAAGAAGAAAAGAAACGAGAGGAATTGAAAAGAGAAAATGACAAGCTGCTAAAAAGAAAAGTGAAGAATTAAGAAGAGGTGAAAGAAAAGAGTTAATGATAAGAAGAGGTGAAAGAAAAAAAAAAAGAACAATGCAGGATTTGCTTGAAGTGCATAAGGGTTGTTATATAAGGTTATGGTTTGATTGATTCTTGGAATAGGAGAGCAAGAAGAGTTGAGAATTATAGGTTTATTTTGGTTACCCTTTTCTTGCTTATTCTTAGTTTTTCTTTAACTTTTGATTTTCCTATATCCTTCATTTGCTAAGCCACATTACAAACCTTTAGCCTTACATTACAAGCTTAAAAGTCCTACTTGATCTAAGTAGAATCATGATATGTCTCGGATTAGTGGAGAGAGTGTATGAAAAGTAAGCATATGGAATGCATATTCTTTTTGAACTGACTTCTTTCCAATGATTTGAGAATATTGTGAAGTATTGAGATGGTTCTACTAAGTCATTTATCACTACACAAGTCTTGCATTGGCTATAAAAGATTTAGTATCATATGTTTCATGTTCATGAATAAAGAAAGCATTGAAGATATGGTTTTGGAATTGATTGAGTGATTTGATTAAAACCTTATATTTTTCCTACTTGTTCTTGACACTTTGCTTGAGGACAAGCAAAGACTTAAGTGTGGGGGAATTTGATAGGGGCTAAATTGGTCATACTTTACTTAGTTGTTTGAGGCTCTTTTGTAATACATTTTGTGCAATAACTAGTCATATTCTTTCATATTTGAGATTTTACCATTGGAAAGGTATTTTGGTCATTATTTCAGATTTTTTGGGTAAAACAAGGCAAAACCGTCGCGAAATAGAGTAGAGGCGGTGCTCGCTAGAGCCCTAAAACTGGCACCGGCTGTACACTTGTTGCATAAACTTCAAAGCGATGGAAAAATTGTAGAAATAGAGTAGAACACAACCTAAGCGGTGCCGGCTATAAGGCTGGAACCAGCGCCAGTTGCATTCTGGAACTTATGCGCACAATTCAGAGAAAAATCGGCGAACGACTGGAAAAGCAGAACATAGGCGGTACCGGCTCCGTAGAACCAAGGTGGTGCCGGCTGTGGTCTGTCCTTGAGGTGGTGCTGTGATCTTTCTACGCATTTTTGGAAATCTGAGGAGTTTTAGTATCTTCCAACTTCTACTCGGCCAAAAACTTTGTACCTACGAGTTTAGGCACTTCTTTAGCCCATAAATAGATAAAAACACAAGGGAAAAGGGGAGAATTCATTGATCATCATAGAAAATCACTCAGTCCAAGGAGGAATTCTTCAAGTTCAAGGAGGGTTGTACAAGAAGGTCTTCAAAGGAAGAAGAAGGAGGCTTGTCTATGAGTGATTTCTTTTACTTTGTCTTCATTTTCTTGACAATGATATGTTAATTGTTTTATTGTAATTTAACATTGTTTTAGATATTTATGATTTTTAGAGTTATTTGATCTTTTGATTAATTGATTGTTCTTCTTGGTATTTAATTACTTGGGCGTATGACGAGATTAATTGGTTATTTCTTTTCATTAACTTGCTAGACCAAAGAGGTTGATGGTAGTTGCAATTGATAAATTTCATATTTATTGGCTGTTAACTTGCTAGACCAAAGAGATTAATTGCTGAGGATGGAGTAATTAAAAGTTAATTGATGTTTGCCAGACCAAGGATTCATTGATTAATTTCATGTTTTAAATTTGCCAGAACAAGGAAATTTAATCAAGGATTGTGCTTAATGCATCTTCTGGATGAATTAGTTGAGACAGACCAAGTGATGCTAACTTATCTATAAGGTAGTCATTAGTTGAGACAGACCAAGTGATGCTAATTTACTTTAATCCTTCATGACGCTAAGAGAATGATTAGTTATGATAATGGTTAGGTATTTTGATATCATGTTTGTCTACACAATGGTTTGAGTTGTATACTTCTCCATCCTTGACGTATATATATTTTGATTTTTGTTTTCTTTTCTTTTGGTTTGGTTTTATTGAGTTGGTTAAACAATGAAAGAAGGGTAATTAATGTCTACTTGTTCCTTGAGGATTGACACTCGTTTGAACCCTATGCTTAGTTAATGATGAGTACGCTTGCTCATATGTGTGATTTGGGTTTAACATTTTAATTTAAACTTGATTGGGAATGTACTTAGTTTTGTCTGATTTTTATACCCAAGCCTGGACACATCACTCACATTTGGATATCTATTGGAGAATTATCGCACTTGGGCAGTTGTACTTAAACTTTCTAACCCCTTATTATTTCGTCCCTTTGGAGATGCGTTCTTATGTATATTTTTTGCCAATGGGGACATTGTCCAATTTAAGTATGGGGGAGTGGTTTGGGGATATACTTTATCTAAATTTTTATCAAATTTAGCACATTGCACAATATATAGAAGTATTATCTTTCTTATCTCTTCTCCTTTATATTTTTGGTCCCATGGCATTATTTCTTTCTTGTTATATTTATTTGGCCATTGAGGACAATGTCCTATTTAAGTGTGGGGGAGTGATTCAATTGAAAATTCTTCTATGCATCATTCTTTTATACTTTCCTTCTTCTTGTGAGCAAAATTTTCAAATTTTTTTCTGATTTTCTTTGAGATTTCGAGCTATATTTTTAAGGCAAGTCTTTATGATGGATTATAGAGCACATGTTCTATATCATTTATGGCTTTTGCAAGACTTTTTTGCACACACTTGGACAAAGTAGTTCTTGATCAAATGCTTTGCATTGTTCTTCAACTTGTTTTTCTACTAAAATTTATAGAGCATTCTAGAACTTACTTGAATATCTCTCGAGACAAAATAAGAAAGACAGTCATGATTTAACTTAGGAATGACAGTAATAGGCCTTCTTTGGATAGTTTGAACTTTTCAAGCCTACCTATTGTCATATTATCCGTAGTGCCTATTTTGAGCATAAATTGTTAATTTCTTTCATTAAAGCCCGTCACAATGTTTTGTCCATTGCTTGTTGCTGAGAGTTTGAATAATTTTCCAAATCTTTATGCTCTTGATGGATGAAAGTATGTAAGAAAATGTTGAGGAAGACTGTTGGGATAAAGATTATGACTTGTTACTTTCAGTCATGGATCAATAATAAGTTGAGCTGGAAAGAAGAAAGAAAAAGAACGAGAAGAGAAAACTTATTAAAAAAAGAAGAAAAGAAAAGATCACAAAAGGGATGGTGATTGAGCTGTAAAAAGTTAAGTTCATATAAAGTACTTGACACCATTACTGGAAATTTGAGTGATCTTATGGAAAAAAATAAAGAAGAGTTGAGAAAAAAGAAAAAATGTAGGATTTGCTTGAATGCAGTTGTAATTGCTGAATAGGGTTATGGTTTGATTGATTTTTGGAATAGGAGAGCAAGAAGAGTTGGAAATTATTGATTCAGTTTGTTTATCCTTTTATTGCTAACTCTCGGTTTTTCTTTGACTTTTGATTCTCCTATATCCTTCGTTTGATAGCTACATTACAAGCCTTTAGCCTTACATTACAAGCTTAAAAGTCCTACTTGATCTAAGTAGAATCATGATATATCTCGGATTAGTGGAGAGAGTTATGAAAAGTAAGCCTATGGAATGCAATTCTTTTTTAACTAAATTCTTTCCAATGGTTTGAGAATATTGTGAAGTATTAAGATGGTTTTACTAAGTCATTTATCACTAACACAAGTCTTGCATTGGTTGTGAAAGATGTAGTAGCATGTGTTTTATGTTCTTGAATGAAGAAAGCATTGAAGATATGGTTTTGAAATTGATTGATTTGTTAAACCTTGTGTTTTCCTACTTGTTCTTGATACTTTGCTTGAGGAGAAGCAAAGAGTTAAGTGTGGGGGAATATGATAGGGGCTATATTAGCCATGTTTTTCCTAGTTATATAAGATTCTTTTGTGATATATTTTGTTTAATAACTAGTCATATTCCTTCATATTTGAGATTTTACCCTTGAAAAGGTGTTTTGTTCATTATTTCAGATTTTTAGGGTAAAACAAAACAAAAACGTCGCAGAACAGAGGAGAGGTGGCACCGGCTAGGGCCTTAGAACTGGTGCCAGCCATGTATTGGATTGCACGAATTTTGAAGCAACAAAAAATTATCAAAACAGAGTGGAACCGGTGCCGACTCCAAGAGTCAAGGCGGCGCCGGCTGCATTTTGGTCTTCATTGTGCAAAATTCGGAGAAAAATCGGCAAATGAGTAGAGAAGCAGAACACAACTGGCGTCGGCTCTGAGAGCCAAGGCGATGTCGGCTGTGCCCTGAAAATAAGGCGGTGCTTGATTTTTTCTATGCGGTTTTTGGTAATCTGTGGAGTTTTAGTATCTCCCAACTTCTACTCGGCTAAGAACTATGTACCTATGAGTTTAGGCACTTCCTAAGTCTATAAATAGATGAAAAACACATGGAAAAAGAGGAGAATTCATTGATCATCATAGAAAATTACTCAATCAAAGAAGGAATTCTTCAATTCAAGGAGGGTTGTACAAGAAAGCCTTCAAAGGAAGAAGAAGAAGGCTTGTCTATGATTTCTTTCTTTTACTTTGTTTTCTCTTTTTTGAACAATGATATGTTAATTATTTTATTGTAATTCGACATTATTTTAGATATTCATGATTTTTAGAGTTCTTTGATCTTTTGATTAACTGATTGTTCTTCTTGGTATTTAATTACTTGGGCGTATGACGAAATTAATTAGTTGTTTCTTTTCATTAACTTGCTAGACCAAAGAGGTTGATGGTGGTTACAATTGATTGATTTCATATTCGTTGGCTGTTAACTCGTTAGACCGAAGAGGTTAATTGCTGAGGATTGAGTAATTAAAGGTTAATTGATATTTGTCAAACCAAGTGATGCTAATTTATCTAGAAGATAGTAATTAGTTGAGACAAACCAAGTGATGCTAATTTACCTTTATCCTTCGTGGTGCCAAGAGAAGAATTAGTTATGATAATGGTTAGATCCTTTGAGATCATGTTTATCCAAACAATAGTTTGAATTGCATACTTCTCCATTCTTGGCATATATATTTTTTTATTTTTATTTTATTTTATTTTTCACTTTATTGAGTTGGTTAAACAATGAATGAAAGGTGATTAATGTCTACTTATTCCTAGAGGATCGACAGTCGTTTGAAACCTATGCTCGGTTAATGATGAGTACACTTGCTCATATGTGTGATTTAGGTTGAACGTGTTAATTTAAACTTGATTAGGAATGTACTTAGTTTTTGTATGATTTTTATACCCAAGTCTGGATACATCTCGTCATTAAAGAGACCATTAAGGACAAGAAGCAGAAGGAGAAGCTTACAAGCACTTCTACTTCTACTCCGAGTATATCTATGATTGAGATAAATACTACCTTTAGAAATGAGATATAGGTATTGGATACTAGATATGGATCTCATTTGTGCAATAACTTGCAGGGACTAAAGAGAAGTAGAAGGCTAGAGAAAGGTGATGTGGACCTACGTACTGCAAATGGGGCAAAGGTTGCTGCACTTGCTATGGGGATATATGAGCTGAACCTGCCTTCGGGATTATTTCTAGAACTAGAAAACTGTTATTATGTACCAGTTTTAATGAAAAACATTATCTCAGTTGCGTGTTTAGACTTATGTGGAATTCATTTAATATTTAAGAATAAATGTTGTTCTTTTTCTTTGTATGATATTCACTATGGTTCAGCAACTTTGGTTAATGGTTTATATGTTCTAGACTTGGATAATCCAATTCTCAATATAAACAATAAGAAACCTAAAATAGATAACTATAACACCTCTTACTTATGGCATTGTCATTTGGGCCATGTAAACGAAAATCATGTTTCTAAGTTACACAAGCTTGGTGACTTAGAGTCATTTCATTATGAATCATATGGTACATGCGAGTCTTGTTTACTAGGTAAAATGACTAAAACTCCTTTTCAAGAAAAGGAGAATGGGCCAAGGAGTTATTAAAGCTCATACATTCTGATGTATATGGCCCAATGTCAATACAAGCTAGAGGAGGTTATAACTATTTCATAACATTTATCGATGATTTCTCACGATACAGGTATTTGTATTTAATGAAATACAAATCTGAGGCCTTTGAAAAGTTCAAAGACTTCAAGAATGAAATAGAGAAACAACTTAGCAAAAGTATTAAGACTCTAAGATCCGATCAAGGAGGAGAATACTTGAGCCAAGAGTTTTTGAGTTATCTTAGAGATAATGGGATATTATCTCAATAGACTCCACCACATACACCTCAACATAACGGTGTATCTGAGAGAAGGAATCGAACCCTTCTAGGCATGGTATGGACCATGATGGCTTCTGTAGACCTACCAAAATCGTTTTAAGGGTATGCACTAGAAACTTCTGTTTATATACTAAATAGAGTTCCGAAAAAATCGGTTGATACTACCGCATTTGAGATGTTCTTTGGTATGAAACCAAAGTTATCTCACTTGCGAGTATGGGATTGTCCTGCCTTTGTTAAAAGGCTATAGTTAGACAAACTTGATAGCAAGTCTGACAAGTGTTTGCTTGTGGGATATCCGAAAGAATCTTTCGGATATTACTTCTACCTACCCTCTGAAAACAAATTGTTTATTTCGAAATATGCCGTCTTCTTAGAGAAGGAGCACATGCTCAAGGAGGACAGTGGGAGTAAGATTGAACTTAGTGAAGTTCATAAAGTTCAAACAAATGAGGATTAATCGTCTAACCCCACATCTATTGAAAGAATAGATGAACTCTCTAATACACAAGAACCTCGTAGATCTAGTAAGATACGTGTGGCACCTGAGAGACATGGATTTCTCATTAGTGAACACAATGACGTATTGCTCATAGATGAAGATGAGCTTACTACCTATAAGGATGTTCTGAATAGTTCAGAATCTGGCAAATGGCTTGAGGCCATGAAGTTAGAGATAGATTCCATATACAACAACCAAGTATGGACTTTGGTTGATCCACCCAAATGAATTAAATCTATTGGGTACAAGTTGGTTTTCAAGAAGAAAACGGACATGGATGGTAACTCAATTACCTATAAAGCACGACTAGTGGCGAAGGGTTATCGTCAACAACATGGTATTGACTATGATGAAACCTTCTTGCCAGTAGCCATGTTGAAATCCATCAGGATACTCCTAGCCATTGTTGCTCATCATGATTATGAGATTTGGCAAATGGATGTAAAAATAGCTTTTCTAAATGGAAATATGACTGAGGAAGTGT
The DNA here is from genome assembly GCA_026120185.1 of Voacanga thouarsii. Taxonomy (NCBI): domain Eukaryota; kingdom Viridiplantae; phylum Streptophyta; class Magnoliopsida; order Gentianales; family Apocynaceae; genus Voacanga; species Voacanga thouarsii. The sequence goes on from JANUWF010001502.1 coordinate 1,086,640, forward strand.
ATATGACACAACCTGAGGGTTTCATATCCACTGATAGCACAAAGGTGTGCAAGCTGCAAATGTCCATTTATTGATTTAAGCAGGCTTCTAAGAGTTGGAACATCCATTTTGATGAAATAATCAAAGAGTTTGGTTTCATTCAAAACATGGATGAGCCTTGTGTATACAAGAAGGTTAGTGGGAGTGCAATCGTTTTCTTATTACTTTATGTAGATGACATATTACTAATAGAAAACAATATACCTATCTTGAAAACGATAAAGTTTGGTTATCCAAATAATTCTCCATGAAACTTGGAGAAGCAACCTATATTCTTGGAATAATGATTTATAGAGATAGATCCAAAAAGGTTGCTAGGTCTTTCGCAGTCTAAATATATAGATAAAGTGCTAAAGAGGTTTAGCATGGATCAATCTAAAAGGGATTCTTACCCATGTCACATGGTGTAAGCTTTTCAAAGTCGATGTCTCCCAAGACACAAGTTGAAAGGGATCACATGAGTAAGATTCCATATGCCTCAGCAATTGGATCTATCATGTACACTATGATATGTACTAGGCCCGATGTATCTTGTGCTCTCAGTTTGATGAGCAAATACCAATCTGACCCTGGTGAGGGTCATTGGGCAACTGTAAAGAACATTCTTAAGTACTTACGAAGGACTAAGGATATGTTCTTGGTATATGGAAAATGTGGTTTGAAAATAAATGGGCATACTGATGCCAATTTTCAATCTAACAAAGATGGTTTCAAATCGAAATCTGGCTACGTGTTTATGTTGTGCGGAGGGGTAATAAGTTGGAAAAGTTCCAAACAAGAAACTATTGCCAACTCTACGACAGAAGCTAAGTACATAGCTGCTTTTGAAGCATCTAAGGAAATAAAAATAGAGAGAGTTCCCACGGATGAGAACATAGCTAACCCGCTTACGAAAGCACAATCCCAAAAGAAACATGATTGTCATGTTGAGTCATTCAATATTAGATAAATGAATGATTGGTTCTAGTGCAAGTGGGGATTCGGTAGTGTTGTGCCCTAGAGGCAATCACTTGTATATTATATATGACACATTTTATTTTAATAAAAGACATTATTTATCTTATAATTTCTTTTGTTTATTTTAAGTAATATAACTATTCGATAAAGTCCCTAGTACAAAACTGTGTTAAGGAAATCATGATAGAGATCATGATATGAGATTCTTACTACACTTGATGGTGTTAGTACTTAAATAGTCCATAGTCATAATACTAATGAGACAGGACATCATTAATGCATTAAGACTAGCATGTGTTAGACTTTCTGATTTGATCAGGTGGTGGTTCTCATAACCGTGAGTATTGAGATACTCAAAGTTAATACATGGATGCTTGTTAATAGAACAAGTTCATTACATGACCTAGCTTTGAGATAATCACATGGATAACTATTTAGTGTCAGTGATATAATCTCAATATAGCAAACGTGCAAGTATCCTTAGACTTGAGATCTCCAAGATACTTTATTTGCTGAGCATTGTGCTTTGATTCCAATCTCCAAAGCTCGATCGAGGGCCGCCTATGGGATGGATATTAGGTATATTATGAGGTAAACAAAAGTAGTTGAGAGGGTTAATAAAGGATTCATCACTCCTAATAGTAGGGATGAATATCTCATTGCCTCTTGTAGGAATTACTACTCGAGAAGTCCTTGGCCAAGGCGATTGTATATTAGAAATAGTTCCAATTGATACATATCTAGAGTAGTGGGTTCTTGGTACTAGTACTATTATATTCGGGCCAAAATTAATTCTGGAGGGAGTTGGCACTAATTCCGTACTCCAAACCGGATAAGATATTGTATGGTGAAATGAGTTAATTATGCTGAAGTTTGTTATTGAAGGGTTAATGCCAAGCCACTTGACTTCTTGGACTCTTGGGTGGTCATGATGTGTTGTTAGATATCGCTCATGATATGGGAATATGGGTTTATTATTTGATGAATTAATAAACCAATCCTAATTAGAATTAATAGGATTAATTCTAATTAATTATAGATTATTAATCTCAAAGACGTTTGGATTAATTCATGTTCTGTACCAATTTACTAGGAAACCTAATAGGTCACACACAATACAGAATTATATACTCAAGATGTTATTTGAAAATATAGTGGGGTTGATTGAGAGAAAGAGAAGTTGTTGTGAACAAATTATAATTAGTTATAATTTGTGGTCCAAGTTGTAATGGTGAGAACTTGATGTTTCCAATTACAATTAGGGAATTATAATAGGATTAGAATTATCTATTTTGGGAGGGAAATTTCATGTAATATATGGTAGATGTAACACACAAAAACCCTAGCTGAAGAACACACGGAGCAATAGCTTCTTCTTCCCTCTCCTTTTTCTCGTTTTTCTTGAAAAACAAAACAACCCTAGCCGTCTTATTTTTCTGCTAGCATAGAAATATTTTGGTGCTTGAGTATTCCTCTGTATGGATTACTGTTAGAGATAATCACACACTGTAATTATAGTGGTTAGACGTTCAACTCTCGTGAAGTTGGATCAAAAGGATTGCTGGATCGCACCTTAACTTGAAGAAGAAATTTTGTTCTTCGGACGATCAAACAAAGGCAAATAGCTGTTACCTTTATTTTCATTATGTCTTGTTTTCCACATATAGACGGGTCCTGTGATGGTATCTCGTTTTATTTCTGCTGCGCCGTATAGGATACGAGCCTGAGATACCCAACACCAACATCATGAAGCATCCCAACCATATCATTACATTGTTTTTTTTTAGTCGAAAGGGATGTTGCTAGGTGTATTGCGAGAAGATAAGTTTCTCCATGAATGCTCCACTTTTTGTACCAACACATGAAACCCCACATTTGGCAATGCTGTTTGACATCTATTGTACTATAAAGATACCTATTCTGGCACTTTATATAAGGACAATGGATTTTGGATCCATTAGGTTTGTCTCCTAACACAAATTCTACAAAGGCATCCAAACTCTTATTATATTCATCACCTAAACGGTCTTGTAAGTCAATCCATGATTGGTCCATCTTCCTATTCATTTATCCATATTTTCAGTCAACTACAAGTTTTGTTACGATAAACATATTCAAGAATGAATGGAAATGAAATTTCATTTAGTAAACATATTAAAATATTTCTAAAAAAATATTCTCATGGGGTAAGAATTATTTGTAAAAAATTCTCTCATAAAACTATTTTATTCAGATTCTTTGTAAAAAAGTTTGAAAAAATTTTAACAGAGTTTCCCCTATAAAATGAAAAAAACCCATTCACATGTTCATACAAAAACAAAACCAACCCAAATCCTTGCAAGTTTTGGTCATCACACACAGCCAAAAGCCTTCTCAATTGCACCAAATTCCAGCAGCATAATTCGACAACTATTTTCACATTTTTTCCCTCAATTTTAATCAGGCTAGGACACGACAAAGACGGAAAAATTTTCCCCTCTCTCTACTCTAGCTGGCCAAAACACACTAAAGCTAAAGATAGGCACTCAAACTTCTAATACATGTCTTTTCCTTAATGAGCAGAATTTTCATTTTTATGAAACTCTCTTTTCCCTTTTCCTTTTTCAACAATTTTGTTCTTCTACCCTATTTTCCTCCATAACTAGACCGCAACAAGCCATCTTCATGAACTAAACATATTCTTTATCTTTTCCACCATAGCTGACTGAAACACAAAGCTAGGAAAAGAGTCTTTCTATCCTAGTAAAATTTTAAACTCCTATTGTTTTTCCATCAAGTAGAATTCTTATTGTCCAAGTCACTTCAACACAAACACCATTATTCTGAATACCATTTTCGATCAGCCCTCACATATCTGCACAAAATCAGATATAACCAAAATAGATTCATATACGTCACCAAATCTCAGTGATTTTGGCCCTATTTCATCTAATAAAAATAGCCAATATTTTAATCCTTCACTAACTTAGGCCAAGCAAATCTTTTCTATCCTTTTGAGAGTACTAGTTTAATTAGACTACTACTTTCACTCAACCTTTAGCACCATTATTTTTATCAGCACAAATTCACATATGCAGACTAAGACAACAAGTGCAGAATACCAAAACACTCCCATTCTCTATAGCCTACCGAAATACCAGAAACAACAAGGAGAACATTCAAACACACCAATCAACATATTTATGAAGCTAAAGAGGTAAAAGTTAGCCAGTTCAAGCAATAAATCCCGAAGCAAAATAATATCATGGCACTTCCACTCTTTTACTAAGCTACATTTCAACATTTCAACAGGGGAACGAGAGGACAAGAACGAGCCTTAGAGCATAGCTTCTCTTACTTGTAGACAACCCTAGATGCAAAATGAAGTAGCCCAAATTAGCAATTGAAGTTGGCACTAGGGACGAGGGGCAGCTTTACTTGCGACGGAGAAGAGATGGAGCTTTGTCGGCAACGAGGATGAGAGGGATCTTTCACCATGATGAAGAAGAGAGGGAGATTTGCCAGTGATGGAGAAGAGAGGGAGCCGGAGTGATTTGACAGTGACGGAGTAGAAAGGGAGCCGGAGAAGAACGCCGGAGAGGTTTGACAATGATAAAGAAGAGAAATAGGAAGCCGGAAATGTGGCAGCCGCAGAAAAAGGAGGAGGAAGAATGGAACTGAAAGCAGCGAAGTCATCAGGTGATTCGAGTTAATTAGGACCAAATACGATGGTTAATCATTGGCCGTCGTATTAGGTATTTTTAATACGACGGCTAATGATTAACCGTCGTATTAAATATGTTCGAAAACAGCGGTCACATTAACTGTTGTCTTAACGAGTACTAAAAACGACGGCTTGCATAGAAACCATCGTATTTATTTCATTAAATACGACGGCGTTTCAAGCCATCGTATTTAACTTAAATCTAAATAATTTTTTATTTATATATTTTAATATGTGTTTTATATATATATATGTATATATATATATATATATATATATATATATATATAACTAACATGACAAATAAAATGACATAAATTTTATTTTTACAATAGCAAGGATATGTTATATTGCATATAAACACATAGCATGCATATATATAAATGAATGTAATAATTACGAGTGTCTACTCTATATATATATATATATATATATATAGAACTAACATGACAAATAAAATGACATAAATTTTATTTTTACAATAGCAAGGATATGTTATATTGCATATAAACACATAGCATGCATATATATAAATGAATGTAATAATTACGAGTGTCTACTATATATATATATATATATATATATATGTATGTATGTATGTATGTATGTATGTATGTATGTATGTATGTATGTATGTATGTATGTATGTATGTATGTATGTATGTATGTATGTATGTATGTATGTATGTATGTATGTATGTATGTATTATGTATGTATGTATGTATGTATGTATGTATGTATGTATGTATGTATGTATGTATGTATGTATGTATGTATGTATGTATGTATGTATGTATGTATGTGTTCATAGATATGCATACACAAATATATATGTTTGCAATTAAACTTCCTTATATTATGCAAGATATTAATACACACACACACACACACACAATATATTTATATATATGTATATATACACATACTACTTTTGATTGATTATAAAAAGTAGTACTATGACTAAATTTATTACAAAACATAGTACTATGACAAAAAGTAGAGTAAATATATAACAAGTTTATCTATTTGTTAAAATAATTACAAAAATTAAGTAGTATTGTGACTAAATTTGAAAATAATCAGATAAAATTTACACTATTTTTTATTAATTTTGTTATAATTTGAAAAAACAACGATGATTATAATGATGGTTGAAAAAAGCGTGGTATTTTTAAAAAGTCACAATTTAATTTCAAGGAAAATATTAATAGCATAATACGATGATTTAATAGTACTGTCGTAATATGTCAAATTAATACGATAGTTCCTGTGAACCGTCATGTGTTTAACTTAATACGATGGTTTTGTTCGAACTGTCATATTAACCATATCTAATATGACGGTTAATGAACTGTCGTATAAAGTGGTCTAATACGACAGTTTTTGTGACTGTCTAATATGCTCATCGTTTTTGTCCAGTTCTTTTTTTAGTGCATGTGTTAACTTCAAGTCTCACAATACTTACGAATGTGAGAACCATCACTTGATCAAATCAAGAAGTATAACACGTGCTAGTCTTTGTGCATTAATGATGTCCTGTCTCATTAAAACTATAACTAGAGATAATTTACGCACAAGTACTACAATAGTATAGTAGGAGGAATCTAACATTATGATATCTATCATAATTTTCTTAACATTATACTATGTGTTTAGAACTTTATGTAACAATTTTATATGTGAAACGATTAATTGAACTAAAAAATAAAGAATCTCATTTATTAATAAATGTACAAAATACATTATACAAATTATTAGCTTTAGAGCACAACTCTAATAGTCAGGTCCTAGGATGGAGCTAGTACTAGCTAGTCACTAAAATTGAGGCGGCGTATTTCCTTTTTTGGGCTGATTTTGGTAATTTTTATTGGATTTGATTGGGAACTTATTGGACGTGGACAAGGACTCCTTGGATTTTTGCAAACTACAAAGCTATATAATCATGAGAAAAAGAGGCCTAAATATATTTATTCATATAGTAATTAGTTAGATATAAGATCAAGAGAGAGTGCGTTTAAGTGTGTTCATTCCAGAAGATAGGGTCATTATTCAAGGGGAGTTTTTAAAAGGAGAAGAAAAATTACTTGTCAATAATTTTCTCTTCTTTTTCCTTTATTTTATTTTCTTAACAATATTATTTTATTTGTTTTATTGTATTTTTGAAAGATGATCTATAGATTATAGGTTTGTATTAAGTTTTGCCTCTTGATCAATTGATTACCAAATTGTAGTATGTGGTTACTTAGATTTATTTGTTGGATTGATGGTTTGCTGCTTTCTTCTAATTAACTCGATAGAGAGATCATACGATGAGTTTCAATTCAATTGATTTTATATTTTTAACTCGAGGGAAATTTTAAAGGAAGAAATAGTATCGAAGAGTTATTAATTTCACCAAGTGATGATAGGGATGTCAATTTCTTTCATGTTAGTATTACCTTGAGATAGGGATATTACAGCTAAGGAATTGAGTTTAGTGTATCTTCTTGGTTGATCAATGAAATAGAGCTACTGATTAATTTTGCCTAAAGATAATGAATCTGTAACTAGAGAGAGTGTGGAATCTATATTTGTAAACCGTCATAATGCTAAATTGGGTTATTAATTATGATAATTATTGGCTTAATATTTACTATTGAATCCAATTCTTGTTCAACAATTGATCTTGTATGTAGTGGTAATTATTTATCATTTTTCTAGTTTTGCTAGGCTAAAGAAAAGAATGAAAGTAATTAATAGTAGTTGCTCTTTGTGGAGTGAAACTCCTTAATTCCCTATGCTATGCTTGTAATGAGTATACTTGCTCAATATGTATGGTTTCGGAATTAACGTTTTAATTAAAACTTAGTTGAGGAGTGGACTTGAAAGGAATAATTTTTATACATACGCAAAACATCCACATATCAAATTTTTGGAGCCGTTATCAGGAAGTAATATTATGAAAACTTGAATTCTATTAATTTGGCTATGTATATATATAAATATGCTTCTTGTTGTTAGCCCTAAGAGCATTCTCCCATGTTTTGACTTATGACAAATATTGATGAGGACTAACTTGTGTGACTTATATGTGATAGGACATGTTTGACTCAATTTTTTCAAGGCATGCATATAAGATTGCTAAGCAGCTCTTAAGGAAATGGAATCCAAAGTGGTGATTGATCTAGAATAACCTCAACCCAAGAACTCACAAAGGCCATGAAGTCCTTGAGAAAGAACTTTAGACTAGGAATCTTTTTATTAAGGTATTTTGTGTAAATTCCTATGTCTTATTTACCTTACAATTTAGTTTATTTCTATCTTGAAATAAAAAAGCAAAAAGATTTCAAAATATTAAGTCTTTAGAATTTTGGATTAAATAGTTTGGATGGTTCAGTATCCAAAAGCTTCATCCAAAACTCTGTGAACAGTGTCAAAATATTTCTTCCTAGAAAAGTGCCATTTTACCTTTAGGACACACCCTCGTCCAATCATTGAGTTTAAAACTCTGAAAATTTTAATAGCGGGAAACTAGCCATTTCTAGTCGTTGGTAATTTTGCTTCTATAAAAGGCTTCAAAACTCGATTTAAAGCAATTTTTTGTCCTATCTGTCTAAGTAACACTCTTACTCTCTAGAATACAAAAATCTCTCTTTTTATTAGTACTTCAAAGTGAAATCAAATTGCTTCAAAAGGTAAAGGTTGTTTGTGCGCATTTGTTTATACATTTGCTTAAAAGCGTGAGCTATCTCTGTTTTATTTCTATAATCCTTCTTGAGTATCAAGGTTTGGTGTAAAATTCATTTGGGGTGAGTCTTGATTTGATGTTGATAGAGAGGTTTTTGTAAAAACAAATGTGGTGATCCTCTTATATAATTAGTGTAGTTAGACACCATTGAGTTGGCTGAGTTTAAAGAAATCTAGTTTAAAATCCTTCAGTGTGAGCTTAAAGTAGTGGATGTAGATCTTTGTTGATCAAACCACTATAAATCTCGTATTCATTCTCTCTGCATTTAATTTTATCAGGCTGCAAACTTCTTTGCTTAAAAGTTTTTCAAATCAGTCAAATTTTATCTTTATGATTGTCACCAACCCATCTTCATTCTTGTATTGATTGTACATCACTTGCCTCATCTTATTCACATTGTAGTTGGTCTTTAAGATGGTCCAAAAGCTCCTCGTTGTATCATTAGCAAACTCCTCGATCTGAAATACAAAAGGAGGATTTCAAAAATATATTTTTAAAAAGTGTTTTAAATTTGTCAAAAATCTTATTCACCTCCCTAAGATTTTTCATTTGATATCAGAGTGTTGTTCTACTATTCTTCGGCTAAACAACCATGTAGAAAAGATCCTTATGACAAATATCTCCTCTTTTCCTTATGTTGAATAATCCTCGACAAATAGACCTCCTTTGTTCACTGGAAGTAATTACACGTTCTGGAAAAATCACATGAAGATCTATGTTTGCTCAATTAATTTTGAGCTATGGAACTTAATTAGAAGAGGACTATATGTTCCTTCTAGAAGTGTTGAAGGCCGAAGAGTTCCAAAATAAAGTGATGAATATGATACTGAAGATAACGGCAAAATGATATTGTATTTTCAAGCTATGAACATTCTATGTTGTGCCCTTGATGGCCATGAATATAACCGAGTAAGTGGCTGTGATTTAGCCCATGACATGTGGAGATTTCTTGAAGTCACCTATGAGGGGACAATTCAAGTGAAGGAGTCTAAGTTGGGACTTTTGATTCATGATTATGAATTATTCACTATAAAGACAAATGAGAGTATAACTGATATATTTGCTCGATTCACAAATATTCCAAATCGACTTAAGGCTTATGGGAAAAGCTATTCCCTTGGTGAACAAAATAAGAAAATTTTGGATGCTTTGCCAAAGAGCTAGCAACCTAAAGCTCTAGCTGTGGAGGAATCCAAAGACCTGAAAACCTTATCGACTGAAGAGCTAATTAGCTCTTTCGTAACTCATGAAATAAAACTCAAAAGGCTTCAATAGTTTGATGACCATGACAAAGGAAAAAGAGGAATAGCACCAAAAGCTGCTGATGAGGATGCTAAAAGTAGCAAATCTGATACTGATAATGGAACTGAGGTGGATATCGAAGAATTGACCATGATCGCAAAAAAATTCAGAAGAATGTTCAAAAATAAAAACTTTAAAAGACGAAAGAAGTGAATGAAAAGGAAGGGGTAGATCTCATCCTTTAAGCCTCAATGTTATGAATGCAAGAATACGGAACATTTCATTGCTGACTACCCAATAGCCAAAAAGAAAGATGGCAAAATGCTCAAGAAGAAAAAGAAGGATCTGAAAACAAAGAAGGGCAAAGGACTAATGGGAACTTGAGATCAAAATGAATTCAAATCTAAGGAAAATAGAGATTATGAAAATTAAAATGCTAACATATGCTTCATGGCAGTGGAGGATAAGGTAAAGTCCTCCTCATCTACCCTTGTAGCTGAATTGCATGATTCTGCTTGCAATAATATTGATGATCCAAATGCTCTTCATATTTATATGTTTTGTGAACTAAAAAGATTGTCAAAAAGGAACAAGAAAATGAATGTGAAAATTGATTCACTATAACCTAAAAATGACAATCTGATAAGTGAGAACAAAACTCTACTTAACTCCATGTGTTGCATGAATGTTAAAAAAGAAATCATTTCTACTTTCTTGAGTTATTCTACTCTTGAGAATAAGCATTTGTATGATCGAGTCTCATCTCTTTAAGTTAAGATCTGTGAATTTGATAACATGAAAATGAAAGTTGACGATCTTACTACTTGTATTGAAAAATTCACTCATGGTCGAGGCAACTTGAATAAACTTCTTGGAGCTCAATGGATGGATGGAAATAGAAATGACCTTGTCTATAGTAATATGCATAAAGATTTTTATCAATGTGATGAGACAAGTATTCTGGTATAAATTAAGCTATCGGAGGAATCAGGGGCATTTTCGTAATTTTAATCGCGATCAAGATTTTTAACACAATTCAGAAAGAACTGAGAAGGAATTGCGAATAATGATTCCCACAATTGAATTCAATGCAATTTATAGATTCCATTAGAACGATAAAATATTTTTCCAACATGGACCCAAATTTTGGTCATTACTAAGAAAAATTTTAAAATACGGTCGAAATTGAAACAAGTGGTTGAATATGATAGGTGGATAAAAACAATTTTCAAATGGTGATTGGTTATTTCATAAAACTTACTAAATAAGTTTTGGAAGAAAATAATTAAAGAAAAAGGTTGGCGAATAAGAAAACGACACTTGGAAGGATTGCCCGCAATAGCCACTATAGCATTTAATGAATTGGTCACCATTCTTGACAAAGAATGGTGGTTGATGAGCTGAATTTCAGCAAGAAATTCATCCATAAGGAATAGAGAAAGAAGAGAGAAAGAAAAAGAAAGGAAAGCTAGAGAAAAATAAGGAGGAAAAGAAAAAGGACAGAGAAAGAAAGAAGTTTCTGTGTTCTCAGTGTTCTTAGAGAAAAATCTAGCCAAGAGATCCCACATACAAGGTAAACGTTTATGCTTCAAGAATTAAAGTCATAGATTGTTACACCCCACTACTTAGGCCCGCCAAGGCCGAGGATGTTGCCCCGTCCAAAGGACAAGGGGTCTTTATAACTAGGTCACACCAATGAAAATGAAACAATGCCTTAAAATTTAAACTTATTACAACCAAAAATTCAAGAACAGCTCCAAAATAAATTGTTTACAATCCTCTCTCAAAACAATACATAAACTAAATAACACAATGTCTTCAAAGAAGGTAACAAACTAGCTACTCATCTCCACAACAGGATCGACCTGAAATCATGGCATAAACGTGATGAGATAAAAATCTTAGTAAGCTCATGTGTGCTTTGAGTGTTCAGGTAAAACAGTTCATGAATGCAGGTTGTAAAAATTGCATAAGAGATAGAGCTGGCAAGCAACAAATAAGGTTAAAATAAAGAGTGGCGTTTTCCTCTTTTCAAACCATACAAGTGCGCAATAAATACAACCACTCAAATGGGCAGCCATGGGTTACCACACGTTGAGCCCTATGACCATATAACGTCAGAATGCCACACTTTGTGCAGACAGATAAAAGGTAGGTGTACGACCTACCGGGTAAGATTCTCCTCCTTCTCTACACCAAAACAAACTGGTTGTCCATTCCGGAAACACATAGTCCACATGACTAAAACTTGCTAGCTCGGACTGGCATGACTAAGTAGTACCGTCACTTCTCCAAGTTGAGTTCATCTTCTGAAGGTGGCCTCCTGCCAGAAGACTCTCTTCAAAACTAGTATTACTAGCCTACCCTTATTGAGTACTTAACGCTGATTATCCCACTTGGGAGAAAACTGATAAAACGTTACTTTATTTGGAAATGACAATTAAGGGTTTCTAAAATTAATGTCAAAGTTGGTTTTAGAAAGAGTTTGGTGTTTGAGCAAAACTGCTTGTTGATTTTCAAATAATTTGTTTGATTAAAACAAGAAAGGAAACAGTCCTTAATTACCTTTACAAAATTGAGTATCCACACACTTCGCGTTTGGCTTGCCATAGTAACCTTTTGTTATCAAATAAGTTTTATGCAGGAGCTTACATGATCCTTTGCTTGAGCTAATTCAAAGATCTTCCAAAGTCGACCTAACCCTGCCTGGCGTAAACACAAGCCATATGGTTAAACTCAAGCTATATTCACTTCCATAAATAATCCTAGTTCAACTTATTACAATCATGACCCTAATGTCTTAAGCTTTAAGGCTAGATGATAAAGGTTTTTGTAAAAGAAGTCTAGCTTGATAAGTGAAAATAACTAGGGGTTGTAAAATAACTACTAATAAGTTATAGGTTCAAATATAAATCTTTATTATTAATAAACTAGGGTTTATTTGATGAAGGATCCTAAGTCCTAGATGATATTATTAAAATAAATAATAAATTTTTACTAATCTCTTAATTAATAATTAATAGTTGGAAAATAATTAATAAATAAAATTAAGAATAAGTAAATTTTAATAAATTTTGATCAAAAGATAATAAATAAATTTCAATAGTATTTATGAATATATGGACTACAAGATTAATATTTTACCTATTATTATTATTTATATAAAAGGCTCTATTTAATATTGTTATATATAAATATTTACATATATTATTTTTAATAAAAGATATCATTTAATCGGCTAAAATTTTACTATTTCATGCAATATTCCAACTCCAAGGCTTCCTTGGGTTTTCAAAATTATTGAGGGAAAATATAGTTTAATTTTGATTAACGTAATAAAATCGGCTAATTAAAATATCTTAGGATCAACAAAGTCGTGATCATAATTCTCCTATTGCTAACAATAATCATGAACATAAAATCCAACATCAATCATCAAACCATTCTATTCATGAATAAAGGCTTAAATCCATACCTACTAGCATGTGGCTAAATCTCTACTAATCATAATCATATACATGGCTTCAACAAGAATGCAGGAACATAAAACCCTATTCACCAAATGTGACATAATATCTAGCATGCTTAACCCTCCAACTCACTTAAGACATGAAAAAACATGCATCGATCCACAAGAAAAACTTAACCATGGCAAAACATCCTCGTGCTCCAATCTCAACTCCTTCATACAAACACATACTCAATTCCCCAATCATAGTCTATCCTTTTCTAACAACATCCAAGAGACATGATTTTAGAATTAAGGAGAGGGTTAAAGAGACATACTTGTTTGATGACTATCTTGATGAAGATTCAAGGGAATCCACACGCTTAGGAGACTTGAATTGTCCAACAAAGAAGAAGAAAAACGGTCATAGTTGAAACAACTATTTCGGGGGGGGGAGGGAGAGAGAAAGTATAAGTATATTATGTTAAAGATTGAAGGAAGGAAGATAATCAAAACCATTCTTTGTTACCTTGAGAGAGTTCTTGAATCTTCAAGAAAAATTTTGGTTTTTTATCCGATAGCAGAATTTTGTTTTCAATTTTTGATGTTATAAAATACAAAAATGTGCTCTAGAGGGTGAGTAGACGTGATCTAGAGTTTTTGGAAGGGATTAGAGGTGTTTGGAGTGGTCTTAGGCTTGGAGAATAGTAGTGTGTATTCTTGGTATTCTTGGAAAAATGGAGAAAATGTTGGACGAAATTGTTGAAATGTGTTGGCCGAATGATTAGAGGAATTCTTGTTATTGGATTTTCAGATTAGGGGAAAGAGGGAAATCCGATCATTTGAATTTCAAAAGGAGTAATTCATGGAGTGAATTAAGGTAGAAGACATGGTAGAGTGGTTTGATTGATGGAGGTTCTTTGGGAGCTTCAATGGCCAACTAGATTGCTGAGGTTTTGCTGAGATGAATGAGGGTTGAAGTGGTTATAGGGTGGCCGAAATGTTGAGTGCAATGGTGGGGAAACTTCTGGTTGTTTAAAGCTTAATCCACGGAAGTTTTAATGGAGCAATATGCTGAAATTTTGACTTCTAATTGGAAGCTTGATTGGAGTAATTGAAAGAGGAATTTAAGGAGTAGCTATGGTGTTCATGTTGGGTATCTTAGGCTCGTATCCCATACGGCGCAGCGGAAAATAAATCGAGATACCCTCCCAGGACTCTTTTATGTGTGGAAAATAAGACATAATGACAATAAAGGCAACAACTTTTACCTTTGGGTGATCGTGCGAAGAACAAAATTTTCTTCTTCAAGTTGAGGTGCGATCCAGTAATCCTCGTGGTCAACCTCCACGTGAGTTGAACGTCTACCCACTATAATCACAGTGTGTGATTATCTCTAATAGTAATCCATACAGAGGAATACTCAAACACGTAACTTTCTGTGCTAGCAGAAATTCTAAGTGGCGGCCAGGGTTCTTCTTCAAGATCAAATCGAGAGAGAAGAAGAGAAAAAGTTCGTGGCTGTTATTTCTTTTCATGTGTTGTTCAGCTATTGGCTAGGGTTTTCGTGTGTTATTAGCTACTATATATCACACGAAATTCCCTTCCCAAAACTGAGAATTCTAATCCTATTAAAATTCACTAATTGTAATTGGAAACATCAAGTTCTCACAATTACAACTTGTACCACAAATTATAACTAATTATAATTTATCCACAACAACTTTTCTTTCTCTCAATCAACCCACAATGTTATCAAATAACATATTGAGCATATAATCCTCTATTATGTGTGACCTATTAGGTATCCCAGTCAATTGGTAGAGAACATGAATTAATCCAAACGTCTTTGAGATTAATAATCCATAATTAATTAGAATTAATCCTGTTAATTCTAATCAGGATTGGTTTAATAATTCATCAATTAATAAACTCATATTCCCAGATCATGAGCGATATTTAGCAACACATAATAACCATCCAAGAGTCTAGGAAGTCAAGTGACTTGACATGAACCCTTCAATAATAAACTTCAGTACAATTAACTCCTTTCATCATACAATATCTCATTCGGTTTGGAGTACAGAATTAGTGACAACTCCCTCCAGAAATAATTCTGGCCCGAATACAATAGTACTTGTACCAGGAACCTACTACTTTGGATATGTATCAATTGGAACTGTTTCCAATACACAATCGCCTAGGCCAAGGATTTTCCGAGTAGTAATTCCTACAAGTGGCCGTGAAATATTCACCCCTACTATTAGGTGTGGTGAATCCTTTATTGGCCCTCTCAACTACTTTCGTTTACCTCACAATGTATCCAATATCCATCCCATAGGTGGCCCTCGATCGAGCTCCGGAGATTGGAATTAAAGTACAAAGCTCAGCAAACAAAGTACCTTGGAGATCTCAAGTCTAAGGATACTTGCACGTTTGCTATATTGAGATTATATCACTGGCACTAAATAGTTATCCATATGATTATCTTAAAGTTAGGTCATCCAATGAACTTATTCCATTAACAAGCATTCATATGTTAACTTTGAGTATCTCAATACATACGGTTATGAGAACCACCGCTTGATCAAATCAGGAAGTCTAAAACATGCTAGTCTTAATGCATTAATGATGTCCTGTCTCATTAATACTATGACTATGGACTATTTAAGTACTAACACCATCCAGTGTAGTAGGAATCTCATATCATGATCTCTATCACGATTTCCTTAACACAGTGTTGTACTAGGGACTTTATCGAACAGTTATATTACTTAAAGTAAACAAAAAGAAACTATAAGATAAATAATGCATTTTATTAAAATAAAATGTGTCATATACAATGTACAAGTGATTGCCTCTAGGGCATAACACTAACAGTTCATTCGTGCAGATCAATGGAGGAGGTGATGAAGTTCAGTTCACGGCTGACCAAGGTTAATTTCACAGAAAATTGAAGTGATTTGTAGATAAGGTTTGAAGAGGGAGCAAGGCTAGAATTTCTGGTTTGATTTTCAAATGGCTTGCTGGAATTTTTGTACAGTTTTTTTCTGCAATGCTCCAGCCGACTTGCAGTGAGTTTGAAGAGGTATTGGAGAGTCCTTTAAGGTTGGTTTCTAGCCTTCTTTATGGAGGAAAGATAGAGTTAAATTACTGGTTTGAAAGGAAGAAGAAACAACTTAGTCTTTAGCCTGCCATGCTGTGAAACTGTCCAGTAATTTTTCCTAGTTTGCACAGCTTTTGTGTAGTCCGAATTTTGGCAAAGGATTTAAGTCTTCAAGCTGAAAAAATTGGCTATTTTTCTAGCAGCATTTGAGTGAGAAAAATGGCAAAAGTTTTCGAAAGCTGAACTGACTAAGAGTAATGAATAGTTAATGTTGTGTTTGCACTTGTTGAATTGGATGTTGGAAAATTTGATTTTGCTGGCTAAGTATCTCTGAAAATCAGAGAATTTAAGGCCATTATGATGGAATTTAAGATATTTTAAGCGGTATATAGTTGTTAGGATTAAAGTAGAATAGATGGGGTGAAGAAATGAACAAAAATAGAAATTCTATTTTTTGAAGAAATCCCGAGCAGCCTTGAAGAACAAAGAAATTGTACAAATTAGCTGGTTCATTTGGAACCACATGACCTGAAAATTCTAGCCACATGTCTTAGGATCATTTTGGGACCAATTTTACATGATTTGGAGTTAAAGTAAAAAGTAAAGATGAAAATATCACAAGCTGCCAAAACAGTAACGAGATTGAGAAGCTAAGATGTTGGACCCAAAACTGAGTGAAATAAAAAGGAATATCTGTGGTACATGAATTGGAAATCATAAAGGAATGTCTTGAGGACATTTTGAAACAAGTGTGACAACAATTGTAATTATGAATTAAATATTATGATGTATGCAAACAAGTGTGACAAGAATGAAGAAATGCAAAATTTTATTTAGCAAGAAATAAACTCAAGCATTGTTCTACTGGTGTTAATGGATGAAAGAGAGATCACAAGAACATATGGAAACCCTAGATATTTGTTTGAACAAAGAGATGAGAAATGAAATAATGAGCTTTTGATCATTCCAAGTATTTATGTAATCCCCATTTTAGACCGCCTTTAGTAAGTGGGGAAAAGTCATGCATGTCATATTGTGTTATACCACATTTGATGATTTGAATTATTTTCATGAAAATATCAGTTTGTTGTTGGATAAATTAATTTGTTCGTGAAGTGGTTGTGGTATTTGAGGTAGTTGAGTTTTATTTTATTGAAGGTAATTTATTAGAAAAAGGGATGGAGTAAGTGACTAAGAATTAAGGGAATTTATTAGGAGAATATTTGCCAGGAATCATTGTGGTTTAGTGGATAGAGCTTGGTATGTGTTCTTTGGTGGGCTTGAGTTCAAATCCTAGCTATCTCAAATCCTTTCCTTTCTTTTATTTTCCTTCTACCCTAATTTTCTCTAGCCTTGGCTGAAATCCTTAAGGTTTTAGAGACCAATTCCCTAAAAATTGGAGGTGTGCTTTATCTTGGAAATTATTTTATAAAATTAGTAAATTAAATTTTTGTTCCTAATATCCTATCATAATCTCTTTTTTTTTTTTTAGAAAATAGAAGGCAATGAGCTGGATTTAAATGAGATATTTGTCCCTTGGATTAAGCCAAGGGTTTTGAAAATTTTAAGGGGGAAAAAGAAAGGGAAAATTCAGTAGCTACAAGGATTAGGAAAGCAGAATTTTTCTTACCAAATAACTATTTAATAACTATTTAAAATTTCTCAAATTAATATAGGGAATTAATTAAACAATTTCCTAAATAAATGACCTAATTCCTTTCTAGGGTTTTCTGGAAAATTCCCTCATAACAGCCACCACACATAGGGTAGAATAACTTACCTAAAACACTCCAAAACTTAGCTAGGGTTAACGAAGAAAACCATAACCAATTAGGACTTGATTTTATCCAAAAGAATACCAAAATTTCAGCTCCATTGCCTCCAGAATTTTGTCACTGTTCACACACACACACACACACATACACACACACACACACACACACACACACTCTCTCTCTCTCTCTCTCTCTCACACACGAAAATTCCAGCTTTTCATTACTCTCAACTTCCTCTTATCTTAGACAAAAACAGCTACACAAAACCCTAATCTTTCCTCCTCCTAATCTCGTCCAAGAGGAAGCCAAAAAACCAGCTTCTCTCATCTCTTTTTCCTTCCTTCTTGTGGCCACACTAACAACCAGAAAATAGCCACCAAAAACCAGCATTAAACCCCTTAAACCCTGCTAGAAATTGGCTACAGCAATAAGGACAAAACCTGTCACATTTTCCTTCTTGTGATCAAGAGACCAAAGCAAGATCAAACTCTTCTAAACTCTAAAACACCTCAGCCTAACGTATTCCCTTCATCAAACCAGTAACAATCAAACCCTAAAACACCCTCTGCTACTGCAGAATTCCAGCCGCCAATATCTCCAAAGATTTCATCCTTAGCAACCTCCAAGCATCTCCAAACTTGAAATCTAAACCTAAGGTGAGCAACCCTTCAAACCCTTTCAGCTTTCATTCAAATAATCTTTCTCTTTTCTACTTAATCTCAGTCATCAAGGGGCTGATCCTTTTCTCCTTTTATTGGAGATTTTCGAACAAGGAGGCCAAGAGCACTACAATCAACCTTTCCTCCTCAAGTGAACCCAAACAATGACCAAAGGCGTCACCTTTGCTATTAGTGTGTGTGTGTCGTCAAAGGTATTCTTGGTCTCGATCCCTTTTTGCTTAAATAAGGTTGCTTTTATGGTGGTGTTGTTATGCATAGAGGCTAGATGAAAGTATGAATAGACTATATTGATGAGTTGGAAGGTTTAATGGAATGATCTAGACATGTATGTCTTTGATCATGATTGAATATTGCTATGAAGGTCTAGATCTGCAACATGTTGATTAAAGATGAGAGTTTTGAATGAAAATAGGGTTATCATATGAAGTTTTTGGTAGGCGAATATTAGAGGTCCTTGTATTGAGGATGAGATTCGTTTATTTGCCTGCCATGATGAGATGCATGATCTTGGGAAGCTATAGCAATGAGCTAATAAAAGTAGTCTATCAAGATTCCATGGATGAATTAGATGATATGATCATAGGGATTCATGATGCATGAAAAGATAAGTTGATGCATGATTGGGTTCTAATCATGGAATCATTAATTCTTGATAAGGAAGAAAGCGAAAAAGATGTCAAGCATCACTTTGGTTGATTATTGAGAATATCTAAGTAAGTCCCTGCATAACTGTTTTGATAAATGATACTGGTTTGCAAGCAATTTTTACAATGTTATTTGGAATTGATGTCAATATGATGTTTTAACATGAGGATTAATCCTTGACTAAAAATGATGAGTTACGCTGGATTGTTGTGAGACTTAGATTGGAAACGTGGATGTTTTATTTTCAAAACGAATTTGCTAAATTTTAATAGTTCAACTTCAAAAATGATTTATTAAACCATTGTCAAACGATTTGAAACGCTATTACGAAAAACTAAGTTTTGCAATCAAACTAATCAAAGACTTTTGAAAAAGAAAAAGTGATTCTGCCCCTAATCGGGGAGCATTGAGTACTCAGCGAAGGTAGGCTAGTAGTACTTGTTTCGAAGAACAAGAGTGAGTCTTCTGGCATGAGGCCTCCTCCAGAAGAGAAACTCAACTTGGAGAGGTAACAGTACTACTTAGTCAGGCCGTCTGCGCTAGCATATTGGTCCATGTGGATATTGTTGTCCCGGATTGGACAACCGGAGTATTGGGTGTTGAGATGGGGAGTATCTCACCTAGTGGGTGGATCCCCCACTACCCATTGTTGAAAGAATACATTGGAAAGCTATCATGGTTGTAACCATGATATGGATTGTGCTAACTATATTGTTGAATCATTTGCTAATCCCTACTTAATGAGTTATGAATGTGATGAAACAGTGATGTATTGTGAACTATTTTGGATTTATTGAGCAAGACTCCTTTGTATAACTGTTATTGATGAAATTGACTTGTAAACACGATTTTGTGATTTTGATAAACCTACATACACGAAATGGTTATAATTGACATTTGCACACACGAGACTTACTGAGATGTCAATCTCACACCTTTTTATATCATGATTTTAGGTGATTGCTTATATTGGGCAAGGTGAAGCTAGGGTTCAGCTCCAGCTTATTTATTTAGTTGTGTTTTTGAGTTTGTTTCAAGAGACGTTTGTTTGTTTTAAGTTTCTAAACTTGTATAAGTTTTGCTTCCTGATATAATGGAATTATTCCTTTAATTTTATTTAGCAATTTTATTTTATTTTGTACTTCGTTATAAAGACCCCTGGTTCTTTAGACGGGGCGACATCCTACCTTATCTAGGTACCTAGGGTATGGGGTGTTTCAAGTGGTATCAAAGCCGAGGTATAGGCAATTGGCTTGATTGAGTGGTACCTAAACCTTAGGAATTGAGATTCATTGAATAGTCTTTGACCTCTAAGAGTTGAGATTTAGTTCTGATTTCTTTGTGTTTCTTTTATTGGATGTCTAGAAGATCCACAGCTGTAACCCGTAACTGGCCTTTTATGTATGGTCCCACTAGTGGTAGAGCACCTAACCGCATCCCCATACTAGATTCATCATTATCTGATTTAGAGACAAAACCCAAGAGTGGATGGATTTTGGGTGAGGACGAGGTAGACCATGAGCTACCTATGATAGAAGACTTTGGAGTAGAGAAAGAACCCGAGGACTCGATACCTAAGATACTTGCACTTGAGGAATAAGGATATGGAAGAGTATGAGGGAGATGATGAGGAAGAGATAGGGGATGGAGGAGCAATGAATGGTGAGAATGAAGATAAGTTAGGGGGACTTGAGATTGAGGGGGTGATAGGAGAGCTAGAGAGCGAGAGTGAAGTGGAAGTGATTGAGACGGAGGATAGTATTGATACATCTGCGACCCCATCCATAGAGGAAAGAATCTCGACGCTTTTGGGAAGTTAGTCATATGAGTCGGAATTTGGGAGGCCTAAGAGTGCAGTAATGTTAGCCATGGAAAAGCTTAGGGATGCAGAGTTGAGAGCTAAGCTGAGGGTAGGAAAGTTGAGGGGTACATTTTAGGTCGGCCTAAAAAGAAGTCCCGATCCTTTGGTTTTGCAAAGGATTGTGTGATAGATCATCCTAATAGCAGCGTAGGATGGCTAGTGAGCCTTCTTCATAGGTTTCTAAGGATTCCAACGACTTTAGTGTTGCTTAGATTTTATAGGAACCTTAGTGCTTATTCTTTTATTTTTATGAAGAGATGTTCGTTTATTTATTTTATTCAGAATTTGTTCTTTGTTTTGAATTTTGTTTAACAAGAATAAAAAGGAGTACCTAGTAGGATACTCCCTTATGTTGTACCAAGTTGGATTTGGTTAATAAAAGCATGATTTTATTAATTTATCTACTCTATTTGGAGTATTATTTTCAAAATTTATTTTTCGATGCATTGCAAGTTATTTCAAATCTATAAGTTGAACAATTGCATGCCATTTGGGTTGGGATGGAGTCGAGTTACTTTATATCATGTTAGTGAGTACACCTTTGGGGAGGCAGAGAGATACGAGTGAGGTAGTCTAAGGGTGTGATATTGTGGTTGGAAAAGAGATTTTGAAGGCGGATCTCATAATCCTACCTATCGACGACTATGATCTGATTCTGGGTATGGACTGGTTAGCAAAGCATGGAGCAAGAGTAGATTGCAGGGCCAAGACAGTGCAATTTATTAGACCCGGATGCGACGTATTAGAGTTTAACGGGAGAAATGTGAGGGAGTTGAAATTCTTGATAGCAGGCGCAAAGGCGAGGAAAATGCTGAAGAAGGGTTGTGTGAGATACTTGGCTTATTTGATCAATAAGTCCAAGGACCAGTGTACTTTGGAGAGTACTGAGGTGGTAAAGGACTTTGTAGATGTATTTCCGACCAAACTTGCTTCTCTTCCACCTTCCCGAGAAGTCGAGTTCACCATCGATTTATTTCTGAGAGTGGAGCCGGTGTTAAAGACTCCTTATCAGATGGCGCCCGCAGAATTGAAAGAATTGAAGGAGCAACTAGAAGAATTGGTTAAGTAAGGGTACATAAGACCCAATATATCACCGTGGGGAGCCCCAGTGTTGTTCGTAAAGAAGAATGATGGGACTTTGAGATTGTGCATAGACTATAGAGGGCTGAACAACCTCACGATCAAGAACCAGTACCCCTTGCCTTTGATTGATGAGTTGTTCAATCAGTTGCAAGGTTCGTGTTACTTTTCTAAGTTAGATCTCCAGTAAGGTTATTACCAAGTGCGAATCAAGGAGGAGGATATTTCCAAGACAGCTTTCAACACTAGATATGGCCACTACGAGTTCGTGGGGATGCATTCGGAGTAACTAATGCATCTACCGTTTTCATGCATCTTATGTACAGCGTTTTTCAGCCGTACCTGGATAAGTTTGTGGTAGTATTCATAGACGATATTCTAATCTACTCTAAAGGTCCTTTGGAGCATGCAGAGCATTTAAAATTGGTACTGGAGAAATTAAGAGAGCATAAGCTCTATGCTAAGTTTAGCAAATGCAAGTTTTGGTTGGATTCGATAGCTTTTCTTGGTCACGTAATATCTAAAGATAGAATCAAAGTGGACCCATCAAAAGTCGAGGCGGTTTCAAATTGGAAGCAACTGAAGAGCGTGACTGATATCAGGAGTTTCCTTAGATTAGTAGGGTATTACCACCGTTTTATTAAAAACTTCTCTATGCTGGTGATGCCAATGACCCGATGGCTAAGGAAGGACGTATCATACATCTAGAATGATAAGTGTGAGAAGAGCTTCCAAGAGCTTAAGAGGAGATTGATGACAACACCAGTACTAAGCCTACCTGAAGAAGGTAAGGCCTACTCTTTGTACACAAATGCATCTAAGGAAGGTCTAGGGGCGGTGCTGATGCAGAACAGGAAGGTTATCGCCTACGCATCGAGGAAGTTGAAGCCGCACGAGGTAAACTATCCGACACACGCTTGGAGTCGGCAACAATAGTGTTTGTTCTGAAAAAATGGCGACACTATTTGTATGGGGCAGGACATGAAGTTTTCACGGATCATAAGAGCTCGAAGTACATAGTCACGCAAAAGGACTTGAACTCAAGGCAAAGGAGGTGGATGGAGTTCTTGAAGGAGTACAAGTGTCCAATTAACTATTATCCGGGGAAAGCAAATGTGGTAGCTGATTCGCTGAGTCGGAAGGTGAGGATAGCTAACATGAGAGTGCAAGAGGTACAAATAGTATAGGAGTTCTTGAGACAAAAGGCAGAAGTGGGAGAAGGGAAAATTAGTTTGAGCAATCTGAGATTAGAGCCTGAGCTGAGGAAAGTGATTGGTGAGGCTCAACGGAATAACCAAGAATTTCAAACTTTTATGGCAAAGGAAGTGAAGAGAGTAAATAAGGAATTTCGAATGGATGAAGCGGCAGTGATGTATTTTCGAGAGCAATTATATGTACTGGATGACCCAATATTGAAGAGAAAAATAATGGATGAGGCTCACAAGAGCAAGTATTCTATTCATCCTGAAGAAGTTAAGATGTACCAAGATCTGAAAAAGGCCTACTAGTGGGCGGGAATGAAAAGAGAGGTCACTACTAGAAAAAAGTGATTTACCAACTGACAAAATCGGTTGGTAATTAGCTAAATTCGGTTGGTAATCATGATTTACCAACCGATTACCAGCCAAATGGCGTCGCATGCAAAAACCTTAGCTTGTAAATTTTCCAACTGAAATTTTTTGGAGTCGGTTGGTAATTACTAACCGTATTTCAGTTGGTATTGTAAAATCGTCGGTTGGAAATTTGGTATTAAGTTTGGCATTTAAGTTGACTATTTCGGTTGGTAATGTAAAATTTTTTGTTGGAAATTTGGCATTAAATTTAGCATATGAGTTGACTATTTCGGTTGGTAATTACCAACAAACATTTATGTTACCAACCGATTGTTGCAGTTGGTAATTATCAACCAAAAATGTAGTTTGTAAATTTATAATTTTTAGTTAGTAAATTTGTATTGAAAATACGATTGTAATTTATTAATTTACCAACTGAGACATGTTACTACCAACTGATATATGTGTAGGTAATTATCAACTGACTTTTGGTTGGTAATTTTTTTTTAGTTGGTAGTTTTATTTATTTACCAATTGAACATTCAGTTGGTAAATTTCCAACTATTTTAGTTATTTAAAATTGGTTGGTAATTTTTTGTTGGTAAATTACTAACTAAGTTGTTCAGTTGCCAATTTTTTTTCCGGTTAGTATTTTTCTTTCTTTAACAACCAAATATTCAGTTGGTAATTTTCTAACTATTTTAGTGATTCAAAATCTATTGGGAATTTTTTGTTGGTAAATTACCAACTAAGTTTTTTGTTGGTAGATAGTTGGTTTGAAAATTATTAACTGCTATTTAATATATTACCAACCGGATTATTTTCAATTACCAATTGAAATACCAACCAAATTCTATTCAATTACCAACTGATTGTTTAGTTGGTAATTTTTCTTTAATTTGGCAGAATTCTAGTTCATCTGAACATATAACCAAACACCTGCATTTGACAAATTCATAAAATAATAAAGCCAAAACACATCCACAAACCCAACATAAACATCATCAAATCCAACACAAACATCATGAAATCCAAATTCATAAAATAATAAAGCCAAAACACATCCACAAACCCAACAAAAACATCATCAAATCCAACACAAACATCATCCTTCCACAAACATAAACATCATCCTTCCACAAATTCAAAGCAAATATAATTCCCTCACAAAATACCACAAATCCTAACCAAACATCATCTTTAATTAAACATAAGCGATTTTCATAATATGAAAGTGAGATGAACTGTAGCTCCATGGTTTAACAGTGAATGAATATTAATACAATTAAGAAACACAGTGAAGGAATATTAATTTTCTGGTTGATTTGATCCACTTAAGTCCTTAACCTTCTGTGTTAGCAAAGAAACCTCTGCTATCAACCTCTCATTTGTCCCCAACACTTCTTGAATCTGTGTGTCAACAGCCTTTTGCACCAACTCATTTATAGCACTTTGAAAGTCAGTTGTCTCCACAAAATGCGAAGGAAGCGCCGATGAAATGGATGAAGAAGACGATGACATGTGTGAAGTAGATTTCTGTAGACAACTAGAGCTTAGGGATCCCATGCCATAAACTGCATTCCCTTTCTTAGGATGGCCTACGACTTGCAACCAAATATCAGCCTTGTTTATTGGTGGAGGCTGCTCCCCTTCAACTGTCTGGCTAGCAAGTGATGCCATCTCTTTCTTCAATTCTTCTTGGTAGTGACGCTAACACATAAACAAATGCAGAAATATCAAATTAAAAAATGGATAAGAATTTTAGAATAAACATCATGAAAATCTCAACTATATTAGTGATTATGAAGTTTAAAACAAAGAACATCCATCAGAATTAGAATCATCTAGTTGTAACATAAAAAGTCAAAAAGTATCACCATCATTTGAATATTTTACCATATTTTCAATTAGAAAAGTTGATTTGACTTGGTCCACAATGCACCCCCCCAACCCCCTCTTTCACAGTTAATGCATAATAAACACATTTTAACCAAATTCCCCCCCCCCCCCCCTTTATTTGACTTGGTCCACAATGCACCCGCCCCCCACCCCCCTTTCATATTTCATGCATAATAAATACATTTTAACCAAGCTCCCCCCCCCCTCCCTCTCTTCCCAAAACTCCCACAAAATGGCTATACATATGGAAACCAATATATAGACATGTCAAAGTCTTCCACGTTGGATGGGAAAAATGGAAGATGTAAAGCTACCTTCACTTGAGCTAAATATAATGGATATAGTAGTATTGGAATAAAAAAAATATTAAAGACCATTATTAACTTATGAAACTTACATATGTTTCCTCGGACCGCTTGTCAACAAAAACAAGTCTGGGCCTCCAAGCTCCACGTCTTCACCCTCCAACATTCGGCGTTCCTTCTTAAGCACTTTCTCAACTTCATCTTCACTGTTTGTTGTGTGTGTGAAGACATATATTTCAGAGTGTGAGTAGTCCCTATGATATTTCCCCTCCTATATTTGGTTAAATCATAAAATAGTATTAAAACACGTTAGATAGATAGATATTAATTCTAAGTATTTTTAGAACAAGTTATTTTCATAAATTTGAATTGAAGTACTAAAAATAAGAAGAGTTACTAGTTTTCTCTTGTGTGCTGTCGCTGGTATGGAACCACTAGAGTGGCATGAGCCTCCTAAACCTCCACAATCACTATTTCTGTTTACCTTCATTATCTCTGAAATCTTCTTGAATTTGTCACCATCCCAAATTGCTCACAGCTTGTTATAGTCTTCATCCTTCATAAAATCATGTGAGACTTTCCCTTTATGAACTTGGTCCATCAAATAAGTGTAGATCTTGCCACCTTTCTTGTCCCATTTTGATCTAATGAGTCCATCATACATCCTATCCCACTGGAACTGTTTCTGCATATTAGCCATAAGAATTGTCAAAACATTATATAGATTATTAATATATAACACTTAAAATAAAAGTAAGAAAAGAAATAATTACCGTCCACTCAGCAAACCAAACATTCTTAACTGTGTTTGGGACCTTTGACCAAGATTCATATGGTCCAAGAAACATTGATTGTATGATTGGTCGAATGGAACGTGCAGGCTTGTTACCTGGCAACCTCTTAGCTTTATCCTCTTCGCAAAGGATTCTACAATGCAAGAAAAAAATTAACAAAAACAACCCTTAGGTTATATAGAAAAATGGAAGATTCTTTTATTTAGAAAAAAAAAATCAGTTTCATTTTTGCTTCCTATGTTCATTTATTGTAGCAGTACTGTTTTCTTGTAGGCAATAGTAGTGATTATTCCAAATTTGGAGGTGATCCAAAAATTGAAATTAAAGACACAGAAATTGAAGAATATAAATTAAATTCAATAACAATTCATTTCATTTCACAAAAAAAAAAAAAAATGAAGGCTTTCAACAAGAAATAAAGGCTTTTGTTTGTGTTCTTCTGATTTTTGTTGTCAGGTTCATAATATATGTAGACTAAACAGCTGTAAATCTGCCCAGCATGCATTCATTAACATATAACCAATAATAGTTTTCATTTTCACACATCCTGAACACAACATGTTTCAGCCCTCTTTCCTGCATTTTCTTCACAGAATACATACCAAAAGACAGCTAAAAACATCTAACATAGACACTAAACAATTGGTTCAGTGAACAACAACAAACAACCAGCAACCACAAACAAGAAACTTATGAACTGCAACTTTGTTTTTGCAAGTTTCTCCAACAAAAATACTTCAACTAATCACAACTCCTGCAAAGTTTTTAGCTCTCACAACTCCAGCAAATTTTGTTTGATTCAATCACTACTCCGATATGTGTGATTGAATCACCTTTTAAATTCAGCTTTCAAAAAAAAAAAAAAATGGCTAAAACAAGTCATAACATGAAACATGGCAAAACAACATTTTTTTTCATGAATGGCTTTAGTTCACTGTGGTTTCCTCAAGAGTAACCAATGGAGAACCTTATGAACATGAATATAAAGGAATAACAACAAAAAATGATAATGTGATAGTGTATTAGATTCGAGTAAATCGCTCGACATGCATTCATTAACATATAACCAGCTTAAGTTCTCATTTTCACACCTCCTGAACACAACATGTTTCAGCCCTCTTTCCTGCATTTTCTTCACAAGAATACATACCAAAAGATAGCTAAAAACATCTAAAATAGACTCTAAACAATTGGTTCAGTTAACAGCAACAAACAGCCAGTAACCACAAACAGGAAACTTATGAACAGCAGCTTTGTTTTTGCAAGTTTTTCCAACAAAAATACTTCAACCAATCACAACTCCAGCAAATTTTGTTACAGGAATACATACCAAAAGATAGCTAAAAACATCTAAAATAGACTCTAAACAATTGGTTCAGTTAACAACAACAAACAGCCAGCAACTACAAACAGGAAACTTATGAACTGCAGCTTTGTTTTTGCAAGTTACTCCAACAAAAATACTTCAACCAATCACAACTCCTGCAAAGTTTTTAGCTCTCACAACTCCAACAAATTTTGTTACAGGAATACATACCAAAAGATAGCTAAAAACATCTAAAATAGACTCTAAACAATTGGTTCAGTTAACAACAACAAACAGCCAGCAACCACAAACAGGAAACTTATGAACTGCAGCTTTGTTTTTGCAAGTTTCTCCAACAAAAATACTTCAACCAATCACAACTCCTGCAAAGTTTTTAGCTCTCACAACTCCAGCAAATTTTGTTTGATTCAATCACTACTCCGATTTGTGTGATTGAATCACCTTTTAAATTTAGCTTTCAAAAAATAAAAATAAAAATGGCTAAAACAAGTCATAACATGAAACATGGCAAAACAACATTTTTTTTTTCATGAATGGCTTTAGTTCACTGTGGTTTCCTCAAGAGTAACCAATGGAGAACCCTATGAACATGAATATAAAGGAATAACAACAAAAAATGATAATGTGATAGTGTATTAGATTCAGGTAAATCTGCCCAGCATGCATTCATTAACATATAACCAGCTTATAGCTGCTGTTGAAAAGATCAAAGAAAACAAGAAACAAAAGATGGCATTACAACCACAACTTCACAAAAGATGGACATGTGATCAAACAAAGAAAGCTGCAATATATTCCAATCCCCTCTCCTATAATCAGAAGGATTTTTGTCTGTCAAAAGTGTAGAGTTCATTGAGCTTTCCTTGTGGGTACCATCTCATCTCCAGGCATAAAGTGCTCTCACACAGTGGCGAATACTAAGACCAAAACAGGTTTAAGCTCTCAAAGATATTTAAAATGTCACTCCAATTATATTATTTTGTTAAATATTTAGATTTAAGATAAAACTGGACAATACATTAGCAAGGGAGATACTATAGCCAGTTCCAAAACCTACAAAGGAAAAATAAATCAGGCTTCGAGAAAGCTTTTTATAACAGGTGGTAAACATGGATCGAGATGATATTTGGACAATCTACAGCAATATACATGGATGTCAATTCCTTCTGTGGTACCAAATTGTGAACAGCAAACTAATTGCCATTTCCAATTCAAAAGTGACTGGACCAATCAAATATTCAGCACCACAAAAGATCCCTTCTGTTTTTTCGCTATAGGAGATTATTGGATCATAACAATCAAGTCATGATCGGCATCAGTTTTTCTTTTAAGACATGCAACCCTTTATCCTAGGCAACTGCATCACCACTTAAATTGGTGACTTTGGTGACCAAGTTCAACCAATTTTCAAGTTTCTAAACAAACACATAACCAGGCTTCAAGAAGTAAAAATTGACAATTATATCATCGGCAGTGTTGTCCAGAAAATTGGTAATCAGATGAAATACTAAAATGCAAACTTGAACCACTCAAAGGAACTTGAACAAAATTCCTTAAGTTTTTTTCGCTTTGGATTCTGTACAAACCTGTTAATATTTTCATGACATTGTGCATCATACGTAGGCTTCTGATGGTAAACCATTGTCGCAAAACACAGAATGGTTGCCCAATCATTTTAATATAGACGCCCGATATACTTAGCACACAATCAGATCCAGTAAGCTTTTAGCACATCTAACATAATATGCCAGTGCATTGAACATTCTTTTTAAACTTATAGACGAGAACCAAGTAAAAGAATAATGCTTTCTATGATTCAAACTTTTTTTCTTCACTGTATTTTTTTTAATATATTCCAAGAAAAGGCAAAAAGAAAAGATTAGTATCACAAATAAAGTCAAGTGAAGTCTTACAATATATATCAAAGCTTCAGCTTATAGCATATCCAACACAATATTTCAGTGCAATGTACTTATTTTTTGCTTAGTAGCTATGAAAATCACAAAATGATAAGCTAAATGGATTCTATTATATATCAGAGATACAAAACAGATTGGCATGAAAATCAGCTTTGTTTTTCCAAGTTACTCTAACAAAATTCATATCAAAAGAATTCAGTGAAAAAATATATGCAAAATTCATAATTCCTCATCTCTAATAGATAATCTATAACATAATAGAGATAGAAAACAGCAATTTGGTTTTGCATCTGATTTTATTATTTTTTATTGATTTAGCACATTACTTAAGTTTTTTTTTTCTTTGGATTCTGTAAAAATCTGTTAATACTTTCATGACATTGTGCATCATACGTGGGCTTCTGATGGTAAACCATCGTCGCAAAACACCGAATGGTTGCCCAATCATGTTTATACAGACGCCCGATATACTTAGCACACAATTCATATCAAAAGATCCTAAGGACAATGCCCATTTTAAACCATTAAGCTTAAATCCCTGCAGTGCAAAGTCCAAGTCTTACATTCCAAGTTTCTCTAACAAAATTCATATCAAAAGAATTCAGTGAAAAAATATATGCAAAATTCATAATTCCTCATCTCTAATAGACAATCTATAACATAATAGAGATAGAAAACAGCAATTTGGTTTTGCATCTAATTTTAGTATTTTTTATTGATTTAGCATGTTACTTAAGTTTTTTTTCGCTTTGGATTCTGTATAAATCTGTTAATACTTTCATGACATTGTGTATCATACGTGGGCTTGTGATGGTAAACCATCGTCGCAAAACACCGAATGGTTGCCCAATCATGTTTATATAGATGCCCGATATACTTAGCACACAATTCATATCAAAAGATCCTAAGGACAATGTCCATTTTAAACCATTAAGCTTAAACCCCTATAGCAAATTCATAATCTAGCAGCAAAAAATATGCAATACAAGAAAAGAGAAACCACTTACTCATCCCCCTCGATAAAGCAACGGATCTTGCCCTCAGATGGAGTATTAATTGCAGAAGATGAGCCAGCTGGCTGCACTACAACAGGAGTAGAAGATGCTTGGGTATGATTACCAAAAGGTGTACTGTCTGGTAGACCATCAGATGGTATAGCATCAGTGCTGCCATTAAGAGGAGTATGGTCATCTACATCAACAGTTGCAGCAACACTTTGAGGAGTCTGATATACATTGTCAGTAGGAGTATTCTGAGAACCTTCATCAGCAGCAATTTGGTTTTCCTTATTCTCATCCAAAGCAGGTGACAGCTGCTGTTCATTAGCTGCAGTGACTGAAGTGCTAGATTTCAGCAAAGGCGTCAAATCCTTTCGAGCCGACGCTAATGATCATCGACCATCTGAGGGGCCACCAAGAGCCGCTCGTCCTCTCCTCGTCAAAGGTGAGGAACCAGAACCCCTACCAGTTTCATTTTTCTTTCCACACACCATTTCTGAAAAATATAATAAGCAATGGAAATTATAAATTAAACACTTAATTAAAAGAATATAAATAAATGAAAATATTAATTGGAGATAAACAAATAATAAATAATGCAAGAATAATATAGAATAACTATAGACAATCTAACCCTACCATGCTAGTCGCTAAGGCTATTGGAATCGCTGCTTAGTTCTTTTTCAGAGTCTATTGATTCCTCTAACTCCTCTTCATCTGTTGATTCCTCTAACTCTTCTTCATCAAAACTACTTATGAACTCTCCCTCACTCTCTACTAGATCAACATTGTCAACAGTATCCACTTCATCAAAAATGCCATTAGGATCTCTGAGACTATCTATTTCATCATCCAAAATAGATAAATTTACAGCTTGGACTTCATCCTCTTGAAGTGCACTATCCATTGTCCCCATCTCCAAGTTTCTTCTTGCAGCCACATGACAAACATGCACCCAATCAGCTGAGTCTTTCTTTTGGCTTGGATAAGGTATGTAATACACTTGGTTTGCTTGATGTGCAAGTGCAAATGGCTCGTATTTCCTTAAACTATGCTTGTGATTAATATCAACCATTTTATACTTTGGATGGATTCTTATGCTAACATTTTGCACTGGATCATACCAATCATAATGAAACAAGTAAGCTCGTTTAATTGGCAACCCTAGGTATTCCAATTCAACAACTTCCTTTAGCACACCATAATAATTCATTGTGCCTTCATCAATGCTATTTGAACCTTTTATGCACACACCACCATTGGTTGTGGATTTCCCTTTACTATGGGCAATAGTGTGGAAGTTGTACCCATTCACAAAAAACTGTGAGTATGTGCGAACACATCTCTTTGGGCCAATAGCAATGTGTTTTATTTCCTCACTTGAAACATTGTTAGTTGGATCATTTGCCTACATGACATAAAACATGGAACACTTATTAATTATTTAAATTAAAGAAAGAAAAAGAGTACCTAAGATGTTGAATTATGCTTACATATCTATTAAACCAATGAACAAACTCTCTTTCCAATGCTAATTCGATGTCAGAGTCAGAAATTCTTAAGGAATGAAGACGTTTTTCAGCCTTGAACAATCTGCCCATTATATATAAAAAAAAACAATGTGTAAGTTATATGTCCCCCATTATTTTTAATCACTAAGAAAAATAAATACTCACTCTACATAGGGTTGGACCTCTTCGGTGTTCAACAACATATACAATGCAGCTGCATCATGTTCTTTGTCTGATAGAAATCTAGTTTTTGAAGCACCTGATGCCCGCCCAGCATAGCTAAAAGTTGAAATTCTTGAACCAAATAACTCCGAACTACCACCATCATCATTTCTATCGACTCTTCTACTCTTTGTTTTGACATGGGGTTCAAAGTAATGCGAGCAGAAACTTGACACTTCTTCAACTATGTATGCATTACATATTGAAGCCTCAACATTTGCCTTATCCTTCACCTTCTTTTTCAAAGTGTATAAGAGCCTAAAGGTAAAAAGTATTAATGGCATGCCAAAAAATAAATGCTATCAAATAAGGTAAGAATTATTTGACTAACCTCTCAAAGGGATACATCCATCTATATTGCACAGGTCCCCCAACTAGAGCTTCATACGGTAAGTGAATTTGCAAATGCTCCATTGAATCAAAAAAGCTTGGAGGAAAAATTCTCTCTAACTTACATATGACCACAGCAATGTTTTCTTCCAGCTTTAGTACTTGGTCAACATGTAACATCCTAGAAGTCAAATCCTTGAAAAATAAGCTTAATTCTGTTAGTGCATTGCTAACAGCTTATGGAAGCAAATGCCGAAATGCTATGGGAATCAATTGGAGCATGAATACATGACAATCATGAGATTTGAGGACAAATAATTTGCATTCCTTCATATCCACACATCTTAACAAATTGGAAACATAACCATCAGGAAATTTTAACGATTTGATCCACTCACACAAGATTTTTCGAGCATTTTTTTCCAAACAATAGCATGCATTTGGCTTCTTTGTACCTTCTTCAGATGGCTCCAAATCCTTTCGTCCACAAATCTCACTTAAATCTCTCCTTGCATTTTCACCATCCTTGGTTTTTCCCTTAACATTAAATACAGTACTAAATATATTGTCAAAAAAAAATTTTATGATGTGCATAACATCAAGATTATGTCTAATGAGATTTGTTCTCCAATATGGCAAACTCCAAAATATACTTTTCTTGCACCAATTATGAGACTCCCCGTAGCCTTCCGGTATGCCATTTCCACCATTTTCAAGCACAGTAGGCAAATCTTTCACTCGAGCCCATATTTCATCCCCATTTAGTCTCTGTGGAGGTGGTGAGTCCTCGGTTCGATTCTTCATAAATGAGTTTTTATTCTTTCGAAAAGGGTGATCAAAAGATAAAAATTATCGATGACAAAAAAAAAACAATTCTTTCGAGAATGTTGAAGCCTAAATGCCTTTGACTTCTCCATACAATATGGACAAGATAATCTACCAGCCGTCCTCTATCCAGATAACATGCCATAAGCTAGAAAGTCACTTATTGTCCACATCAAAGGAGCCCTCATTTGAAAATTTTACTTCAGTGAAATATCATAAGTTGGAACTCCTACTTCCCATAACTGTATTAACTTATCCACCAAAGGTTGCAAATATACATCTAACTGTTTCTTAGGATTTTTAGGACCAGGAATTATGATACTCAGAAGCATGTACGGTGATTTCATACACATCCCAGGTGGCAGATTGTAGGGAGTTACTATCACAGGCCAACAGGAATATTGTTTACCAGATTGGCCAAATGGAGTGAAGCCATCAGTGCAAAGTCCAAGTCTTACATTGCGAGACTCTGCAGATAATGAAGGATGTGCGTGATTGAAAGACTTCCAAGCCTCTGCTTTAGAAGGATGACTAATAGTCCCAGGAAGAGGTTTATGCTCTGCATGCCATCTCATATGCTAGGCAGTAGCTTTTGATGCATACAATCGTTGTAATCTTGGTGTTAATGGCAGATAATGCATTCTTGCATATGGCACATTTTACTCCACACCCAGACTCCCTTTTTTTGGTTTCCATCTAGGATGATTACAAAACTTGCATTCTGTAAATTGCTCATACTCTTTTCGAAAAAGTATACACCCATTGATACAACAATCAATTTGTTCATATGGAAGCCCCAAACCAAAGATAAGTTTTTTCATCTCATAAAATTTTTTTGGCATTTTATCTCCTTCAGGTGTAACATCTTTGATGAGTTGTGCTATAGCATCAAAACAAGCTTCAGACAAGTTGTAATCTGACTTGATAGTTAAAAGTCGAGCAACCGTGGACAATTGGGATTCATTATGACACCCGGGCCAAAATGGTTCATCTGTTGCTTCTAGTAAATCATAAAACTTTTGTGCACCTATATTAGGCAACTCATCCATTTGCATATGTTCATCCAATGTTCTATCCCATCCAACTGCATCAAAAAGCATATCCCTAAATGGATTGCTTGGCTCAGGGGCTATTTCACAAACATTAGGAACCTCACTGATAGGACTTTGCTCTGAGCTCCCCATGCGAAAATCATTGATAATAATTTGGAAGAAAACCTTTCTTACATAGATGAAGCTTCACATCATCAACACTTAAGAATTTTCGATTCCTACACTTTGAACATGGACATCTAATTTTCCCCCTACTAGTAAATTCCAATTGTGTGCTTGCAAATTGGACAAATCCATTAAATTCACAAACTCTCTCGTTATCCCCTTTTTACCAAGTAGGAGCCTATTGTACATCCACAGTCGATCAGGCCTCATTGAGAGCACTTGTGTCGGACAAGCCAAAAATGCAAACAATGAAATAGATATCCTAAATCAAAAATATTGAAATATATATACCCCAAAGATCTTGAACTTTAAATATTCAATTTTTTCCCTACAGTTATTTACCATAGATTTCTTGTTTACATAATATATATTCAATAGAATCAAGAAATAAAATATTCATTTTACTAGATTGAGCTTGTATGCATTGTCAAGTATAAGTACAATCAGCCACTTATCCAAACAAATAAGTCCATAATATAATAAAACAAACATCAAAGTCCTTTGTGTTCACACGAATACAAGTGAAAATTTTTGTATCCAGCCATTTTACCACCAAGTCAAGTCAACACAAACAAAAAACTATCCAAGCAATGACATAACTAGAAGAACTAGTTTCTAGATTGGTCATTAATTATGTCAAACTAGTGTTGAAACATAGATTTCAGTCTAAAACGGTGAACACATAGGGAAATAATCAGTAAATCTCAGTTATGTAATACACGAAGAAATAAAAAGAAGAGGAACAAGATAACCATGGAAGAAACAAACAAAAGCTAAATGGAAACCAGGCTTTAGAGAACAAACCTCTTCATTCGAATTGAATTTTTCAGCCTTGAGAAATCCTCTCACAGCCAAGAAATGACTCTTCAATGGTTTGAACGAAGCACCTATCAGTTGATAGCAAAAAGATCAAATAAACTCAGAGAATTGTGGATAGTTGGAGTATAAAATACGCCATCAAATCAACGAACAGAAGATGAAGCAGATAGATGGAGTATCAAATGCAACACCAAGCAACACCAGAGATGGATCACTTTTGTTTATCCTTTTTGGAAAATATAGAAATAAAATCGTTGTTAATGATGTAAAATGTCTGTAGAAGAAGTGTTAAACTGGCAGAATTTCAATACAACCCAGAGGATTTACTAATAAATATGCCAAGAGATGAGGAGTATCACCAATTATGAAATCAAAAAAATACAGAGAAAAAAGAGTTGTTTGCTGACAATGGCTTTCCTTTTCCTTTTAAATCTGAAACCCCGGGAATTAAACAAGAAAGGGAACGCATAAACTTGAAAGAAAGAAAGAGATGCACATTGAACAGTGTCAGCAGTTTCAAGTCCCAATGATATTCAATTGCAACGGAAAATGCTTCCTTAAGTCTGATAAGAAGACTTTAAAACCTTCTTCAACCTCTTTTGTTCACTTCTCTCTTTACATCTCTAGCTATGTTCAGAGCCTTCCTCTCTCAGTTCTGTGCTCTTTCTGTATAGTTTCAGCAGCTGACATGGAGACTAGGTCCTTTTAATTTTAATGGGTTTTTTTTTTTTTTGTTATGCCCTTCTTGTGATTCTTCCTTCAAATCTTTCTATATCTATGTATATTTATTGCCACCTCTCTATTCCCCTACAATTGCATTTGTAATATTTTTGCTATGGCTATGATTGTTAATGTTGAAACTTTTCTTGTGATAGTTCCATTTTGTTTGAGAGCATATTTTGAAGGTGGGGTGAGAAAACAGAGGGACCCCATTGACGACAAAAGACAAAGCTGAGGTTTGTAACAAGCTATGATAGAAGTCACACAGATCAAGGACCAATAGAGCAACAATCGCCGGGTTCTAGAAAGTAACACAAGAGAGAAGGCAGTGAACAACAAATCAAACATTGCTCGGTGGTACTAACCTCAGATCAGATGCAGCTGGCTCGGTGCGTGTATTGCTATTGGCGTGGGCCGCGTGGGTCGGCGGTGGCGGTGGCGGCAGCGACTACTCGGTGGCTATAGTGCTATAGATGAGATGAGGTTAAGGATGAATGGAGAAGAGGAAGAAAGTGAGGACTAAAAAGAAGAGGAAGACGGCGGCAGCTATAGATGAGATTGGGTGAGTTAGGGTAAGAGGAAAAAAAAACCCTTAAAATATATCAATATATATATAATATATAATAAATAATATATAATATATAATATAATATATATATAATTTAATTTATTAAACGGATAATCGGGTATGGGTAATATAGTTCCATACCCAGACCTATTTATACATAGTAAACGGGTGAACGGTCCGGGTCTAGGTCGGGTAGGAAAAAATGTGTACCATACCCGTTATAAAACGGGTCCGGTACAGGTCCAGGTCCGGGTATACCCGGCCCATTAACAGCCCTATTTGGAGTCTTTTGAATCCATATTTATTCAATACTCAGTAACTCAGAATCCTAAAACAAAGAAGAGAATTTCCAAATCCACATCTTCTATTTTCTTAACTACGTCTTTTCTTTCTACCAGACGAGAATAAGGAAAAGGGCGGCGGTGGCGTGGGAAATAGCAGAAGAGGAAGAAGGGTTGTTGACGAAAGGGATGGGTTTGAGCAAGGGGAGAGTGAGAAGAGAGAATATCATTGACTCGTTGGTATTAGGGGCAGGAGGAAATCAACTTGAGAGAAAACTTGTGGTCTTAAGGGTTTCTTTTGAAAACTTTAGGGACTTAGATATAATTATCTAAATAAACTAAGTTAAAACAATATAAAATTTGAAATAACTATTTTAAAAGTTTA
Organism: Voacanga thouarsii; assembly: GCA_026120185.1. NCBI lineage: Eukaryota > Viridiplantae > Streptophyta > Magnoliopsida > Gentianales > Apocynaceae > Voacanga > Voacanga thouarsii. The sequence goes on from JANUWF010001502.1 coordinate 1,124,577, forward strand.
TTTATTTATTTTTACACTTGGCTCGTTATTTTTCAGAAGATATTTAAAATAGGTTGTGCTTAAAAAAATTTATGGTCATAAGGGTTTCTTTTTTAGAAACTTTTGGGACTTAAATATAATTATCCAAATGAACTAAGTTTAAAAAATATAGGAATTCAATAATGACTAAATGCATTAATAATGAACTAATATATGACCTTAAGTCTCAATATACATTCACATATAACTTGAAAATTTATAAATTTTATATATAGTAATTATAATTTATATATGTCATGTATACGAAAGACAAAATATGACATAGTAATTAAAAGTATGGGATAAAAATAGTAACTTTACTAAGTATTTATATTTTTTTTACTGAAAACTTTTCAAGTATAATATAGAATATAAATAAATGAAAATATTAATTGGAGATAAACAAATAATAAATAATGCAAGAATAATATAGAATAACTATAGACAATCTAACCCTACCATGCTAGTCGCTAAGGCTATTGGAATCGCTGCTTAGTTCTTTTTCAGAGTCTATTGATTCCTCTAACTCCTCTTCATCTGTTGATTCCTCTAACTCTTCTTCATCAGAACTACTTATGAACTCCCCCTCACTCTCTACTAGATCAACATTGTCAATAGTATCCACTTCATCAAAAATGCCATTAGGATCTCTGAGACTATCTATTTCATCATCCAAAATAGATAAATTTACAGCTTGGACTTCATCCTCTTGAAATGCACTATCCATTGTCCCCATCTCCAAGTTTCTTCTTGCAGCCACATGACAAACATGCACCCAATCAGCTGAGTCTTTCTTTTGGCTTGGATAAGGTATGTAATACACTTGGTTTGCTTAATGTGCAAGTGCAAATGGCTCGTATTTCCTTAAACTATGCTTGTGATTAATATCAACCATTTTATACTTTGGATGGATTCTTATGCTAACATTTTGCACTGGATCATACCAATCATAATGAAACAAGTAAGCTCGTTTAATTGGCAACCCTAGGTATTCCAATTCAACAACTTCCTTTAGCACACCATAATAATTCATTGTGCCTTCATCAATGCTATTTGAACCTTTTATGCACACACCACCATTGGTTGTGGATTTCCCTTTACTATAGGCAATAGTGTGGAAGTTTTACCCATTCACAAAAAACTGTGAGTATGTGCGGACACATCTCTTTGGGCCAATAGTAATGTGTTTTATTTCCTCACTTAAAACATTGTTAGTTGGATCATTTGCCTACATGACATAAAACATGGAACACTTATTAATTATTTAAATTAAAGAAAGAAAAAGAGTACCTAAGATGTTGAATTATGCTTACATATCTATTAAACCAATGAACAAACTCTCTTTCCAATGCTAATTCGATGTCAGAGTCAGAAATTCTTGAGGAATGAAGACGTTTTTCAGCCTTGAACAATCTGCCCATTATATATAAAAAAACAATGTGTAAGTTATATGTCCCCCATTATTTTTAATCACTAAGAAAAATAAATACTCACTCTACATAGGGTTGGACCTCTTCGGTGTTCAACAACATATACAATGCAGCTGCATCATGTTCTTTGTCTGATAGAAATCTAGTTTTTGAAGCACCTGATGCCCGCCCAACATAGCTAAAAGTTGAAATTCTTGAACCAAATAACTCCGAACTACCACCATCATCATTTCTATCGACTCTTCTACTCTTTGTTTTGACATGGGGTTCAAAGTAATGCGAGCAGAAACTTGACACTTCTTCAACTATATATGCATTACATATTGAAGCCTCAACATTTGCCTTATCCTTCACCTTCTTTTTCAAAGTGTATAAGAGCCTAAAGGTAAAAAGTATTAATGGCATGCCAAAAAATAAATGCTATCAAATAAGGTAAGAATTATTTGACTGACCTCTCAAAGGGATACATCCATCTATATTGCACAGGCCCCCCAACTAGAGCTTCATACGGTAAGTGAATTTGCAAATGCTCCATTGAATCAAAAAAGCTTGGAGGAAAAATTCTCTCTAACTTACATATGACCACAGCAATGTTTTCTTCCAGCTTTAGTACTTGGTCAACATGTAACATCCTAGAAGTCAAATCCTTGAAAAATAAGCTTAATTCTGTTAGTGCATTGCTAACAGCTTCTGGAAGCAAATGCCGAAATGCTATGGGAATCAATCGGAGCATGAATACATGACAATCATGAGATTTGAGGACAAACAATTTGCATTCCTTCATATCCACACATCTTAACAAATTGGAAACATAACCATCAGGAAATTTTAACGATTTGATCCACTCACACAAGATTTTTCGAGCATTTTTTTCCAAACAATAGCATGCATTTGGCTTCTTTGTACCTTCTTCATATGGCTCCAAATCCTTTCGTCCACAAATCTCACTTAAATCTCTCCTTGCATTTTCACCATCCTTGGTTTTTCCCTTAACATTAAATACAGTATTAAATATATTGTCAAAAAAAAAAATTTATGATGTGCATAACATCAAGATTATGTCTAATGAGATTTGTTCTTCAATATGGCAAACTCCAAAATATACTTTTCTTGCACCAATTATGAGACTCCCCATAGCCTTCCGGTATGCCATTTCCACCATTTTCAAGCACAGTAGGCAAATCTTTCACTCGAGCCCATATTTCATCCCCATTTAGTCTCTGTGGAGGTGGTGAGTCCTCGGTTCGATTCTTCATAAATGAGTTTTTATTCTTTCGAAAAGGGTGATCAAAAGATAAAAATTGTCGATGACAAAAAAAAAAAAAACAATTCTTTCGAGAATGTTGAAGCCTAAATGCATTTGACATCTCTATACAATATGGACAAGATAATCTACCAGCCGTCCTCTATCCAGATAACATGACATAAGCTGGAAAGTCACTTATTGTCCACATCAAAGGAGCCCTCATTTGAAAATTTTACTTCAGTGAAATATCATAAGTTGGAACTCCTACTTCCCATAACTGTATTAACTTATCCACCAAAGGTTGCAAATATACATCTAACTGTTTCTTAGGATTTTTAGGACCAGGAATTATGATACTCAGAAACATGTACGGTGATTTCATACACATCCCAGGTGGCAGATTGTAGGGAGTTACTATCACGAGCCAACGGGAATATTGTTTACAGATTGGCCAAATGGAGTGAAGCCATCAGTGCAAAGTCCAAGTCTTACATTGCGAGACTCTGCAGATAATGAAGGATGTGCGTGATTGAAAGACTTCCAAGCCTCTGCTTTAGAAGGATGACTAATAGTCCCAGGAAGAGGTTCATGCTCTGCATGCCATCTCATATGCTAGGTAGTAGCTTTTGATGCATACAATCGTTGTAATCTTGGTGTTAATGGCAGATAATGCATTCTTGCATATGGCACATTTTTCTCCACACCCAGACTCCCTTTTTTTGGTTTCCATCTAGGATGATTACAAAACTTGCATTCTGTAAATTGCTCATACTCTTTTCGAAAAAGTATACACCCATTGATACAACAATCAATTTGTTCATATGGAAGCCCCAAACCAAAGATAAGTTTTTTCGTCTCATAAAATTTTTTTGGCATTTTATCTCCTTCAGGTGTAACATCTTTGATGAGTTGTGCTATAGCATCAAAACAAGCTTCAGACAAGTTGTAATCTGACTTGATAGTTAAAATTCGAGCAACCGTGGACAATTGGGATTCATTATGACACCCGGGCCATAATGGTTCATCTGTTGCTTCTAGTAAATCATAAAACTTTTGTGCACCTATATTAGGCAACTCATCCATTTGCATATGTTCATCCAATGTTCTATCCCATCCAACTGCATCAAAAAGCATATCCCTAAATGGATTGCTTGGCTCAGGGGCTATTTCACAAACATTAGGAACCTCACTGATAGGACTTTGCTCTGAGCTCCCCATGCGAAAATCATTGATAATAATTTGGAAGAAAACCTTTCTTACATAGATGAAGCTTCACATCATCAACACTTAAGAATTTTCGATTCCTACACTTTGAACATGGACATCTAATTTTCCCCCTACTAGTAAATTCCAATTGTGTGCTTGCAAATTGGACAAATCCATTAAATTCACAAACTCTCTCGTTATCCCCTTTTTACCAAGTAGGAGCCTATTGTACATCCACAGTCGATCAGGCCTCATTGAGAGCACTTGTGTCGGACAAGCCAAAAATGCAAACAATGAAATAGATATCCTAAATCAAAAATATTGAAATATATATACCCCAAAGATCTTGAACTTTAAATATTCAATTTTTTCCCTACAGTTATTTACCATAGATTTCTTGTTTACATAATATATATTCAATAGAATCAAGAAATAAAATATTCATTTTACTAGATTGAGCATGTATGCATTGTCAAGTATAAGTACAATCAGCCACTTATCCAAACAAATAAGTCCATAATATAATAAAACAAACATCAAAGTCCTTTGTGTTCACACGAATACAAGTGAAAATTTTTGTATCCAGCCATTTTACCACCAAGTCAAGTCAACACAAACAAAAAACTATCCAAGAAATGACATAACTAGAAGAACTAGTTTCTAGATTGGTCATTAATTATGTCAAACTAGTGTTGAAACATAGATTTCAGTCTAAAACGGTGAACACATAGGGAAATAATCAGTAAATCTCAGTTATGTAATACACGAAGAAATAAAAAGAAGAGGAACAAGATAACCATGGAAGAAACAAACAAAAGCTAAATGGAAACCAGGCTTTAGAGAACAAACCTCTTCATTCGAATTGAATTTTTCAGCCTTGAGAAATCCTCTCACAGCCAAGAAATGACTCTTTAATGGTTTGAACGAAGCACCTATCAGTTGATAGCAAAAAGATCAAATAAACTCAGAGAATTGTGGATAGTTGGAGTATAAAATACGACATCAAATCAACGAACAGAAGATGAAGCAGATAGATGGAGTATCAAATGCAACACCAAGCAACACCAGAGATGGATCACTTTTGTTTATCCTTTTTGGAAAATATAGATATAAAATCGTTGTTAATGATGTAAAATGTCTGTAGAAGAAGTGTTAAACTGGCATAATTTCAATACAACCCAGAGGATTTACTAATAAAAATGCCAAGAGATGAGGAGTATCACCAATTATGAAATCAAAAAAATACAGAGAAAAAAGAGTTGTTTGCTGACAATGGCTTTCCTTTTCCTTTTAAATCTGAAACCCCGGGAATTAAACAAGAAAGGGAACGCATAAACTTGAAAGAAAGAAAGAGATGCACATTGAACAGTGTCAGCAGTTTCAAGTCCCGTTGATATTCAATTGCAACGGAAAATGCTTCCTTAAGTCTGATAAGAAGAATTTAAAACCTTCTTCAACCTCTTTTGTTCACTTCTCTCTTTACATCTCTAGCTATGTTCAGAGCCTTCCTCTCTCAGTTCTGTGCTCTTTCTGTATAGTTTCAGCAGCTGACATGGAGACTGGGTCCTTTTAATTTTAATGGGTTTTTTTTTTTTTTATGCCCTTCTTGTGATTCTTCCTTCAAATCTTTCTATATCTATGTATATTTATTGCCACCTCTCTATTCCCCTACAATTGCATTAGTAATATTTTTGCTATGGCTATGATTGTTACTGTTGAAACTTTTCTTGTGATAGTTCCATTTTGTTTGAGAGCATATTTTGAAGGTGGAGTGAGAAAACAGAGGGACCCCATTGACGACAAAAGACAAAGCTGAGGTTTGTAACAAGCTATGATAGAAGTCACACAGATCAAGGACCAATAGAGCAACAATCGCCGGGTTCTGGAAAGTAACACAAGAGAGAAGGCAGTGAACGACAAATCAAACATTGCTCGGTGGTACTAACCTCAGATCAGATGCAGCTGGCTCGGTGCGTGTATTGCTATGGGCGTGGGCCGCGTGGGTCGGCGGTGGCGGTGGCGGCGGCGACTACTCGGTGGCTATAGTGCTATAGATGAGATGAGGTTAAGGATGAATGGAGAAGAGGAAGAAAGTGAGGACTAAAAAGAAGAGGAAGACGGCGGCAGCTATAGATGAGATAGGGTGAGTTAGGGTAAGAGGAAAAAAAAACCCTTAAAATATATCAATATATATATAATATATAATATATAATATATAATATATAATATAATATATATAAACAATTTAATTTATTAAACGGGTAATCGGGTATGGGTAATATAGTTCCATACCCAGACCTATTTATACATAGTAAACGGGTGAACGGTCCGGGTCTAGGTCGGGTAGGAAAAAATGTGTACCAGACCCGTTATAAAACGGGTCCGGTACAGGTCCAGGTCCGGGTATACCCGGCCCATTAACAGCCCTATTTGGAGTCTTTTGAATCCATATTTATTCAATACTCAGTAACTCAGAATCCTAAAACAAAGAAGAAAATTTCCAAATCCACATCTTCTATTTTCTTAACTACGTCTTTTCTTTCTACCAGACGAGAATAAGGAAAAGGGCGGCGGTGGCGTGGGAAATAGCAGAAGAGGAAGAAGGGTTGTTGACGAAAGGGATGGGTTTGAGCAAGGGGAGAGTGAGAAGAGAGAATATCATTGACTCGTTGGTATTAGGGGCAGGAGGAAATCAACTTGAGAGAAAACTTGTGGTCTTAAGGGTTTCTTTTGAAAACTTTAGGGACTTAGATATAATTATCTAAATAAACTAAGTTAAAACAATATAAAATTTGAAATAACTATTTTAAAAGTTTATTTATTTATTTTTACACTTGGCTCGTTATTTTTCAGAAGATATTTAAAATAGGTTGTGCTTAAAAAAATTTATGGTCATAAGGGTTTCTTTTTTAGAAACTTTAGGGACTTAAATATAATTATCCAAATGAACTAAGTTTAAAAAATATAGGAATTCAATAATGACTAAATGCATTAATAATGAACTAATATATGACCTTAAGTCTCAATATACATTCACATATAACTTGAAAATTTATAAATTTTATATATAGTAATTATAATTTATATATGTCATGTATACGAAAGACAAAATATGACATAGTAATTAAAAGTATGGGATTAAAAATAGTAACTTTACTAAGTATTTATATTTTTTTTACTGAAAACTTTTTATTTTTATAATATTTGTTGTATATGATATAAATTTAAAAGTTTATCAATTTGAATATAAAATAAAAGAATCAATTTTACGAATATATTAACAATTTATGTGCATTAATAAAGATTGTTCTTATTTAATTTTGTATCATGATTTACAGTAATTACTATTTATATATGTGCATGTATATACAAAAATATAAATATGATGGAAACACATCCTACACATATACATGACGCCTACGTATTTATATTGTCACACAAATAAAAGTAACAACTTTGACATTATGATAAAAAGAATAACAATTATACCTATTAATAAAATTATGTGTACAAATGTAATATAATTTTTTGATTGTTAAATTTAAAACTCCTAATTGATAAATTTTTTAATGTCTATTTAGTTATGAATATTTACATAATTAAAAAATTATGAATTGAGTCTTCTAAATTCAAAAGTATTTATTATATTAAAAAAATATAGAACTAAGAAATTTGTTGTATAACTAAAGGCATGAAAAAATTGCTTACATTTATTATTAATTCAAAAATAAAATTTATATCATGTAGGAATATATGTATAAAATAATTATATACTCTGATAAATAGAAGGAAATTAAAAATAAAAAATTCAAAAAAGAAAATGTGATAAAAAAATTTACTTTATTTATTTATTTAAATAAAAATTTACAAGTTTTAAAAGTGTGTTTCATATAATTGTAATATTTTGCAAGAAATAAATAAATATAATACATGCTGCCAATTTAAACTAACAATGACATAGCACAGTAGTTGGAACATTGCGCCTCCACGATGGAAACCCAGGTTCGACTCCTAGTGGCTGCAAGAAAGGCTGGATTTTCCAGCATGGCGCCATGTGTGCAGTGATGTGGCGCCACATGGAGAACCAATTGCCATGTGGCATATTTCAATTTTTTTTTAAAAAATTAAAATTAAAATATCAACTAAATATATTGACAACTGATTCATTTCGGTTAGTAATCGAACTGTAAAATTTTTAAATTAAAGTACTAATCGATTACCAACTAACTAGGTTTACCAACCAAAACATTTGGGTTAGTAATCGGTCGGTAAAATTTTTAAATTAAAAGATTAACTAATTACCAACTGAATATAGTATCAACTTATACATTTCGGTTAGTAATCGATCGATAAAATTTTTAAATTAAATTACCAACAAAAATACTAACAGATTACCAACTGAATATATTACCAAGCGATACATTTCGGTTAATAATCGGTTGGTAAACTTTAAAATTAAAAGTCCAACTGATTACTATCTAAATATATATTACCAACCGATATATTTCAGTTAGTAATCGGTCGGTAAAATTTTTAAATAAAAATACCCACCGATTACCAACTGAATATATTACCAACCAATACGTTTTTGTTAGTAAGCGGTCAGTAAAATTTTTAAAATAAAATATCTACCGATTACCAATTGAATATATTACCAACCGATTGTTATCGATTGGTAATCAGTTGGTAAATATTTTCCCGCCAAATTACCAACTAATTACCAATTGAATATATTTTCAACCGATATATTTCAGTTGGTAATCAGTTGGTAAAATTTTTTCCATTAAATTACCAACCGATTACCAACTAATAATGTACCGACCGAGTGTTATCAGTTGGTATTCGGTTGGTATATATTTTCCTGCCAAATTACCAACCGATTATCAACTGATTACCAACTAACTATTTACCAACCAATTATGTTTGTTGGTAAGTGGTTGGAAAAGTTTTAAATTTTCCCAATTTTTATTTCGGTTGGTAATCGGTCGGTAATCAGTTGGTAAGTACCGATCGACGTGGTCAGTTGGTAATAGTTAGTTGGTAAATTACATTTTTCTAGTAGTGGGTGGCGCAATATGTCTCTACTTGCTTGACTTGTCAAAAAGTAAAAGCGGAGCACAAAAGGGCAGCCGGATTGCTACAGCCGTTACTTATACCTGAGTGGAAGTGGCAAGAGGTGACGATGGACTTCATTACTGGATTACCGATGTCTAAGACTTTGAAGGATGTTGTGTGGGTAGTGGTTGACAGTTAACCAAGACAGTTCATTTCATTCCGGTGAATGTGAGGGACTCTATGGAAAAATTGGCTAAGACATATATTCGCGAAGTAGTTAGATTGCATGGAGTGCCGACCAGTATTGTATCCGACAGGGATCCTAGATTTACTTCCAAGTTTTGGACCAAGTTTCAAGAGTCAACGGGGACGACTCTGAAGCTTAGCACATCTGCTCATCGACAAACTGATGGACAGTCCGAGAGAGTCATCCAAATATTGGAGGACATGCTTAGGGCTTGGGTGTTGGATTTTGGAGATAAGTGGATAGATTGTATACCCTACGCTGAGTTAGCATACAACAATAGTCATCAGGCATCGATTGGAATGGCACCCTATGAAGTGTTATATGGGTGGAAATGTCAAGAACCCTTATATTGGGGATAGGCAGAGGATGGGCAAATCAGTAAGTCTGAGGAAGTGAATATTGAGGAAATGGCCGACAAAGTGAAGGTAATAAGGGAGAGGCTGAAAGCCGTGCAAAGCCGACAGAAGTGCTATGCCGACAATAGAAGAAATGAGTTGGAGTTTCAAGTGGGAGATCAGACATTTTTAAAGACAACACCTAGCAAAGGGATTCTAAAGCATCCTAAGGGAGGGAAGTTAAATCCTACATATTTAGGACCTTTTCCCGTGATTGAAAGGATTGGACATGTAGCATATCGATTGGAGTTGCCAGAAGGATTAGTAGGAATTCATGATGTGTTCCATGTATCTTAGTTGAAGAAATACAACCCTGACCCGGAGCATGTATTGAACGAGGAGTCATTGATTCTACAGCCTAATTTTAGCTACATTGAAAAGCCAATTAAGGTTTTGGATCGAAGTGTCAAGGTGTAGAGGAGAAAACAGATACCTATGGTGAAGATTTTGTAGGATCATCATGGTACTCAGGATGGAACATGGGAAACTAAAGATTAGGTGAAGAAGAAATACCCGAATTTGCTATAATGGTATAGCACTCAGAATTTCAGGGCAAAATTCTCTTAAGGAGGAGAGGATGTAATACCCCATATTAGACCACCTTTAGTAAGTGGGAAAAAGTCATACATGTCATATTGTGTTATACCACATTTGATGATTTGAATTATTTTCATGAAAATATCAGTTTGTTGTTGCATAAATTAATTTATTCGTGAAGTGGTTGTGGTATTTGAGGTAGTTGAGTTTTATTTTATTGAAGGGAATTTATTAGAAAAAGGGATGGAGTAAGTGACTAAGAATTAAGGGAATTTATTAGGAGAATATTTGCCAGGAATCAATATGGTTTGTTGGATAGAGCTTGGTGTGTATTCTTTGGTGGGCTTGAGTTCGAATCCTAGCTATCTCAAATCCTTTCCTTTCTTTTATTTCCCTTAAAATTGGGGGTGTGCTTTATCATGGAAATTATTTTATAAAATTAGTAAATTAAAATTTTATTCCTAATATCCTATCATAATCTTTTTTTTTTCTTTAGAAAATAGAAGGCAAAGAACTGGATTTAAATGAGATGTTTGTCCCTTGGATTAAGCCAAGGGTTTCGAAATCTTTAAGGGGGGAAAAGAAGGAAGAAATTTAGTAGCTACAGGGATTAGGAAACCAGAATTTTCCTTACCAAATAACTATTTAATAACTATTCAAAATTACTCAAATTAATATAGGGAATTAATTTAACTATTCCCTAAATAAATGACCTAATTCCTTTCTAGGGTTTTCTAGAAAATTCCCTCACATAGGGTAGAATAACTTACCTAAAACACTCCAAAATCTAGCTAGGGTTAACTAAGAAAACTCTAACCAATTAGGACTTCATTTTAGCCAAAAGAATACTGGAATTTCAGCTCCATTGCCTCCATAATTTCATCACTATTCACACACACACTCTCTCACGAAAATTTCAGACTTTCATTACTCTCAACTTCCTCTTATCTTTGGCAAAAACAGTTACACAAAACCCTAATCTTTCCTCCTCCTAATCTTGTCCAAGAGGAAGCCAGAAAATCAGCTTTTCTCATCTCTTTTTCCTTCCTTCCTATGGCAACAATAATAGCCAGCAAACAGCCACCAAAAACCAGCACTAAACCCCTTAAACCCTGCTGGAAATTGGCTACAACAATAAGGACAAAAGCTGTTACCTTTTTCTTTTTGTGATCAAGAGACCAAAGCAAGATCAAACTCTTCTAAACCCTAAAATGCCTCAGCTTAACCTATTCCCTTCATCAAACTAGCCATAATCAAACCCTAAAACATCCTCTGCTACTGTACAATTCTAGCCGCCACTCTCTCCAAAGATTTCATCCTTAGCAACCTCCAAGCATCTCCAAACTTAAAATCTAAACCTAAGGTGAGTAACCCTTCAAACCCTTTCAGCTTTCATTCAAATAATATTTCTCTTTTCTCCTCAATCTCAGTCATCAAGGGGTTGATCCTTGTCTCCTTTCATTGGAGATTTTCGAACAAGAAGGCCAAGAGCACTACAATCAACTGTTCCTCCTCAAGCGAACCCAAACAATGACCAAATGCGTCACCTTTGCTATTAGTGTGTGTGTCGTCAAAGGTATTCTTGGTCTCAATCCCTTTTTACTTAAATAAGATTGCTTTTTATGGTGGTGTTGTTATGCATGGAGGCTAGATGAAAGTATGAATAGACTACATTGGTGAGTTGGAGGGTTCAATGGAATGAGCTAGACATGTATGTCTTTGATTATGATTGAATATTGCTATGAAGGTCTAGATCTGCAACATGTTAATTAAAGAAGAGAGCTTTGAATGAAAATAGGGTTATCGTATGAAGTTTATGGTAGGCGAATATTAGAGATCTTTGTATTAATGATGAGATTCGTTTATTTGCATTCCATGATGAGATGCATGATCTTGGGAAGCTATAGCGATGAGCTAATAAAACTAGTCTATCAAGATGCCATGGATGAATTAGATGATATGATCATAGGGATTCATGATGCATGAACAGATAAGTTGATGCATATTTAGGTTCTAATCATGGAATCGTTAATTCTAGATAAGGAAGAAAGCGAAAAAGATATCAAGCATCACTTTGGTTGATTATTAAGAATATCCAGGTAAGTCCATGTATAACTGTTTTGGTAAATGATACTTGTTTGCAAGTAATTTTTACAATGTTATCTGGAATTGATGTTAATATGATATTTTGACGTGAGGATTAAGCCTTAACTAAAAATGATAAGTTACGCTGGATTGTTGTGAGACTTAGATTAGAAACGTGGATGTTTTATTTTCAAAAAGAATTTGCTAAATTTTAATGTTTCAACTTCAAAAATGATTTCTTAATCCATTGTCAAACGATTTGAAACGCTATTACGAAAAACCACGTTTTGCAATCAAACTAATCAAAGACTTTTGAAAAGGGGAAAATGATTCTACCCCTAATCGGGGAACGTTGAGTACTCAGCGAGAGTAGGCTAGTAGTACTAGTTTCGAAGAGCAAGAAAGAGTCTTCTGGCAGGAGGCCTCCTCCAGAGGATAAACTCAACTTGGAGAGGTGACAGTACTACTTAGTCAAGCCATCTGCGCTACCATATTGGTCCATCTAGATATTGTTGACCCGGATTGGACAATTGGAGTATTGGGGGTAGAGATGGAGGAGTATCTCACGCAGTGGGTGGATCCCCCACTGCCCATTGTTGAAAGAATACATTGGGAAGCTATCATGGTAGTAACCATGATATAGATTGTGTTACTATATTGTTGAATCATTTGCTAATCCCTACTTAATAAGTTATGAATTTGATGAAACAGTGATGTATTATGAACTATTTTGGATTTATTGAGCAAGGCTCCTTTGTATAACTGTTATTGATGAAATTGATTTGCAAACACGATTTTGTAATTTTGATAAACCTGCATACACGAAATGGTTATAATTGACATTTGTACACATGGGACTTACTAAGATGTCAATCTCACACCTTTTTATATCATGATTTCAGGGGATTGCTTACATTGAGTAGGGTGAAGCTAGGGTTAAGCTCCTACTTATTTATTTAGTTGTGTTTTTGTGTTTTTTTCAAGAGACGTTTGTTAGTTTTGAGTTTCCAGACTTGTATAAGTTATGCTTCCGGATGTAATGGAATTATTTCTTTAGTTTTATTTAGTAGTTTTGTTTTATTTTGTTCTTCATTATAAAGATCCCTGGTCTTTTGGACGGGGCGACATCCTACCCTATCTAGGTACCTAGGGTGTGGGGTGTTACAATTTATCTTATTTTGGTTGGAAGAAGTGAGAAAGAAGAAAATAGGGTATTTTCTATTCACATAATAGTTTTGTGTTAGTCGTACCATAGAATAATAAGTGTGGTTCGGAATGACTCTCGATATAGGTCATTAATCTTCAAAGATTCATAAAGGGCTAAGAGTGCTATATACATCATCATATTGAGCTAGGACACGAGGTGAGTCCCATTGCCTTTTTAAATCCTGTTTTAGCTATGTGTTTTCTTGAAACTATCATGGGTTCTTTTGATCCAGTTAATGCTTTCCTGATATTTTATGAGATGAATGTTACACTTAAATTTGAAAACAATATGAAACACTCAATTTTTTGAATATCTTGAATAATAAATATCTCATGTGATCTTTTCAATTTCCAAATCTCAATTTTGGTAAAGTTTTTTCCTGATATGGAAAATGGTTTCCTGATGTGCTCAAGTGCGAGCCTTCTCTTTGGATTTCGAAACACAATAAACAATATGAATCTTGAACTCTTAATTTCTTGAACCTGTCAATCCTTGAATTGAATACATGATTAACTTAAATGCTTGGTGTAAGTACTAACTTGACACTTGGCATATGCAGTGGCTTGAATACTTTGCATAAGTACTTACTTGAATAGTTGGCGTAAGTACTGACTTGACTACTTGGCGTATAGACTGACTTGAATATTTAACGTAAGTATTGACTTGTCTACTTGGTGTAAGTACTGACCTGAATATTTAGCGTAAGCACTGAATTTACTTGAATACAAGAATACTCGAATACAGAAATACTCGAATATTTGAATACCTAAATTAGAATATTTTATACTGAAATTCTTGAATACTTGGATCAGCATGTTTTCACTCGAAATCCTTGAATACTTATTTTGAGAATGTTCTCACACGAGAATTTCTGAACTAGCTTATGGTGAGGTAATTCTTCATGAGATCTTTTCAGTGAAAAATAGTAGCACACACGGGACTCACTGAGCTTTACGCTCACACGTGTGTTATCATTTTTGAAAATTCAGGATTAGAGGCCGCGGTGGACTCCCAAAAGCTCATGCTATATCTTGGACCTATTATACCCGTGAATGTATGTATTAGAAGCTAAATTCTTGTATTTTTCTATTTAGGAAAAATTTTTGCTGCCTATTGAGTGAAGCTTGTTATAAAGATCCCTTATCTGAGCAATCAGTTGGGGCGACATCCCATAAAGTTACAGCCCACTACGTTATGAAAATATGAGGTGTTACAAATGGTATCAGAGTATAGTGGAAACCATAATAGAGCTTCTGATGAAATATAGTGAGCCTCTAACAGGACATTAGGGAGTTCGTCATTGTATGAGTAAATGTGAATTTATAGACATAGTATGTTTTATGAAATTGGATATTGGAGTAGATGTGACATGTGACTTTGAGATATAATTTCTTTTGGTGGGCCAGAAGAAGAGTGATTTAAGACAGTTCTATTATCTTTGAAAAGGGTCTATGACCCCAAACTCCAATAATAGTAAAGGGATTGAGATAAGGGAGACCTTATATTTGAATTATTCACTCTTTCTAAACTTCCCATTTTGGGACTAGGAATAGTGAGAGGATGAATGAAGGATGTTGAACACTTAAAGGTCCTCTATATGTAGTATGACATGAATTGTGTGGATAAGAATATGCACACTTGTCTAGTGTTCCAGTATTATCATAATATGTGAAAGAATATGATTATATTAATACTAACATAAGTCATCAGACATTTGTAGTTAAACGTGCTTTGGTTAGAGAAATTCTAAGATGGGTAACCCCTGGTAAGTACCCATGAAAGTTGAAAAGAGGTGATTTATGGTTGTTTAAGGAAACGAAAGTATGATGTATATGAAAAATGATATAAATACAGAAGGTTTAATTATAGATCATCCGAGAACGATATGTATGAAGGTATCTTATTATGTTGAAAGAATATGAGAATTTCTCAAGGGATCATGCTTACATGTGGAAAATAGAAATTTCTTCTTTTCATATCATATGAATGGGAAATATTGAGATGTATATATATTTGCCCAGTGTTTCGTGATGTAGATTTAAACAAAGAAAGATATGCCGTGAAAAGTTACACGTGGTATTACTAGAGATCGAGTTGCAGAAAATGCCCCCTTTCCTCTAGAAGAATTCAAATCTACAGAGTCATGAGGAAACAAAGGACCTATCAGGATTCATATCGAGTAAATAAGGAGCAGATGGCAGAAGAAACTTGATATAAACATTTGATGGAATTAAGGCAAATCTAAATTTTGAGGAAGAAATTTCTTGAAGGAGAGGAGAGTGTAACAACCCCCACTTTTGTAGTTTAATCAATTAGTACTATGTATAGAATAATAATTTGTATAAGTGACTAGAATGAGAAATGATCAGTATAATGAGATGAACATTTTGGTATGATAAACATATTTAAGGGCATTATTGGAATTTTGAAATTATGGGGACATGAATTAAATTTTTGAATTTGTTCTTCCCGTACCCTAAGTCTTCAAATTGTGATTACTTTTAGTCGAATAGGAATTTAAGGGTACATTAACAACAAAAATTGATCAATGTGATGATACGAATATTCTGGTATATATTAAACTATCGAAAGTATCAGGGGTATTATTGTAATTTTCACCGCGATCGAGATTTTAATCACAATTTGGAAAGAATTGAGAAGGAATTGAGAATTTTGATTCCTACTATAAAATTCAGTACAATTTATAGATACCATTAGTGCAATAAAATATTTTTCCAATACGGACTTGAATTTTCATTATTTCTGAGAAAAATTCTAAAATGCGATCGAAATTGAAACAAGTGGCCAAATATGATTAATGGATGAAAACAAGTGTCAAATGGTGATTGGTTATTTCATAAAGCTTATTGAATAAGTTTTGGAAGAAAATAATTAAAGAAAAAGGTTGGCGAATAAGAAAACGACACTTGGAAGGATAGCCCACAATAGCCACCATAGCATTTAATGAATTGGTCACCATTCTTGATCAATAATGTCGGTTGAGGAGCTGAATTTCAGCAAGAAATTCGTCCATAAGGAATAGAGAAAAAAGAGAGAAAGGAAAGGAAAGGAAAGCTAGAGAAAAATAGGGAGAAAAAGAAAAAGGAGAGAGAAAGAAAGAAGTGAGTGTGTGTTCTTGGAGCAAAATCAAATCAAGAGATCCCGCATACAAGGTAAAAGTCTATGCTTCAAGAATTAAAGTCTTAGATTTCATTACAATGATTATTTTTGTATGGTTTTTAACATGAAAAATGAGATTTATGGCTATGATTTGGATTAAACGTGTACTATATGAACCTTTGTGTGTGCAAGTGTGTGTGTGCCGGATGGAATAAGGCTTTATATACTATGTTTTATATACTTTGTTTTATATGGTATATGAAGGTGTTTAGATGGTGGTTTGGGTGGTTGTTCATGGCTGTAAAGGTGTAAGAAATGGAAAAGAAGATGGAATTAATTATTGAAGAAAATGAATTATTAATGTTGTATTTGCACTTGTTGAACTTGATGTTGGAAAATATGATTTTGCTGGGCTAAGTATCTCTGAAAATCAGAGAATTGAAGGCCATTATGATGGAATTTAAGATAGTTTAAGTGTTATATAGTTGTTAGGATTAAAGTAGAATAGATGGTGTGAAGAAAGGAAACAAAAACAGAAATTCTGTTTTTGAAGTAATCCAGAGCAGCCTTAAAGAACAAATAAACTGTACAAATTGGCTTGTTCATTTGGAACTTCATGACCTAAAACTTGTAGCTAAATGTATTAGGATCAGTTTGGGACCAATTTTACAAGATTTGGAGTTTTGAACAAAAAGTTATGATGAAATATCACAAGCTGCCGAAACAGTAACGAGATTGAGAAGCTGAGATGTTGGACCCAAAACTGAGTGAAATAAGAAGGGAATTCCGTGGTTCATGATTTCAAAATTGTAATGGAATGTCTTGAGGACATTTTGGAACAGGTTTGACATCAATTGGACTTAAGGATTAAATGCTATGATATATACAAACAAGTGTGACAAGAATGAAGAAATGCAGAATTTTGTTTAGCAAGAAATAAACTAAGTGTTGTTCTATTTATGTCAATGGATGACAGAGAGATTACAAGAAGATATGGAAACCTTGGATATTTGTTTGAATAAAGAGATGTGAAATGAATTAATGAGCCTTTGATCATTCTTTGTATTTATCTCATTTTGGTTAGAAGAAGTGGGATAGAAGAAAATAGAATATTTTCTATTCACATAATAGTTTTGTGTTATTCATACCTTAGAATAATAAGTGAGGTTTGGAATGACTCTCGATATAGGTCATTTATCTTCAAAGCTTCATGAAGGGCTAAGAGTGCTCTATATGTCACCATGATGAGTTAGAACACGAGGTGAGTCCCACTATCTTTTTAAATCCTGTTTTAGCTTAGTGCTTTCTTGAAACTATCATGTGTTTTCTTGATACATTTAATGCATTCCTGATATATTATGAGATGAATGTTACACTTGAATTTGAAAGCATTATCAAACACTCGATTTCTTGAATATCTTGAATATGAAATATCTTGTGTAATCTTTTCAATTTCCAAATCTCAATTTTGGTAAAGTGTGTTCTTGATATGTAAAATGGTTTCCTGATGTGCTCAAATGCGAGCCTTCTCTATGGATTTTGGAAACATGATGAACAATATGAATCTTGAACTCTTGATTTCTTGAACTTGTCAAACCTTGAATCGAATACATGATTAACTTGAATACTTGGTGTAAGCACTAACTTGATACTTGGCGTATGCACTGACTTGAATACTTGGCATAAGCACTAACTTGAATACTTGACGTAAGCACTGACTTGACTACTTGGCATATGCACTAACTTGAATACTTTGTATAAGAATTAACTTGTCTACTTGGTGTAAGCATTGACTTGAATACTTAGCGTAAGTACTGACTTTACTTGAATACCCGAATACTCGAATACTTGAATGGCTAAATCATAATATTTTATACTGGAATTCTTGAATATTTAAATCAGCATGTTTTCACTCAAAATCCTTGAATACTTGTTTTGGGAATGTTCTCACACGAGATTTTCTGAACTAGCTTTTGTTGAGATTATTCTTCATGAGATCTTTTCAGTTGAAAACACTAGTACACACGGGACTCACTGAGCTTTACACTCATACGTGTGTTATCTCTTTTGAAAAATTTAGGATCAGAGGCACAACAAAAGCGCAGTGGACTCCTAGAGGCTTATGCTACATCTTGGACCTATTATGCCTATGAGTATATGTATCAGAAGCCAAATCCTTGTACTTTTCTATTTTGAAAAAATTTCTATTACCTATTGAGTGAAGTTTGTTAGAAGACCTCTTGTTTGAGCAATCAGACGGGACGACATCACATAAAGTTATAGCCCACTACGTGATGAAAATATGGGGTGTTACATATTCTATCTTAATGATCTTATAGCTCATGATATTAGATGTCTTTTTGTGCATGATAATGGTGGCTATCTTTGGCATAGAAGACTAGGCCATGTATCATTTAATTTGCTAAACAAATTATCCTCAAAAGAGCTTGTTAGGGGACTGTCCAAAATGAAGTTTGATAAATTCAAAATATGTGATGCATGACAATCTGGAAAGCAGATCAAAACCTCTTTCAAACCCAAGAAAATGAATTCCACCTCATTACCTCTCGAATTAATACATATGGATTTGTTTGGACTGATGAGGACTACTAGCCTTATTGGTAAGAGGTATGTTTATATTCTTGTAGATGATTTCTCAAGATTTACTTGGACTTTGTTTCTCGAACAAAATGATGAGGCATTTTCTAAATTCTCTAAATTATATAAGCGCGTCTAAAATTCTATTAGATACAAATTGATTTCTGTTAGGAGTGACAATGACATAAAATTTTACAACAATGAGTTTACATATTTTTGTGATGAAAATAGAGTTTTTCACAACTTTTCAGCTGCTAAAACCCCTCAACAAAATGGTGTTGTTGATAGGAAAAATAAAACCTCACAAGAAATAGCTAGATCCATGATTTGTGAAAACTCTCTTCTAAAATACTTTTAGGCTGAAGTTGTTAATATAGCGTGTTATATTTTTAACCAAGTGATGTTGATACCTTTCTAAGAAAACACCCTTTGAGCTTATATTTGACAAAACTACATCAATTTCCTATTTAAAAGTATTTGGCTACAAAAGTTTTGCTTTTAATACCTGAGATAATCATGAAAATTTTGATAGTAAATCCGATGAGGCTATATTCCTTGGATACTCTTCCAATAAAAAGGCATATAGAGTGTACAATAAGAGAACTCTATGTGTGGAAGAATCCGTACATATTATCTTTGATGAATATAACATTAATACATCATGAGAAGATGATGATGATGTAGGGAGTTCAAAAGAAAAAGAGAAAGAACAGCACAAAGCACCATCGCTGGTCATTCATGCCAAAGACGAGGAATTGGAAGAGTAACATGCTGAACAAAGCAAGCAAGAAACTAAATAACTCACTGATCAAGGGCTACCAAAGGATTAGAAGTACAAAACCGGTCATCCAAAAGAGCAAATTATTGGTGATCCTAGCTGTGGAGTCAAAACTAAATAGTATTTTGTAGACAATTTTGCTTTCCTCTCTAGTATTGAACCTAACTACATTAATGTGGCCTTGCATGATGATTTTTAGATACTAGTTATGCAAGAAGAGCTGAACCAATTTGAGAGAAATCAAGTTTGGAAACTTGTCCCTAGACCACTTGGTCATCTAGTTATTGGTACTAAGTGGGTTTTAAGAAACAAACATGATGAAAATAGAGTGGTGATTAGAAATAAAGCTAGACTTGTTGCCTAAGGATTCAATCAAGAATAGGGCATTGACTATGATGAGACATTTGCTCCCGTTGCCAGATTAGAATCCATAAGAATGTTACTTACCTTTGTATCTTTTAAAAATTTCATACTTTATCAAATGGACATTAAAAGTGCATATGGTTTTATTATTGAGGAGGTATATGTAGAACAACCTTCGGATTTTATTCATGAGCACTTTCCAAATTACATTTTCAAATTCTCAAAGTCTCTCTATAGTTTAAAACAAGGCCCATGAGCTTGGTATGAAAGACTTAGTGGATTCTTACTCTAAAAAGGGCTTTCAAGAGGTCTGATTGATACTATATTATTTTTTAAGTCAAAAAATTCTGATGACCTTCTCATTGTCCAAATTTATGTTGATGATATAATTTTTTGTGATACTAATGAATCCTTGTGTAAGATGTTTGCCAAGACTATACAATAAGAATTTGATATGAGCATGATGGGAGAACTCAACTTCTTCCTCGGGTTGCAAATTAAACAAACCAATGATGGAATTTTCCTAAATCAAATTAAGTACACTAAGGAACTGCTCGAAAGGTTCGGTATGAATGAAGCCAAAGAAATCAGTACACCTTTGAGTGCTTCTCTAAAGTATAACAAGGATGAAAAGGGTAATAAAGTGGACAAATCAAAATACAGAGGTATGATTGGAAGTTTGTTATATCTTATTACTAGCCGACCAGACAATATGTTTTCAGTTTGTCTCTGTGCCAGATTTCAATCATGTCCAAATGAATCCCACTTATGTGCCGTGAAACACATCCTTAGATATTTGGTTAGAACATATGATTATAGTTTATAGTATCCTTGTACTAACACCTTTAATCTTATAGGCTACACTGATACAGACTATACAGGTTGTAAAATTGAACGAAAAAACACTAACGAACACTTTCAAATTCTTAGACACTCTCTAGTGTTATGGAATAGCAAAAAACAGGTGTGTATGTATCCATATCCACAACTGAGGCTAAATATATTGCAGTAGGAAGTTGTTGTGCACAAATTTTGTGGATGAAAGCCACATTACTTGATTTGGTCTCAATTTTGATTCCGTACCTATACTATGTGATAATACAAATGCAATCAATTTAACAAAAAATCATGTTCAATAAGCATATTGAGGTTAAGCATCACATTATTAGAAATCATATGCTTAAAGGTGATGTTTGTGTAGAATATATCCACACAAATGAACAACTTGCGGATATATTTACAAAACCCCTGACTGAAGACAGATTCTTCTTTCTGAGAAGAGGATTAGGCATCACAAAAATTGCATGGCTAAAATTTTGTTGAGAAAGATTTAACCATTTGTTCTTGCAGGTCTCTAAATAAAACACAATTCCAGAGGAAGATTTTGGATGCAGTATTTCGAAGAGTAAATCCAAAACTTATCTTCCAAAACTTTCACTTTAAGAAATTCTTTTTAGATGAAGCCTCAATCCAAAATGAAAACGACCAAATGCTTTGGATGTCCTTCAAAAATAACTGCTTCCAGATTATTCTCTTTGAAATGCAAAATAATAGCGCTTTTTTCAAGATAACTTTTGAAATCTTTAATGAAAAGCCTCGTTCCAACGTACTTGATTGTACTTATCTTTACAACCTCATAGCAAATCACAAAAAGCATTTCTCTTTTTTCTCTCTCGGATTCTAAAATCAATCAAGAACTCCATCATTCTTCATTCAAAACCTTTCTAGTTTCTCTCTGAACAACAAAAAGCCCAAGTCTTTATCCTCTGATTACAATGGTAAAATCCCCAAAATCAACTAAACCCAAGTCAAAGAAAGCCAGTAAAATCACTACGACAATGAAGAAGAAATTGATTGCAATGGAAAAAGGAAAAGAAGTCACTCCCGAATTCTTTGCTTCTCAGACTGACTCCTCATAATCAACTCTGGAATAAGAAAGTTCCAAGACCCAGGTAGCTCACTTTCTAGATTCTAAAAGTGAATTTGATTTTAATGAATGGGTTTCAAGAAACTGTACTGTGATTGTTGGTTATTGTGTAAATCCAAAGTCTTTTTTGAATTTTACAAATGTGTTGAATGTGTTTGAGTTTCTTGGGTCGGAAGTCATATTATCTGTTGATGAAAGGTTGTTCACTACTCTCCTATGGGAATTTTATGCTAATCTGAGAGAAAGCCGATTAGAGGAGACTGGAAGGGGTTTTATGGTCCGGTGGTACATCTCAAGGGTTGGGTATAACAACCTTAAATTTGATCATCACCTATTAAATAGAATTTTTAGAGTTAGAAATGATAGGATCTGAATAAGTTCCTAGAAGGAGCTAATCTGTTTGATTTAGGAAAGTTTGAAAAAACATTTATTGGTGGGAAGAGTTTTAAGAACTCAAGTGATAGGAACACTAAGTGGTTGAATGGATTAGGGAGGATTCTACACCTTATGGTTTCAACCATGGTGGTTCCAAGTTTTGGTCACAAAACCTCTATCAACAGTATGCAAATAGTGATCATGTTGGCGCTCTTCAAAAATAGGCCAATAAATTTTGGGTATCTTGGTGTAAAATTAATTATGCAAATAAGGAATACCTCCAGCAAAGTCTTACCTTATGGAAACTTATTAACCAAAGTGTTCAGACACTTTAGTGTTGATATGAGTCCAGTCACCCCTGCTTCTTCAAAGATGAATGTGTACCACTTTGAGTCGTTCGAGAGGATAGGATATGTGAGAATGAAAAATTAGTGGAAGCTCCTCAGAAATGTAGCCGATGATGAAAGGGAAAGGTTGTTAAATGTTAAAGCCGAAGGCAAGACTACCCAACCCACAAGAGCAAAAGGAAAAGGCTAAGTTAGAAACTCAAGGAGAATCCTCTAGCAAGGGAAAATAGACAAATCAAGACATAGGCATCAATCAGAGCATTCTGAAAGCAATCAATTTATTGGCTATTATGGTAGACAGCCTCAGTTCAGAAATTCAGAACCTTGGAAACAAACTAACCACTATAGAAGAGAAGGATAAAAAGGATGAAACAATGCTTGGTAAATTAGCACTAGCCCAAGAGGAAGAACATACCAGAGGAACCACCTCTCCGTATGCTACAGAGGGAACTAGTTAACAAACTGAACAGCCAAGTCCGGGAAAGGAATCTGGGCAAATCACAACCAATTCAAAGGATAAAGAACTGAAGATTAATGCTCATGTCTCAGTTGCCCCTACTGAAGTCCCTATCTCATCTGGGAAAAGGCAAAAGCATATGGTTGTAAAGAGAAAATTCAATCGTATTGTTAGCCAGCATTCCAAAAAGGGTGCTGGGTCTAAGACAGAGATCGTCTATATTTCCTAAGTGACTATTTCTGTAGACTGATTACTAGACTTCCTCTACCATAATTTTTTTATTGCTTTTTTATTGACATTTACTTTTATCATTTTTGCACTCGTCTTTGAACAATTTACATTATGCACTTCTCTTGCTCTATCTGTTAAATATATATCTCCTTTATCCACATTCTGACCAATTTCTTTGCTATTCTCTTTATTCTCTACTTCTGCATTTTGATTGATGATAAAGGGGGAGAAAAATGGATATTGTAGATATATGCTAGTACTGCTGTGAATAGACTATAGATATATATTGTGGAAATCAATAGATTGTGAGATTGTTGTGGATATATAGTTTGTTGCTAATAATACGTTGGTACTACTGTGAATAAACTGTGGATATATATTGTAAAAATATATAGATTGTGAGATTTTTTTCAATATATAGTTTGTTGCTGATGATTGTTGATGACTATTGCTGATTGGTGTTAATATATAGATTATTGATGATGATTGTAGAATTGTGAGGGATTGTGTGATTATGTGAATTCTGAATATATACTAGTCATATATAATGAAAATTAGTTATGGAATGTGACTATGTCCGTTTAAGATCATAGTTTAAATATATGGGCATTTTAGTGGAGTTTATATTGAGATATTGTTGATGTTGAAGTCAAAGGTGATTGAAATACGTGTATGAGTCTATTGTGCATTTTAACAATTTGATTTTTGGCTAACCGAATAATCTATTTTTAAAATGGTTGTCATATGCTCTATGTTAAAAAAATCTTGGATAATGAGGATATTCATACTTATATCTTTGATTGCTCAAAAATTTTTGTTAGAGTCTGACATATCATGAGAAAATTAGGCTTGATCAAAATCTCAGAAAATTCGTTTTTACTTGCACATACACATGGGGAGTTTTGGACTCTCATTTTTTCAATCCAAAAGTCCAGTCCAAAAATGAGTTCTAAAAAGGCTAGCTTTTGTCTAATGTACACTATTTTGGACACATGTTCTGGACATCTAAAACCTTAAGTCCAAAAGTTCCGTAGTCTCACGTCTCCTAGTTTGGACGCACATTTTAGAAGTCCAAAATTTTAAATCCAATTTTTATCTCAAAACGCACTTTGTGGCCTCATATCCTATGTTCATATATGCATGTATTAAGGGGGAGCATTTCATCTTATGATTTATTTTCTATACCTCATTGTGTACATATTTATACATTTTTTTAATTACGGCTATTCTCTGAAGGAATGGTTGTGTGATGGAAGGAATAAGGATATAGAGGTAGGTTGGGTCATACGCTCATTGAGCCATCTTAGTGAGTATATGCTTAAACTTTCTTATTTTAATCTCATAAACACTCTTTAAGTCCTATAATGGGAGAATGAATTTCAGCTTAAATTCATTCTTATTTCTCTCGATCTAACATATCCATACTGTACGTATCAGTTCTTTTATATCACAATCCCATCAAGTTTGTCATCACTTAAAAAGAGAGATATTATTAGCCCTAAGGGCATGCTTCTATGTTCTGACTTATGATAAACATTGATGAGGACTAACTTGTGTGACTTATGTATGATAAGACATGTTTGACTCAGTTTTTTCAAGGCATGTATATAAGATTACTAAGCAGCTCTTGAGGAAATGGAATCCAAAGTGGTAATGGATCAAGAACAACCTCAACCTAAAAGCTCACAAAGACCATGAAGTTCTTGAGAAAGAACTTTAGACTAGGAATCTTTTTGTTAAGGTCTATTGTGTAAATTCTTATATCTTCTTTACCTTATGATTCAATTTATTTCTACCTTGAAGCACGCAAGAAAAAAGATTTCAAAATATTAAGTCTTCAGAATTTTGGATTGAATAGTTTGGATGGTTCTGCATCCAAACGTTTTGTGTAAAACTCTATGAATAGTGTCAAAATATTTCTACCTAAAAAAGTGCTATTTTGGACTCACGTTTTGGACGCACCCTCGTTCGATCCTTAAGTCCAAACCTCAGGAAAATTTGACAGTGTGAAACCAGCCGTTTCTAACTGTTGGAGCTTTACTTTTTGCTTCTATAAAAGGTTTCAAAACTCGATTTTAAAGAAAATTTTTATCCTATCTTTCTAAGAAAAACTCTTACTCTCTAGAATACAAAAATCTTCTTTTTCATTAGTACTTCAAAGTGAAATCAAATTTGCTTCAAAAGATAAATGTTGTTTGTGCGCATTTGTTTGTACATTTGCTCAAAAGTGTGAGCTATCTCAATTTCATTTCTATAGTCCTTCTTGGGTATCAAGATTGTGGTATAAAACCTATTTGAGGTGAGCCTGGATTTGATATTGATTGTGAGGTTTTGGTAAAATCAAATGTGGTGGTCCTCTTATATAATTAGTGTACTTAGACACCATTAAGTTGGCTGAGTTTAAAGAAATTTGGTTTAAAATCCTTAAGTGTGAGCTTAAGGTAGTAGATGTAAATTTTAGTAGATCGAACCACTATAAATCTCGTGTTCATTCTCTCTGTATTTAATTTTGACAAGCTACGAACTTCTTTGCTTAAAAGTTTTCAACCCATCTTCATTCTTGTATTGATTGCATATCTCTTGCCTCATCTCATTCAGATCGTAGTTGGTCTTTAAGACGGTCCAAAAGCTCCTCGTTGTATCACTAGCAAACTTCTCGATCTGAAATACAAAAGGAAGATTTCAAAAATAGATTTTTGAAAAGTGTTTTAAATTTACTAAAAATCTTATTCACCCCCTTCTATGGTTTTCCACTTGTTGTAATCAGATGCCATGTTTTTTGTTATTGATGCAGTGTATAGTCCTTATAAGTAGTATATTGAATGTTTGTACTTATGGGGGATATTGTTGTGATTTTTTGTATTCCTAGTATACCTTGGTACTTGTTATGCAATAATATTGATTATATAATTATCCTACTAGATGATATGGGCAGCTAAAATATCAGAACCGTGGAGGACTATATTGAAAGAATAGGAGATGGAGGCCAAGGTCAAAACTCATATGGGGACTTTGATGATTCAAGATGGATGACACCTATAACCATACAAGTGTGGACAATATTGCAAGAATGATGCCACTATCCCAACCTCTTGAGAGGTATAACCTTGAGACTATTTCGGAAAGATTTGGGATCACTATGGCTTCCCAATTTCAAGAGGTGGCAATGGCTCTAAAATGTTAAGAAGTACTAATTCATAATTTAGAAAATCAAATGTGGTTCTTAATTGATTTGGTGATATAAAAATAGATTGAGGTATTATTGGTAACCATTGGACCAAACCCCCATGAAAAGGCAAAAGCCAACATATTAAGGAGCAAGAAAGAGTTAACTGACCTAATAAAGGGCAACTAGTGCCAGCTAGAATAGGGTGGCCGGCAACAATTGGCAACAAAATGTGGCAATTCTGAGGACAAAGAAGAGCCAGCATTAGCTAAGGTTAAGGAACCGGCGCTGGCTATTTATAGGAAAATTAATACTGAAAAAAAAAATTATACCACCATTTAAACTTTTAGTACCCTATCCCCATCGAGTGTAGAAAGCCAAAAATGGAAGAGCAATTTGGCAAATTCTTGAAAATATTCAAATAATTATGTATCAACATCCCACTTTTAGAAGCCTTCATGCAAGTGCATAAATATGCCAAGTTCCTCAAGGGCATTCTTTCAAATAAAAAGAAACTGGAGGAACTATCTACCATGATCTTGAATGAAAAATGTTCAGCTGTCTTCCAAGGCTAAGAAAATCTACTACAAAAACAAAAGGATCCAGAAAGTGTTTATATTCCTTGTCTATTTGGTAATCTTACTTTTGGAAATGCGTTAGCATGTCTAGGTGTCAACATTAATCTTTTGCCTTATAAAATATTTAAAAAGATGGGCTAAGGAGAACTAAAACCCCCAATTGGTTGATAGATTTATAAAATATCCTAAGAGAACTATGAAATATGTGCTTGTAAAGGTAGATATATTCAATTTTCTTATAGATATTATAATTCTTAGCATGGATGAAAGTGCTAAAGTCCCTTTAATTATAGATAGGCCTTTTTCTAGCAATTGCAAAAATAATAATGAATGTCCATAAAGGAATGTTAACACTTAGATAGAAGATGAAGAGGCTATCATTCAAATACATGAAAGCATGAAGCATCTAATGTCCAGTGATTTTTCATGTTTTATAGTTGATACTACTATGATTGTGTGTTTTGAGCATGTGTAGAAATTTATGATCAAAGATTCTTTGGAGTTGTTTGTAGAAATAGGAAATGCAAGTAAATTTGCATAGTCATCCATGAGGAACTTGATCATATATTTGGAGGATTCTGAGGTAGAAATTGAGCCAAAAATGTTTGAGACCATTGAAAAAACTAGTCTAGCTAGAATGAGATCATCCATTGAGGATCCACTAGAATTGGAACTTAAGGAATTATGAGGATACTTAGAATATGCATTTTTAGAACAAGGGAATAAACTGCCATTGATCATTGCAAACTGGGGAACAAAAGGCCAAATTGGTTCATGTGTTAGAAAAGTATAAAAGGGCTATAGCTTGGTAAATCACTGATATCAAAGATATTAATCCTT
Organism: Voacanga thouarsii; assembly: GCA_026120185.1. Lineage (NCBI taxonomy): Eukaryota > Viridiplantae > Streptophyta > Magnoliopsida > Gentianales > Apocynaceae > Voacanga > Voacanga thouarsii. Next base: position 1,152,783 of record JANUWF010001502.1, read on the forward strand.
CTTTTTCTACTCACAAAGTCTTATTACCGAAAGGTGGCAAACCCATAATGCAACCCCAAAGAAGTGTCAATCTAAACATGAATGATTTAGTAAAAGGTGAGGTAATAAAGCTTTTAGATGCAAGATATCATATACCCTATCTCGAATAGCATATGGGTAAGTCTAACATAGGTGGTCCCAAAGAAAGGAGGAATGACTGTGGCTTCTAATGACAAAAATGAACTCATTTCCATGAGATTGGTCACCAGGTAGAGGCTTTGCATTAATTATAAAAAGCTAAATAAGGAAACATGAAAGGATTATTTCCCGTTTTCCTTTATTGATCAAACGTTGGAAAGACCAGCTATACATGAATACAATTATTTCTTAGATGGTGTGTTAGGTTACTTAAAAATTCCTATAGCCCTAGAGGATCAAGAAATAATAGGGTTCAGTTACCCTTTTAGTCTTTGTAATGGTCTCAGAACTTTCTAAAGATATATGATGGCTATTTTCGAAAGACTAGTGGGGGATATTATAGAGGTATTCATGGATGATTTTTCTACTTTTGGAGACTTTTTTTATTTATGCTTAGAAAACTTTGATAGAATTTTTCAATGATGTGAGGAAACCAGCTGTATGCTCAATTGAGAAAATGTCACTTTATAAGGGCATTGTTCTAGGGCATAAAATTTCATGAAAAGGAATAGAAATTGATAAGACAATGATTGAGGCAATTGAGAAGTTTGCTCTTTCTGCTTCCATAAAGGCTATCTGGAACATTCTTGGTCATGCGGGTTTTCCAAGAGGTTTATTTTGGACTTTTCAAATTTTTCTAAACCTCTTACTTTTTTACTTTTAAAAAATGCCATTTTTATTTTTGATGAAAAATGTCTTAATGCTTTTAATGTACTGAAGGAAAATTTGATAAATTCTCTTATCTAAATCTCATCGGATTAGTCTCTTTCTTTTGAACTAAGATGTTATGCGAGTGATTTTGCAATGGAAGCAGTGCTTCGACAAAGGTAAGATATGTGTTTTGAGATAATATACTATTCAAGCAAAACTTTTGTAACTACACAAGAGAATTATATACTATAAAAAAAATAATTACTTGCAATGGTATTTGTTTTTGATAAATTCCATTCTTATCTTATCTTGTCTAATGTAATTATGTATATTGACCATTCAGCACTCAAGTACCTCTTGACCAAGCATATATTAATAAGATGGATTTTATCATTGTAGAAATGTGACTTGGAAATTAGGAATGAAAAGGGGGTTGAGAACTTAGCTTTGGATCACATATCAAGTTTGGAGAACCCTCACCTTGAAATATTAAAAAAAGAGAAGATCAATGACATTTTCCTAGATGAACAACTTGTGCTAATGGAACGTAAAAATCCTCAATCTCATTTGTTTGTAGATTTTGGTAACTAATTGGCACCAAAAATTCTTTCATAGGATTTTACTTTACAACAAAGAAAGAAATTCCTTTCCGAGATGAAGTATTATTTTTGGAAAGATCCGCTTTTGTTTAGATGCTATGCAGATCATGCTATTAGAAAATGCGTGGATTCATCTAAAATCATGAACATGCTTTGGCATTGCCATGAAGGACTAGCTAGAGGATACTATCAAACCAACAACAATGCAAGAAAAGTCGTTAAGTTTGGGTTCTATTGGTAATCAATATTCAAAGACCCCCCATAGATTTATTAAGAATTGTGATAGATGTCAACGTACATGAAACATTTCCAAAGTTAATAAGTTGCCTATGTTAATTTTTCAAACTTTTAATATATTTGATTGTTGGAAATAGATTTCATGGTCCCGTGTCATAATTCTTTTGGCAACAAATACATCTTGGTTGTTGTAGATTATGTGCCTAAATAGATGAAGGAGCAAGCCTTGCCAACTAATGGTACAAATGCGGTGGTTAAATTCCTCAAAAAGCTTTTTACCCATTTTAGAGTGCCAATAATACTCATTAGTGATAGGAGAAATCATTTTTGTAACAACCAATTGAAGAAAGTTCTTAAACATCTAGGTATTACACATAAGTTTGCTACCCTATATCACCCCTAAATAAGAAGCCAAGTTGGTGTGGTAAATAGAGAATTTAAAATATAGTTAACCATACACGTAAATAGGGCTGTGAACTGATTGGGTCTGGTTCGGATTACCCTGTTCTGGAGCCAGACCCAATTAGCAATATATGGACCCGGACCCAACTTGAATACCTATTGGGTATAATATTAAAAAGACCCATACCCGATTATACGGGTATCGGGTCTGGACTTAATCCTAAAAAAAATATAATAATATAATATATATATTTATAATATAAAATATAATATATAATATAATACATATATTTTTTTATAGAAATGTATATAATATAGATTTTATATAATATTTAAATTAATCGGGTAATTGGGTAAACAGGTATGGGGTATTATAGTTCCATATTCAAACCCAATTATACAAGTTAGATAGGATCGGGTTGGGTCGGTTAGGTAATAAAATGGCTATACCATATCTAGTATAAATGGGTTTCGGTACAGGTCATGTTCGACTATACCCAACCTATTGATAGCCCTGTAGGTGTAGATTAGATTTCAAAATTACACAACAATCTTTGAGCTTATAGGACAACATACAAGACCCATGTAAGCACAACACCCCATAAACTAGTCTATAGAAAGTCTTATTATTTAATTGTAGAGATTAAGCATAAAGTATTTTGGTCTTAGGAATGCAAGAAAGAAAAGATAGTTCCAATTGAACGAATTGGATGAATGGTGAACTGATGCATATGAAAGAAAGTTCCAAATTGTACAAGGAAAAGATGAAGAGGTGGCATGATAAGCACATTCTACAAAATTTAGAGTGTGAGGAGGCTGAGTGGGTATTGTTGTTCAATTCGAGGTTTAGACTATTCCCTAGTAAGTTAAGATTAATGTGGTTTGGACTATTTCTGGTAAGTCAGGTGTTTCCATTTAGAGTTATTAAAGTTCTTCATACTAAAAAAGTGACTTTCAAAGTTAATGGTAATCATTTAAAGCACTATTTTGGAGAGGATCTGGGATGTTGGATCGATTTGATACTACACTCCATAAAAAAAAAAGAAGTTCATTAATTTATTGGGAGTCATTTGAGTTTTCATTTCTATTTATTTTCTCTCTTTTATCTTTCTTTTTTCCTTAATTTTCATTTTGTTTGTATATTTCTTTAGTTTTTTTAGGCTTGTTTTGTTTCTTTTATGCTTTTATGGTATTCTCTCTCTCTCTCTCTCTCTCTCTTGTAGGATTCGGATACTTTTTTTGATGCAATAATCTTATCTCAAACTTCTGGAAGGAATTCTCTTATCTTGTGGAATTTAATGCATTTGGGACACTACAAGAAAATTAATTTCTAGCGACAAAACAGTTTTGCCACTAAAAGTGCCAATTTTCTTGCTACAGCATCGCTGGAGATCTTTATCATTTTGTCACTAAAGCCTCATCGCCAAAGAGGGCCTTTTAGTGAGGAAATTTGTTTTCATTACAAAAGCCATAACTTTTAGCAAGGAAATATTTTGTCACTAAAACTGAACTATTTTTATCACCAAAAGTCTTCACTTTGTATCAAATAATGGTTTTGCGCGGCAAAAAAGTTTCGACACTAAAATTTCGTCACCAAAAGTATAATTTATGAGCAAATTAAATTCAATGGTAGAACATATTATTACCTTTCATAACAAAAAATTTTCTTGCCAGTATAAAAAATTTTGTCTCTTAAAAGGGTTAATAGTGACCAAAAAAAATATTCCCTGCCAAAGTTCAATAAAAAATTTTTCAAACTTAATAAATTTTTAGGACAACCAGAATCCTATGGACCAGCCACACAAATAAAGTGCCACAATGGAGAGTCGAATGCATGAGCTCGCACATGAAGACCTTGTGCCATAGCTACTGGGGCAAGCCAATCGATTGATCTAATCCTTTTTTTTTTTTAAATTTAATTGTTCCAAATATTTTTTAATTTTTAAAACATTAATATTATAAAAATATAATAATTATATTAAATTTTCTATGAAACAACATTATTCCTATAATAATTTATTTGGTACATTTATATAATTTTAAAAGTTTATATGTTGTTAATTATATCATTATTTTTACTAAAGAATTTTATACATATAGATTGATTAGAAAAAACTTATATATAAATAAATAAATACACACACACACACACACACACACACACAAAACAACATATATAAAAGTATGTGTGTATGTGTGTGTATGCATATATTATATATATATATATATATATGTATGTATGTGGATATATATATATATATATATATATATATATCCACATACATACATATATATATATATAATATATGCATACACACACATATATACACCGCATATATTCACACACACATATATACACACCAAAAACATATGTATAGATATACATATATACATACCACACACATATATATCTATATATACATATCTATGTATATAAATATACGTATCAACATCCATACATACATATACACATATGTATAATATATATATATATAGATATATATACATACACACACACATACATGAGAGATACATAATATAAAGATATAAATATATATATTTATCCATATATATATATATGTGTGTATATATATATATACGTATATACACACCAAATGCATATATATAAATACACATATATGTAATATATATACATATATATACATATAGATATCTACATATATATAAATATACAAATATACAAATATACATATATACAAATATATACATACACATATATACATATAAATAAATACCACATACATTCATATATATGTATATATATATTCACACACACCAAATACATATACATACATACATACACACACACACACACACACACACACACACTACTAGAAAAATGCCAATTACCAACTGACAAATTTTGTTGGTAATTACCCAATTTCCATTAGGAATAGTAGATTACCAACAAATTTCCAACAGAATTTGCTCCATTGCTAAAGGGCTTATTGAGAATTGTTACCAACAAGGGTTTTTTTTAAGTCTGTTGGTAATTACCATTAGATTTTACAGCTGGTAACATTAAATTTTTGTTGGTAATGATTTTTGTAGAGTTAAGTATTTTCTATTGGTAATTTTATTAAGTTACCAACAAACTGACTAGCTAGTTGGCAAAGTCGTTCAAAATTTTCCAATTGATTCGTTTGTTGGTGATTTAGTTGGCATTATTTTCCAACTGATTATTTATTTGGAAATGTAGTTGCTAATTTTCCAATAGTTCCTTAGTTGGCATATTTGTTTTGTGGGTAAATATTGTACATTACTTATAAATGATTTAGTTAGTACTTATTTAGTAAATGTCGAAGAATATCATGCCAATTGATAGCTTACCAACTACAATTCAATTGGTAATATCGTAGTACAAAAATGCTATATTGTTAGTAAGTACCAACAAATCTTTTGTTGGCATTAAGCACTTATAGATTTTTCTGTTGGTGTATATTTCTGTTAATAATTACCAACAGATTGTTTGTTAGTAAGCACTTGCAAATTTCTTTTGGTATTTACTAACAGATTTCTGTTGGTAACTAAAATTATATTATCACTATATAATTCATACATATATTTGATTAAACAATCCTACATAATATTACAAGTATATACATATCTAAGTCATATGCCCATATCGAACGTACATCATTATCCATAATCCACATATTTAAAACATTGCCTAAACCAACCATATCCATATCAAAACTACATCAAGCTCTAATGTGGAACAAAAAATTGATAAATATAATTTCTCATGAGTTCATAACAATATTTCACTTTAGTAGTCCAAATATGAAATAAATCAAGAGCAAACTCGCGAAGCATCCTCTCCCTTGAGTTCCTTGACTTTTGATGTTAAGGATTTCACCTCGGATTGCAACCATTCATTCGCTTCTCATTGTTCTTGAACAGCCTTATAAAGTGATTCGTCAACATTTTGCAATTCTGACTTACGAACATATTCTGCAGATTGTGCTAATGAACAAGATGAAGAGGATAACTTGTACACAGTAGATTTCTCTAGGAAACTCTAACTGAGAGATCCCATGCCATAAACTGTATTGCATTTTTTTGGTGGTGCTACAACTCACAACCAAACATCAACCCTGTTAATTGGTTTTGGTTGCTCCCTTTAGGTGTTTGGTTTATAATTAGCTCATTTTCTTTTTGCAATTCCTCTTAGTGCCTAGACAGTGACAAGACAATACCATAGTATAAATAATAATCCACTAACAAAACTTACACATGCTAGCAAAATAGCCCTAACTAAGAACTAATTTTCAAAAAAATCATTTGTTTAGCAAATAATCACTCAAGACCTCATAAGTCTCAGCCAACTCGTTAAACTACAAAATATGGCAATTCACATTATTAAAAGATCCTTTATAGCCAACAAATAAAGCCAAAATTCAACATTTTAACTCCCAGTGAAAAAATAAACACACAAAATATACGGATATCCATGCTAATAACTAGCCCAATATATACGAAGGAACTTTTCCAACATGAAAGATAAAATCACAAGATTTGCAAACCCACAAGGCTTATGATGTGTTTAGATTTGGGTATAAAAATCATATAAAAAGTAAGCACATTCCCAATCAAATTTACATTAAAACGTTAACCCCAAATTACACATATGAGCAAGCGTACTCATCATTAACATAGCATAGGGTTTAAACGAGTGTCGATCCTCAAGGAACAAGTATACATTAATCCCTTTTCTGTCATTGTTTAACCGACTTAATAAAGTGAAAAAGAAATAAAATAAAACAAAAGACAATAAAAATATATACATGTCAATGATGGAGAAGTATGTAACTCAAGCCATTGTTTAGACAAACATGATCTTAAAGTACCCAATCTTTGTCATAATTAATTATTCTCTTGGCGTCATGAAGGATTAAGATAGATTCATTTCTTTTTCAATCCATGAAATCACTACCTTCTAGATAAATTAGAATCACTTGGTCTCGTCTCAACTAACTCATCCAAAAGATGCATTAAACACAATCCTTGATTAAATTCCCTTGGTCCCGGTGAATTTAAAACATGAAATTAACCAATTAATCCTTGGTCTTGGCAAATATCAACTAACCTTTAATTACCTAGTCCTCATCAATTAACTCCCTTGGTCTCGATGAATTAAGAGACAACAAATATGGAATTAACACATTGAAACCGCCACTAACCCCTTTGGTCTCAGTGAATTAATGGAAAGAACCAACAAAGTAATCCCATCATAAGCACAAGTAATTAAATATCAAGAATAACAATCAATTAATCAAAAGATCAAATAACTCTAAAAACCATGAATATCTGAAACAATGTCGAATTACAATAAAATAATTAACATATCATTGCCAGGAAAAAGAAAACAAAGGAGAAGACAGCACTCATAGACAAGCCTCATTCTTCTTCCTTTGAAGACCTTCTTGCACAATTCTCCTTGAATTGAAGAATTCCTCCTTTGATTGAGTGATTTTCTGTGATAATCAATTAATTCTCTTCCTTTCCCTTGTGTTTTCTATCTATTTATAGGCTTAAGAAGTGTCTAAACTCGTTGGTGTAATGTTTTTGGTCGAGTAGAAGTAGAAAGATACTAAAACTTTACAGATTACCAAAAACCACGTAGAAAAATTACAATCTTTCCTTTTCCTCAGAGCACAGCCAACGACGCCTTGGTTCTCGGAATTGGTGTCAGTTGTGTTTTGGTTCTCTACTCATTCACCGATTTTTTGTTTTTTATTTCTACACCATGTTGTCCAGAATTCAGCCGGCGCTGCCTTCCTACTGGAGCTGGCGCCAGTTCCACTTTGTTCCGATATGTTTCACCAATTTTTTGTCACCTCGAAGTTGTGGCAACAGTGCATGGTTGGCACTAGTTCCGATGCCTTGTCCGGCGCCGCCTCTCTTCTATTTTGCAATATTTTTGCTTCGTTTAACCCCAAAAATCTGTAATAATGAACATAATACCTTTCCAAGGGTAAAATCTTAAATATGAAGAAATATGACTAGTTATTAAACAAAATGTATCATAAAAGAGCCTCAAATAACTAGGAAAAATATGACTAATTTAGCCCCTATCATATTCCTCCACACTTAGCTCTTTGCGTGTCGTCAAGCAAAGTGTCAAAGACAAGTAGGAAAACACAAGGTTTCATCAAATCACTCAATTAATTTCAAAACAATATCTTCAATGCTTTCTTCATTCAAGAACATAAAACACATACTACTACATCTTTCACAACAAATACAAGACTTGTGTAAGTGAATAATGATTTAGTAGAACCATCCCAATACTTGACAATATTCTCAAACTATTGGAAATAATTTAGTTCAAAAAGATTATTCATTCCATAAGCTTACTTTTCATAACTCTCTCCACTAATCCGAAACATATCATGATTCTACTTAGGTCAAGTAGGACTTTCAAGCTTGTAATGCAAGGCTAACGGCTTGTAATGTAGCTTAGCAAATGAAGGATATAGGAAAATCAAATAGCAAAGAAGCTGAGAGTTCGTAAGAAAATGATAAATAAAATGAATCAATAATTTCCAACTCTTCTTGCCCTCATATTCCAAAATAAATCAATATCCATAACCTTATTTAGCAACTACAGTACAACTCAAGTAAATCTCGCATTTTTTTCTTTTTCTTGTCTTTTTTCATCAACTCTTCTCTATATTTTTCCACAAAATCACTCAAATTTCCAACAATGGTGTTAAGGACTTGATATGAACTCCACTTTTACAGCTCCATCACCATTCTTTTTGTAATCTTTCTTTTCTTTTTCTTTCAAAAAGTTTCTATTTCTCTTTTCTTTCTTTTCACTCTTCTTTTGTCTTTCACTGCTGCTGTTCTTTTCTTTCTCAGTTTCTTTCTTTTCATCTTTTCTAGTAGCTTTGTCTTTTTTTTTCTTGTTTTCAATCTCTCTTTCTCTTTCTTTTCTTTCCTTGCTTTCTTTTCACTTTCCAGCTCAACTTAACTCTTAATATATGACTGCAAGTAATGAGTCATGATCTTTCTCCAAGTACTCTGCCTCACATTCTCCTTCATGTACTTTCATCCATCAAGAGCATAAAGAATTTGAAAATTATTCAAACTCTCAAAAACAAGCAATGGACAAAGTATTGTGACGGGTTTTAAAGAAAGAAATCAACAATTTAGGCTCAAAATAGGCACTATGGATCATATGAAAATACGTAGGCTTGAAAATCTTAAACTATCCAAAGAAGGCCTATTACCGTCACCCTTAAGTTAAATCATGAATGTCCTTCTTATTTCGCTTCGAGAGGTATTCAAGTAAGTTCTAGAATGCTCCATGAATTTTAGTAGAAAACTAGGTTTAAGAACAATGTAAAGCATTTGATCAAGAACTACTTCGTACAAGTGAGTGCAAAAAGTCATGCATAAGCCATAAATGATCTAGAACATATGCTCTATAATCCATTATAAAGACATGCATTAAAAATACAGCTTGAAATCTCAAAAAAAATCTGAAACTTTTTTGAAACTTTTGCTCACAAGAAGGCTAGAGTATATGCATAGAAGAATTTTCAATCGAATCACTCCCCCACACTTAAACTGGGCATTGTCCTCAATGGCCAAATAAATAGAACAAGGAAATAATGCCATGGGACCAAAAATAAAGGGGAAAAGATAAGAAATAAAATACTTCCATGACGGGGTAGCTCCAATTTTCCAAACATTGTGCTCAAAGTAAAATTGAGAAAAACTTAGACAAAGTATATCACCAAACTACTCCCCCACACTTAAATTGGATCATGTCCTCATTGGCAAAAAATAAACACAAGAAAGAATCTCCAAAAGGACTAAAAAAAATAAGGGGTTAGAAAGTTTAAGTAATACTTTCCAAGTGCAATAATGCTCCAATAGATATCCAAACTTGAGGTAAACAGAAGGGCTTGTCCAAGAGAACTTTATGCCTATAAAACAAAACACAAATAAAAGAACAAGAAAAATAATAATAAAATAAAAATAGACCTAAATAAAAGAAAACAAGCTAAAAAAAAGACTAAAATAAAAAAATAAAACAAAAACTTTTCACACTTATCATGCTTCCTCATCAAACCTTTTGAAAAAAAAAAATTAAAGCTCAAAATAGAAGATAGGCATGATGAATGTAGAATGGAGAGAGGTTTTTGAAAAATAAAAGGTTTACGAAAATAATTTTTCTTACTAAAGAAAAACATATGAACCTCTGTCTCTAACATTTCTTTAGATATACAAATATTTTTGTCAACATATAAGTACGCATGGTTTCTAAAGAATGCATGAAGCTTGACATAACCTTGTATCCCTTCAAAAGAATGTTCATAATTAGAATTCTCCTTTAAACTTAGTATTTGAGTTCTTAAAGATGAGATAAAGAAATCCTTACTTTTCAAGGCATGGTCTACAAAAACTAAGTTACCTCCCTAAAATTAGGGTGAAGGGTAGAGTTCGTCAACATTCTCAAAGGGTTTCTTATAATGCAGCGTTGAAAGAGCCAACTTCTTGAGGCATGATAAATTTAACACAACATCATTTGGACTATTATTCTCCAAAAATGGAGAGGAACCTAAAAAATCATGTGATGAAGAGAAATTAGAATTATGAGCACATAAAGTAGAATCACATACCTTTCTTGCCACAACATGCAATTGTCCCTCATAGCCGCTCTTTTTGTTCCATGGTCACTTGTACAGGCTAGCACGAACTCCTGAGTCTCCTCAACAATCTTAACTAATTGTTTCCATTGATCGCAAAATCGTTGGGAAGCTTCTTCATGCAACTGAACAGATGAATTTGTATTGGCAACAAAAGAATTCACTAATGCTTCTAATGACGTCTCACTAAAAACATCAATGTTAGCTTGTAATTTTGCCAATCTATCATCAATACACTAATGTTTTTTTTTTTCAATGAAATAAAAATGATGAACACGCAGCAATGATGAACAATGCAATTTAATTCATGAAGAAATAAATTAAAAAAAACGAAATCTATTATATCGCCTTCAGGTCATTGGATCATGTACTAAGGCTAACCCCTAAAAAAAAAAAAACAAAGAAGCAAGTTAGATACAGAATTCATAATTAAAACAAAATTTAAGGAATACAAAGTTAGGTAAGAGAGCATAGTCAAAGTTAGTAAGTTAGATTACAAAAGATACACAAGATACAAAAGATACAAAAAATGGCATCCTGTTACATAAAGAACAATTGTGCATATTTACATATGTACATATTGTAAATATGTACATATGTACATATTTACATAAAGAACAATTGTACATATTTACATATGGACATATGTAAATATGTTCTTTATGTACATATGTACATAAAGAACAATTGTACATATTTATATATTCACATATTTACCTATTTACATATTTACATGGTTAAATCAACAAAATCCAAGCTTTCATGATATTGTCCCTGTCAACGGTACCAAAAACTTGGTGTGTTTAGATTTGGGTATAAAAATCATATAAAAACTAAGCACATTCCCAATCAAATTTACATTAAAACATTAACCCCAAATTACACATATGAGTAAGTGTACTCATCATTAACATAGCATAGGGTTTAAATGAGTGTCGATCCTCAAGGAACAAGTATACATTAATCTCTTTTATTTCATTGTTTAACCGACTTAATAAAGTGAAAAAGAAATAAAATAAAACAAAAGACAATAAAAATATATACATGTTAAGGATGGAGAAGTATGTAACTCAAGCCATTGTTTAGACAAACATGATCTTAACGTACCCAATCTTTGTAATAATTAATTATTCTCTTGGCGTCATGAAGGATTAAGATAGATTCATTTCTTTTTCAATCCATGAAATCACTACCTTCTAGATAAATTAGAATCACTTGGTCTCGTCTCAACTAACTCATCCAAAAGATGCATTGAACACAATCCTTGATTAAATTCCCTTGGTCTCGGCGAATTTAAAATATGAAATTAACCAATGAATCCTTGGTCTCGGCAAACATCAATTAACCTTTAATTACCTAGTCCTCATCAATTAACACCCTTGGTCTCGATGAATTAAGAGACAACAAATATGGAATTAACACATTGAAACTGCCACTAACCCCTTTGGTCTCAGCGAATTAATGGAAAGAACCAACAAAGTAATCCCGTCATAAGCACAAGTAATTAAATACCAAGAATAACAATCAATTAATTAAAAGAAAAAATAACTCTAAAAACCATGAATATCTGAAACAATGTCGAATTACAATAAAACAATTAACATATCATTGCCAGGAAAGAGAAAATAAAGGAAAAGATAGCACTCATAGACAAGCCTTATTCTTCTTCCTTTGAAGACCTTCTTGCACAATCCTCCTTAAATTGAAGAATTCCTCTTTTGATTGAGTGATTTTTTATGATAATCAATGAGTTCTCTTCCTTTCCCTTGTGTTTTCCATCTATTTATAGGCTTAAGAAGTGCCTAAACTCATTGGTGTAGTATTTTTAGCTGAGTAGAAGTAGGAAGATACTAAAACTTTACAGATTACCAAAAATTGCGTAGAAAAATCACAATCCTATCTTTTCCTCGGAGCACAGCCGGCGCCGGTTGTGTTCTGGTTCTCTACTCGTTCGTCGATTTTTTTTTTTTTTAATTATTTCTACACCATGTTATCCAGAATTCAGCCGGCGCCGCCTTGGCTACTGGATCTGGCGCCAGTTCCACTCTGTTCAGATCTATTTCACCAATTTTTTATCGCCTCAAAGTTTGTGTTAACTGTGCATGGCTAGCGCCAATTCCGATGCCCTGTCTGGCGTCGTCTCTCTTCTGTTTTGCTATATTTTTGCTTCGTTTTACCCTAAAATTTTGTAATAATGAACAAAATACATTTCCAAAGGTAAAATCTCAAATATGAAGAAATATAACTAGTTATTGAACAAAATGTATCACAAAAGAGCCTCAAATAACTAGGAAAAATATGACTAATTTAGCACCTATCAACTTAGTTTCAAAGGAAATTCACAACTGTAATTGACTAACAAACTACACAGTAATATTCCTCCCAGACCTAGGTACGAGCATGAATTCCAACTTATATCATCGTTTCAAGCACATAAATGACAGCAAATTCTTTATAAAAAAAAATTAGTTTATTCATAACCTACAACTGCAAATGCAAATCCTAACACAAAAATAATGAAAATAATTATCATCCATTAGCCCTAAAATCTCCACATCGTTAACCTTCCTAGGAAATCATCCATGAAATCTAACTTCTTATCACATCTCTATAGCAAAAACAGAAGATCCTCAACCCCCTCAATCAAAATATCACATCAAATAGACTGCATATAAAGATCTAGAAATCAATGCCTATCCAAAATTAAAGTAAACAAAACCACCAAAGAAAAAAAAAATCCTATAAAAGAAACAACAAAAGAAAAGAAATCTCAATTCACTTCTCAAACATCAAAACTGACAAACAAAATGGTATTTCCTTGGGATTAGCAAATTTGAATGATAGAAATAATACAACAAATGATACAAACATTCCACAACTTGTTGTAAAAAATCAAACCAGAAAAAAACCAAAAAACACAAACCACTTTCCTGGATATGACACTTATGTGTATATATATCCTTAGATTTCTTGTCAATAAAGACAAGTTTTGGCACCTCTAATAGCTCTTCTTCCCCTGTTAGCATTAGTCTTTCTTTTTTCATCACTTATTCAATCTCATCTTTGTGTTTGTTGTGTGAGCGAAGACATAAATGTCCATCTGCTAATATTCTCTATGATTTTTCTCTTCCTGCAAAATTATCATAAAATGGAAGTTATAACGTATTATATATAAGAACTATAACTACAAATATATTTTAAAGGATAAATTAGAAGAAAAATGTATATATAATACAAGCTTTCTTTTGTGTATAGTTGCTAGGATAGACCCTCCAAAATGATTTGAGTCCCTTAAACACTCTTTTTGTTTGCTAACATCATCCTTCGAATTTTCTAAAAAGCATCAATATCCCAATATGCTTGAAATTTTCTTGAAATCATCCACTGCTCTCTGGCTAGCATTTGGAGAATTCTAATTCTCTGTTAGGGGTGAATTCAATTGTAAAACCCTACCTAAACGTACCATAAAGTAAGAGGGATGGGGTGCATATCATATCATCTTGCATAAAATCTATTTCTTAAATGATTTTGCTATTAGAATTCATTCACTCCTAAACGCAAAAAACATCTATGAATCTCTTTCGAGGAACTAAGCCAAACGATTAAGACGATCTAGGGATTACAAAATTATCTCTGTTCACCGTAATGAAGATTTCTGTCTTCTGATTTCCTGACATACATGAAATTCGAACGATCACCAAATATTGCAATGTGCGAACGTCCTCTATCAGATACACACGACAAAACCAACTTGTTACCCGGAAGTGCTAGTGCCTCGGGTTTTGAGAGGCTTAATTTTTCCTGGTAATGGAGGCACGAATATTTTACGAGAAGTCTACACAAGAAGACAACTAGGGTTTTCTTTTTAAAAGCATCCGAACTTCTTGGAGTCCAACTTTCATAATATCTTATAATATTTTATTTTAATTTCAAATTAAATTAAAATTGATATGATAAGATTCTGTCATTATCTCGATAATTTAACTAATTAATTTATCGAGTCATATTTTTATAATCTAGACATCCTCAAAATACATCAAATGTGGACATATTTCCAGAATCATTGTACCTGGTCATTTTTTTAGGTTTGATTAACCTAAACATATTTCTAGATACATCAAACCTGGTTACCAGAAACATAACCTAATGTGTTCGCTTAATGTATGACCCTATAGGTTCATTTAACACTAGTAGTGTACCCAAACCATATTTAAATAGCCAACAAGTTATAAGTGGTTTCTAACAAAAATACTATAACTATCCAGGTTAATGAAGATGAGTGATCTCTTTGAAACAAACCATAACTTTATATTTAGTCCTTTTGTCACGCGATATCTAGATTAAGCAGAAGGCATGGAGCATGTCATCTTTATTAAACTTAATCAACTATTTCTTGATTTTATAGTAGACTGTTTAAACAAATGATATCAATATCTCAATTCGATATATTTGAGCACGGCCATGCATTTTAATTGTATAACTTATCAAGGAGCCCATGGACATCTCTCCCAAAATTGAGAGGGACAAATTCCTTCATTATCAATCATATTCATATCTCTGGTTTATTCTATATCCAACCATGGTCTAATTTATTATCTGATTAAAGATAACTTTATACAATGTCAACATATAGAATTTACCAAGTAGGAAACTATGATGAATTCAGGTCAAAGGACTTCTAATATCATTATAACTGGAAAGTACTTATGATATGTTCCATGAAGTATTCTCACAATGGGTCATGTCCAATATAATATTATCTAATATTTATTTATGTTTTGACTTGATGTCACTTATATCTATGACCAGTAAAACATAGCCATCAGCTTACAAATATACTAATTTTAATTTATTATTGTTCCACTAATAATAATCGATCAGGGATGATTTAAGAGTAGTCATTGTATTTGTTATAGGATTTTACTATCGAGTCACGTACTTCATGACCACAAAACTAAGTGCGCTATTCATGGAAAGAAATACCTTGTATTATTACATAATACATAATGACAATATTATAAATACAAATTGTTTTAGGGCATATCCCTAACATTTGTGTGCCTTAGAATTGTAGTATATGGGTTATATGGTTTATCTATGCTTGTTGAATAGTTAGGGTAAAAGGGTAATTTTGATTGAGGTAATAGGAAGATAGCTTGAGGCTTAGATAAGAAAATAATTTGGTTGGGAAAATAAGAATAAGAGTTAGTGGTTAAGTGGTTAGAGCTTTGTAATTTAATCTCTAAGGTCTTGAGTTCAAATCTCATTACCTAAGTTTTATTTATAATTATCTTAACCAATGTTTGATTTTTCCTTTTTCTTACATTCCTTAAAGCTAGGAATGTTGTTTTAGGGAAGACACAATGGTAATATCTTAACCATGTGATCTTGTCCTAAAAAGATTTCTAGAAGAATTTTTGTCTCAATTATACTTGCAAGCCTTGTCCTAACCAATTCAGATTTAAACCATTATTTTTTAAATTCATTTCAATGACTATAAAAAGTCTCGGATAATTCCTTGCTTGAAGTTTCAAAAATTCTAGCTCTTGGGGGATAGGAGAATGATCAAAATTGTGGAGGAAAAATAGGAAGAGGCTTTCAATTAAATCACCATAGTTATTCTTTCAAGAACTTCATCTTCTTCTCGTTCTTGTTTTGGTTAAAATCTGGAAAAATTTTCAGATTTTTTTCTTGGCTGGTTTTCAAAATTTGCAGCAACCATTACCTTCATAATTCTTGCTAACAACCAACCATCTTGTGTAAGAAGAAAGCTAAAAACACCTTGGAATTTCACAGCTTGTACAAGCTATACCAAACCAGAAATTTTTCTAGCAAACAATCAAGCTTTGAACATGAATATTGAGCCATTTATTTATGCTCATGAACACCTAAAACTTTCCTCTTTCTTCTCCAAGATGGTGGCTGGAAAACCACCATTAATGGACTTTCAAACACCCCTAAATCCCAGCTTCAAATCCGTTTCAAAGAAGTCCAAAAATTCTGCTCAAAATTATTTTAAATTCTAAGAGTTCTTTAGCTTAAACTCTAGAATTTTTTTCCAGTTTTGCCTATCAAAGGCAAGAACCAATTTTTCATCAAACTGCTTCATAGTTTCAGTCACTTACAGCCATGGACAGAACACTTTGGTTTCTTCATCTACCTTCGTCATTAGGACTCTATTAACACATCTTAAAACACTCTTATCTTCACTCCATTCAAAATTAAAATCCAGATTTTCCTCCATTAAACAATCTTCTTGCTAAAGGATTATACCAGAATTTCCTCTGCTATTTCACAGCCATTTTCGGCCAGCTACAAAGCTGTACAATCCTTCATTTCATGATCAAATCATAGCTACTTCAACCATTCCCTATTAAAGGACAAGAAACCTTCAAGAAACAAACACCATTACCCAATCCTTTACCTCAAACATCTCCACATTTCCCTCAATTTAAAATTTGAAAAAGTTGGAACTCTCTCTCTCTTTCTTGGATAACCAAAATCCTTTCCCCTAGCTAGGCCATTCGGCCATCAATCACAAGACTCACACGAAACACTCTCTTTTAATTTCCTCTCAAGAATACCAAGAACACAAAAAACATACACTAAACTTCTTCAACCTTCAATCACCTCTATTTATCCCAAATCACTCTAAGAACCTTCAAACCAACTAGGATTCAGTCCATACTCACTCATAGGCCATTCCATAATATCAAAAACACCAAAGTTGATCTTCCATTCAGATCAAACACACTTTTCGGTCAAGAAGAATAAGAACATCAAGAAGGTAAATTTAAACATCTTAGACCTTCTTCATCTCATTATCACCATTTCGTAATCATTCTAACCTCACAAACACATACACACACACACACACACACACACTCTCTCTCTCTCTCTCTCTCTCTCTCTCTCACACACTTTCTCTCTCTCTCTCTCGACCAAATTATTGATGACCATTCTTTAACAACTTCAACTAAGGAAGGACCTTCAAACATTCAAGGACCTTCATTGAACAAGGTGATATCTTCAACTAATGGTCATCAAAACAAGTATTTCTTTCTTGATCTCCTCTTTAAATCCTTAAACTCAAGGCTCTTAGATGATGGATTTGATAGGTTGATTGAATAATGTGGGGTTGGAGAAATGTATGTGGGTGAAGATAATAGATTTAAGATATGAAACTTTGAATGAATGTTGTGACTCATGAAGTATGGATTATACATTAAGATCATTGTATGTTTATTATGATTAAGAGCTTTATGGATGTTTGATGTATGATAGACATTAAACCACCATTGTTAATTATGCCTTCATAATGTTATTTTTTTTTTCAATAAATCCATAAATAATATTATAACTAGAAGAATATCACCCTTGTTATGATGTATGGTAATGCAAGTATATTTTTAGATAAATCGACGTGTTATTTGTTGGATCCATGTGTGTATAAATATGTATATAAATTTTCTCTAGTATTTCACTATAGTCATTAAAAATTATTGTTTGTATTATTCTTACCATCATCATCATCATCATCATCATCATCATCATCATCATCATCATCATCATCATCATCATCATCATCATCATCATCATCATTATTATTATTATTATTATTATTATTATTATTATTATTATTATTATTATTATTATTATTATTATTATATTTAATTGACTAATTTCGGTAAACACAAATATTTTCGAAACTAATAATTATTTAAAATATTGGTATTTTATTAGATAAATAAATATAATATTTTTATTAAATATTATTAAATATAAATAATAATATATTTGAATTAATTAATATCAAATGTCTTTTATATTCATATTATTTTTAGGTAGCCTTACTAAAACTTTTATTTACACTAATAAATATTATTTATATGAGAATAATTTATTTATTATTAATTTCTTTTATATTTATTATTAAAATTATTTATAATATATTATTAATATTACTTATTATTTGTAATAATATTATTTATTACCAATATTATTTAGGATTATTATTAATCGTACTCTTTATTTATTACTAATTTTATTTATCAATATTAATAATTATTTATTATTTGTTAATAAATAGTTAATATTATAATTTATTATTAAATATTATTTATAACACCTATTTATTTTAACTTATAAAATTAATCTTATTCTTTTAAATACTTTATCAACTAGTGTTAAAGCTTAAAACATTGCTGCCATAACTAGATATTGTTGTAACTAGTTGAGCCTAAGAGTTATTTATTTGAAGCAAGTGTTGTCTGGATGTTAGGACTTATACCCTATATTTACCCTAGGTGGGGTTAGGTTGCCTTGAATTTTCTTCGAAGGCAATTGTACCAAAAAAAAAAAAAACAAAAGATTAGGTAAGTTCTTGCGTTAAACTGTTTCAAGATCAAAGCTACCTTGGCAAGTCAAACATGATGTATATGAGAAATTGTACTACGAATACAATTATGGACAATTTTCCTTTTCCTTTTTAGTCAAACAAACCATTTAAAGTTGAATAAGCAATTTTACACAAAATGTTAAACTTTTCCTAAAAACCAACTTTGATAAGAATTTTGGAAAGCATAATTGCTATTTCAAAGAAAACGCATTGTATGATCTTTCTTTTCCCAAAGAGGACAAACATAGCGTTGAGTACTCAATAAGGGTAGACTACTAAGACTAGTCTTTGACGGGTTATGGTAAGTCTCTCAGTAGGTGCCACCTCAGAGGGGTGAGTCATTCCTGAATAGGATGCCAGTCCTATAGATCATACCGGTCCGAGTTAGCAAGTACAGTCAAGTGGACTGTATGTTTTCAGAATGGACGACCAGTAAGTTTTGGTGTAGAGATTGAGGAATATCTTATCGGACCAGTATAATCTAGAGGACTGGCATCCTATTCATGAAGGGTTCACCCCTCAGAGGTGGCCACCTACTGGTGTAGAGATTGAAGAATATCTTACCAGGTAGGCTGTACACCTACCTTGTGTCAATATGCACAAAGTGTGGCTTTCTGAACATTCTTTTATCATGGTGCATAAAGTGTGGTGCCATAGCTACCTCTTTTGAGTGGTTGCTTTTAATATATACATGTATGGCTTTTGAAAGGAAAACACCACTCCTCACTTGTGAAATTTATTTGAGACTCGCCAGCACTTACTTCTATGAAAATTTCTCAACTTGTATACATGAACTGTTTTACCTTAAGCATTCAAAGTACACACAGGCTTACTGAGATTTATGTTCCACTACCTTTTTATACCATGCTTTCAGGTCAATCATGTTGTGAAGATTATTGATTAGAGATTGCCTTTGTTTGAAGACTTATTTCATTTTATTGTATTTCCCTTTGAGAGAGACTAGCAGACATTTATTTATTTTTGGGATTTGTTCATGTATTGTTTGAGTTGTAATAAGTTTGATTTAGATTGTTTCTTTCATTTCTTTTGTGAGTCTTAGTTATAAATACCCGTTGTCCTATGATGGGGTGACATCCCTATCCCTAATAGGGTACGCAGGTAGTAGGGTGTTATAATAGCTGACCCTTAGATTCATTGTTTGGTTGATATCCATATTACCCTGTTTTTTGCATTTTTTTTTTTTTGGCAATCTTTTCCTACTAGGTGCTATCGAAAAGCAATGCATAGATTGTAATTAAATCTACTATTTATAAAATAAGATTTTTCGAAACGTAAATACAAAAAGTAGTGGATAAAAAAAGAATGACATAAATATCTCCCTAGCTAGCAGCTTAAGAAATAGAAATATTTTTAGATAGTGTCACATTAATAGCAAATGGATAATATAATGATACAACTGATTAGTTCCATTTTGTTTCACAGTTCATCGTCATTATCCTTTGTTGTAGTTTCCCATTCTCCTTCTCTTTGATGCATCCATACTTTCTAAGTACTCATAAATTAAATGGAAAATGTTTCCAATGAAAACAACAGCCATGTCACACAACCATGTTAACAGAATCCACAATTTCTACTATTCCAAATGTTTGGGACAGTCTTGTCTCGAGTCAGGAAACACAAAACGAGCTGAACTAAAAAAGAAGTACAAAAAATGTAGAAATACAAACTATATACAAAAATATAGAATATTTGGCATACGAAGCTGAATTGAATGCCAGTATGAAATATGTAAAAAAAAAAAAAAAAATGTTTTTTCACTTCATCAAGAAACAAAACTGAACTTGTGAAATATGTGCTAATCTTCCTTAACAGGTAGTAAATAACTTCTTCTTTAGTATAAAAGAATCAACATGGAACTATGAATGCCATCCATCATGTCTTACACCTTATTGCTGGCAATCTTTTTCCTCTTTTTTTTTTTTTTGTTTTTGTTTTAACCTCCAAAATCTAGAATTCCTACTCTACCAAGTGTTTAGGGCAGTCTTGTATCAAATTAGGAAACATAGACAAAGCTGAACTAGAAAAGAAATACAAAAATACAAAATGTTTTCACCTCATCAAGAAGCGGAACAAAATATTTTAGCTTTGATTACCTAGTCCTAGGACGGTAAAAAAAAAAAAAAAAATCTAACTACATAATTGGAATTTCTACATCAAATTCTTAAAGTTTAAGATAAGACTAGCAGTAGAGGATATAAATTGGCAAATGGCAAGGACCTACAAATCTTTAACATGATAGTATCATATCTTTAACTAGTACGGAACAAATGAATCTAGATTCAAGCATGTCACTAGTAGTAGGAATGCATAGGATGTCATATTTTGCAACCTAGTTTTTAATTTCAATGCTACACTGTGCAGGCAAGTTGTTGGAACGTAAAACAAAAGAAGTAATTTACATCAAAAGCATAAATTTCTACTAGTAGTATATTATGATTCAGAATCACCAAAAGATCTTAAGTTCAAAATTTTGCCCCTAATTATAGTATTTTCACATGCCTTCAACAGTCGTAACATATACAGGTCTTGTGTGAATGGACACCCTTTTAAAAGACCATCCAAACTAGTCTCGGCTATATAAACATCTTTCGTAGCCATATCACTAGCAAGCTGGACGAATCACCAAAACGTAAATGCATGATTTTTATTTTTCTACAAAATTTTAGAAATTACATTAGTTGTTAGAAATTTGAATGTTTTCAAGTCCCTCTCCCAATATGAGAAAATTATGTATCTTAAGAATAGGATAAATGGGATTTGCCTTTTTATAATCAAGAAATACTAACTTAAAGAGAAAGGAGGCAAAATCCATTTCTTTTGTAGTGTTGCGTTTTGTGAGATGATGGAATTAAAATTTATTAATGAAAGCCAGTGCACTAAATGCACAAAAGCATTGGAAAGAATTAGTATGAAACAACTATACAGCTTTCTTTGTATGATACCAATCACCTGGTTTCTTCAGGAGTCTTTAATTTCAATTCTAAAAGTTCTTAGAAGGGATGTTTTAAGGAAATCTAAAGAAGAACCTATTGAATGATTTAGGCATCTTGCAATTGAAAACAACTGGATATTGCTTTTGTTTTTCTATAACAACCATTTAGCTATACAACATAATTTCTTGGGGGTAACAATTACATTTGTTTTGGCGGGTATGCATCATAAGAGAGCGATAGATGGATACGAGGCCTTCTGAAGGATCTTACGCTTGAAACTAGCTCATTTTGGGAGTTTGTGTGATATCAAGGCAAGAACTGTCCTTTCTCTAAATATTGAATTCATTAGTTATTTTAAATCATACCCTTCTAGTTTGTGGTGATTGTCTTCTACTTGATTATGTTAGCAACCCATTTGATTTTTTATAGTTTAGGATAGTTCACTTAAATCTTTCTCTGTTGAGTATGATAACCAGCGATTAAGTTGTATGATGATTACCATGCACCTGTGATACATTTAGAGGTAAGATAGGGGATAGGTGATTCCCAAGTATAAAGGCAAAATTAAAAACCATAAACACAATCTTAGCATGACTTCCAGTTTTTTACAATTTGCAGATTACCTTAACTAAGTTCCTGAAACTTTTAGTATAAACTAAATAAAGTAATTTTTTGTTGGTGGAATGGCAAGTATAATGCATTTGGATGGCAACTCTATACTGCCTGGAGATGATTTCAATTCTCTTTTCAGCTTGCATTACTAATTTTCCTTACTGTTCCTACTTGTGGTAAAGACAACTACTTACAGTCAACATAAGCTATGCTAACTACACTAAATCAAAGACATCTTAAACTATACTAGTTGTGAATGGACACTCTTTTAAAAGACCATCCAAACTAGTCTAGGCTATATAAACATCATTGCTAGCCATATCACTAGCACATTACCAAAAAGCAAATACATGATTTTTATTTTCTACAACTAAGTTAATTTAACCATACAAAAAAATCACATCACGCACTGCAAAAATGGAAAAAAATTTCGACAGTGAGCACTTAAAGATATGGTTGCATTTCTCACATGTTAACCCATTATTTGATCTAAAATATATGCTTGCATGTTCTAGAACATTAACCCATTATTTGGCCCAAATTTTCAATTTTCTCTTTATCTTTTTTCCATAGAAAACTTCAGTATAGCTGGAACATTTTCTCTGACATGTAAATTCCATTTCTAGATTACTTTTCCCTAAAAAGATCACAATATTATACTGTTGAACAAGTAAAATTTATAAGACTGAAAAAAAGTATATACACCTACAATTGATCTTGTCTTAAATTTATCTCCTTTTACAGCACGTTATATGCAAACATTATTACTTTATTGAAGGCCAATGAAAATCTAATTTTCTTAGCCAATTGTCCTTTCTTAGTAAATAAAACCAAAGTAGATCTAGTTTATCTTCTTTTCATTTTAGTAATTATTCCCTTCATGCTGACTTTGCTAATGTTAACTTGCAATAACTTCTATTTTCTAATAAATTAGAACCACCTGACAGGTTAATAATAGAAAAGACCATACAACTCCAACAATTAGCTGAGACCATAAAGAAAAATAGTTTATAGAAGTATATAAACTCCACAAGATCTCTAAGGGAGCATTATTGACATAAAGAAAATTAACCAATAACCCAACCTTATCCCTTACAAATAGTCTCAAACAAAC
Organism: Voacanga thouarsii; assembly: GCA_026120185.1. Lineage (NCBI taxonomy): Eukaryota > Viridiplantae > Streptophyta > Magnoliopsida > Gentianales > Apocynaceae > Voacanga > Voacanga thouarsii. The sequence goes on from JANUWF010001502.1 coordinate 1,176,611, forward strand.
AATTTAGTAATACTACGATTGCAACTATTGAGCTAACGCAACCCTAGGAAGGATGACATAATGGGGAAGAAGAATGCAAAATAAAATGCCTACAACTAATTCCCATGCATAGACATTTAGCTCAATAATTTTTATTATTGCTACAAAAGGAAAACCAGAAATTGGACAGTCATCTAGCAAAATACCTAATATGTGACATCTTTTATCTAGAAAGAATAGTTGCAAAATTTCATTTAGATAAATAGATGCACTAAAAAATATATTGACAACTATTCTTATTGCAATGAGTGCTTTGATTGTTAAAAGTTCCAGCAATGCAGAAAAGGGAAAGGAGAAATATATAGAAAATATATATATATTTGGATAAATCTTGTCAATGCTTTAGAAAAGTTAACAAGTTAGTCAATAGTTAAAATTTTAATAGAGGGTTGTAAAACCCCACCATAAGTTAACCTTAGAGAGAGAACGAGAGCATGTGTTACATTACTTTGATTAGTATGTGGCATGTGTTTGAGATATTCATAGTTTGCAAAGGTCTCATGAACAAATTTATTAGCTACTGCTATACTTGATGCTTCACATGACCAGCTCGCTTCTATTATATAGTGTTTAACCAAACCAGATTTCTGATTGCTTGTCCTTATCATGTTGCTAAGATTACTGATTAGATAAATATTAGGTTAGCTGGTGTATAGCTATCTCTAGTTATCTTCAGCTCTTGTAACCTCTATATATATATATTAGCATGTACTCACTGCCATACATACAGAAAATAGAACGAAAGCCTTCCAATACAAATCGTTTCAACTTCCTGGCTTTACACTGCCCCATCTTGAACTATAATTGGGATTATATGTGTGAATATGTGATTGCATGAATAAGCACTTTGAGTGTAATTTAATTCAATAGCTAATAAAGTACTAGATTAGTTTATTTGCATATAGCTTATGCAATTTTTGTAGGTATTAAATTACCCAATTGTTTATTTTTATCTTGTGGAGGGTTTTATTTTAATTTTACTAGACTTAAGGGTTTTATATTAATTATAGCATGTAAGTTTATGGTATTATAACCGTAGGAATGTTGGTAAATTAATTGGTCTTCTAGCGTTCGAATGCTACCCTTGTGGATTTTCTTTTTTTTCCCCTCTCTTAATGTTGTGGCCGACACGTCCTCTAGCCCCAGCCATAATTTACATCTTTGGAATACCATGATTTAGGGAGGAAATTATTCAAAGAAAATTGTATTCCAAACTCATCACACCAAGTAAATGAACCTATTCCAAATTTCCATATTTTATATAATCCATTTTAGCAACTAGATTATTTGATTCCTTTCTTGATAAAACAATACCTTTAGATTAAGCAAAGACTCCTTCCAATTTCCGGTTGAACCGGCCACCATCATTGAATTGATAATGGAGAATATCCTATTACGGTTTGATTCAAACTTCTAATGATAATTTTCTTCTTATAGCAACTGGCTACATCTTGCAATAATTTCCCTATTACTCTCATCAAAATTGGTATCAAGTTTAATGACATAAATTTTATTCCCAAAGCTGAAACTTTGTTTTCTTTTCTATGAAGCCCAAACTTAATTTGGAACTTCTAGGAGGATTAAATATTCTTCTTTCCATTTATTACCCACTTAACTTTCCTTCTTCTTGCTATATTCGTGTTTCCACATATGAAAGAAGCTACTATGCTCTCAAGTGGCAGCCGGACATGTCCATTGTGTCCCCTAAACTTTTAGTTCTATTATGGCAGCAAGATTGTTTGAAAGTTACTACTTAGCATAGTTGAATTATTTGCTCCTTAATCCTATGTTATTCAAATTTTAAATCCCTAATTCTCTCCATTCTTTAGCAATTCAGACTAGATCAATTTAGGAGCTGATGAACTCTTAAATTTTGGACAGTAGCTCACTCTAGACAGCCATATTTTTCCATAGTTGAGCTGGCCGAGAATGAAGAATGGGATCAAGAAAGGAAATCCCTTTAGTCAAGTAGCAAAATAATCCTTCTTCTTTTTTAGTTTTGGTAAGCTGCCTCCCTTTCTAATCATTCAGCAAAACTCAAAAGACTTCTGCAATTTTATTTCCCTCTCATTTATAGAAAGCACACAAGTTTAGCAGCTAGGGAAAAAAGACCAAAGCAGCTTATGCAGCAAAACCTCTCGAACCCCCTCTCTCAACTTCAACCGAGACATACACACACAAAGGCCTTTTAGCCTGGCCAAATTCTAGCAAATCAAAGCAGCTCCTTGCCCCCTTCTCTTGTCGAGTCTAAAGTAGCAAAGTAAGAAAGACTATTCAGCAATTTGATTATCGTCAAGCAGAAATCAGTACCCCTCCTCTTTTCCTTTCCTTTTATCGCATTCCTCCATCACCTTGGTTGAAACCCACTATCCCTATCACCTTATTAAAATCTAAACTTTCTTTCCTCGTACCATCAATCACTCATCCTCATTACTCTATCAAGGGAACCAAATCCTAACACTAATCATCTCCCCAACCGATGCAACCATCCAAGCACACAAGAAAGTCCCTCTCAGGGTCCCTATACTCTCTCTTTTGTTTTCTTTCTACTAAAACCCTAGAAAACACACCCACTATCCACTCACTTACACTCTTCAACTGCAAGGCAATAGACTCCCTCTTGTAGGGTTTTCTCTCGACAGAATCACACTCAAGGTAAGGCAAACTTCATACTGCCTCCTTCTCCTCTCGAACTTACCTCTATATTGCTCTTCTCTTTTGGACAAAACCAAGACAATGATGGTCACAGGTTCTATTTCTTTTCCTAGCATCTAAAGGTTCATTTGAAAAGTGCACAAACCCTCTAAGGATTGAAACCCTCGAACCTTTCAAGGACAATCAAGATCATTCTCTCCTTCGAGGAAGCCTCTTGATCTTAATATCTTGTTCTGAATTTTCCAAGCGTAGGTGAGGGTTTTAGAATCATGTAGAAAGTGGGCATGCATTAAACTGATATATGTGTTGGGTTGATTTCCTAATACTATGATATAACTGTTGAGTAGGATTATGCTTGATATTGTGACGAAGGGAGTATTAATTGTGTATGATTCGTGGCGTGATTTTGGAATCACTCGATTCATATGATAAAATCTTGATGCTATCCTTGTGATGATTTTTTTCTTCATCTATTGCTATCTCAAAAAGAATTAGCTTGTGATCAGTACATGTAAATGTTTATAAAGAACAAATTACCCTTTTCTTATTGTTATTATTGTTGAAAACATAGTGTTATATGGGTCATTATATTAATAAATTAATCTGGTACATAGAATGATGTTGTCCAAATATTCATTATTTTAATCAGGGAATCATTTACTTTATCAATTATTTATTTTTGACTAATTTATTAGATATTTATTATCAACAATATTTTGTTGATCCAATGGATCATTTACTTACTCAATTAACCATATGATACGCTTACTTTATTGATTATTATTTAAACTAAATCTTTGAAATAATTATTCATCTATTTAACTACGGTACTGGAAATTATTACTTACTGTTTATTTATGAACTAGTAATCATTAAATTTAATTGTTGTTGATTGAAAGGCCTATTTAAACATTATATACACTTATTATTATTCGTTGCATATACCTATTTATTTATTAATCTATTTAATATTTTATTTACTAATACACACACATATATATCATGAATTATTGGGTATTACTAATGATTTAATCAAATATTATTGCGACTCCTAATTTAACTATACCTATGGACCTATTTATTTATTATATAATATTAGTTATAAATTATTCATCAAGCAATATTTATATGTTTGACCATGTGATTAGTAGTGAGATATGTAACACATCTATGGGTTTGACATACCTTGAGTATGACATTAAATGGTTAAATTGATGTAAAGGGGTTGTGGACGTTATGTTGAGATTATTATCATTGCAAATTTTATGAGTAGAACACATGGTAACTTTAAGGTTTTAATTTATGATTAAACTAAGTTGCAAATCAAATTTTTGCAACCCAGTAGTGCACTTTACCCAGTGAATCTGACAAGTAAGTCCTTATGTAACTTCTTGATAAATATTGCACAAATTTCAAGTCAAGTCTTTCTATGTGTTGTTATCTTTGAAATGCAAAATTGTTGATTCAACATGGACAAACCATGTAAAACCCCACCTATGACTACCGTAGAAATAGAGGGAAGGGTTGCACTCCATGACATATTGCATGAATATATTCTTTATGGGTGAAATTGAGAATTTTTAAAATTGCTATATGTGGTTTTTGTGAATTATTTATGGTAGATGTGTGTTGGGGGCAATTAGGGAATTTTGCTTAGGGATGAGGGAAGAAGAGACTTAGGTTTTAGAAGGAAAGAGAATTAGATTGGGAAAATAAGAACAAGAATTAATATAGTTAAGTGGTTAGAGTTTTGTGTTTAATTCCTAAAGTCTTGAGTTCAAATCCCATCAACTAAGTATTATTTTTAATTATCCTAACTAATGTTTGAATTATATTTCTTACATTTCAAGAAGCTAAGAATGTTGTCTTAGGGGAGACACAATAGTAATATTCTAACCATATAATCTTGTCCTAAAAGAATATCTATAGGAGTTTTAATCTCCATTATTTTAGTAAGCAATGTCCTAGCATGTTTGAATTTGAAATATTCATATTTCTTGAATTCTTTTAAATTTTCTTATAAAATTTTTTAGATGATCTTGGACTTAAAATTTTAAAAGGAAAATTCCAGCTCTTGGAGAATTAGTTGGCAGAAATATAGGAGTGATACTAGGGTGTTTGTTTTCCAAATTAAATCACCATGATTTCCTCTCTAAAGAACTTCATTTTACCTATTCTTATTTTATTGCAAAGCTGAAATTATTTCCAGCTCTTCCTCTTGGCTAAAATTCTAAAAAGATGAAGCAATAATACATTTTCTTTCCTTGCTATTAGCAGCTATTTCATGTGTGTAGAAAGCCAAAAAAATCCCTTTGAAATTCAGAGCTAATAGAGCTTCAACAAACCATAAAATTTTCCAGAAAAAAGTATATTAGCCATGGGAATTGAACCATCAACCCGTCCATAAGTTCATCTAATGTCCTCTTCTTTTCCTTCAAGATGATGGCTGAAAACCACCATTAATCGACAAACTAGCATTTCTCTTTATTTTCTTCTTTAATTCTCCTTCATTTCTTGATTTTGATTATAACATTCCCGCATACATGTATTGTTTACTTAATTTATCATGAGCACACAGGACTTATTGTGAAATATTTCACATCACCTTCTATATCATGTCTTTAGGTCGATCTTGTTTGGAAGGTTGAATTACTTATGTTACCATGAGCTTGGAAGATTTATTTTGATGTATTTTGATGTTGCCATAAGTATTGTTTTGGGATTATAATAAGTTTAATATTATGTTATTTCCTTCTATATTTTCTATTACCTAGTTATAAAGATTCTTTATCCTAAGGACGGGGCGACATTCCCACCCCTTTTGGGATACGTTGGTAGTAGGGTGTTACAAGTGGTATCAGAGACTAGGTTTAGGTAGCTATTGACAATATTTGGGTTTATTTTATTAAGTTTTATAATCTCTAATACTAATATGTGTGTTCTGTTCGTAAGATGGTTAGGAGATTTGCGTATGTTACCCAAGATTGGCCTTTCATGTGTCGTAGAACAACTGCTCTAGTTCCTGTAGTGGACCTATCCTCTTCGAGCATGGAACCCGAACCTAGGTCATAATGGTTTGAGTTAAAGAGCAGTGACAATGAGATGTAGATTGAGGTTTCCAACCCTATTGTGCCAAATAATAGAAAGGAAGAGAAGATGGTAGTTGAGGTTGCTGAACTAGAGTTACCCAAGCATGAAGGAGGAGTTAGGGATATACAGGCAGTAGACCCTCCCATATCAGTGGTTGATTTAGTCTTAGATAGCGAGGCTGAGGAGGAAGCTCCTAATCTTAACTTAGGTAGTGAGGATGAAAAGAAGATAAGTGATGCTGATAGTGAGGAAGGTGAGGAACTGAGTGATGCTGATGATGAGAGAGAAGAGATGGATGATTCTGAGAGTGAAATAGAAGAAAGGATGGAAGAGTCTGATGAGGAGGAGAAGGAGGTAGTTGTGCCTACTCGGACTCCACAAATAGGAAATTTTGACATTATCTCTTTTGGCTTAGACTTTGAGGAGTCCGGTGATGAGGGACCCAGTCAAAATGATAGACTCACACCGGGTATAAGAGCACTTTGGGAGTCAGTCCTAGGGGGAAAGGACAAGGGAAAAGGGAAGGTGGAGGAAAGTCCTAGGAAGAGTGGAACTAATGGTTGTACACTTAAGTTTGAATTGGGAATAGACTACAAAAAGGGAAGAGAAGAATGGTTCGAAGAATTTATTTTTGACTACTCGAGTGACGACTAAAGTGGCAAGAAGACTTAGTGGTGCAATTTATTAATAAGGGAATCTATTTATTGAGTCCATGTCTTTATTTACTTTCTTCTCTATGAGTATCTGATTCCTATAGAGGCATCAGCTAGGATATCCAATTTCTTTGTGTTAAAATATGATTTATTTTGAATAGAACTTTTGAGTATTTTACTTCTTTCAAAAAGAAAAAAAAAATCTCATATGTTCAATAAGTGAGCAAAAATTATATATGTTATCATTGCATTATATGTCTGCATTCATGTGTATGCATTTGTCGACGTATAATTGTGGTGATGATGATCGAAAATGGCACTTAGATATAAAATTGCAGCAAAAGGTAGATCTGGTTATGTAAGAAAACCTTCAACACCTGAAGATAAGCCAATAGAGAACTCACAGCTAAATGTAAGAAACGAGCAAAAAGAAGAGCAAGAGATAGAACCTAAGGGATCTTCTAAGTTGATAGTTAGACAAACCCAATTAAGACCCTACCACTGAATTCAGCCAGTTAAGGAAATGTAATTATTGGAGAAAATAAGTTAAAGCCATAGGTGATGACCAAGTTGATTGAGTAGAGAGGACATGTAATTGTAGGTGATCATGGCAAAAATGAAAACTCAAATGCATGTCGGAAAAAAAAAAAAAAAAAACAGAGCAGCAGATGCTATTACCTCTGCGATTTTTCGCTGGTCTAAGAGGTGCCGGCGACTTGGTCTGAACCACTTCTGGTTCTGTGATCAAATCTTCAGGCTGTTGTCCCGCAAGCCATCGGCTTCTTCTGGGCATCAACGCAACGCTTCTTCTCTTTCAAAATATAACCGCACTTGAAAGTCTAATGAAGGCTATGGATGAAGAAGATAATCTTCCTTTTCTGACTAAATGCTATTAAGCAATAATCAGGAAAAAAACTATGCATCTGTTCTTGCTATTGAATAGTATAAAGAACATTGTCTACCAGGAAAAGAAATGAGAACGGCTAGAGAAAAAAAAAAAAAAGCAACAATGACGTTCTCTGTGAAAGACTTCTCTATTCTATTGAATCCGAACTACCTTGATAATAGGCTATTATCCAGGCATTCAAAAATCAAACAAATGTGATAGAATCAGAGAAGCCCTAAGGTCCATGTCATGTTAAGCCATTAAAAAGGCCTATAAGTATATGGCCCAGTTCATTGGATTAAGCCTTTAATTTAATTTAATTATTCCTGGACTAATACAAGCCCAATAATTAAATTAATTAGATCATCCAAATGGACCAATATAAACCTCAAGCCTTGGTCCAGTTCATTGGGTTAATCCTTTAATTTAATTTAATTATTCCTGGACTAATACAAGCTTAATAATTAAATTAATTAAATAACCCAAATGGGCCAATATATAATTCTCCCTTTTTGAACCTTCTATTTTATTCTAACCCATAAATAAACAAGGCTACTCGAATAAAATAAAATCAATTTTATACAAGACCAATCCCTCAACCCAAAACCGTCAAGACTTATAGACTATTCTGATGACCAAATGACACATCACCTTGGCTAATAAAATAACCAAAATATCCTTGCTATAGAAATAGTTGTATTTTTTATTTTAAATATTTTCTAATATCACCATAAAAAAATATTGACCCCAAGGACAATGTTGCGTTAGCAAAGTCTCCGACCTACAGGTATAATAACTAAAATACCCCTCTACTTGTCGCCATACATTTAGAGAGGTAGAGTGTACTAACACCTCTCTAAAAGATATCTACCATCCTTAGACCTCTAGTCCAATGATCCACGACTCCAGGAATGTTTCAGTTTTCCAAGAGAGCTACCCTAAAGCAAACATTCAAGTCATGTTCCCCAAGACCCTGGATATTTAGATCATTCGAATAGTCACAAGGGGCGATATAGTGTAGAAGCTATCTTGTACAAGTCTGTCTTAACTAACTAGTCACATATACCCAACATACAAGTATATTGGCTCTACGATAGAATCTCAACTACAATATATCAAAGTACATTCTTCCAGCATCGTCAAACCACCAACTCATACTCAAGCGGTAGAGTACTAGTCCACGCTGTAGTACTAATAGTCTGGGTTTCTTCTAAATAGTACTTTTAGAAACCACTATTACAGGTCTTGTTCTACGTATTCAAAATACGCTCATGCTATGAAGTGAGTGGACTACTCACTGGTTAAAAATAAGCCATTCCCTATTTGAAATTCATAGCACAATAACCTAAACATGATGAGATTCTCATTCTCATCAATCAGTTAAGAACAAATATTTATGTGTTAAGCAATCTGTTATCCATACCTTACTGTGAAAGACCACCATTCACATGGATCACTTACTTAAACACAATGGCACTTTTCCAAACATAAATCGTACACAAATAAAATGTTGAAAATAAATTTTTTTTATTAATAAATTCAATAATTATATCAGAAACTTAGTCTAGAGGGCATACATTCCAATAGTGATCGGATGCAGTCGTGGTGCCAAGTTAATTTTTTACTTCTCCTGAAAGAATATGCTATTTGATATTTGTTCTGCACAGCATATATATTGTGTAGATTACTGTTCATTTGAGAAGTGATAAGCTAGACCATAAGAGTTAAATCCATCAAATGTGTATAGTTATAGTTTTTCTTATTAATTGTTTAAGAATTCCCTATCGTGCAAGGAAGTAATGATCTATAAGTTTGATCTGAGAGATAAGATTTTTGCTGAAGAGGTAAAATTTATCGGGAATCTAACTCATTTTTCTTTTGATTATTATAGTAGTATATTAGACAAGGAATGATTATAGAAGCAAGGAGTTAAGTTGGCTATACAGATAGAATAACGTATTTTTGGGGATTAGATGGGTATGATTAAATTTTAGAAGAGGTAAGGTGAAGGAGGTGTAGTGCATAATACTAGGAGCGAAGGTTCATAAACTATTGTTGAGGGAATAATAAGGATATCTAGCCTGGTATTGTAGCCTACGGGACCCAGTAGTAATAGTATAAGAAAAGGATGGAATTTTAAAGCTAGGTATAGACACCTGAGAATGTTGAATAGTTTGGTCAACAAGAATATATGTTGTTACTCCTAAGTTAGACTTGAGATATGGATATTATTAAGTATGAATTTGAGAAGGAAATATAATTGAGATTGCGACTAATATTGGGAATAGTTACTAAGGAAGGGTGGTAATGTCATACCGATTGACAAAAGATCTAATGCTTACCGAGTAGATGCATAAGATTTCAATCCTGCTTTGATAATTTTGTGGTGACCTTTTAGACAATACATGATGTATTTTGAATGCCATGAAGAACGTGGAATAGTTGAATTTGGTGATAGAAAGTGGAGATAGCATAAATTTCAGTTAAGTTTGGTAAGTGAAAGTTTAGTTGGAATGAGAGGTAATTAGGGACGGTTTTAAGATAGCCTTAGCCAAGGTAGAGGTTGCATGGGATGTCATCAAGTAGTATATCCCAGCAGGATCCTAGGTTCACTGCAAGATTTTTTATTAAGTTCCTAGAGATAATGGGATCAACTTGGAAGTTCTGTGCTGCTGCATATTCTCAAAATTGATAACCATTCAGAGAGACTTATTCAGATGCTAAAGCACATGTTTAGGGCTTGTATATTGGACTTTGTTGATAAATGGACTGAATGCGTGCTGTGCAAATAGGCTTACAACAGCAATTACTGATCTTCTATTGGTATGGCACTATAGGAAGCGATGCAAAGCCAAACATGTCAATTACCATTCTAGTAGGTATAAATAGAAGATAGGTAGATTATCAAATTCGGTGAAGCTCGTGTTCAAGAAATGATAGACAAGATAAAGGTAAGAAGAGAAGGACTGAAGGTGACTCAGAGTCTTCAAAAGAGCTAAGCGAATGATAGGAGGAGAATGATGGAACTGTCGTCTATAGATTGGACTTACCAGACATTTTACTGAGATTATAAGACGTGTTTCCTATATTTCAGCTAAAGATGTATGATCCTAATCCGGAACATATTTTAACGATGAGCCTTTGCTATTGTAACCTGATTTCAGTTACATAGGAAAACCAATTAAGATTCTAAATCAAAGCACCAAGACTCTTCGAAATAAGCAAGATACTAAAGGTGAAAGTGTTATGGAAGCATCATGATACACAAGAAGTCAGCTGGATTATTAGAATCATTACCAATGCTAAAATGGAAATGGGAGGAGGTAACGATGGACTTCGTCACTGGCATGCCTATGTTAAAGACCCAAAAGGATGCCATGTGGGTAGCAGTTAATCTATTGACAAAGGTAGCGCACTTTATCCCTATAAGTGTAAGGGACTTTATCAAAAGTTAGCTGGGACATATGTACGGGAAATAGTAAGTTGCATGGAGTACCCTCAAGTATCGTCTCTGACCGAGACCCGAGGTCTACATCACGATTTTGGGAAAAGTTCCAATATATGGGTGTTGATTTGAAGTTCAGCATGCCAGTGCATCAGATGCCACGTGAGAAGTGGAAGAATGGGTGAAGCAGAAATATCCCGACTTGAGAGAAAGGTGCACGCTGAATTTCGGAACAAAATTCTTTTAAGGAGGGGAGGATGTAAAACCCCATCTAGACTACCCTAGAAATAGAGGAAAGGGTTGTATTCCATAGTATATTGCATGGATATATCATTTATGGGTGAAATTGTGCATTTTAAAAATTGCTATATTTGGTTTTTGTGAATTATTTATGCTATATGTGTGTTGGGGGCAATTAGGAAATTTTGCTTAGGGATGAAGGAAGAAGAGACATAGGTTTTAGAAGGAGAGAGAATTAGGTTGGGGAAATAAAAACAAGAATAAATGTGGTTAAGTGGTTAGAGCTTTGTGTTTAATTTTTAAAATCTTGAGTTCAAATCCTATCAACTAAGTGTTATTTTTAATTATCCTAACTAATGTTTGAATTTTATTTCTTGCATTCCAAGAAGCTAGGAGTTGTCTTAGGGGAGACACGATGGTAATATTCTAATCGTGTGATCTTATCCTAAAAGAAAATCTAGAAGAGTTTTAGTCTCCATTATTTTAGCAAGTAATGTCCTGGATGTTTGAATTTGAAATATTCATATTTCTTGAATTCTTTTAAATTTCCTTATAAAATATTTTAGATGATCTTAGACTTGAATTTTAAAAGGAAACTTCCAGCTCTTGGAGAATTAGTTGGCCGAAATATAGGAGTAATACTAGGGTGTTTGTTTTCCAAATTAAATCACCATGATTTCTTCTCTAAAGAACTTCATTTTGCCTATTCTTATTTTAGTGCAAAGCTGAAATTATTTCCAGCTCTTCCACTTGTCTAAAATTCCGAAAAGATGCAGCATAAATACCTTTTCTTTCCTTGCTATCAATAGCTATTTCATGTGTGTAGAAAGCTGAAAAATCCCTTGGAAACTTGGAGCTAATATAGCTTCAACAAACTAGAAAATTTTCCAGCAAACGACAAAGTATTTTAGCCATAGGAGTTGAGCCTTCAACCTATACAGAAGTTCATCTATAGTCCTCTTTTTTCCCTTCAAGATGATGGCTGAAAACCACCATTAATAGACCTTAAAACACTCCTATTTTACAGCTGCAAATCCATTCAAAATAGTATAAATTTTTGCTTACAAACCACCTAGATCTTATCACTTCTTCTAGCTAGCAAACCAGAATTTTTTTTCCAGCTTTTCAAACATTCAACCAGCTAGAATTTATCTTCATTTTCTTCTTCAATTCTCCTTCATTTCCTCACTGTAGTTTTGCCCATACTAGGGAGCTAGCTGAACATCCTTTCTTCTTCACCAACCTTGGCCAACAAAACTCCATTAAAGCGCCTCAAAACTTTCCTAGTTTCTTTCCATTCAAAATAATCTGAATTTGAAAATTAAAACCCACATTTTGCTCCATCAAATACTCACCTATCTAACAACCACTCCTATCAAATCAAACCAGAAATTATGCACTCATTTCCGAAAGGATTTTCGGCCACACCATCCAAGAACACTCTCTCACTTCATCTAGCTTTCTCTCATATTCTCTCAAGAACACCAAGAATACCAAGAACACACACTACCCACCTTCAACCATTTAGTCACTTCTAAACATCCCAAACCACTCTAAAACCTTCAAGTCAACTAGAGATTGTCATATTCTTTCCTTTGGCACACTTTATAATGCCAAAACATCCAAAGTACACCCTCCATTTGGAGCAAACAAGCATTTTTTTAAGCAGGTCAAGAAGAACACTATAAGGTAAACTAAGTCCAAGCTTCCTCTTTCTTTCTCATTTCTTTACTTCTATTTCTTCTTTTTCTTTTCTCAATCTCTCTCTCTTGGCCAAATTCATTGAGGGCCAACCTAGTCTTCTTCAAACCTTGGTCTCCCAAAGGACTCATCAAGGCTTTTAAGGCTTCGATTGTCAAGGCAACATCTTCAACATAGATTGGTTATCAAACAAGTATTTTGTCCTAAACTCTCTCATTTATTTTTTATCTCAAGATTATTAGGATGATGACTTATTGATATGATGATGGATGATCTAGTGGTGTTGGGAAAAATAAATGCATGTTTATATGACATGGGTGATTTTTTGATGTATAGATTGAGACGTGTATTAGGACTATTTTATGAAGAAGATTTGGATTTTGATTATAACATGAGGTTATGGTATGTTTTTAGTATATTTGTGAATTAGGTCTATATGACGCCAGTATGAAATGATTTGGTGGATAGGGAGATTATTGCTATTATGATTTTGCTAAAGCTTTAATATTGTTGATCTTGCCATCAATTACTATGCAAACATTTATATGGCTAATGATACTACTTCTGGTATGAAAATTATTATTATCACTCTACTTGTGTGATTACTACTTTATTTATTAATAGCAAAATTATTACTACCTTTAAATCCTAATAGTAATATTGTTGCTACTTTTGATACTTAAATCACCATCATTATTTTATTCCTGAAATTACTACTAATATTACTATTTTTAAATAATATTATTACTACTAATATTATAAGTATTATTATTGGTATTGCTATTTTTAAGTATCACAGATATTATTAATATTACTTATTATTATTGGTACTAAACATCATTGTTTTAGAAAAATATTAATAAAATTAATAATATCACTAGTATTGTCACAACTAGCCATATTATTTTTATTTAAACATATTAATATTATTAATAATATAATAACTAATATTATTATTTTTAATTATTTTTTATTTTCCTTTATAAAATATAATATATAAATAAATCAATAATATCATCATTTCTATTTCTATTATTATATTATTATCCTTATAGCAGTATTATAATCTATAAAATTATCAGCATTTTTATCGATAGCTTGGGTAATATTATTACTATTTGTTATACTTAATCAATACTTTTATCACTTATTTACGTTACTATAGTATCAAATTATTTTTATTATCCTTGAGATTATTTTATTAATTAATTTTAGAACTCCTAAACCATTAACATCACATTTGAGTGTTGCTATTGATTATGTCTATGTAAAGTTGGGAGTTATTTGTATCGATGCAAATTTGTTGCTTAATTGTGCACCAACAGTGATATATACCCTGTATTTATCCCAGACAGGGTTAGGTTTGCCTTGAGCAAGATTTGGAGGATTATTTTGCTAAGTGGAATCAAGAGTTCAAAGTTAGTCCTTACATAAAGATGTTTGTGAATAAAAACGCTTCTGCAAGTTAAATGCACGGATTTCTATGAAAGATGTACTTTGGGATGTAATTATGCAGACTTTATTCTTTCTGCTACATTAAAATAATTTTTAGTCAAGCAAACAGTTTTCCAAGCAAAACAATCAATTTTCCTTAACCAAATTTTACCTAAACTTGTTCGGAAACCATAATTGCTACTTCAAAGAAAGCTCTTCATTAATTTTACATTTTCCTAGTGGAATAAACATAACGTTGAATACTCAATAAGGATAGACTATTAAGACTAATCTTTGAAGGGTTGTGGAAGTCTCTCAGTAGGAGACCACCTCTGAGGGGTGAGCTCTGTCTCGACAAGACGACAATTCTTGTCGGTCAGGCCGGTCCGAGCGAGCAGTACAGTTCTAGTGGACTATTTATTTTTGGAGTAAACAACCAGTAAATTTGGGTGTAGAGATGGAGGTGTATCTCACCCGATGGGCCGTACACCCACGTTGCATCAGCATGCACAATGTGTGGCATTCTGATCATTCTCTTGTCATGATGCGCAAAGTGTGGCTTCCTGACTGTTTTCTTGTCATGGTGCATAAAGTGTGGTGCCATGTCCATTCATAATGCACGATTTCATTTTTGAATGGTTATTTCTTTACAAGTGGAGCATTTTTACTTTACAAATGCTGATAAAACAGCACTTAGTGTTTAAAGATAATTTTATGGACTTGCAGACTTTTTGTTATGACTTGCTCAAAACTTGCATACATAAAATGTTTACTTAAATTATCATGAGCATACAGGACTTACTGGAAAACATTTCTCATCACCTTTCATATCATGTCTTCAAGTCGATCCTACTTGGAATATTGAATTACTTATGTTGCCATAAGCTTGGAAGATTTATTTTGATGTATTTGTTTATTGGAGTTTTTAGTTATCTTTTATTTGTTCCAAGACTTGTATAAGTATTATTTTGGGAATATAATAAGTTTAATATTATGTTATTTTCTTCTATATTTTCTATTACCTAGTTATAAAAACTCATTGTCTTAAGGATGGGGCGACATCCCCGCTCCTTTTGGGGTACGCAGGTAATGGGGTGTTACAAACCACATTTTGTGCACTAAACCCTATTCTAATCAAGCAAGAGGGTTAAAAGATGCAAATTACTTTCAAAATTATTTTGAGCAATTTACTCTTCCATATTTGAGTAAATGTACATTTCTAATGAATTAATTATACACACCCTAAAGCAAGTAAGAACTCAATTATGGTAGGCTTCTAGTACTAACTTTAGAAAGTTAGGGCTCATCTCCTGGTAGGCGGCCACTTTGGAAGATAAACTTCAGAATAAAAAGGCTCCAGTACTAGCAAGTTAGACCAGTCCATGATAGCATTTAGTTATGGAATAATAGTTATCCAGAGATACACGATCGATAAATTTGGGTAGGAGAAGGAGGAGAATTCTACACAGTAGAGCGATCACCTACCTCACTATGATACAGGGTTTCACAATTGTTGGTCACGATCAGGGTTTCGTGACCCTTTTACTTTGATGATTGAATTGTGATTTTATTTGAGTGGTTTACTTTTCACAACCTTGAACTCCTAAATTTAATTGAACTGATTTATGAAATATTGAAATAAAATTAGTCAATGATTATACCTTGTTTGATTCGCAACTATTGCTCTCCTAATATCTTTGCAACTTGCATCATGAAGCGTTGTAAAACTTTCATGTGCACACATAGGACTTACTGAGAAATTCTTCCTCAGATGATTTCTATGTCATGTTTTAAGAGACATTAGATCCAAAGTGGGAAATTACTAGAGCCAAGAGTAGTTGTTACCTCAGTACTTTATTTGGAGTTGTTTCTTTATTTTTGTGTACACCTTTGAGTTTTATTTCAAGACAGTTGTTATAGATTAAATGGATTATAATTTTAAGTTTGATTTTCATTTGATTTCTGTTCTTGCCTAGTTATAAAGATCCCTGGTCCTAAGAATAGGATGGCTGTTAGTTATCTCGGCATGTAATCAGATTACGCAGCGGAAATAAAACTCGAGATAACCTTCCAGGATCACTTATATGCCAATTACAGATCAAAGAAAATGTAAGGAAAATACATTTGGTATCATCTCAACAATCCAAAATTTTTTCTTAGAGGTCTAACAACAAGTATGTCGCAATCCAGCAAATGAACCAGCACCTTTCGCATTAGATCACAATCGAAACAATAGCTACACCATGAACATTTTTTCCTTAATCACGTTCAAGCCACTGGAATCCAAAAATAGGATTCCCTCTATCAGTAATCAACACAAGGATAGAAAGCAATGACCGCCTAATTCTGGTGCTAGTAAGAGGTAACGAGGTGGTTAGGGTTTTGAGGAGACGAAGAAGAACAGAACACAAAAAAGACGGTTTCTCTGTGTGTAATTTCTTTCTTTTTTTTTTTGTGAAAAACCATGCATGGAGATATCAGTTGGAACTATTTCCAATATACAGTTACCTTGGCCAAGGACTTCTTGAGTAGTGATTCCTACAGGTGGCCGTGAGATATTCGCCCTTACTATTAGGAATGGTGAACCTTTATTGATCCTTTCAATTACTTTCTTTTACTTCGCATTGTACCCAATATCTATCTTATAGGTGGCCTTCGATCCGACTCCAAATATTAGAATCAAAGTACAATGCTCAGCAAACAAAGTACCTTAGAGATATCAACTCTAAGGATACTTGCATGTTTACTATAACGAGATCTATCACTGGCACTAAATAGTTATCCACGTAATTATCTCATAGCTTGATCATCCAATGTACTTGTTCAAGTAACAAGCATCCACGTGTTAACTTTGAGTATCACATTACTCACGGATGTGAAATCTACCGCCTGAACAAATCAGGAAGTATAACATCTGCTAGTCTTAACGTATTAATGATGTTCTATCTTAATAATACTATGACTAGAGATAATTTAAGTATGAAAACTATCCATTATAGTAGGAACCTCACATCATGATCTCTATCATGATTTTTTTAACACAGTGTTGCACTTGGGACTTTATCTAATAGTTACATTCACACAAAAGTATAAATAAAACAAACTAAAAGATAAAGAATGCCTTGTGTTATTAAAAAAATGTAAAATATACAAAATGCATGTGATTACCTCTAGGGCATAACACTAACAACGACATCGCTGACC
Source organism: Voacanga thouarsii (assembly GCA_026120185.1). Taxonomy (NCBI): domain Eukaryota; kingdom Viridiplantae; phylum Streptophyta; class Magnoliopsida; order Gentianales; family Apocynaceae; genus Voacanga; species Voacanga thouarsii. Next base: position 1,193,958 of record JANUWF010001502.1, read on the forward strand.
TTACTGGGTCACATATCAATAGGATGTTACAAGTGGTATCAAAGCCAGGTTTAGGCATTAATTCTTATCATTGGTTTATTGCTTTAAATGTTTTTGAACTAGTACTTACCTAAGTGTTTTTTTTTTTTTTTTTTTTTTTGTAGAAAATGTTTAGAAGATACATGCCTACAATAAGATCATGGCCTCCCAGATATGGTCCTTATACATCCTAACCTTCACTTGTACTCTCTTCCTCGTCAAAATCAGAGTTGGCGTTTGATCCCAATGAACCTGAGTCTAAAAGTGAAAATGAAGAGATGGAGGTTGTAGAACATGCTTCAGTCTAACTTAAGCCAGAGATTGACTTGACCCCGGATAGTGAGGATCCTAGGGAGCTAGATTTTAAGCCTCCCAAGAATGATGGGAGGAATACATGGCCAGAAGAATTAAATAGGCTAGATTGGCTTAACTCAAGGGGAAACAAAAGGTGGGAGAGAGTTCAAGGGGACCTGGTTCGAGTAGGGAGACTCCTAATAGGCCCAATGGAATAGGTGAATACCTATGGTTTGTGGATGGGAAGGGTATAGACTTCTCTAAGAATACTGGGGGTCTGCTATACGAACCCCACAATGAAGACTTAGACGATAAGTAGACAAGGGGAGATCACCTTGAGTGCTAGGATAGTGAGGACCATTAGTGGTTTTCTTTTATTTACATGCAATAAGTCTAGCACGTGAACTATTACAATTTCTTTATTTTACTTCCTTCATGTATTGGTTTATTTCAAAGTACGTCCTGAGCGTTTGATTCTCTTCTTGTAAAAGCATTTTCCATATGAATACATGCATGAGTAAATTTTCTTGTTATATCTTTCACTATCTATTGGTTATTATCTATTAATTTTTATTTAATATTTAGAAAACTAACACTTGAGGTAAGATACCTGCCAACCCTTTATATGACCTTTGATAAGTTCATTTTGTCAATAACGTGAAGATGACACCAATATGGAGAGTGAACATCTGTGCAAGACGGAGACAAACATCTGTACCCATGACTCCCATTTTCGAATCGGTACCACCTACCGTGCCCGAAGGACAGATGGAAATCAACTAGGTATGAGGCGTAGGACCGGAAATAACTGAAGAGGTATCGATTTGACAAACTTTCAGTAAGATGAAACACAACAAGGATTATAAATTCCTTTCAAACTTTAGATAAAACTCTTGTCATTCATCAAATCTTTTTAAAAACAATTAAAACTTTGAAACATTTGATAAAACATCCCAAAACTCTTAAAGTTAAATTAATCAAATTCATACCTTACTCTAAGAAAATTATTTCATCCTTCAAGTAAAAATATAGATAACATGAATTATACAAGTCAAACTATCTACCAACTCAAGCATTATAAATCCAAAAATGGCACAACTCAAGTCATGAAGTAAGAAAAGCACTAAAAATTTTTCCTCTTAATATTTTCAATGACTTAAGGAATTGATAGCCTCAAATGTATGGATTTCTCTTCACACACCGTATCAGCCCCCTTATAGTCATCACTCAGCATTTGTTCAAGAACTTTCTTCTCTTTTGCTTTCAAGAATTAATAGCCTCAAGAAAGTGGATTTCTCTTCACTATCCGTGTTGGTCCCTATAAACAAGTAAAAACAATACTTTCCAATCTTCAAATAGGAAATAACAATCAACTCATGTTTTTCAAAATTTCAACTCACAAAAATTTTTCAAAATCTTTTCCACTCAGAGATCTTTTATCTCCTTACATTCATTATCACAACTCAAAGCTAAGAAAAATTTAAACCAATTATACAAGAGTTAGCCAACAAACTTTACCCACATTCATCATACTCCCCATATTTAAATTAGATGAGTTAAATAATACTCAAACACCAATGCATAAACATGATTCATCTAAATTCTTAATTCTTGAACAATATCATATCAATAAACCAATTTCATAAAAATCCACCAAATGAATGACAAAAATTCATATCCAATTAAGAAAAAGCATTACATCCTTGATAAACAATGAAAACCACAAAATATTTCGAAAAAATTTTGCACAAAAATGATATGGAAATATCTTCAATACCTAAACTCTCTCCCTACACTTAAATCGGATATTATCCTCAATGGCCAAAAATACATAACGAAAGCAAAGCCAAGAAGACCAAAATAAATAAAGAGAAGAGTAGAGAAAAAAAAAATACTTTCATTGCACATTAGGTCCAACATGTGCGAATCCACCACAAGGAGTAGCCATTAGAGAAGTCACAAGGGTACCTAACAAAAAAAAAAAAAAACATAAATCTAGACAAAGACAAAGAAAAGAAAAGACAACTAAAAGCTAGGAAAGGTCATTAAAATTTAAAAGAAAATAAATAATAGAAAAAGGATATATAATAAAATAAAGTGCAAAGAGTAGATCAAGAGTCCTTAGACTCATCATCATTATCATCAACACCATTATCACCAGCTGCTCGACTCGAGAAGGCAGTAGTGGATTGCTAGATCAAAGTCATCAACTTTTGCTCCTGGACATCTTGACAGCGATAGAGGTCAGCAATAGAGTCTCGTAGTTAAAGGAGGATAGCTATTTGGCTCTCCAATTGGGCCTCCACTTGTGCCTCAAAATCAGTACGAGAATGAGAATCAGTGCCATGGTGTGAGGTCGAGTAGGCTACTTTTCTTCCTCCTCCTCATCAAGGGGAAACTCTACCATCCCTGGGTGTTGGACCTCAAAAGGGATCTTCCATCGGCTCTCCCTCTCATCATAACGATAGACATATTAAACTAAAGTATGCTCAGTCACTAGGTCTCGATCAGTAGTGGGTTCACTAAGATCTCCATCTAATCTCACTCCAAAGTCTCGTAGGATGTGCATAATAACTGTAGGGAATTTGAGGGCCTTAGCAGCTATGCCAGAGTAAATAACCTCTCGCACGGACTGAATAATAATAGCTGCAAGAGGAATAGGCTCACTCATCATCATCTTATCAAGAATGTAAATATCAAGGACCCTAGGCTTAATGAAACCACTAGTCTTTGGGTAAACATTACAAGTAAAAATTTAGACTATAGCACTCAATTGAGCCTCAAGAACTTTATTGGAATAATAGCGATTTTGACCTCTTTACCCCTTTCTCCATATATTCAACCTTGTCCTCACAACACTCACATTCTAGTTACGCTAAAAAAAATAATCCTTTGGTTATTAAGGTCCATAGTGATCCATGGCCCCTCATCAGGTACACCTAAAATCCTGGCAAATCTAGCCTTCTCAAACTTAATGGGTATCCCTTTCACCATAGTAGAAATAACTTGGAGGTTGTTTTTCTTCTTTTCCCTCATATTGGCATAAAACTCTCTTACTCGTACAGGACAATAAGCACCCCCTAGTCGAATGATAGGTTCCCACCCCAATCGCCTAAATATAGTAGAAAGCTCCAATAAATTATCTCAGAAGGGCCTATACATTTTTCTACAATGATTTTATTATGATGGTGATTTCGATACCGGATTTGACAAGTAGGGTCACAAATTTGGGTAGGCTTGGTAGGTAGAGGCTCAAAAGAAGGTGTAGTCAAAGATGAATCTCTAGCTCTCTTAGCCCCAGGTGCCAACCCCTAAGGTCTCCCAGACATCATATAGATATGATGAACAAAGGTAGTACAAAAGAAAATAGGACACCCTCAAAATCACTCTTTACACCTCAATCAAACACAACTCGCAACCGTCTTACTATCATAATAACATTCAACACAACCACCACTTCAACACAAAACACCACAAAATAGCCAACAAAACATAACATAACCTCCTCCAACAAACCTACAAGAAATATAGCTAGAGTCCAATCCCAAACACACTATTAATATTCATGATCAAATCACAATGCTCAATAGCTACCAATTAACAATGTAAAGCTCATAGTCACAATCTTCAGTTAGTTATGCCATCTATATCATAATATAAACCTCATAATCATAATGCTAAGTTAAACATGAACAACTATCCCATATCTTCGCAAGCTCAAAATTACACAAGGAAGGCATGCTCAATAGCTTTCAAAAAGATGTGAAATAGGAATTATATTAATCAAATATCATTTTTAATCATATACCCATGCTAACTAAGTCTCAAAGAAAGAAAAGTTTCATTCAATCGATCCAACCAAAATAAACAAGAATTTTTGGACCAAAATTCATCGAAAAATACCTAATAATCAATATGAAAAATTAAACCATAGAAATTGTAGAAAAATCATACAACAATGATCTCCAATATATGGGAAAAGAACCTATACAAAAATATAGAAGAAATCGTGCACCAAATGGAAGGATTGAAAAATGAGTTGTGGAAGAAAAGATTGGGTTTTTCCTAGTTTTAATCCAAAATTTCAGGAACAAAATGAGGATTTTGTGTTTGGAAGGTATTTTGGAAGTTTAGAAAGTGACTCGGTGGTGTTTTGGAGTTGGACCTGCTGATACGTTGAGAGAAAAAACGAGGGAGATGAGAGTAGTTTAAAAAAATAGCCAAGAATGGTCGTAACTTAGTTTTTAGCCTATCGGGCCTAGCACTGGGTCCAAGGATTGGGCCTACCACTGGGCCCATTCTGTATTCGGCGCAATTTTTAGCCGTGCTTGCCCGATGCCCAGGCCACAATTCTTACCTGGAGCCAGGTCAGCTCTGGCCAAATAAAAAGTAATTTTTTTAAAAAAATAATTAATGAAAGCAAAGAATGATTAAAACATGAAATCATGAAGAGAATTCATTAAAAATTAAAAAGATAGAAAAATGAATGAAAACATACAAAAATTAAAGAGATGTCCCAAAAAACCAAAGCAATCAAAATTATTATTTTCCACAATCATGGTCACGTGGATTAGTCTCAGTATTTCCTGGAAGGGATCTCATTTGACGATCTCCAAGGAGTTTGGCCAGTTGTCCAATATGATTTTCAAGGTTATGCATGACGCCTCCTTGAAACTATGTCTCTATACCACTTACCAATTAGTTAAGCAACTCCTCCAGTGATGACTTAGCTAGTGGGGCATTGTATGGCAAGGTGGTTGAGTCCTTTGATTCCTAAAATTAGAAGATGCCTACCTAGGTTGGTTTTGGGTGTTCCACGCAAAGCTAGGATGATTCCTCTAACCAGGGTTGTAAGTGGTGCTATAGGGATTATTACCTTATCCTCCATTGCCCACAAATGCAGTTTGTTCTAACGACTCTTGTGATGATCCCATGTTTTGGAACTTTTGATTTGGATGCCCTTCCCCACAAAAGTTGCAACTTACAGTCATTACCTATCTTTGGGAATGAGACATCACCAATTGCTCCATCTTTTGTGTACCTTCACTTTGGCCTCCAAAGCTTCCATTGCATCCACCTTGTGTATACCATAAACATGAGCTCTTGATCGTGAACTACCCCAAGTGTAATTATTTGTCGCAAGATTTTCAATCAAATCAAATACCTCTTCTGGGGTTTTAGATTTAATGGAGCTTCATGTAGATGCATCAACCAATTTCCTAGTAACAAAGCTTAAACTACAATGAAAGATCTATATTTGCATGCTTAGCTTAAACCCATGATGAGGATACTTTCTAAGCATTTCCTTAAACTTCTCTCAACACTCATAAAGATTTTCAGATTGTAATTGTTGGAAAGCAAAAATATCCGTCCTAAACTTGGATGTTCTAGTTGGGGGAAAATATTTTGCCAAAAATTTTTTAGCTAACACATTCCAAGTGGTAATGGATCTGACTGGCAAAGATTTTAACGAAGATTTTACTATATCAATCAAAGAAAGGGGAAATAGCCTTAGTTTGACGGCATCCTCAAAAAAATAGTTCATTTTAAAAGTATCACAGATTTTTAAAAAGCTTGCAAGATGTGCATTAGGATTTTCCTCAGGTGGCCCATCAAATTGTACCATGTTTTGGATTATTTGGTTGATATTAGGCTTTATTTCAAAATTGTTAGCTTTTATTCAAGGTCTCGTAATGCTCGAGCCTGTATCCAAAATTGCAGATTTCAAAAAATTCTTCATTGTCCTCCTACCTTTACCACCATTGTTAGTTTGGTTAACCTCCATGTCTTTTCTTACCCATTCGCTCATAGCGTTTTGGACCGTTGTGAGGGTTCTCTCGATCTCAAGATCAAGATCTACTGTGTTAGCATTAGATCGTCGGGTCATACACTAAGGGCAAGATCTGCATGAAACAGAAGATAATGAGATGATAGAATTTACAAGTGAACTAACTATGTACACATATGAATTAGGTTAGTTAAATTACAACATAGCAAAATTAGGAAATTATAGCTATAGAAACAATAAACTATGGCACCGATTCATACAAAGAACATATATACATATTCACGTAGTTACATATAAACATATAAACATATAAACATGGTTAAATCAATAAAATCTAAGTTTTCATGATATTGTTTCTCGACAACGGTGCCAAAAACTTGATGCGTAAATTTTAGGTGTATAAAAATTAATAAATTTAAATCCATTTCTTAGTCAAGTTTTAATTAAAATATGAATCTCAAAATACACATACGAGCAAGTATACTCATTGCAAGCATAGTATAGGGAATTAAAAAGTACCATTCCTCAAAGGAACAAGCAGACACTAATCACTTTTCAATCATTGTTTAACCAACCAAATAAAGTGATAAGATAATAAAAAAATAAAGAAATATATACAACTAAACGATATAGGAATATGCAATTTTGACAATTATCCTAGAACATATGACAATAAATCATTTCGCAACTGTCTCATGTAATCATTATCTTGGCATCATGAAGGAATATAAAGTAAAATTCAATCATTTCCCAATTCATGAATCTACTTATATAGACTCCACTTCCTTCCCAATCTATAGAAATACTATCTTTTGATTAAATTAGTAGATTTCTCAATCAAACCAATAAAACCAAAAAACGCACTAAACTCAATTCTTCATAAACATGAAATTAGCCAATGACCCTATGCTCTAGGCGAAACCAACTAATATTCAATCGCTTTAGTCCTTTAATCTTTACTTCATTTCCCAAGTCCATTAAGATTTGACAAATATGAAATCAAAGTAATGAACTTCTAATGTCGTTTCCCAAGTCAATTAGAAGAAGATGCATAAAAAAACCATTGATAACAAGTAATCAAATACCAAGGATGATAGAAAATTGATCAAATAATTGAATTAATCCAAAACCAAAGAATCCCAAAATAATGTCAAATTATAATAAAAACATTGAATACATCATTGTATATAAGAACAAGAAAATAAAGGTAAAAGAAAGCACTCATAAACAAGCCTTCTTCTTCTCCTTTGAAGACTCTCTTGAACAACCCTTCTTGAATGGTGAATCTCTTCTTCTTTGAGTGATTGAAATTTTTTTTCTTTGATTCACTACTTTTCTCTTGTATTTTTCCTTGTTTTTTTAGGCTTTTTTATACTAAAAGTCGTTACTTGAGGAGTCTTGGCTGACTAGGATTTGAAAAATACCAAAATTCTTGGAAAATTACTAAATTCGTGCACATAATTTTCGCCTCTCTAGAGTAGAACTGGCACCAGGTCCAATCTACCCATCTGGCGCCAAGTGCATTCTGTTTTTTTCCCTAGAAGCTGCTCTACTTTCTCTATTTTTCCAAATTGCACCTGGTACTTGGTCCATTTGCTAACCTAGTGCTAGGTGTGTTTTGGAAATTTTCACATTTCGCTTGAAATCAACTTCAATCTGTACAAATTTGTCAAAAACACTTTGTACAAGCAAAATATCAAATAGGAAGGAATATGCCTAGTTATTACGTCAAAAGTATCTCAATTTAAGCTCAAATAATTAGGAAAATAGTGATGAATTTAGCCCCTATCAGAGAGACCGGTGGACTCAGGAGAAGGAACTAAAAGAATAGGCGTGAATGGATTTCGAAGCCAGATTTAAGAGGGAATTTATCTTTTGTTAGATGGTAGAATAGAAATAGGATGAATCCTAGAACTTTAAACAAGAGGATTGATCAATTGGTCAATATGCAGCAAATTTTACATGACTATCAATTGTATTTAGGGTGTAGTACTTTTGTGGGATAACGTAGCATTAAATGGAGATTTGATCTATTTGGCTATAGATAATTATGATGTCTTTTCAGGAATAGTCTGATTTTCCCGACACCATGCCCCAGTTCATTGTAAGTGTAGAATAATATCTTTTTGTGTACTAGGGGAAAACCTATGCTAGAAGTGTGAGGGCAGGAGGAGGGGTAGGGGACTACGAAAAAAGATAACTTTCTGACATCCAGAATTATAGCACTAAAATTGATCTGGAAAGGATGTGCTGAGTATTTAGACTAACTTCTGAATAAACTAAGCGAGACAAAAAGACCAGAAAAATACCCCAGTGGCTTGTGAATACTTGGACGTTTTTCTTACTGAGTTAAAGATATTACCTTCGGAAAGGGGAGTGGAGTTCATTATTGATTTAATGCCCACAGTGGAACCAATTCTGAGAACTCTCTATAGAATAGTGCCAATAGAACTAAAAGAACTTAAGAAGCAGTTACGGGAGTTGTTGGACTAGGGATTTATTCGATCTAGTACATTACCTTGGGAAACAACTATAATGCCTATTAAGAAAAAAGATAAAATGTTGAGAAGATGCATAGACTATCGCAGTTTAAATGCAGTGACAGTAAAGAATAAATATCCGTTGCCTATGGTTGATAAACTATTCGATCAGTTACAAGGAGTAAGATGTTTTTCCAAACTAGACTTAAGGTAAGGATATTATCAATTTCGAATTTGGGAGGAGATATTCTGAAAACTGCATTTCTTACATGATACAGGCATTTTAAGTTTGTAGTGATGCCATTCAGTATTACGAATGCCCAACTATATTAATGGATTTAATTTATTAAGAATTCCAGTTGTATTTGGATAACTTTGTTGTGGTCTGCATAGATGATATTTTAGTGTATTCTACAAATCCATAGGAACATGAGGTGCACCTTCTGAAAGTGTTAAAAAAGTTGCGGAATCCGAACTAGATACCAATTTAGCAAGTATGAATTGTGGTTAAGTGAAATAGTATTCTTGGGACATGTCCTATACAAAGAAGGAATTACAGTAGATTTTGCGAAGGATGAAACTGTGATGAATTGAAACCTCATAAAAAGAATTATCCCACCCACAACTTAGAGCTGGTGGCAATTGTGTTCTCTTTGGACAAAAATTGGAAACATTATTTATATGGTGCCGAGTTTGAAGTTTTCACGAACTGTAAGAGTTTAAGATATATTTTCACTCAGAAGGATTTAAATATGAGACAATGTAGATGTATAGGATTTTTGGAAGAACTTCATTGTTCAATGAAATACCACCATAGAAAGGCAAAGATGGAAGAAGATGCCTTGAGTAAGAAAGTAAGGCTATCTACACTTCAAATGGTACAAGTCCCAGAATTAGAAATATTAGTTGTTGAAATGCGGATGAATAGTATTTCAATTCAACCCACCATTTTACAACGATTGAAAGAAGTTCAAGAAAGAGATGAATAAGGACGAAAGTAATTTCCAAGTGAATTATGTTGGAATTCTTCACTTTTGAGAACAATTTTGTATTCAAAAGCAAACTACCATAAAGCAGGATATTTTAGCTGAGGCACATAGGAGTAGATATACAATCCAACGAGGAATGATTAAGATATATCAGGACTTGAAACGAAATGATTGGTGGATTGGAATGAAGAAAGATATTGCTCAATTTGTGGCTCAGTGTCTCACATGTCCACAAGTAAAAGTTGATCAATAATAACCTAGAGGATTGTTGCAGCTATTACAAGTATCCTCATGGAAATGGGATGAGATTACCATGAATTTTGTGATGGGATTATCGTTGACAGTAGGACAAAGGGACACTATAGGATGTGGTGGATCGATTGACTAAATCCACCCATTTTACCCCCGTTAACCAGTGGGACTCTCTAAAAAAGATAAGTAAAATTTATGTCGAAAAAGTAATTAGTGTGCATGAAGTCCCTTATAGTATTGTGTCTGATTGTGATCTGAAATTTACTTCTAGATTCCGAAGTAAGCTACAATAATTGTATGGGTTGCAATTAAAGTTCAGCACTATGACACATATGCAAACTAATAGACAATCGAAACGAGTGATTCAACTTTTGGAAGACATGTTGCATGTAGATGCGTTAGATTTTGGAGCAAAGTGGATTAATAATCGGGCATATGCGGAATTCGCAAATAATAACAGCTATCAAGAAACAATTGGAATGGCTCTTTCTGAAGTCTTGAATAGAGGAAAATGCCAATCACCACTATATTGGAAAATTTTAGGGTGAAAACAAAATACCCAAGATGCCTTGGATCACAAAGAGACAAAACAAAAGGTAGAATTTGTTAAGGCACTACTAGAAATAGCTCAGAATCAGAAAAATATTTATACCGAGCAATAAAGAAAATTTCTAGCATTTATGAAAGGAGACCAAATATTTTTTAAGTTTAAACCAAAATGCTATATGGGCAATAAAACACAAAAGAGGTTAGCACCTTGGTACATTGGATCATTTTCGAATTGTAAGAAAAATTTAGAAAGTACCATATCAGTTGAATTTATCTAAGGAGCTACTAGGCATCCATAATGTATTCCATGGTTCTCATATTTGGAAATATGTGGCTAACCCTAAGCATATAATGAATAGAGGACAAATCGAAATAACTCCAGATTTAAGTTATGAAGAAAAGCTGGTTAAGATTTTTGAAAAGAAATTGAGGCAAGAAAATCCTATTGGTGAAAGTCCTTTGGAACCATTATCCATTACAAGGCACAACATGGGAGACGGAAGTGGAGATGTGACAGAAATGTCTAGAACTAAATTTAGAGGAATAAACTAAATTTAGAGAACAAAATTTTCTGAAGGAAGGGAGATTGTAATTGTTAGAATGTATGCCCAAAATGGATAATGTATTTCCGTATTGAAAAATTAATAAAATATTTCATTAATCAATATTTATTTGTTTACATATCTGGACACATTAAGGTTTAAGTGTGTTAGTATGTAATCAACGTGATTAGGTTGTGCTTTCACGCGAGGTGCAAATTATGGGCTACTAATATATAAGCAACTAGGAACTTCATCAAGGTTCAGATAATTATATTATGGTTTCTAAATGGAGAATGGTTTATCTTTAACCAGTGTTGTGTCCCCTCACGCTAAGAGTGTAAGTATATTTAGAATACGTAGAACTGGACCACGCGATAATAATCTTTATAAATGTACTAAAATAGATAAAGATTAGTTTGTCACTACTACTATATAGATGAATACCCTAAGACTTGAGTATAAATTGGTGATCTAGTGAAGCTGAAATTGTGCACTTTGATGTCTAATAGGTTGGTCTTAATGCAAGGCTAATAACCTTGTATATTTGGTGTATGACTCTAGTTAATTAAAACAGACTTATACAATAGAGTTTCTATACTTCATTACATGAAGAAATTACTTCCTTTTGATTGTTTGGGATAATCTATATAATCCAGGACCCTAGAAAATATGACTACGTATGTATACTTTTGGGTAGCTCCCTAAAATAAGTGGATGTATACTGGAAGTTATAGATTATCATACTAGTTATCAAAGGATGGTAGATATCATTGAGAAAGGCGTTAGTGCATTTTTTCTATCTCAATGATGGGTGTTATGTAGAGTGATATTTTCATCATTATACTTATACGTCGAAGACACTGCACTTGTAATATTATTTTTTGGGTCAATATTTTCATATAGTGATAAATGGAATATTTAAAATGATAAAAACACGACTATTTGTTAGCAATGCTATTTTAGTCATTTTAGTGGTCAAGAATAATATGTCTTTTAGTCCCTATAGTAGTTCAAGTAATCTTTGTAAATGTATTTATTATATGGGCTTATTAGGTGAATTTATTATTCGAGGAATTATTCTAAAAGTCCAATTATTTATTTATTTAGGCTAGAATAATTTACTAGGGTCAATTTAATTAAATTGATTTATTAATTAATTATCTTGGATAATTTTATATTGAGCCCAAGTGGATCAATTAATTAATAAAAGAACTATTTAATTAATCTTAGGCAAATTAGAATAAAATCGTGGCCCACAAGGATTGTGGTGAAGGCTTAGGGATTTTTAGAATCCCTGGGAGATGGCGCTAAGAAAGAAAAAGGAACTAAAAGGAAAAGTGGTGGTGGTCTTGTTTGCAAAGGAAACAGAAAGCTGTGTAGTTTAAAAAGGTGTTGGTTGTATGTATTTATTAGTTGGTTGATTGAAATACACAAAACAACAACTTTCGTTTTTCTTAAATGTATGGCTCTTCCATTTTCTTCTATCATTCTTTACCCTAATTCTACTTTTATTAGCAGTAGTTCATAATAGGTTCGAGAATACTTTGGAAGGTCAAAAGTTAGCAAACAGGGTAAGTGTTTTATGCGAAGGAGTAGACGTCTAGTTGGTATTCCTACGAAAAAAATAGGTGTTCCAACTGAGAAAGCTTCGTCAAGTTTGAATCTGGTTCCAGTTATTCAAGTTAAATACCTCAAAAGTAAGTACTCTTAGACTTTGGCGTGGAAAAAAATTTAAATTGCTATTTTTCGCTGTATTTTTTCTTCCTGTGATCCCTTCAAGTGGTATCAGAGCCATAGTTATAATTTAGGAGCATACTTTAGGTTAATAACCGGTGCTGGTTCCTTAAAAATCAATTCTTTGTGTGATCTGTATAATTAGTTTCTAGATTACTTGTACACCTCATGAGTAAAGGTATGGGATCTTGTAATAGTCATTTTTCTTTATTTGATGGTTATTGAGTTTTTGATAGAATCTAATGTACACCTCGCAAGTGGAGGTATAGGTGATTGTAAAATAATATTTTTACATGAAATCTTTTATTTTTCACTGTAGTTTGGGTTCTAGCAATCAAAATCAGTTGGTACTAGTAATAGATTGAGGAAAAAGATGCAGAACAAAAGTGAAGCCATTGAAATCAGAGATGCCAAAGCTGTTTTAGAAATTCCCGCCGTAGGTGAACAAAGACAAGTCGACGCCAGGCCCTACCTGGAAAAATCGTTGAATAGGACAGAATGCAGCTCGCGCTAACCCACCTAGACATAGCCGGTGCTGGCCCTTCTTTGGTTTTGCGTGATTTTTAAAGTTCTTTTCTGTATTTTTTTTTTAAGGAAACCAATCATATATTATCTTTATTTTTATGCATAGCTTTTATTTATTTCTATAAATAAATTGCATGAAATAGGTAGTTGGAACCATTTTAGAATTAAAGAAGATCATTTTAATTTCATTATTATGATTTTTAATCTATTATTTGGTCACATAAGAATTAAATGATAGAAATTGAACATAAAAAGTTTATTTTCAGAGGCATGGCTATTTTGTTTAATTTTGTAATCAAATGCACAAAGGTTTTTTGAGAAATTAATTTTTTCTCTAGATAAAACAATTAAGGAAAATGTTTTTAAATGGAACTAAGGAATTTAAAATAGAATTTAAGATTTAATCTTCTAAAGGGTTTTATCCTTGACTTAGAGAATATTTTGAATTTAATTATTTTAAATTTAGTTCCTACAAATAGTTTTAACTTAAGTAGTGAAATTTTTTAAAAAAATCATAATTTATTCTCTTAAAGGGTTTTGTCCTTGACATAGAGAATAAAGGTTGAATTTTTTGGATTTCACTAAAGTTAATATTTATTTTAAAAAATATTTTTCCCAAAACCTATTTTTCTCAAAAGATTAAGTGGGAGAGGGGTTCTAACGGTCCCATGGCTTCCATCATGGATTTTTGTTAAATGTTGTGGTTATCCTTGTGCAATTCTGCGCATGACCCCTTATAGGATGGATTTTCACGAGAAGCTAGAACTAATGGAGGAATTATAATGAAGGCCTAAGATATGTGTTAGTGTCAGCTAGCCTATCATCGGTGGCATTAATACTAGATTATTCGCAGGTGGTGAGAATAATAGCCATCATATCGATGGAACTATTTCTGAATCATTACCTATTAAGAAAATTTAATTTGTAATGGTTATACACTTAACTTATAAAATTGTAACCTTCCAACAAAGCTCTGTCAATTTTTTAAAAAGCCAAAATTTTTATATTTTGATAATGGTTTTAATATGTTAACCATATCATGGAAATAATATGATGTTTAAATGTGTATTTTTATACGTTTTTTCTAAACAAACATTTTTCTGAATGATTTTTTTTTTCAATCAACAAAAATATTTGGTTTCAGTCCTTTGTCCATTATTCTCAATGAGAATAAGTTAACAAGACTTAATTACATGGACTAAAAAAGGAATCTGAACATAGTACTCATTGCGGAAGAGTACAAGTTTGTTTTGACCAACCTTATCCTGAAAGTAGGGATGATTTTATGGACCAGGATCATGAAGCTGAGAGGGCATAGAAGAAAGTCGATGAGATGGCACATTGCTAGATGTTGGCTTCCATGTCCAATGTTTTTCAATCTAGGTACGAGATCATACCTACTATATATGATATCGATACGTCATTGTGCACCATATTTGCTAACAAGAGCTAGCTCGCAAGGTAGAAAGCTCTTAGAGCAATTATGAATACCAGGATGATTGAGGGGGCATTGGTTCGTGAGCATATGGTGAAGATAATTGCTCACTTCGAGAAGGTTGTGGTCCTAGAAGTAATGATAGATCCTGAGAGCCAAATTGACATGGTTCTTGAGACTTTGCTAGATTTGTATTCTCAATTCAAGTTAAACTATAATTTGAATAAGTTGAGTATATCTTTGACCGAGTTAATAAAAGAACTCCAGGCTGCTAAAGAAATCATTAAGCCTATGTTAAAGATTTTGGTTACTCATTCTGGTTTATCTTCTAGAACTAGGGTCCAACCCAAGAAGTTTAAGAAGAAGAAGGCCTAGAATAATGCAAAGGCCTAGCATAAGGGACCCAAGCGCGGTCCGTCCATGCCTAATGCCAACTCTAAAGGCAAATGTTTCAAGAATGGCAAGAAGGGACACTTCAAGAAAGATTGTTCGAACTTCTTGGTTAAGTCCTCCTCAGGTATTACTCTTTATTTAAAGTTTATTTTGATGGTTGGATCATCATCCACTTAGATTATTGATTCTGGAGCAAATGACCATATCTGTAACTTTTGTAGTAGTTTTGCAAGATAAGAAGACTCAATAGAAAGAGAGTATAGACTACAAGTAGGAAATGGAGCACAAATATAGGCTGAAGCAATAGGAGACTTGTAACATTTATTTGATTGTAATAGAATTTTAGTTTTAAAAGACATTTTATATGTTTCTAGTTTCAAACCAAATTTGTTTTTAGTTTTAAGATTGATTAATTAAGGATATTCTATTTATTTCCATTTTAATATTTCAATCAGTAGAGATGAAAATTCTATTTATTCTGAAAACATATATGGCAATCTTTTTTATATTTATCCTATAAGTTATCAAATAAATAATAATCAGTCTAAACCAAATAATAAGAAGAGAAAGACCAGATCAAGCAATTCGTATTTAAAGTACAAAGACCACATCAAACAATTCATATTTATAGTACTTAAGATTAGGACATATAAATCCTAATCAGATTCAGAATTTAGTCTAAAATAGGTCGTTGAACTCATTGAAATTGGAGGAATGGCCTCAGTATGAATCTTATGTTATAGGAAACATGACTAAAAGGTCTTTTACTCAAAAGGTGGAAAGGGCTAAGGAAATACTTAAGGTAGTTCATATTAATATTTGTAGTCCTATGACTATACTAGCTAGAGGAGGGTATGAATACTTCATCACTTTCATAGATAATAATTTGCGTTTTGGCTACGTTTCCTTGATGAGATGCAAGTCTAACACCTTTGATAAATTCAAGAAGTTTAAGGCTGAAGTAGAGTGTCAAATATGTAAACTAATTAAGAAGCTTAGATCTAATCATGGTTGAAAGTACCTCCTTGTTGAATTCAAAGACTACTTGGCATATCAGGGAATAATATCTCAATTGACTGCATCTAAGACTCCAAGCAGAATGGAGTAGCTGAGAGAAAAAATAAAATTTCGATAAAAAATAGTTAGAAGCATGATGATGTTGGGGATATGCCCTAGAGTCAATTTGTACTTATACAATTGTCATTATGTTTTATATAATAATATGAGGCTTTCCTTTCCATGAATAGTGAGTTTTGTTTTGTTGGTCATCAAGTACGTGACTTGATAGTAAAACCCTACAATGAATACAATGACTATTCTAAAACTGTCCCCGATCGATTATTATTATTGGAATAATAATAAATTAAGATTAGTATGTTTGTGACTTGATGGCTATGTTTTACTGGCCATGGATATTTGTGATATCGAGTCAAGACATAAATAAATGTTAGAGAACATTGTATTGGACATGACCCACTGTAAGAGTACTTCATGGAATATGTCATAAGTACTTTCTAGCCATAATAATATTGAAAGTCCTTCGACCTAAATTCATCATGGTTTCTTACTTGATAAATTCTATATTTTGACATTGTCTAAAGTTGTCTTTAACCAGATAATAAATTAGACTACTTGTTGGATATAGAATAAATCAAGGAGAGGAATATGATTGATTGTGAAGGAATTTGTCCCTCTCGATTATGGGAGAGATATCCATGGGCCCCTTGATAAGTTAGACTGTTAAAAATGCATGGCCGTGCTCAAATATATCAATCTAAGATATTGATATCATTTGTTTGAACAGATCTACTATGAAATCAAGAAATAATTGATTAAGCTTAATAAGGATGACATGCTCCGTGCCTTATGCTTAATCTGGATATCGTGTGACAAAAGGACTAAATATAAAATTATGGTTTGGTTCAAAGAGATCACTGATCTTCATTTAACCTGGATAGTTATAATGTTTTGCTAGAAACCGCTTATAACTTGTGGGCCATTTAAATATGGTTTAGGCACACTGTCAGTGTTAAATGAACCTATAGGGTCACACAATAAGCGAACTTGTTAGGTTATTTTTCTGGTGACCAGGTTCGATGAATCTGGATGATATCCAGATTATAAGAATCTGACTCGGTAAAATAATTAGTTAAATTACCGAGATAATGGCAGAATCTTATCATATCAGTTTTAATTTAACTTGAATTTAAATTAGAATATGATAAGATATTATTAGGGTTGGACTCTAAGAGGTTCGAGGGTTTTTAAGAAAACCCTAGCCGTCTTTTCAATAGTCCAATTTTTCGGTTGAGAACATTCGTGCCATTCTCTACCAGAAAGAAAAAAAAACCTCTCAAACCCTAGGCGCTAGCACTCCCCGGGTATCTAGTGAGTTCGCGGTGTGTATCCGATAGAGGATGTTCGCATACTGCAGCGTCTGGTGATTGTTCGGGTTGAACGTACAACAGCGCAACCAGAATCGAAGGATTTCGATTACAGCAACCAGAGGTAATTCTTAAAACTTAGATCTTCTTAATCGTTTACTTGGGTCCTCGGGAGGGATTCGTAGATGTTTTTCGCGTTTAGGAGTCCACGAATCCTAACAGATGAGTCGTATAACTCTTCCTATTCCCTTTTGGTGATATGCTATAGGGATAACAACATATATTTTGAACTCGGTGCCTTCTACATCAGTACCTAGGACACCTTATAAGATATAGATTGGACGAAAGTCTAGTATGAATCATCTCAAGGTATGGGGTTGTCTTTCATCTGTACTAACAAAAAAAAGTAAGCTAGGCTCAAGATCAGAATTAGGGTATATAAAAAGAATAACGGATGGATACTTTTATCATCCCCAAGAACAAAAGGTACTTGTTAGTACTCACGCTAGATACTTGGAGGATGAACAAAATATATCCACGACGGTCTCCAGTAAAGTGGAATTGGAAGAGAGGTTGATTAATACTTCAACTTCTAGTAGTCCAGTTGAGGAACCTAAAAAGGTACAACCAGATGTTCGTATATAAAATGAGCTACGTCGTACTGGGAAGATATCTAAGGTTCTGGAAAGATGGACTAGAAAAGACTTTGAGGTAGTTTCTGACCATTAGGAACAAGATCTTGCTAGATACAATAAGGTCATTACTGATATTAATGCAGACAAATAACAGGTCGCAATAGATGCTAAGATTGACTTTATGTATCTCAATTAAGTTTCGGATCCTATCACTACACTTGAAGAAATTAAACCCATAAGGTGTAAGTGCGTATACGAGAGAAAGAGATGTCAAGAAAGAAAGGTAGAAACCTGTAAAGTAATGTTAGTTTTAAAAGATTATACTCAGAAAGAAAGGATCGATTATGAAGATACATTTTCACTTGTTGCCATGCTTAAGTCTATTCGCATTCTCTTAGCCATCGCATGTTATTATGACTACGAGATATGGCAAAGGGATGTCAAGATAGCCTTCTTCAATGGCTACCTTAGCAAAGAAATTTATATGACCTAGCCTAAAGCCTTTATTAAGAAAGGCTAAGACCATAAGGTTTACAATCTTAAAAAGTCCATTTATGGATTTAAGCAAACATTATGTGTATGGAACATATATTTTGATGAGACTGTAAAGTCTTATGATTTCATACAAAACATAGATGTACCATGCATGTATATGACAGTAGATGGGAATAATATGTCTTTTATGGTACTTTATGTAGATAACATTCTACTAATTGGAAATGATATAGGGGCATTGCCATCTATAAAGGTTTAGCTATCAAGTCAATTTATCCTAAAAAATATGGGAGAAGCCAGCTACATTCTTCGAATAAAGTATCTTAGAAATAGGAAGTAAAAACTGTTAGGCTTATCCCATTTTACTTACATTGACAAGATATTAGCTAGGTATAGTATGGATCAGTATAAAGGGACAATTATAGCCTTTAGGTACAGATTAACCTTGTCTTCTATGTAACACCCCTGCCAAAAGTAATAGCAGAAGCATACCAAAACTAATGTCACCCTGTCTAATTACCCAGACAAGGGGTCTTTGTAACGAAGAACTAAAAGAGTAACCAGGGCCCAGACTAATGTAAACAACTCATACTGATGGTCACATACGTATATAATAGAGAATCTCATACCTGCAATCTCTATAACACATTAATAGTAAAGTACATAATCAAAAGAGAAAGCGTCCGGACCTAAACTGCTATCACTGTAGTATCGTCTCCCTATCTGTAGGTTGGCTCAACTCTGGATCCTAAAAAACGGAAAGATAGAAGATACATATGAGTAAAAAATCACCCAGTGAGTCCTGTGTGTGCCAATGCTTTACAAAAACAGATAAAGAAAAGTAATATTACATTTTTGTCCCCAAAAAGGCACTACAGAAAGGTTTTCTTTTCCTTTTTCCACTGAAATCAATTTTAAAAATCTCTAAATAAGAGTTTATTCAGAACTTAATTATTTTTGAAAAACTGTGTTTCAATTTCAAATCGTTACCCCAAATTCCATATCACAGGCACTTCTCCAACAGAAGGTCGGTCTGCATGCAAAGCTCACAAGGCTTCGCCTCTGGCACCACGTCTTATTGTGCTAAGACCACAGCTTACAACACTTAATTATGCATTGCCAGAGGGTAAGTACACCGCAGTGTACTACTGAGAATGAATAACATGTATACCGCAACATACTAACTGTACTGTAGCACACTAAATATTTTACTTGCTACTGTAAACCAAGGGGTCCCAATCCTGATGTCATTTACCATTGAGATAGCAAGGGGTTGAACAACACTAGGTGTCCAGCCCAGCCCGTGAACAGCTCAAATCAAAGTCACATAAGGCACGACAATTGCCAGGCACTAGACAGCTAGCTAGGATGACTCATCTCAATGTCTTGTCACCCCATTCAGAGCAAGATAATCCTTAAAACTAGGCTAGGTTAATAGGATCGTCTAACTCTAACGTAGGCTAGTACAGAGATCAAAGTCCTTACAGAGTACTTAACATTACCAATACCAATCCTTACTGGCTGATTAGGCTAGAGGGTTATTTGTTCCCACATGATTTTCAAATTAAACATTTTTGGGCCAATATGTCATTTTCTAGAAATTGATCCCACTACTCGCAAATTAGATAATTATTCCTATAGGCACCACAGGGCCAATCAATTCATTCCATAGGCACATCAGGCTAATAAAATAGTTTTTGGAATTAAAATATTATTTTACAAAAGTCAATCTTATATCGAGAGATCATTTTCTAAAATCGTATCGAAATAGGGTAAAAAGTTCTTTTTGCATATTAAAATAAGTTTCCAAGAGTATTCGGGTCATTTTGCCCATACTCAATCACAAAAGTTATTTCCAAGGGTATTCGGGTCATTTTTTCCCTACCTGATCACAAAAGTCATTTTCAAGAGTATTCGAGTCAATTTACCCTTACCCGATTTGAAATGTGTTCACAATAGTTTCAATAAGGATATTTCACTCATTTACCAAATATTCGATTCCAAAGGTTTTCATAAAACATTCCAATAAGGACATTTGGTCATTTTTCAAATACCCGATTTGCAAAGGAACTTATTTCAAGACATCCAGAATTCTAATCCTAGAAGTGGTTTAAATTCAAAGTTTCCAATCATGTTTCCATAAAATATTCCAATAAAGGTATTCTAGTCAATTTTTGAATACCCGATTCCAAAAATTACCATTTTCGAAAAATCCCAAATATTTAATCCAAAAAGGACTAAATTCACAAAATTTGTACTTTAATCATTAAGATTTCCAAGCCAATTATGATGTTCATTCGAGCCCAAATGGCATAAAAATAAATCTTGCTTAAATAAACCTTAAATATATTCTGGGATTTCCAAAACAATATAAAATGTAGTATTTCATGGAAAAATAAAACACACTAGCTTTTAAATGGTTTTAGAAGTCAAATAGACTCACCTCGTATCCTAAATAGCTTTTATAGTTCACATCTTTCGACTACCGTTTCACCGTTCCCAATGTATCGTTGTCCATTTACTGGCAAACCTACATCAAACATAGTTTTTATGCTTAGTTAGATTTGGTCAAAAAGTAGCTGACGGTTAGCTGACGTGCCCGACGGTTAGCCAATGTCAAGCCGATGTTTAAGAAAATGCATAACGGTCGTTCATATCATTTTTTCGTCGTTTGTTCAATTCTTTCATTTTCTTCTTTCCATATCCTTCGTCTCTTCATGAACAAGGAATTATCTTTATGTTTCTCATTCATTTCATCCCAAAATCACACAATTAATCCTTCTTAAGTTCATTCATTTCCTAACGAAAATTCTGGAATTTCCTTTCTTGACACACGATTTTGCACATAATTTTCAATCCACAACTCCGATTAGGATTTATGATATATTAAAACGATCATAAAAATCTTAACTTTAATTTTGTGGAAGCCTTTTCTAGAGTTTAGATTTTGTGACACAATACATAAGCAAGAATAGCCCCAGTAGTTTTGTCCTAACTCAACCATTCATGTTATCCTTTAACCTTTAACACCTTGAGAACATTAAATTCATTCAATTTTTCCTTCAAATCATCTTTGATCCTTCAATTATGAGATACCAACAACTCGTAAAAGTCATGTTTATTCAACACAAATTCACTTCCTTCAATCAAAAGTTAGCATAATTAATCCTTCTAGCCAAGTAATTCCCATTTTCATTCCATTTTTTATCATCATCTTATCAACCAATATCAACCCTTCGAAAAACCATGAATATTCATTCCTTCATCACACAAAACATAATCCATAAATCCCTTAAGCAGTCGGCACACATAAACATATACAAAGTTCACACACAAAATTTATACATCCTAGCTTTTGATCCAAATTCAAGATATAAAAATCATGTTTTCATGTTAAAATTAACATCAAAATAATCACCATTCACCCAACCACAACTTCAATTCTAGCAAGGTAAGATTTTACTATGTATATAGAGCTCTTTGGTGTGATTTGCTCCAAGAATCTCTCAAGAAAACATATACTACACCAAGAACACACACTATTCACATTTTCTCTCTCTTTTGCTAATTTCTTTTGATTTCTTTTTCTCTTATTTTTCTCCCTTGTGAGTGCCAAAATTTTGGCTGTAAAATAGCCTTCCTACCGCCACAGTTCATTAGAATTTTAGCCAAGTAATTTTTAATTCAATTAATTGTATGGTGGTTTTCATCTAGGTGTGTTCGAATCACAAAATTACATGCCATTTTCCTTTTCTTTAAATTTTCTCTTCTCTTCTTTCTTGTGGCTACCTATTTTATGGCTATTTTTCCAGCCATTCCGCTGCCTCTACATGGAAAAATATTGGCCGCTTAAATTGTGTAAGACATAAATAGAATGGCTCCACAAATGATGTGTTCCAATTACAATAAATAAAGAAATAATGTGTTCCAATTACAATTAAACACATCATTTCTTTATTTATTTTGTAATTCCTTAATTCCATATGTCTTGCATGAATTCTTCAAACAACCTCTCATAAGTTGACACATGTTCCTGGCTACCAATCACAAAATGCCATACGTACCATTTTTAACCATGATTTCACCTTTTCTCCAAAATAATCAAAATTTGGGTCCGAAATGAAATAATATTTTATTTTACCATTCAACATCAAAAATTTCACTGAATCTATTGGCAATACTTAAATTCTTCAATTCTTTCTCAGTTTGGTCAAATTTACCATCAAAATCGCGGGCCTGGTCAAAATGACAAAAATGCCCCCGATAACCCGAATAACTTAATTCACATCAAAACATGCATTTCATTACACTGATCAATTTTCATTCTCAGCGTACCCTCAAATTCTTATTTTATAAATAGTAGTAGCCTTCTAGAGATTTAGGATACGGGTAGAACAAATCCAATAATTACATCCAGGCCCCGACAAAATTTTATTATACCCAAATATTCACTTCATTATACTAATCATCTTCTGATGTAGCCATTGATACAAATTCTCATCCTATTACAAATAGTAGCCAATCGAAGGTTAAAATACAAGGTATTACGTTCCAAGCAATGTCCTAAGACACAAGAAGAAAATGAAAGGATAAGTAAGATTCCTTATGCTTTGGCAGTGAGAAGTCTCATGTATGTCACGCTTTGTATAATGCCAGATATCTGCTTCGTAGTAGGCATGTTTAATAGGCATTAGTCAAACCCAGGGAAAGAACATTGGCAAGTTGTAAAATATATTCTCAAGTACCTAAAGGGGAACGAGGGTTATATGCTTGTTTACTGATAGGGGCAAAATTACTTATACTTTTCCTAGTTATTTGAGGTTCTTTTGTGATACATTTTATTCAATAACTAGTTATATTCCTTCATATTTGAGATTTTACCCTCGGAAAGGTATTTTGTTCATTATTTCAGATTTTTAGGGTAAAACGAAACAAAAACGTCGCAAAACAGAGGAGAGGCGGCACCAGCTAGGGCCCTAGAATCGGCGCCGTCCATGCACTATTGACATGAACTTCGAAGCAACAGAAAAATTGGTAAAACAGAGCAAAACAGAGTCAAACCGGTGCCGACTCCAATATCAAGGTGGCACCGGCTACATTTTGGTCTTCATCATGTGAAATTTGGAGAAAAATCAATGAACAAGTAGAGAAGTACAACACAACCAGCACTGGTTTCGTGAGCCAAGGCGGTGCCAACTGTGTCCTGAAGCTAAGGCGATGCTTGATTTTTTCTACGTGGTTTTTGGTAATCTGTGGAGTTTTAGTATCTTCCAAATTCTACACGACCAAGAACACTGTACCTACGAGTTTAGGCACTTCCTAAGTCTATAAATAGATGAAAAACACAAGGGAAAATGGGAGAATTCATTGATCATCATAGAAAATCACTCAATCAATGGAGGAATTCTTCAATTCAAGGAGGATTGTACAAGGTCTTCAAAGGAAGAAGAAGGAGGCTTGTCTATGAGTGCTTTCTTTGACTTTGTTTTCTTTTTCTTGAACAATGATGTGTTAATTTTTTTATTGTAATTTGACATTATTTTTTATATTCATGATTTTTAGAGGTATTTTATCCTTTCATTAATTGATTGTTACTCTTGATATTTAATTACTTGGGTTGCGAGATTAATTGATTGTTATCCATTAACTTGCTTGAGAATAGGGTTGATGGTGTCAATTTATTGATTTCATATTTGTTGTCTTTTAACTTACTTGAGAATGGGGTTAATTGTTAAGGACAGAGTAATTAAAGGTTAATTGATGTCTACTAGAGTATGGATTCATTGGTTAATTTCAAGTTTTAAGTTTGCTTGAGAATGGAACTTGAATTAAGAATTGTGGTTAATGCATCTTTTAGTTAAGACTGGTTGAGACAGAGTATGTGATGCCAAGTTACCTAGAAGATAGGGCCTCATGGATTGGGAAAGAAGTGAGTCTATTTTAATCCTTCATGATGCCAAAAGAATGATTAGTTATGATAATGGTTGGGTTCTTTAAGATCATGGTTGTCTAAACAATGGTTTGAATTGCATAATTCTACATCCTGGACATGTATATATTTTTATTTTTATTTTCTTTTATTTTCCTTATTTATTTATTTTTTTTTCACTTTATCGAGTCGGTTAAACAATGAAAGAAAGGTGATTAATGTCTACTTGTTCCTTGAGGATCGACACTCATTTGAACCCTATGCTCGGTTAATGATGAGTATACTTGCTCATATGTGTGATTTGTGTTAAACATTTTAATTTAAACTTTATTGGGAATGTGCTTAGTTTTTGTATGATTTTTACACCCAAGTCTGGCCACATCAATTTTTTGGTGCCGTTGCCAGGGGAACAATATCATGAAAGCTTGAATTTTGTTAATTTAACCATGTAAATATGTAAATATGCAAATATGTAAATATGTACAATTGCTCTTTTCGCAAAAAGGTGCTATCTTTTGTATCTTGTGTATCTTTGAATATTCTTTTAATTTAATTTACTAACTTTGACTAACTTTGTATTTTGTTGTAATCATGAATTCTGTTATCTAACTTTCATCCTGTCTTTGCTAAGTGTTAGCCTTGGTACATGATCCAATAACCTAAAGGCGATATAGTAGATTTTGCTTTGTTTTATTTTTATTTCTTTCTTCATAAATTAAATTGTATTATTCATCATTGCTGTAGGTTCATTATTTTTATTCCATTTTTCAAAAAAAAAAAATAAACATTAGTGTATTGATTGACAAAATTACAAGCTCACATTGATGTTTTTGGTGAGACGTCATGAAAAGCATTAGTGAATTCTTTTGTTGCCAATACAAATTCATCTGTTCAGTGGCATGAAGAAGCTTCCCGACAATTGTGCGATCAAAGGAAACACTTAGTTAAGATCGCTGAGGAGAATCATAAGTTCATGCTGGCCCATACACTCGAACAAGAGAATCTCCCAGGAAATGAGAGATCTTATGAGGGACAATTATCCAATGTGGAAAGGGTGGTATTTAATTCTTTTCTATGTCCTAATAATCCTAACCTCTCTTTGTCACATGATTTTCTAGGTTCCTCTCTTTTCTCGGAGAATATGGGCCCAAATAATAATGCGTTGAATTTATCATGCTTTAAGGAGTTGGATTTTTCAATACTATATCGTAAAAGTCCTTGGAGGATGGTGGTAATCTCTACCCTTCACCCCATTCAATGGGCGGTAACTTAGTTTTTGTAGATGTGTTGAAAAGTAAGGATTTCTTGATCCCATCTTTAAGAACACAATTGCTAAGTTTTAAGGGGAATTTTAATTGAAAAAATTCTTTTGAAGGGTTAATCGGTAAATTCAAAGTTGATGCATCCATTAGATACCATGTGCACTCATATGTTGAAACATATACTTATGTGTGTAAAGAAATGTTAGAGAATGAGGTTTATGTGTTTTGCTTTGTTGAGACAAATTGTTTTCATGAACTTTCTATTTTTCAAAGTCCTTCATTCTTTCTACATTCATTATGCCTTCTTGGAGCCTTAATCTCTTTTCCAAAAGGATTGATGAGGAAGCATGATGAGTGTCAAGAGTTTTTGTTGTTTTTTTTATTTTTTTATTTGAGCCTTTTTCTTTAGTTTGTTTTCTTTTATTTAGGCATGTTTTTATTTTATTATTATTTTTCTTGTGCTTTTATTTGTGTTTTGTTTTACAAGAATAAAATCCTCTTGGACAAGCCCTTCTCTTTACCTCACATTGGGATACCTATTGGGGCATTATTGTACTTGGGAAGTATTACTTAAACTTTCTAACCTATTATTATTTTTAGTCCCTTTGAAGATGCTTTATTAGGTTTATTTGTTGCCAATGAGGACCGTGTCCAACTTAAGTGTGGGGAGTGGTTTGGTAATATAGTTTATCCAAGTTTTTATCAATTCTCTTGGTGTTTTCTTAGTATTGAGCTACTTTGGAATATTTTGAAATTGAGGAAGACCTTTATTTTGAGCACAAAGTTTGGAATTATTTTCTTTCTTCCCTTTTCCCCGTTATTTTTGGTCCCGTGGCACTATTTCCTTATTCTATTTATTTGGCCATTGAGGACAATGTCCAGTTTAAGTGTGGGGGAGTGGTTAGATTGAGAACTCTTCTACTTCTATTCCTCAATCATCCTTGTTGTGAGCAAAAATTTTCAATTTTTTTTTTTTTGTTTTCTTGGAGATGTTAAGCTATATTTTTAATGCATATCTTTGTGATAGATCATAGAGCATATGTTCTAGATCTTTTATAGCTTATGCATGGCTTTTTGCACGCACTTGGACGAAGTAGTTCTTGATGAAATACCTTGCATTTTTCTTAAACCTATTTTTCTACGAAAATTCATGGAGCATTCTAGAACTTACTTGAATACCTCTTGAGGTGAAATAAGAAAGACAATCATAATTTAACTTAGGGATGACGGTAATAGACCTTCTTTGGATAGTTTGAGCTTTTCAAGCCTACCTATTTTCATAACATCCTTAGCGCCTATTTTGAGCCTAAATTGTTGATTTCTTTCATTAAAACCCATCACAGTATTTTGTCCATTGCTTGTGTTGAGAGTTTGAATAATTTTCCAAAGTTTTATGCTCTTGATGGATGAAAGTATATGTATGAGAATGTTGAGAAAGAATGTTGGGATAAAGATCATGACTTGTGTCTTTCAATCATGGATAAATAATGAGTTGATCTGGGAAAAGAAAAGTAGTAGTAAGAATGAAAGAAAGAAGTTGAAAAGAGAGAAAAGGAAAAGAGAGGAATTGAAAAAAAAAAAAAAAGCTGATAGAAAGAAAGAAAAGAAAGAGAAAGAAAAAGAAAACAAAAACAGCAGCAATGAAGGAAAAGATAAGTGAAAGAAGAAGAAAAGAAAAGATCACAAAAGGGATGGTGATTGAACCATAAAAGTTAAGTTCATACAAAGTAATTAACACCATTGCTGGAAATTTGAGTGATCTTGTGGAAAAAAATAAAGAAGAGTTGAGAAAAAGAGAAAAAAATGCAGGATTTGCTTGAAGTGCATAGGAATTGCTGAATAAGGTTATGGTTTGATTGATTTTTGGAATAGGAGAGCAAGAAGAGTTGGAAATTATTGATTCATTTTGTTTATCCTTTTCTTACGAACTCTCAGTTTCTTTGCTATTTAATTCTCCTATATCCTTCATTTGATAAGCTACATTACAAGCCTTTAGCCTTACATTACAAGTTTAAAAGTCCTACTTGATCTAAATAGAATCATGATATGTCTCAGATTAGTTGAGAGAGTGTATGAAAAGTAAGCATATGGAATGCATATTCTTTTTGAACTAAATTATTTCCAATGGTTTGAGGATATTGTGAAATATTAAGATGGTTCTACTAAGACATTTATCACTAACACAAGTCTTGCATTGGTTGTGAAAGATATAGTAAGCATGTGTTTTATGTTCTTGAATGAAGGAAGCGTTAAAGATATTGTTTTGAAATTGATTGAGTGAGTTAATCTTGTGTTTTCCTACTTGTTCTTGATACTTTGCTTGAGGACAAGCAAAGAGCTAAGTGTGGAGGAATATGATAGGAGCTAAATTAGTCATACTTTTTTTAGTTATTTGAGGTTCTTTTGTGATACATTTTGTTCAATAACTAGTTATATTCATTCATATTTGAGATTTTACCCTTGAAAAGGTATTTTGTTCATTATTTTAGATTTTCAGGGTAAAACGAAACAAAAACGTCACAAAACAGAGGAGAGGCGGCGCCGGCCATGCACTGTTGACGTGAACTTCGAAGCGACAGAAAAATTGGTGAAACAGAGCAAAACAGAGTCAACCCGGCACCAGCTCCAAGAGTCAAGGCGGCGCCGGCTGCTCTGGTCTTCATCATGTGAAATTCAGAGAAAAATCGGCGAACAAGTAGAGAAGCAGAACACAACCAGCGCTGGCTCCGAGAGCCAAGGTGGCGCCAGCTGTGCCGTGAAGCTAAGGCGGTGCTTGATTTTTTCTTCACGGTTTTTGATAATCTATGGAGTTTTAGTATATTCCAACTTCTACTCGGCCAAGAACACTGTACCTACGAGTTTAGACACTTCCTAAGCTTATAAATAGATGAAAAACACAAGGGAAAAGGGGAGAATTCATTGATCATCATAGAAAATCACTCAATCAAAAGAGGAATTCTTCAATTCAAGAAGGATTCTACAGGGTCTTCAAAGGAAGAAGAAGGAGACTTGTCTATGAGTGCTTTCTTTTACTTTGTTTTCTTTTTCTTGAACAATGATGTGTTAATTGTTTTATTGTATTTTGACATTGTTTTTTATATTCATGATTTTTAGAGGTATTTGATCTTTTCATTAATTGATTGTTACTCATGGTATTTAATTACTTGGGTTGATTGCGAGATTAATTGATTGTGTTTCCATTAACTTGCTTGAGAATAGGGTTGATGGTGTCAATTTATTGATTTCATATTTATTGTCTTTTAACTTGCCTGAGAGTAGGGTTAATTGCTAAGGACAGAGTAATTACAGGTTAATCGATATCTATTAGAGTATGGATTCATTGGTTAATTTCATGTTTTAAGTTTGCCTGAGAATGGAACTTGAATTAAGGTAAGGCAGGTTGAGACAGAATATATGATGCCAAGTTACCTAGAAGATAGGGGTTCATGGATTGAGAAAAAAGTGAGTCTACTTTAATCCTTCATGATGCCAAAAGAATGATTAGTTATGATAATGGTTGGGTTCTTTAAGATCATGGTTGTCTAAACAATAGTTTGAGTTGCATAATTCTACATCCTTGACATGTATATATTTTTATTTTTATTTTCTTTTATTTTCCTTATGTATTTATTTTTTTTCACTTTATTTAGTCGGTTAAATAATGAAAGAAAAGTGATTAATGTCTACTTGTTCCTTGAGGATCGACACTCGTTTGAACCCTATGCTCGGTTAATGATGAGTACGTTGCTCATATGTGTGATTTGGGTTGAACGTTTTAATTTAAACTTGATTGGGAATGTACTTAGTTTTTGTATAATTTTTACACCCAAGTCTGGACACATCATTTACAAAGCTGATGATTTAGTTCCAACCGGTTACATTGACTCAAACTTCTCGGCAAATAAAAATAAATAAATAAAATTTACTAGTGGATATGTTTTCATTTTGTCTAGAGGCATTATTTCTTAGAGGAGTGTTAAGCAATCTTGCATTACTAATTCCACCATGGAAGCTGAGTATGTGGTAACTTCAAAAGAAGCAATTTAGCTTCGAAAGTTTCTCATAGAACTTGGAGTTGTGCCACAAATAGATGGGCTCATTACTATATATTGTGACAATTCTGGAGTTGCGTTATAATGCAAAGAACCAAGAAATCACAAGAAGGGCAAATACATTGAGAGGAAGGGTCATCTAATCTGGCAGTTCATCCGGAAATGAGAGATGTTGTTTAATCAAATTTCCTTTACAAATAATCTAGCGGACTTGTTTACCAAGCCTTTGATAAAAAAAAGTGTTTCGAAGATACTTGGATATCATAAGGGTCGGCATATATGGACTATCATAGTCCCTTAAGTGAAAATGGGAGATTGTTACAGTATATACCCAAAATGGACAATGTATTTCTGTATTTTGGAATATTAATAAAATATTTCATTCATTAATCTTTGTTTGTCTCTATATATGTGCATGTTAAGGTCTAAGTATGTTAGTAAGAAATCTATGTGAGTGGGTCGTGCTTTCATAGTACGGTGCAGATTATGGGCTACTAACACACAAGGAAAAAATTGTTTTTGATCGATTGATGAAGTTGGGCACTTCATCAAGATTTAGATCATTATACTACAGTTTCTTAATAGGGAATGGTTTATCTTTAACCATTGAGTAATCCACTCAAGCCAATAGTCTAAGCATATTTGGAATATGTAGAATTAGACCACACAATAATAGTCTTTATAAAAGTACTAAAATAAATAAAGATTGGGTTATCACTACTATTGCGTGGACGAGTACCTTAAGACTTAGTATAAGTTGATGGTTTGGTGAAGTTGGACATGTACACTTTAATGTATGATAAATGAGGTCTTAACATAAGACCAATAACCTTGTACATTTGGTGTATGACTCTAGTTAATTAAGACAAACTTATACAATAGAGTTTCTATGCTTCATTACGTGAAGAAATCATGCTCTTATCATTCTCTGGGATAATCTACATAATCCATGGCCATGGAAAATCTGACTAAATATAGATGCATTTGGGTAGCTCCCTAAGATAAGTGGGTATATAATGGAAGTCATAGATTCTTGGACTAGTTATCAAAGGATGGTAGATGTCATTGAGAAATGTATTAGTGCATTTTTTTTTTCTATCTAAATGACGGGTGTTACGTAGAGGGATTTTTTTGTCATTATACCTGTAGGTCGAAGACACTCCACTTGTAATATTATTCTTTAGATCAATATTTTCATATTGTAATAAATAGAATATTTAAAATGATAAAATACAGTTGTTAGTTAGTAGGGGTATTTTGGTTATTTTAGTAGCCAAGAACAATATGTCTTTTGGTCCCCCAGAAGAGCTCAAGTAATCTTAGTAAATTTATTTACTATATAGGTTTATTGGGTCCAATTATTTATTATTGGGAGAAATATTCTAAAAGCCCAATTATTTATTTATTTGGTCAATTTAATTAAATTAGTTTATTAATTAATTATCTTAGTTAATTTTATATTGGCCCCAAGTGAATCAATTAATTAATAAGGAAGTTGTTTAATTAGTCTTGCGCTAATTAGAATAAAACCCTAGCCACTAGGGTTATGGTGAAGGCTTAAGGATTTTTAGAATCCCTGGGAGCCGCTGCCAAGAAAGATAAAGGAACTAAAAGGAAAAGTAGCGATGGTCTTGTTCGTGAAGGAAAAGTAAAGCCTTGTATTTTTAAAAAGGTGTTGGTCGTATGCATTGTTTTGGTTGGCTGACTGAAATACACAAAAAACAACTTTCATTTTTTTCCTACAAGAAACACATTCTTCGTTTTCTTCCTTTGTTTTTCTTAAACATAAAGCTCTTTTGCTTTCTTCTATAATTCTTCACCCTATTTCTACTTTCATTGGTAGTAGTCCATAATAGGTTCGAGAATACTTTGGAAGGTTAAGAGCTAGAAAATACGATAAGTGTTTGAAGCAAAAAGAGTTGACGTCTAGCTTGTGTTCCTGTTGAACAAATTGTCATTCCAACCAAGAAAGCTTCATCAAGTTTGAATCCAACTCTGGTTATTTAAGTTAAATGCCCTAAAAATAAGTATTCCTAGACTTTGGCTTAGGAAAAATTTTAAACTACTATTTTGCACTGCATTTTTATTTTCCTATTGTCACTTCAGTAACATCCCACTTCTATACTATTAAATCTTGACTACTTTGTACCGATTGAGAATTTGTTTGGAAAGCCAGAATGAGAAATGATTAGATTAATGAGATGAAGGTTTTAGTGTAATAAAAATTTGAAAATTTTGAGAGCAACTATTGCCACTACAAAAAAAAAAAAAGTGGGTTTTGGCAACGCTTTTATTAGCAACATAGCAAAATATGTGGTGAAAGCTTAGTTTTTACCACAGTTTTGAATTCCATGGCATATAAACCTCTTTTGTAACACTTTATTTTGTCACAACTACGTTTTTGTAAGTAAAAGTTATTTTTTACAATAGATTTAAAAATTATATGGGTAAAAATAAATTTTTATCACGGAGTTTTGAAATTGTGGGTAAAGAAATTTTATTACCTATAGTTTTACTAAACTGTAGAAAAAGCATATTTTTTCTTATTTTATCGAATAATAAAAACGTCAACACAAAATGGAAACTTTCATTAGATACCATGGCTGAGGTAATTGTATATATTCAAGTGCTTGTGTGTTCAAATCTTGATATTACTATTTTATTAATTTTTATATAGTTTTCTGGACTAACTACCTGGTTTTTTTTAAATATTTTTCAAGATATTATACTAGATTATATGTCAAAATATATCCGATTACCTTCAAATTTTGCCATAACACTTTTCCTAGAAATTTTAACAAATCTAACGATTGGATCATTAATTTGATATGCTTATCTTTGTAAATGCGCTAGGTTTTGGATATTTTTCTAGATATTATGCTAGATAATGTGCCAAAATATATCCGATTACCTTCAAATTTTATCATAACACTTTTCTTAGTAAATTTAACAAATCTAACAATTAGATCGTTAATTTGATATGCCTATATTTGTAAATACGTTAGGTTTTTGATTTTTTTTTATAGATATTATGCTAGAGTATGTACCAAAAAAACATCCATTTTCCTTCAAATTTTGTCATAACACTTTTCTTGGTAATTTTAAGAAATCTAACAATTGGATCGTTAATTTGATAAGCATATCTTTGTAAATGCATTAGGTTTTGGATTTTTTTTTTTATAGATATTATCCTAGATTATGTACCAAAAAATATTTGTTTACCTTCAATTTTTGTCAGAACACTTTTCATAGTAATTTTAACAAATCTAACTATTGGATCATTAATTTGATATGCCTATCTTTGTAAATGCACTAGGTTTTGGATATTTTTCTAGATATTATGCTAGATAATTTGCCAAAATATATCCGATTATCTTCAAATTTTTTAATAACACTTTTCTTAGTAATTTTAATAAATCTAATGGTTAGATCGTTAATTTGACACACATATCTTTGTAAATGCGTTAGTTTTGGATATTTTTTTTTTTAGATTTTATGCTATATTATGCATCAAAATATATCTAATTGTTTTCAAATTTTGTTATAACACTTTTCATAGTATTTTTAATAAAACTAATGGTTGGATTATTAATTTGATATGCCTATCATTGTAAATGCATTAGGTTTTGGATACTTTTTTAAATATTATAATAGAATATATATCAATTTACCTCTGATTACCTTCAAATTTTGTTATAGCACTTTTTTATTAATTTTAATAAATCTAATGGTCGGGTCGTTAATTTGATATGCATATCTTTGTAAATGCGTTAGGTTTTTGGATATATTTTTAGATATTATGCTAGATTATATACCAAAATATATCCGATTACTATCAAATTTTGTCATAACACTTTTCATAGTAATTTTAATAAATTTAATGGTTGGATTGTTAATTTCATATGCCTATCTTTGTAAATGCATTAGGTTTTGAATATTTTTTTAGATATTATACTAGATTATGTACCAGAATATATCTGATTACCTTCAAATTTTGTTATAACACTTTCTTAGTGATTTTAACAAATCTAACGGTTGGATAATTAATGTGATATGCCTATCTTTGTAAATGTATTAGTTTTTGGATATTTTTCTATATATTATGCTAGATAATGTGCCAAGATATATACGATTGCCTTCAAATTTTGTCATAACACTTTTCTTAGTGATTTTAACAAATGTAATGGTTGGATCATTAATTTGATACACCTATCTTTGTAAATGCGTTAGGTTTTGGATATTTTTCTAGATATTATGCTAGATTGTGTGCCAAAATATATTTGATTACACTCAAATTTTGTCATAACACTTTTCTTAGTAATTTACACAAATCTAATGGTATATACATATCTTTGTAAATGTGTTAGGTTTTAGATTTTTTTAGATATTATTCTAGATTGTGTCCCAAAACTTTTTCGTATCTGATTTTTTTTCCTTTAAATAAGATATATGAGTGAAATTATTGTTAAATTTCAGCAAATTTACAAGTAAGGCTTGCATAATCAATTTTGTATTTTACTTTTGTATTCTAATACTTGACTATAGATTAAATTCACATCTTATAAATATTTTTAAACTTGCCAGTTTTGATTGAAATGTAAAGCAAGTTTAAAAAGTTTTATACAATGAAATTCATTTGGTTGTTAGATTTTAAACTTAAAATTTTTTTGTACTAATGGGCTAAATTAAGTGTGAATTTAATTAGCAATTCTTCTTTTAAAAAAAAAATACTGCTTTAGGTATATTTTGATGAAAAATATAGATATAATACAAATGTATTTTATTTATCAAATATTAAATCTTATATAGTTAATAATTTTTATTATATTATCACAAAATCAACTCAATTGTGTTACTATTTCAACTCAATTTTTATTTTAATCCAAAATTACTTTAATTTAAAAATATTATTTTATATATTTTTATTTTTCAAAAATTATTATATACTTATAACACTTTTATTCTTTTTTAATACCATATTAGACTTCGCTAAATCTTATATACTTAATAATTTGTATTATATTATCACAAAATCAACTCAATTCTATTACTATTTCGACAACTGCATAACATTTCCAAAGGAGAAAAAAATTGTATTCATAATTAGCATCATCTGCCTGGCACTCATATTACCGGTACACGTGTCCCATCTCTATTTGCTATGTTATTCTGAACCCCATGCCTCTTTCACAGGGGAACTGTCCTCCACTTTGTAGTCTATCAGTCATCACACACAAGCCAGCTAAAACAGAGGCACCAAAACTCACACATTTCACACATAGAAATGCAGGGAAACTGAAAAATGTAGAAATCATAGAGAAACATAGAGAATAGTAGAGCATTGGAGGAAGATAGTGGAGCCAGTGGTGAGGAATAAGCCCGGAATGGCTAGTGTGAAGGACATGCCGCTTCTGCTTCACTCGACAAATCCCTAATAAAAGGGCAATGGCCATTTTCTTAGCGGCTTTTAGTGCTTTTTCCTTTGTCATGTACCAAGTTGGCCAAGGTAACAAGATCCGCAGGTGAATATTTACTCGGTGTAAATCTAAATGTTTTGTGTAAAAGTTTGCAAATTGTAATAAAGATGGAGTCTTGAATTGAATTAGGTTAGCAATTTATTGAACGAGTTTATGGCTTATGATATTTTATTTATTTATTTATTTATTGGTATACTGTAGAAGTAGGGCTAAAATAGGGAAATAAGTTGTATTTTTTGGATGAAGTGAGTTGGGTTTTGTCATTTATTCATTCTTGCATTAGGATTATAGTTTGATGCTAAATGGATCATATGTATCTCTGAAATTGGAGGCTTATTGGTACTAAAATATAGCTTGACATGCAGAGCTGTTGATTGGGTTTTTGTCCTTCCAGTTGCATTTTGTTTGCTAATTGATTTTAATTGCTTTGCATTTGGATGCTAGCTATGGGGAAGTTACTAATTTGGTTTTAAAAAATTGATAGGTGCTGCTAATATGAGAGGATTTTCAATCATTCCTTACATTTTGTTTGCTTCTATTTTTCTCCTGTTAGACATTGGTAAGTGAATAGCTTTATTCTTAAGGAATCGGGAACTTGTGATTTTAATATATTTTTTGGATAAATAGAGGAAATTGATGGTATTCCTTTCTCTACCATTCCAATTGAAGGCTAAGAAATGGAATTTGAAACACTTAGCTGCTACATTATCATTTTGTTCAGTTTGATTCAGTTTGATCACATCTGACTCCATGCTTCTCATAGCAACTTTGGTTCTTGTTTTAAATTTTTCGTGATACTTTTCTTTTCGTATGGGACTAAACTGTTAGTTTTAAGCCATGTAATTATATATTCCTTTAAAACTTGTGAATAGGTTTGTGATCAATCTTTATTTTCAATTTTTATTAGAAGGATTTCTCAAGAATGCAAATCAGAATACAGATGATGATGCAACCCATTTACTTATATTGTTCTGAGTTTTCACGTTGTTTGAGTACTGCTGTCTTGAACTTTTAGCAAATCCTTGACATTCATTCTACACACACCTTATTTCAGCATTTGTGTATTTGAATTTTCGAGGTGTTTAGTGAGGTCTCTTAATCTCAAGAACAATATTAAATACATAGAGATTATTTCAAACACACTCCTTCATAAACCAGATAATTAATTTTGCTATTATATAGAAAAATGAGCCAATCTTATTACTTAGGTTTGGGCTAAATGTAGACTAGGATGTTAATTTCAAAGTAAATCATTTTAATCTTTTTTTTCAAATGAATGGAAAACTTGAGGAGTAAAGTGTTCTTCCAACCCAAACTTTCAAAAAGTGAAATATCTTCCTATATGTTTTACTACTTTGTATAGGATGTTGTGATGATTAGTTCTAAAAATGAGTTACATTGTTGCTTCCATCACCCTGGAACTTTGACTTTACGAGGATTGGATTGTATGGTTAGAGGATTGAATGCCGATTGTCCCTTTTCTGTTGCAATTATGATATGGGAGACTAATCTTGGAAGCATTATGTTAAAAAGGACTATATTCTCCAAACTACGTAGGAAGTTTTGTTCTAAAATATACTGTAAAGTCATTATTATATTGCAATAACAATGCTGGGAGTAGTTATTAATGATTGCTACTTCTATGCATCCTAGATTGTAGAGCTGGTTATGTCCTATTAATACTTGGTTCAAGTTGCTGATCAAAAGATAAATGAAAGGCTATTCCATGGTCTAGATCAAATGTGTCTTAGTAGCAGACTAATCTATTATGTCGAACACAAGGGATCAAACACAATGAAGCAACCAGTGCCCTTTCATAGAGAATTACTTTGAATCTATTACCATTCACTACGTATTATAAAAAACTTGATCGTGAAAGAATTTAAGCCTTCTATTGCTCTTGTGCATCATTTATGATCAAGATCTGTAACTTGGGTTCCTCAGATTGTTTTAAGGTTGTTGAAAGGGTGGCACTGATTGGCTTTTGTGCTACTTCATCTTGAGAATCATTCAACTTTGCAAAATAGACTATGTTAATGTTAAAGTTTCCATTTGTTAAGCTACAAAGAACAATAAGAGAATTTATCACTTCAAAACATAACAGAGATGCTTTTAAACTTGAATGCGTAAGACACGAAAGTCAGCACTATGAAGCATAGTTATCCTTCTTTGTCACCTTACTAGGCCATGTACTAAAATAATAATGAACTTAATTTGCCATTTGATTTTCTTTTTGAGCTGATTCTATGAAGTTGGTCTATTTTAGGGAACCTCTTGGATGGAAAACTTAATTTAGGGACAATGTGTTGGAATAGTTCTCAAGCTCTTTCTCATTCAGTTGCTTGCTTGAAATATTCATATTCCTTTTTTTGTCTTTTTAATTAAGTATCTATGAAGGGATGTGAAAAAATCTCTCTTTTTAGTATAAGTTCTTTTATCGAAATCTGTCAACCAAGAGACAGACATCAAGTTTAAGAATTGGTTTCAGATTGTAGGATGAGGGGTAGAGAAAACAAGAGAAAAGCATACTTATGTAGAGAGGATTAATATAAATAATCAGGCCATAGCAAAATTTTTGTAGATTTTATTGTAAATTCTTTGAATTGCGATGCATATTAGTGAACTAGATGAGCATTTCTTTATGGCAAATATTGATTGTAATAAGGAAATAGTTCCTTTAAAGGAGTTAGGTAAAGTAACAAAATTTGGGGGCTATGGTCATTGAGTTTGAGTTTTATTATAGTATGGCTTTGAGTTGATGATAGATTCTAATAATTTGATTGCATTTACCTAGCCACTGGTATGCAGTGGTTGTATTGTGTGTTATGCTTGGATTGAGATTTCTAGTTGATTAAAGATGTAACAATTATTTCAAATTTGATTATGTAAGAGAAAATATGTCAACTCTCTATGAGCTTCTTGGTAATTCTTTATGTTGGATAATGGAAAGAATACCACCTAATATTATTTTCAGCATTTTTTTTTGGGTTAAGCCTTAAGAAAATTCCAGAAAAACTATGTGGGTCCATTTAAATGTCAGAAGTGGGTTTCTGATTCTCCAAATTTTTGTGGTGGAAAAATGCATCTGGTATTGTATTTGTGGAACTGGGCATCTCAATATTTTTAGAAGAGGCTTCTTTTCTTGAGAACATCCTTCTGATGTTTTTGAATTCACAGAAAATGGGTTGCCTCCACGAATGGCTCCTCTCTCTCTTTCTCTCTCCCCACTTTATCTCCAATATATGTGTTTACTACCTTGTGGGTTTTAAAATTTTCTCCTAAAACCTGTAGGTCAAATCCCTTTTAAAGTTACTATTGATAGAGTCTCGAGTTAGATAAGTGGTATTAAGAAAGTGACGTATTTTGTGAATCAGTCAGATTAGAGAAGGGTGGGTATTTTTGTTGTTATGGATATTCAAATGCTGTGTAAATACTAAGTAGTAATAGAATAGTCTCTGAAATGTTGAGTAATAATGCTGAAAATGCTAAGTAGTGATGCTGAAAATGCTGTGTGAATACTGAGTAGTAATTAAGTGGTGATATGCTAAAAATACTGAGTAGTGATGCTGAAAATACTGAACATGCACTGTGTTTGTTGTTTGTAACTGTATTAGCAGTTAATTAGTCAATGATATCTGGGAATCTTTTCATTCAACATTTTATTCCTTTTTATTTCAAAGGATGCATGCAGCAAACCAAGTGCACTACTTCCAGTGGAGTTTGATCAGTGTGGATTAGAGTTTATGTATGCTGTCTGAAAAATGTAATGATGGTTGTATTGTATATGGACATTCGGGAATATGTCTTCTAGAATTCCTACATATTTTTTGAATCTTAACATGTTTGCCATCTAAGATTGTCACAGATAATTACAATTGAATTTTTTAGTACTAAGTTTGATTAAATTGCTAAAAGAGTTGAGTTGGAAGGAATATAGGAAACAATTTAAAAAAGCCTTGGCTGATGGTTTAGTAATCATCTTGGCCACCATAATATACACTTTACAATGGGTGCAACTTATTTCTCAGATTTTGTTTCCAGAAGATAAATGATGCACCTTTTTTCTTTTTGATAAACATTAGGACTGAACTACAATCAAGCTCACTTTTTTTTTTTTTTTTGGATTCAAGAAGCCAATGTTGCCCTTGTTTTCTCTAGTCGAACAATGAAGTACTTCTCTAATTTGCTAAAGAATTTAGATGTTGGAATTGATGGTTGATACTTTAACTAGTGCTGAATCAATCTTCTTACTTTAACATGTGAATGTCAATGCAGATTAGCTTTCTTCTAAGTTTGGCTTTGTGCTTTATGATTCTAAATTTTATGTTAAAGTGGATGATTACATATATCCGAGACCAAATTTGTAGTGACTTTAGAAGTTCAGATTTGTAGCTTTATTGAGTAATCTTATCCCTTTTTTTCTTAATGACAAGAGGAATGAATATCAAGATGGTTGAAGGTTCATTTAACTATGGCATATTTTTTTGTGCTCAATGAATTTTTATGACTTCTGATGGATGTCATGGTTAGAATTGTGATTTTGTTTTGGACTATTTTGAAATAATATAAAGGATTAGATTCATGATACTTATCAGACTCCATTTAGTTTTTTGGGTGTATATTAAGTTATTATTAATTGAAGATGGCATTTTCAAATTTCATTCAATGGATGATAGTTGATTGTTAATATTAGAGGTTTTCATAGGTCTATATGTATAGTAGATGATGATCTTGTTAAAGTAGGGGGGAAAATAATTTGTCAAAATGTGAATGTTAAAAAAAAAAAATTTGTCAATATCATCATATTGAATTCAATGTTCATTAACTATAGATGTAAAAGATTTGGAATTTTTTCAAAAAATCGTGGCAAAATCATGGCCAAAAGTAATCACTATGGAAGCTTTAAATAATGGCAAAAAGTATTAATTGCAACTACAAGGAAATCGTAGCAAATGGGTATTACCCACAGTTATGTCAATTAGAAAAGAACTATGACAAAAAGGATTATTTTTAACGGAAACTTAATTGTAACAAATAATATTCACCGCAGTTGTAAAATGTTGAAAAAATCGTGACAAAAAATTCAAATCTTTGCCCACAGTTAATAATCGTTGAGAAAAATTGTAGCAAAATTTCATGAACAAATACTACATTTTATTTACAACGGCTCCAAAACTGTGGTAAATCCATGGCAAAAGGTATTCCCCATGGTTACACAACTATGGTCAACTTTTTGCAGCGGTCGTAACGCCCACACCTCGAAAATCGTGACGTGTCTGTGGCAAAAACGTATTTGCCACAGTTTTGGCCAATTTCACCACACTTTCTCTAGCGTTGCCAAAATTCACTTTTTTGTAGTGTGCATTCAGTTTAACTTGTAGATTGTATTGGTTAAACAAAAAGTTTTCCTGACTGGGATAAATAGTGACCTGATTATGTATGTTTCTGAAGAAATATAATGCTCTCCTAAAGAACTAAAGTAATTTTGGTCAAAGAAAACAAGTGTTGCTCTGTAATTAGTTGGAAAAGTTTGGTTCTATTTTGTGATTGGTGGAGCAAGCCATGTGTCATGATATTATTGACTGCATGAGATTTCATGCAAAGTTCTAATTGCTTCTATATTCCACCTAAGGATATACATAGACCAATAGGATGTTAGCAACATAGCTTAAGCATTTAACGCCATTTGACCTTGTGACCACAATCTTCTATAAATAGAAGATGGGAATGGCAGTTAAGGCCATTTGGCCAGTTGGAAAAACAGCAACAAATAAGAGAAAATGAAGAGAAAAAAAGAAGACAAAGAAAAAGGAAAGGAACAAAAAAAAGAAAATAGAGAGAGAGAGAGAGAGAGAGAGAGAGTGTGTGTGTGTGAGAGAGAGAGAGAGAGAGAGAGATTTTCAAGAAAGAGACAGAAGAAGGAGGACATAAAGCTTGGCCATTTTTCACCTTGGAGTTCACTATCTACAAGGTAAAAGATTACCTTTCTAGAATTAAAGTTGTAGAATAGTTCATGTTGAATATTTTGGTATAAGAAATGCATAGACCTACATACGGATTATGAAGCATGCTTAGTAGAGATTCATGTGTAAAGTTGTTTTTGGTATATGCTATGTGGTGGTTGAGCTTAAGGTTTGTTGCCTATGTTTTGTGAGAAGTTTGAATGAGATTTGAGGTATTATATTTAGTTGGTCATAGCTTCATATGGTTTTGTATGTGGAAGTAAGAGATAAAGTGGAAAATGGTTAACAGATTGAGAAAAATGCAAGGCTGTTACGCTTCGTTAAGGCTGCCGGTTTTGTTGTTGGAAAATGTAAAAACACTACTTTGTTCATGATTAGAAATCAAGTGAATAAATTATTTTAAAGTGTGAAATGGAATGAAATAAGTGATATTTGAATGCTATGATGAAAAAGGAACAAAAGGATAATATGTTTTAGGAAGAAAATAGATGCATAATGGAATTGGTGCACTATTTTGTTCCTAGCAGTCCTATGTCAGTTTGAAGTTGTGAAAATAAGATCCATGAGATTAAAGTTTAGAATCCTAGGAGCATTTTGCCACAAATTTGAAATGATTTGGATATGTGAGTTGAATGTTATGCTTAAACCATAATATGTGCCAAAATATAAAACGTGCAGAATTTTATTTGGAGGAAATGAATCCATGAGTTGATTTCAATTGCATTGATGGATAAATGAGAAGTTGTGGAGATTTATGAAGGTCTTGTATCATGTTGAGAAGTTGAGATGATGAAATAGACTTTAATTGTCGCAAGAAGTACATTTCATTTCTAGTATGAAATGAAACATGAAATTAAGTAATTTCCTTCGAGATAGATAGATAGATACATACATACATACATACATACATACATTCATTAGTTAAGAATCCTAGAGTGCTAGGTAACATATGAATTGATCATTGATGTAGGATGTTCAGTCTAAGGATTTAGGACGAGTAAAGGACTATTTAAATAGTGCTAAACAATACACTACACAAGGTGAGTCCCTATAAAACATTTTTCTAGCAAATGCTAGTGAGGATCCTTTTGGTTTCATTGAAAATAAGTATGGATTTTTTGAGGAAGAAATGAAATTGTTCTATACTAGAATTAATGAGAAATAGGGTTTTTTACCTTGAACTTATTTAACCTTGGTGATTAATTTTCCAAACATAGTGTGGAAGGTTGATAAACCGTCGTGTTTTCTTAAATCAACTTTGGTTCTTGTGACTAAATGAATAGTTTTTTTGAAGAAGTAAAACCCTATTTGATATGACTTACACAGGAAAATGAACCCTTACGGTTTCAAATACCATTTAGTGATTACTATTTTCCTCAAGGATAAGAATTAAAATGATAGACCTTTTGGTTTTTCTGACAAAATTTTGGTTTTTTTTAGTCATGAAATGACCAATTTTTAGGAAATGGAATATTTTACAAAGAACTTTGAATTCTTTGTACCTTAAATATTTTAATGTGCAAATAAGCATGAAAATGAATTTTCTCATATATCATATGCAGTATATGGACATTTTACCCACACAAATATATTCCATTTCATATTTTATAACAAAGTATGTGAATGTTCAATTTCTTACTTCAATAGAACAAGATTTTACTCCTATAGTACTTAGGCGTAATAATTCATCAATTCCTTGAATTTAAATCTCCTTTTTGGATTTGAAATTTTGCATAATTTACATAAATACACTCAAGGAACATTTTATTGTTAAATAAACTTCCTTTTGATTGCAGGTATTTGAAAATTACATAAATAGCCCTAAAAAATTATTTTTATCACGTGAAGGACATTTTATCCTTTGATGCTATAATTTTCAAGAATGATTCCTCAGTAAGGAATCAATATTTGAAAATTGATGTTTTTTGCCCCAAAAATGGATTTTGCTTCATATTCCTTTTGGAATTACTTTATCCCTTTGGGGAATGTAGCATTGGATTTGTTGTGTATACCAGAGAAGAAGTTGAGTACTCAGCAGGAGCTTTGATCATTATACTAGCTTACATTAGAGATAAATGACCCTAGTATTTTAGCCTAATTCTAGGGATTGTCTTACTCCAAATGGGCGATAGAATGTTGAGATTAGCCATCCTGGCTAGCTGTTTAGCACTTGGCAATTGCCTTATGCCTACGGCATATTATTTATGGGTTTTTCATGGTTGCTGGGCGGGGACACCTAGTTTGTTCAACCTCTTATTGTCTCGATGGTGATTGATGTCAAGATTGGGACCCCTGAGCTTTCGTTGGCAAGTAAAAAAAAAAATCTCTTTTGAGATATTGTGCCAGTATGCACTTACCGCTCTGATAATACATAGTTGAGTGTTGTAGGTACGTTCCTTAGCATAATAAGACTATGATGTCGAAGGCGAAGATTTGTAAGCTTTGTAGACAAGTCAACCTTCTATTGAGAGAAGTGCCTACATTTCTAAAATGGGGCAGCAATGATAATTGAAATTCAGTTTTCCAACTATGCTTGAATTTAGGGCAATGTTTCAATAAAAAAATCTATTTTCTCCAAACATGCCTGAGATTTCGAATAACTCTTGAGTAAAACTTCCTTTACTCAATTGTATAGCTATTTTTAGTGAAAAAGCGTGATAAATTTCTGTAGTGGTTTCATGAGAACAAAACCCATTAAAATTTTTCCACTACTTGTTTTCTTAAAAGAACTAGCACGCATGAGACTCACTGAGAGATTTTCACTTACACGTGTATTTGTACTATTTTCCTAAGATCGGGAGCCAGGATTCAACAACACTGAAGTCCATGTCATATTTTAGAATTGATGAACTTTACGGTTTGTGCATATAATGTTTGTAGTGGTAGAGAATGGATGTATGTACCCCAAGTTATATTTTCTCTTGGGTTGTACATTATAGCATAAGTTTTAAGTAGCTTTTGTTGTATTGTTTCCCTTTTGCTCTGAGTGTTATAAAGACTCCTTGTCTAGGCTTTTGGAGAGGGAAACCCCCAACACTATTGTATGCTTCACTATGCTTTCTATTAGGGATGTTTTCCTTTTGCTCTAAGTGTTGTAAGAAATGGTGAAATTACTTGCATAGGGTACAGTATGAGATATTCACAGACCATAAAAGTCTCAAGTATATTTTTACCCAAAAGGACCTGAATCTCAGACAGTGGAAATAGATAGAATTCCTAGAAGAATGTCAGTATCCGATATACTATCACCCAAGAAAAGCTAATATGGTAGCTGATGCATTAAGAAAAAAAAAAGACTTGCCAGACTAAGAGTGCAAAAGGTGAAGACTGTGCAAGAAGTAGTACCGTGGGAGCAGAAGTTCGAGAAGGGAGGATTTGCATAAGCAACCTAAGCCTTAAACCAAATCTGAGATAGGAAATTGTTGAGAGGCAGTGGAGTAAAATAGAATTGTAAGACCTCAAAGCTAAGAAAATTGCAAGGGGGGGAGAAGATTTTCAAGAAGATAAGTAAGGAGTACTTTACTTTTGAGGATGGTAGTGTGTACCGAAGGACAAGGACTTAAGAAGGAAGATTTTGGGAGAAGCCCATAAGCGCAAATATGCCTTTCATCTCGGAGAGGTGAAAATGTATCAAGATCTAAAGAAAGCTTACTAGTTACTCGATATAAAAAAAAAAAAAACATGGCGTAGAACATATCCACGTGTCTGACATGTCAGAAGACCAAAGCAAAACATAAGAAGTC
Organism: Voacanga thouarsii; assembly: GCA_026120185.1. Lineage (NCBI taxonomy): Eukaryota > Viridiplantae > Streptophyta > Magnoliopsida > Gentianales > Apocynaceae > Voacanga > Voacanga thouarsii. The sequence continues at coordinate 1,238,897 of JANUWF010001502.1, forward strand.
AGGCAGACTACTACAATCTCTACCAATTCTTGAGTGGAAAAGGCAATAAGTGACCATAGATTTTGTCACCGAACTCCATATGAAGACTCAACAGGATGCTATTTGGGTAGTTGTTGACAGGTTGACAAAGTCAGCACATTTCATTCCGGTGAATGTAAGATACTTAATAGAGAAGCTGACTGAGATCTATACACTCAAGAAGTAGTATAATTGCATGGAGTATCGATCATCATTGTATCTGATAAGAACCTGAGATTCACTTCTAGATTTTGGGCCAAGTTCCAAGAATTAATGGGGACTACACTGAAGTTCAGTATGACATCACACTTGCAGATGCATAGACAGTCTGAGAGAGTCGTACAGATTTTCGAAGATATGTTGAAGGCATTTTCCCTAGATTTCGAGTATGCTTGGATTGACTAGGTACCATATGCCGAGTTAGCGTACAATAACAGCTACCAATCTTCGATCAAGATAGAACCCTATGAAACACTATACGGATGGAAGTGCTAAGTACCACTATATTAGAGTTGGCCAGAGGACAAATAGATTAATAGAACTAGAGGAATCTAGATATAGAAAATGACAAATAAAGTGAAGCTGATTAGAGAAAGATTGAAAACGGCTCAAAGTACACAAAAGAGTTATGGAGATAACTAGAGGAAAGATCTTGAGTTTTAAGTAGGAGATCACATATTCTTGAAGTTAACTCTAAGCAAAGGGATATTGAAAAACCCAAAAGGGGAAAACCTAAGTCCGAGGCATTTAGGACCTTTCCAGGTGATTGAGAGAATTGGACCGGTAGCATACAAGTTGGACTTACCGGAAGGCTTGACTGGGATACGTAATGTATTCCACGTCTCTCAACTTAAGAAATATATGCCAGACCCAGAACATGTACTCAATTATGAACCTCTACAGCTATATTTAGATTTAAGTTATGTGGAAAAGCTAATTAGAATTGTGGATCGCAGTGTCAAGAAGCTTATGAACAAACTGGTTCCGATAGTGAATGTGTTATGGGAACATCGTGGGGGCACAAGACGTGACTTGGGAAACTAAGGAGTGCGCTAAGAAGAAACACCCAGAACTACTTTAGAGGTAATACTCACTAATTTTGGGGCAAAATACCTTCAATGAAAGGAAGATATAAAACCCCACCCAAAGTTACCCTTAGAGAGAGAACAAGAGTATGCATTATATTACTTTGATTAGTATGTGGAATGTGTTTGAGATGCTCATAGTTTGCATATGTCTCACGAACAAATTAATTAGCTACTACTACACTTAGATACTTCACGTGACCAGCTCGCTTCCTAGCCATCCTGAACTATAAGTGGGATTATATGCATGAATATGTGCTAGCATGCATAATGTCTTTTAGTAATGTATTTGAATAGCTATTGAAGTTCTAGATTTATTTATTTGTATAGCTTGTGCAATTTTTGTAGGTATTAAATTACCCAATTATTTATTTTTATCTTGTGGAGGGTTTTATGTTAAGGTTATTGGACTTGAGGGTTTTAGTTTAATTATAGCATTCAAGGTTATGGTTGTATAATAGCTGGAGTGTCGGTAAATTAATTGGCCTCCTAGGGTTTGAATGCTACCCTTGTGCATTTTCTTTTTTTTTCCTTTCTTAGTCTTGTGGCTGACATTTCCTCTAGCTGTAGCTGCCATTTCCATCTTTGGAATATCATGGTTTAGAGAGGAAATTATTCAAAGAAGATTGTATTCCACACTCATCACACCTAGTACATAATCCTATTCCAAATTTCCATATTTTATACGATCTATTTTAGCAACCAAATTATTTGACTCATTTCTTGATAATACCATTAGATTAAACAAAGACTCTTTCCTATTTTCAATTCAACAGGCCACCATCACTGAATTGAGAATAGAGAATATCCTATTAGGGTTTGATTCAACCTTCCAACAATAATTTGCTACTTATAGCAACCAGCCATATCTTGGAGTAATTTCCCTATTATTCTCTTCAAAATCAGCAGCAAGTTTGATGACATAAATTTTATTCCCGAAACTGAAACTTCGTTTCCTTTTCTATGGAGCTCGAAGTAAAGAACTTCTGGGAGGATTAAATATTCTTCTTTCCTTTTATTACCTACTTAACTTTCTTTCTTCTTGCTATATTCATGTTTCCATATATTGAACAACTACCATGCTCAAGATGGTAGCCGGACATGTCCATTGTGTCCCTTAAACTTTTAGTTCTAATATGGCAGCAAGATTATTTGAAGGTTACTTCTTACATAGTTGAATTATTTGCTCTTTAATCCTAGGTTATTCGAATATTAAATCCTGAATTCTCTCCATTCTTTCACCATTCAGACCAGATCAATTTAGGATATGATGAACTCCTAAATTTCGAACAGAAGCTCACTGTAGACAACCACCTTTTTCCATGGTTGAGTTGGCGAAGAGTGAAAAGTGGGATCAAGAAAGGAAATTCCTTTAGTCAAGCAGCAAAATAATCCTTCTTCCTTTTTAGTTTTAATAAGCCGCCTACCTTTCAATTTAAGTATAACTTAAAAGACTTCTGCAATTTTCTTTCCTTCTCATCTACACGAAACACACAAGTTTAGTAGTTAGAGAATTTGGACCCCTTCATTCAACACAAGACCAAAATAGCTTGTGCAACAAAACCTCTCTAACCCTCCTCCTCTCAATTTTAACCAAGACATACACACACGAAGGCCTTTCGGCCTAGCTAAATTCTAGCAAAACTAAAGTAGCTTTCTCACCCCTCTCTTAACAAATCTAAAATAGTAAGGTAAGCAAGGCCATTTGGCCATTTGATCATTAGCAAGCCGAAATCAGTCCACCCTCTGCTTTTCCTTTTCTTCCATCTCATTCCTCCATCACTTTGGCCAAAACCCATTATCCACACCACCTCCTCAAAATTTGAACTTTCCTTCCTCATGCCATCAATCACTCTTCCTCATTACTCCATCAAGGGAACTAAATCCTCATACTAATCCTCTCCCCAACTGAAGTAACCATCTAGGCACAAAAGAAAGTCCCTCTTAGCCTCCCTACTCTTTCATTTGCTTTCTCTCTGCCGAAACCCCAAAAAACACACCCACTCTCCACTCATTTACACCCTTCAACTGCAAGGTAAGGAACTTCCTCTTGCAAGGCTTTCCTCGGTATAATCACACTCAAGGTAAGGTAAACTTCATACTCCTTCCTGCTTCTCTCGAACTCACCACTATATTGCTTCTCTCTTTTGTACAAAACCAAGACAATGATGGTTAGGAGTTCTATTTCTTTTGCTAGCATCTAGAGGCTCATTTGGTAAGCGTGCAATCCTCCAAGGATTAAAGCCCTCGAATCTTTCAAGGACAACTGAGATCATCCTCTCCTTCGAATGAACCTCTTGATCTTAATAGCTTCTTGTTCTAAATTTTCCAAGTGTAGGTTAGGATTTCAAAATCATGTAGAACGGGGCGTGCATGAAATTGATATGTGTTGTATTGATTTCCTAATACTATGATAAAACTGTTGAGTAGGATTATGCTTGATACTGTGATAGAGATAGTATTGTGCATGATTGGTGGCGTGATATTGGAATTGCTTGGTGCATATGATAAAATCTTTATGCTATCCTTGTGATGATTTTTGTCTGCATCTATTGGCTTATCCAAAAGAATTAGTTGTGATCAGTACATGTAAATGGTTATGAAGACAAATTACCTTTTTCTTGTTGTTATTAGTGTTGAAACCCTAGTGGTTTATGGGGTGTTATATTAATAAATTAATCTGGTACATATAATGATGTTATCCAAATATTCATTGTTTTTATATACATTATTTTAACTAGGAGAATCATTTACTTTATCAATTTTTTATTTTTAACTACTTTATTTAGATATTGATTATCAACAATATTTTGTTGGATCAAGGGATCATTTACTTACTTACTCAATTAACCATATGATACACTTACTGTATTAATTGTTATTTAAACTAAATCCATGAAAGTATTGTTCACCTATATAATTATGGTACTGGAAATTATTACTTACTATTTATTTACTAACTAGTGATCATTAAATTTAATTGTTGTTGATTGAAAGGCCTGTTTAAATATTATATACACTTATTATTGTCCATTGCATATACCTACTTACTTATTAATCTATTTACTATTTTATTTACACACACACACACACACACACACACACACACACACACATCATAAATTATTGGGTATTAATGATTAATTGATTTAATCAAATATTATTGTGACTCCTATTTTAACTATACTTATGGATCTATTTATTTATCATTTAATATTAGTTATAAATTATTCATCAACCGATATTTATTTTTTTGACCATTTGATCAGTAGTGGGATCTATAACACATCTATGGCTTTGACATACATTCAATATGACATTAAATGATTGATTGATGCATATGGGTTGTGGATGTTAAGGTGAGATTATTATCGTTGCAAATTTTATAAGCAGAATAGATGGTAATATTAGGCTTTTAATTTTTTATTAGGCTAAGTTGCACATCAAACCCCTGCAACTCAGTAGTGCACTTTACCCAATGAATCCGACAAGTAAGTCCTTGCATAACTTCTTTTGATAAATATTGCACAAATTGCAAGTCAAGTCTTTCTATGTGTTGTTATCTCTGAAATGCAAACTTGTTGATCAAATATGGACAAACCATTTTTTGTGCACTAAAACCTATTTTGATCACATAAGAGTGTTAAAAGATGCAAAATGCTTTCAAACTTATTTTGAGAAAGTTATACTTCCATGTTCAAGTAAATATACCGATGCGTAAACTTTAGGTATATAAAAATCATTAAATTTAATCCATCAATTAGTCAATTTTTAATTAAAATATTAATCCCAAAATACACATACCAGCAAGTATACTCATCGCAAGTATAGTATAGGAAATTAATAAGTATCGATCCTCAAAGAAACAAGTACACACTAATTACTTTTTATTCATTGTTTAACCGAACCAATAAAGTGATAAAATAATAAAAAGAAAAAGAAAGAAATATATACAACTTAAGGATGTAGGAATATTCAATTTAGACAATTACCCTAGACACATGGTAATGAATCATCTAGCAATTATCTCAATTAATTATTATATTGGCATCATGAACGAATATAAAGTACAATTCAATCATTTTCCAAGTTATGAATCTACTTATATAGACTCCACTTCTTTCCCAATCCATGGAATCACTATCTTTTGATTAAATTAGTAGATTTTCCAATCAAACCAACATAACCAAAACATGCATTAAACTTAATTCCTCATAAATATGAAATTAGCTAATGACCCTTTGCTCTAGGTGAAATCAACTAATCTGTGATCACATTAGTCCTTTAATCTTAACTTCGTTTTTTAAGTCCATTAAGATTTAACAAATACGAAATCAATGCAATGAACTCCCTAACATTATTTCCTAAGTCAATTAGAAAAACCCGTATCAATTATTGATAATAACAAATAATCAAATGCCAAGGATGATAGAAAATTTGATTAAATAACTAAATTAACACAAAACCATGAATCACAAAATAATGTTAAATTACAATGAAAACATTGAATACATCATTGTTTAAGAACAGAAAATAAAGGTAAAAGAAAGCACTCATAGACAAGCCTCATTCTTCTCATTTAAAAACTCTCTTGAACAACTCTCCTTGAATGATGAATCTCCTAATTCTTTGAGTGATTAAAAATTTTTCTCTTGGATTCACTACATTTCTCATATGTTTTTCCTTGGGTTTGTAGGCTTAATTAATGCCAAATTCGTTGCTTGAGGAGTCTTAGCTGAGTAGGATTCGAAAAATACCAAAATCTTTAGAAAATTACTAAATTCGTGCACAAAATTTTCACCTCTCCAGAGCAGACCTAGCGCCAGGTCCGGTAGACCCACCTGGCACCAGGTGTATTCTGTTTTTCCTCTTGGAACTGCTCTGTTTTCTCTACTCGGCCAGAGTAGACCTGGCGCCTGGGGCCTTAGCTGAGCCTAGCACTAGGTGCATTCTAGAATTTGTCCACTTTTTACTCGAAATCAACTTAAATCTGCATAAATTTGTCAAAAATACTTTCTACAAGTAAAATGTCAAATAGGAAGGAATATACCTTGTTATTACATTAAAAGTATTACAATTTAATCTCAAATAACTAGAAAAATGGTGATGATTTTAGCCCTATCACATACCCACCCCCACATTTAAACTTTTGCTTGTCCTCAACCAAAACACTTAAGTTAAGAAAATCATCAAGAAAACATGCAAGATTTTTATCATTCAAAATTTTGAAATACAAGAAGGATTATAACTTCCTTTCAAACATTAGATAAAACTCTTCTCATTCATCAAACCCTTTTCAAAATAATTAAAACTTTGAAACATTTTATAAGACATCACAAAACTCTTATTTTCAAATTAATCAAAGTCATACCTCAGTTTAAGAAAATTATTCCACCCTTTATGTAAAAATATAGATAACATGAATGATATAAGTTAAGATATCTAACAGCTTAAGCATTATAAATCCAAAAATTTTACAACTTAAGTCATGATATAAAGAAAGCACTCAAAAAATATTTTCTCTCATTTTTTTTAATGACTTAGGAAATTGATAGCCTCAAGTGTATGGATTTCTCTTCACACACCGTATCAGCCCCCTTGTAGTCATCACTCATCATTTTTTCAACAACTTTCTTCTCTTTTGCTCTTGAGAATTCATAGCCTCAAGAAAGTGAACTTCTCTTCACTATCCATATTGGCCCCTATAAAAAAAGCAAAAACAATACTTTCTCACCTTCAAAGAGGAAACAACAATCAACTCCTTTTTCTCAAATTTTCAACTCACAAAATGTTCCACAATTTTCCACAGTCTTTCCTCTCAAATATCTTTTATCTCCTCACATTCCTTATCATAACTCAAAGCTAAACAAAGTTTAAACATATAATACAAGAGTTAGCCAATCAACTTTCCCCACATTCATCATATCGTCCATATTCAAACTTAATGGGTCAAATAATATTCAAACACCAATGCATAAACAAGATTAATCCAAATTCCCATGTCTTAAAAATATCCTATCCAATAAACTAATTTCATAAAAATCCACCAAATGAATGAAAAAAAATCTATATTCAAGTAAGAAAAACAATTACAACCTTGCTAAACAATGAAAACCCAAAAAAAAAAAAAATTGAAAAATTTCACACACAAATGATATGGAAAATATCTTCAATACCTAAACTCTCCCATCACACTTAAATTGGATAATGTCCGCAATGGAAAAAAATATAATAATGAAAACAAATCCAATAAGACTAAAATAAACAAAGAGGAATAATAGAGAAAAGAAAATACGTCTACACACTTAGCTTGTGATAGGAGCTAAATTGGTTATACTTTGCTTAGTTATTTGAGGCTCCTTTGTAATACATTTTATGAAATAACTAGTTATATTCTTTCATATTTGAGATTTTACCCTTGGAAAGGTATTTTGGTCATTATCTCAGGATTTGGGGCAAAACAAAGCAAAATCGTCACGAAACAGTGTAGAGGCAGCGTCGGTTGTAAGGTTGGAACCGACGCCGGGTGCACTCTGGAACGTATGCGCACAATTCGGAGAAAAAATGACGGTCGAGTGGAGAAACAGAACCAAGGCGGCGCCGGCTCCGAAGGACCAATGCGGCGTCAGCTATGGTCTATCCCTGAGGCGGTGTTGCGATCTTTCTACTTGTTTTTGGAAATCTGAAGAGTTTTAGCAGCTTCCAACTTTTACTCGGCCAAGAACTTTGTACCTACGAGTTTAGGCACCTTTTAAGTCTATAAATAGATGGAAAACACAAGGGAAAATGAGAGAATTCATTGATCATCATAGAAAATCACTTAGTCCAAGGGAGAATTCTTCAAAGTTCAAGGAGAGTTGTACAAGAAGGTTTTCAAAGGAAGAAGAAGGAGGCTTATTTATGAGTTCTTTCTTTTACTTTGTTTTCTTTTTCTTGACAATGATATGTTAATTGTTTTATTGTAATTCAACATGATTTCTAGAGTTATTTGATCTTTTGATTAATTGGTTATTATTCTTAGTATTCAATTACTTATGCTTATTATGAGATTAGTTAGTTGATTATATCCATTGACTTGCTGGACCAAAAGGGGTTGATGGGTGTTTCAATTTAGTAATTTCATATTCTGTTGGCAATTGATTTACTGGACCAAAGGGGGTTGATTGTTTAAGAACTGGCAATTGAAGATTAATTGATGTCTTCCGAAACTAAGGGTTCATTAATTAATTTCATGTTCTAAATTCGCCGAGACCAATGGAATTTAATTAAGGATTGTGTTTAATGCGTCTTTTAGATGAATTAGTTGAGACATGCCAAGTAATTCTAATTTATCTAGAAGATAGTGATCTCATGGATTGACCATCAAAGTGAGTCTACCTTCATCCTTCATGGTGCCAAGAGAATGATTTGTTATGATAATGGTTAATTTCTTTAAGATCATCTTTGTCTAAACAATGGCTTGAGTTACATAAATCTACATCCTTGACATATACATATTTTTATTTTTATTTTCTTTTTATTTGTTTTTCACTTTATCGAGTCGGTTAAACAATGAAAGAAATGTAATTAATGTCTACTTGTTCCTTGAGCATCGACACTTGTTTTAACCCTATGCTCAGTTAATGATGAGTACGCTTGCTCATATGTGTGATTTGGGTTTAACGTTTTAATTTAATCTTGATTGGGAATGTGCTTAGTTTTGTATGATTTTTATACCTAAGTCTGAACACATCAAGTTTTTGGTGCTGTTGCCGGGGAACAATAGCATGAAAACTCGGATTTTGTTGATTTAATCATGTAAATATGTAAATATGTATATTTGTTCTTTCTACAAAACAGTGCTATTATTTTTTTGTATTTTGTGTATTCTTGTATAACCTTGTAACCAAACCTAACTTAACCAACTAACTTAGACTGAGTTTGAATTACCAACTTTGTAACCTTGTATTTGTGTTATTTTAACCATTAATTATATCTCTAAACTTACTTCTTGTTTTCTTAGGTATTACCCTTGGTACATGACCCGAAAATCCAACAACGAGATAGTCGATTTTGACCCTGAAATCGAGAGGACGTTAACAAAAATTCGTCAAACAATTCAAAAGAATTTGATTGTCGAGATGGATGGTGCTCAACAGAACAATGCTGGGAATGATAGGAGAGTTATGGACGACTTTGTGAAACCCGCAATCTCGAGCACAGGCTTGAGTATCACTAGACCTATGGTAGATGCCAACAATTTTGAAATAAAACCCAACATTATTCAAATGGTGCAGAATATGGTTCAATTTGATGGGTTACCGGAAGAGGATCCCAATGCTCACTTAGCCAGTTTTCTTGAGATTTGTGATACCTTCAAGATGAATGGTGTTTCTGAATATGTTATTAAATTACGACTTTTTCCCTTTTCCTTGAGAGATAGAGCTAAATCGTGGTTAAAGTCTTTACCTATAAGTTCCATCACAACTTGGAATGCTTTAGCTAAAAAATTTTTGGCCAAATATTTCCCTCCAGCTAGGACAGCCAAGCTTAGGAATGAAATCTTCACTTTCCAACAACTAGATTCTGAGCCCTTATATGAGAGTTGGGAGAGATTTAAGGAAATGTTAAGAAAATGCCCACACCACGGATTCGAGCTGGGGATGCAAATGCTTATCTTCTTGAATGGCCTCACATTTGCAACACGACAAGTGGTGGACTATTCTGCAGGGGGTTCCATTAACCATAAGACCCCAAAACAGGTATTTGAGCTTATTGAAAATTTGGCTTCTAATAACTATTCTTGGGAAAGTGCAAAGTCAAAGGCTCGTATGCAAGGAGTATATAAAGTGGATGCTTTGGCAGCATTAGAGGCTAAGGTAGCACCTTAAATCAAAAGATGGAGCAATTGGTGATGCCTTAAGGCCAAGTGTTAAACGTCAACTGCGATTTCTGTGGAGAAGGGCACCCCAATCATAAATGCCAAAAGATGGGGTCACTCCAAGAAGCTTTAGAACAAGTGGCCTTCGCAGGTAATGTCCGACCAGGTAACAATCCATATAGCTCTACCTATAATCCTGGCTGGAGAAATCACCCTAATTTCTCTTGGAGTAATAGAAATCCACCTAGGCAAAGTTCTTTCAATTTTGGAGGTAACTAAAGGAATCCAAACTCCATAAACACCACAATTGAAAGAATTGATTGGTCAAAGCATTCTTCCATTGGTAAGTACCATGGAGGCATGGAAGAATTGATTGGTCAATTGGTAAGTACCACGGAGGCAAAGTTCCAAGGAGTCGATGCGACAACAAGGAACTTAAAGGCTTCCATGCGCAATTTAGAAAACCAAATTGGTCAACTAGCCAAACTCATGGGGGATCGTCAAGCAGGAACACTACCAGGGAATACGGAAGAAAATCCACGGGACCAAAAACGTGGAAAACCTTGAAACAGTTCTTTTCTCTTTTCTTTACTTTTCATTTTGTGTTAAGGACAATTTTTAATTTATAGTATTTTTATTCAGCATCCGTGTGTTTTTGCATTTTCATAAAAAAAAAAAAAAATGAATCGGACAGAACAGAGCCGGGTCGGCGCCGATTCCTGTTGGGAGGAACATAGTTAAAGGGCCATTTTGGCCACTTTTTCTTCAAAACCTCCCTTCTCCCTCGCAAATCCTTTCAAGCCCGCACCGGCTTCACATCCATTAGTGTCCAAAGTTTGATTTTTCAACTTCTAAACACCTCCATAACATCTCTTACCTTCTTTTTTATTGATCCTACGGATCAAACACATCAAAAGCTTTGATTTTTCACAACAATAACACATTCAATCCACAAGCAAAGGGAGTAGATTCTCGCAAAAAGCTTGCATCTTTTGCTTACCCATGCATATAAGAGCCTAAAGGTATGATTTTTATTTAAGTCCTACGGTTAAATTGATTTTTTTCTCATTATAGGGACGATTTTGGACGAAAATTGAGAATTATATATTCTATGATTGTGCATTCCTACTTGAGTTTCATTCATTGGATTACCTTAGGAGTTATTGAGCCTGCATTACGTGATTCATGCTTGTTATCATTCAAGAATTCATATAGCTTGGGCTAGAATTATGGTTATTGGTGACACTTGAATCTATTGAAACTGCATTATTGATCACATAATACTATTGCCTTCATTCACATGATCATGTTTACTAGCATGCTTTGAGGATATCAGCACAAGTTATGCTTTATAGTGGACTTTTACATGCATTGTGCAGGTTATGTTGCATTGGGTGAAAGTGGTTGATTAAATTGGGTGTTGGAGTTGATATACATTGAAAGAGTTGTGGTTTGTGGATTGTGAGCTTAGTTGAGGGTTGTGTGAAATTTGTGATATATCTGTGTAGGGATAGCTATACTCTCTTTACTGATTGAGCATACCTGTTCTCTCTTCTTAGTACTCCATTCCTTCTGTGACCATGTCTAGAGCGAGGAGTCAACCATCTAAAAGGGCGAGACATTCCTCGTCCTCAGTTCCATCATCTGTTGATCCCTTATCTTTTAGACCTACTGAGTTTGTCGCTGCCTCTTGTGAGGAATGGTATAGTAGAAGATCTTCAAACAAGATTATTGTTGAGCGTACTGTCTCCCCCACCTTAGACCAGGCACTTAAGTTAGGCATGATGTTTAGACAACTAGGTTGGGGATCCATAGTGCAATTGAAAGGGAAGTTTTGCCCCATGCTTGTCAAGGAATTCTATGCTAATATGACGGACAAGGGTAATAAACATCTCCCGCATATTGAAATAAGAGTGAAAGGAGTTCCTATTATCATCACTCAAAACCAATTATCTCACCTCCTCCAGGTTTATGATGATGATACTTGGCAAGGGATTGATGTGAATAATCAAAAGATTCTTTCGGACCCAAATTGGGATGTTAGGGGGACGCGAGCAACCCTAGGCTTATATAAGCATAATACCTTCAAAGCTAACAATTTCTATTCCAACAATGACTTGGCAGCCAACTTTCGCACGCTGGTGTACATGTTTGGGTTTAATGTTCTTCCCCGTGCTAGTGATTTCAATGAAACTAGGCTTATTGACACTTATATTCTATACCGGATGATGAACACATTACCTATTCCTCTTGCTCCTTTGATAATCCAATCTATTAGGGAGGTTGTTCATCACCGTCTCTCCACAAAAGCCTTTGTTTTTCCCTTGGTCATAATAAAGATTCTAAAAGACATTGGGATGAGTCTAGAGGGAGAACTCATGGAGGCTACCACTGAGCACGATATGGTCACTGAGCACATTCTTATGAGTTGCAGATACAAATACAACCCGAAGTTGAAGAAATGGCTCACTCCCTTCGAGGTCCAACATCCCGGTCAGGAAAGGCCACCTATAGCGGAGGAGGAGTAGCCACCACCACCGACATGTGCTAGAGCTGGCCGTTCTCAGTCCCACTCCTGGATTGACTTTGAGACCACCGTACTAGGGTGCCTTGACCAGTAAATGGAGGTGCTCCTACGTTTGCAGTGTACTATGGAAGATATGGCACGACGACAAGTTACCATGAAGCAGCAATTGACTGAGTTGAGGTAGCAGCCTTCTAGGCCACATGATGGTGCAGGCCCCTCTACACTCGCTGATGAGGAGGAGGATGAGGATGATGATGCTGCGGAGGATTGATGATGTGTTCTTGCTCACCTTTATTTTTGTTTCCTTTCTCTTTTCATGTTTTTGTTTTAGTTAGTTTGGCTTTCCTTTCGTTGTCTTTCTATTTCATTTGTCTTTGCTTTATTTTCTTTTCTAGTTGTTACACTTTGGTATTTTCTTTTGTATTTTTTAGGTACGTTGATGCTGCCTCCCTCTTCACACATTTAGCTCTTGTACGCCACAATGAATGGAAGTTTGTTGTTCTTATCTCTTCTCCTTTATTTTGTTTGGTCCCATGGTATTGGTTGTTTTGGTTATATTTATTTAGCCATTAAAGACAATGTCCAGTTTAAGCGTGGGGGAGTGGTTTGATTGACAATTCTTCTATACATATTCTTGGGATACATATTCTTGGGAGCAGGATTTTTCACCAGTTTCTGATTTTCTGGAGATTTCAAGCTGTATTTTTTTAGTGCATGTCTTTATGATGGATTATAGAGCATATGTTCTAAATCATTGATGGCTTATACATAACTTTTTCCACTCACTTGGATAAAGTAGTTCTTGATCAAATGTTGTGCATTATTCTTAAATCCGTTTTTCTCTAAAATTCATGGAATATTCTAGAACTTACTTGAATACCTCTCGAGGCGAAATAAGAAAGACATTCATGATTTAACTTAGGGATGACGGTAATAGGCCTTATTTGGATAGTTTGAGCTTTTCAAGCCTACCTATTGTTATATTATCCCTAGTGCCTATTTTGAGCCTAAATTGGTGATTTCTTTCTTTAAAACCCATCACGATATTTTGTCCATTACTTGTACTGAGAGTTTGTATAATTTCCAAATCTTTATGCTTTTGAAGGATAAAAGTATATGTATGTTAGAAAAAATGTAGGGATGGTCATGACTTGTTACTTTCAGTCATGGATCAATTACAAGTGGTGCTAGTGGAATGGAAAGAAGAAGTTGAAAAAAAATGAGAAAGAAAAGAATGTTGAGTTGAAAAAGATGAGGAAGAAAAGAGACGAAAGGAAGTAAAAAGAGAAAACAACAAGCTGCTAGAAAGAAAAGTGAGTGAAAAAGAAAAGAACAGCAGCAGTGAAAACAAAAGAGGAGTAAAAGAAGAGAGAACTGAAAAAGAATTGGAGAAAAAAGAAGAGCAAAAAGATCACAAAAGGGATGGTGAGTGAACTGTAAAAATAAGTTCATTTAAAATACTTAACACCATTGCTGCAAAAATTGAGTGATCCTGTGAGGAAAAGAGTTGATGATAAGAAGAGGTGAAAAAGAAAAGAAAAAAAAGAACAATGCAGGATTTACTTGAAATACATAAGGGTTATTATATAAGGTTATGGTTTGATCGATTCTTGGAATAGGAGAGCAAGAAGAGTTGGGAATTATAGGTTTATTTTGGTTATCCTTTTCTTGCTTACTCTCAGTTTTCTTTGACTTTTGATGTTACTATATCCTTCGTTTGCTAAGCCATATTACAAACCTTTAGCCTTACATTACAAGCTTAAAAGTCCTACTTGATCTAAGTAGAATCATGATATGTCTCGGATTAGTGGAGAGAGTGTATGAAAAGTAAGCATATGTAATGCATACTCTTTTTAAACTGACTTCTTTCCAATGGTTTGAGAATATTGTAAAGTATTGAGATGGTTCTACTAAGTCATTTATCACTACACAAGTCTTGCATTAGCTGTGAAAGATTTAGTATCATATGTTTTATGTTCATGAATAAAGAAAGCATTGAAGATATAGTTTTGGAATTGATTGAGTAATTAAAACCTTGTGTTTTTCCTACTTGTTCTAGATACTTTGCTTGAGGACAAGCAAAGAGTTAAGTGTGGGGGAATGTAATAGGAGCTAAATTAGTTATACTTCGCTTAGTTATTTGAGGCTCATTTGTAATATATTTTGTGAAATAACTAGTCATATTCTTTCATATTTGAGATTTTACTTTTGGAAAGGTATTTTGGTCATTATCTCAGGATTTTGGGTAAAACAAAACAAAACCGTCGCGAAAGAGAGCAGAGGCGGCGCCAGCTGTAAGGCTGGAACCGGCATCGGCTACACTCTAGAACGTATGCGCACAATTTGGAGAAAAATCGACGGACGAGTGGAGAAACAGAACCAAGGCAGCGCCGGCTCTGAAGGACCAAGGCGGCGCCGGCTGTGGTCTGTCTCTGAGGTGGTGCTGCGATCTTTCTACGCGCTTTTGGAAATCTGAAGAGTTTTAGCAGCTTTCAACTTCTACTCGGCCAAGAACTTTATACCTATGAATTTAGGCACCTTTTAAGCCTATAAATAGATGGAAAACACAAGGGAAAATGAGAGAATTTATTGATCATCATAGAAAATTACTCAGTCCAAGGGAGAATTCTTCAAAGTTCAAGGAGGGTTGTACAAGAAGGTTTTCAAAGGAAGAAGAAGGAGGCTTGTCTATAAGTTCTTTCTTTTACTTTGTTTGTTTTTCTTGACAATGATATGTTAATTGTTTTATTGTAATTCAACATTGTTTTAGATATTCATGATATCTAGAGTTATTTGATCTTTTGATTAATTGGTTATTATTCTTGGTATTCAATTACTTATGCTTATTACGAGATTAGTTAGTTGATTATATCCATTAACTTGCTGGACTAAAGGGGGTTGATGGGTGTTTCAATTTAGTAATTTCATATTCTGTTGGCAATTGACTTGCTGGACCAAAAGGGGTTGATTGTTTAAGAACTGGTAATTGAAGATTAATTGATGTTTTCCGAGACCAAGGGTTCATTGATTAATTTCATGTTCTAAATTCATCAAGACCAAGGGAATTTAATTAAGGATTACGTTTAATGCGTCTTTTGGATGAATTAGTTGAGATAGACCAAGTAATCCTAATTTATCTAGAAGATAGTGATTTTATGGATTGACCATCAAAGTGAGTCTACCTTCATCCTTCATGGTGCCAAGAGAATGATTGGTTATGATAATGGTTAAATTCTTTAAGATCATGTTTATCTAAACAATGGCTTAAGTTCCATAAATCTATATCCTTGACATATACATATTTTTATATTTATTTTCTTTTTAATTTTCTTGTTATTTATTTTTCACTTTATCGAGTCGGTTAAACAATGAAAAAAGGATAATTAATGTCTACTTGTTCCTTGAGGATCGACACTTGTTTTAACCCTATGCTCAGTTAATGATGAGTACGCTTGCTCATATGTGTGATTTGGGTTTAACGTTTTAATTTAAACTTGATTGGAAATGTGCTTAGTTTTGTATGAATTTTATACCCAAGTCTGAACGCATCAGCTTGATACTAAGAAAATACCAAGATAATTGATATAACCTAGACAAAGAATATCACCAAACCACTCCCCCCACTTAAATTGCACAATGTCCTCATTAGCAAAAAAAAAAAAAAAAAAAAAACATAAGAAAGCATCTCCAAATGGACCAAAAATGATAAAAAAATGAGAGGGTGAAGCAATACTCTCCAAGTGAAATAATGCTCCAAACAATATGAAACTAGAAAAGAAAGAAGAGCTTGTCCAATAGGACTTTATTTCAACCTACAGAGGAAAACACAAATAAAACGCAAGAAAAATACTAATAAAAGAAAAACACACCTAAATAAAAGAAAATAAACTAAAGAAAAATAAAAATCCTAACAAAGCAAGTAAAAATACAACCCACTTTCCCACACTTAAGATGGAAAATATTTTCCTTATTTGGGAGAGGAAAAATAAAACACTTAATAAAACCAAACATAAAAGAAAGATACAAACTCTTTCCATTCATCATGCTTCCTTATCAAACCTTTGGAAAAGACATAAATGCGCATTGAAAAAGGTAGACATGATGAATGTAGAAATAAGATAGGGTTTTGAAAAATGGAGGGTGTATGGAAAATAGTAGTTGCAATGAATATACATGCTTGACCCCCCTTCTGTAACACTTTTTTAGACAGATAAATCAAGTTTCCAAGATGTAAATTATGTCTAAAAAGTGTGTAAACATGAGATCACCACTCATACCTTCAAAAGATTTGTCACAATTGAAATTTTCCATTTAATCTAGTAGTGTACATTTTAAATATACAATCAAGAAATCCTTACTTTTTAACCCATCTACAAATACCATGTTACCTCCTTGAAACTGGGTTGAAGGGTAGAATTTTTTAATATCCTTCAAGGACCTCTTATGATGAATTATGGACAAATCTAACTCCTTGAGACATGTTAAACTCCATACATCATCATTTGGACCATTGTTCTCCAAGAATAGAGAGAAACCTAAGCAATCATGTGACAAAGAGAGATTAGAATTATTAGTACATAGAGAAGAATCAAATACCTTCCTTTCCACATTGGGCAATTGTTTCTCATATCATCTCTCTTTTCCTTGGGGATTCTCTTATTCAAGTGTATGGATCTTTACAGCATCCTCAACTAACTTGGCTAGTTGTGTTCTTTGATAGCTCATTCGTTAGGCTGCTTCATCATGCCACTTTATGGATGAATTTGTATTGGCAACAAAGAATTTATTGATGCTTCTAATGATGTCTCGCTGAAAGTATCAATGCGAACTTGCAACCTTGCCAATATATCATTATCATAGCTCCTTTGACAATATGCCCAAAAGTAATTGTCTATGATGATGTAAACTCGTGCTCAAAGAAAAACAAAAATCAAATCGAAATAAAAAATAAAAATAAACAAAAAATAATAGAAAAACAAAGAAAAGAAAAAAATAAAAGGGACAAACAAATAATAGAAAATTAAAAAAAAAAGATAAACACACACATTAGATCTATTCATAAATTACCTAAACACAAAAGTTAATGGTATTTACTAGTACAACATGAACTAAGTTAGTCAATTAAGTCACACAATATTACAAACAACAAAATTGGAAAATATTTATACAAGAAACATATATACATATTCATATATTCATATATAGACATATAAACATGGTTAAATCAATAAAATCTAAGCTTTCATGATATTGTTTCCTGGCAATGGCGCCAAAAACTTGATGCGTAAATTTTGAATGTATAAGAATAATCAAGTTTATATGCATCCCTTAATCTAGTTTTAATTAAAACATTAATCTCAAAATATACATACAAGCAAGTATACTCATCGTAAATATAGTATAGGGAAGTAACGAGTATCGATTCTCAAAGAAACAAGTACACACTAATCACTTTTCATTCATTATTTAACAAACCTAATAAAATGATAAAATAAAAAAATATATATAAATATATACAACTCAAAGATGAAGGAATATGCCATTAGACAATTACCTTAGAACACATGGTAATGAATCATCCAGCAATTATCTCAATTAATCATCATCTTGGTATCATGAAGGAATATAAAGTAAATTTAATCGTTTCCCAAGCCATGAACCCAATCCATAGAATCACTATCTTTTGAGTAAATTAGCAGATTTTCCAATCAAACCAACATGACTAAAAAATGCATTAAACTCAAATTCTCGTAAACATAAAATTAGGTAATGACCATTTGCCTAGGTGAAATCAATTAATATTTGATCACTTTAGTCCTTTAATCTTAACTTCATTTCCTAAGTCCATTAAGATTTTATAAATACAAAATCAATGCAATGAACTTCTAACATCATTTCGCAAGTAAATTAAAAGAACTCTTATCAATAACTAATTACAACAAGTAATCAAATACCAATGATGATAGAAAATTTTATTAAATAACTAAATTAACACAAAACCATGAATTCCAAAATAATGTTAAATTACAATGAAAACATTGAATACATCATTGTTTAATAATAAGAAAACAAAGGTAAAATAAGGCACTCATAGACATGCCTCATTCTTCTCCTTTAAAGACTCTCTTGAACAATCCTCCTTAAATAGTGAATCTCCTCTTTCTTTGAATGATTTGAAATTTTTCTCTTGGATTCAATACCTTTCTCTTATGTGTTTCCTTGGTTTTATAGGCTTCTTTGGTTCCAAATTCATTGCTTGACGAGTATTGGCCGAGTAGGATTCGGAAAATACCAAAATATTTGATAAATTACTAAATCGTGCACAGGATTTTCAATTCTCCAAAGCGGACCTGGTGTTGGGTCCAGCCGACCCACCTAACGCTAGGTGTGTTTTGTGTTTCCCCCTAGAACATCTCTATTTTATATACTCGACCAAAGTGGACCTGGTGTCTGGTGCCTTAGTTGGGCCTGGTGCCAGGTGTATTCTAGAATTTGTCCACTTTTTGCTCAAAATCAATTTAAATCTGTATAAATTTGTCAAAAACACTTTCTACAATCAAAATCTCAAATATGAAAGAATATGTCTAGTTATTACAATAAAAGTATCTCAATTTAACCTCAAATAAGTAGAAAAATAGTAATGATTTTAGCCTATATGATGTATATTTCTAATGAATTAATTGTACACACTATAAATTAGGTAATAAATGCATTGAGTACTCAATTAGGGTAGGCTTCTAGTACTACCTTCTGAAAGTTATGGCTAGTTTCTCGATAGGTGGCCATCTCCAATAGATGAACTCTAGTAAGAAGAGACACCAAAACTAGTAAGTCAAGCCAATCCATGCTAGCATTCAATCTTAGAAAGATTGTTATCTGGAAATGGACGATTGGTAAGTTTGGGTAGGAAAAGGAGGAGAATCCTACTCAGTGGACCGATCACTCATTTCATTATGATGCTCGATTTCATAGTGGTTGGTCATAATGCAGGGTTTCATGACCCTTTTACTTTGATAATTAAATTGTGATTTCATTTTAGTAGCTTACCTTTATAGCTTTTCACAACTTTACACTCCCAAATTTATTTGTACTGATTTATGAAAAATTAAAATGAAGTCACTCAATGATTACACTTATTTATGACTTACTTATTTCTCTCCTAATATCTTTACAAATTGCACCATGAAGCATTGTAAAACTTTCATTTTTACACACAAGACTTATTGAGAAATTCTTTCTCACACGATTTCTATGTCCTATTTCAGGAGACACTTGATCCAAGGTGGGAAATTACTAGAGCCAAGAGTTGTTGTTACCTCACTACTTTATTTGGAGTTGTTGTCTTTATTTTTGTGCACACCTTTGAGTTTTATTTCAAGACAGTTGTAACAGATTAAATGGATTGTAATTTTAAGTTTGAATTTCATTTTATTTTTTCTTTTGCCTAGTTATAAAGACCCTTGGTCCTAAGGATAGGGCGACATCCCCAATCCTACGAGGTTACATATCAGTAGGGTGTTACAAGGGTATAATTAAGACTTTGTTCACATATGAAGGGCATAATTTAGAGTTTTCATATTGCTAATAGTGATAACAAAAAGTCATAATTACTATTTATTGACAAAATACAACAAAATACATACCACAATTTTAATTACCTAGTCAAACGAATATGTGTATATATTACATGCTCATACTAATTAAGCAAGAGAGATAGGCATCAACAATTAGAATCGAATATTCAACTTAAAATTATTTGACATAAACAATTCAATAAAATCAACACTATCTTAAAAAACACAGACGCCCTAAGTTTGAGCACTCTCCAAATAACTGTCAACTGAATACACTAATTTAACCTTTTGGTAATCCCCAAAAAAATCTCTTAATCATCTAACCGGATTTCAAGAATAAAAACCATTTTGCTATCAAAAATAATTTTTTATAGATCATCTAGTCCAAATAAATAAGATCCTAGAACTGAATAAATTCCTAATGTGACGTAGAAAAAGTATGATGGTAAATCTATGGTGCCCTTAGATGATTAAAAGTACTTCTTTTTAATTCCTATCAAGATTATTAATAAGAGGCAGAGCCTTCCACTGTCATTTAATAGAAATTCAAAGAATGAAAATCACCCAATTGTCATCAATCATCTAGGCCAAATAATCAGGATTCCACAGAAACTGAATCAATACCTAACATAACATAGCAAAAGCATGATGGTAAATCCAGCTAACATAAATCTCCATTCCATGTGGTCCTTAGATGATTCCCCTATATAAGCACCCGTTACGCAATGCCCATAATTCATGAGTAGATAATACAATAAATGAATGTTGTAACCTTAAGATCCATTAAGGTTATAACCCCTAGATGGACAAACCATAAAAAGAGATTCCAAAACCCAAAATTCAAACCACAAATCAAAGAAAAGTCAAAATTTGACTTGCAAATGATTTGGGTGCAGCAGTTAACATTATTGGTACAATTATTTGCTTTCAAATAAAGACAACAGAGCAATGACAAACCTTTCCACTCCTACCATAATAGCAACCCAATTCATACAAGCAAATTCGAATAACCCAATTCAGACAACAGAGTAATGACAAACAGTTAACATTCGAATCATCCAATTTATTTGCTAAAAATCAATCATTGGGACTAAAAGAACACAATTTCAGACAACCAAAAATCGACAATACTCACACAAAAGTGGCAAAAGAGGAAGAAGAACACAAAACACAGACTCCAATAGCAATTCACAACTTAATACACACAAAAACACCAACAGAAACAAAAAGAACGAACCTCGAATGCTAGTCAATCAAATTCTTAGCCGGAGGTAAATATTAGCTACCTAAAACCTATTATTATGAGTGGGTTTAATTTTTGATAAGTTGCGGAATAGGAGCTTTAGGTAGTTTTTGAGGTTTTAACTAGTAGATGATTTGGGAAAGCTAATTAGGGGAAATAATAAAAATTTGGTGGTAAAATGTTTTTTTTTGGGGGGGGGGGGGATAGGTGTCTTTTACCGCTTCATTAACTTTTCATTGTTTTCCTTTTAAATTAGTAAAATAAAATTTGATAGTCTAGAAATATAAGCAATTTGTTTTCAAAAGTGGTAATTTAATATAGAGTACTATTTTTTGTCATTTTCAAATGTAGTAATTGTTTTATTTTTCTTTTTGAAAAAATAAAAATATAAGAAATTTATTTTTTAAAATACATACTTAGTTGTTAAAAAGGATAATTTTAAAAAATTATATATACTTGTGTGTGTGTGTGTGTGTCAAAATATTGAATCATTTTCATTAATCTATTTTTTAACACTTGAAAAGATAAATGTGTGGATTAAATTAAAGGTTTATTATCTAAGTAATCAATTAAATTAAAATATATACAAATATATATATATATATATATATATACATATAAATTATAATTAAACTTTTTAATATTTATATATATAATTAGGCTTTTTATTACATTTATAATATATATATATATATATATATATATGTGTGTGTGTGTATATATATATATATATATATAATTATTGTGTGTTCTTATATTATACATCAAAACTACGTATTTTTAAGTTATTCTATTTTGTTCCTTCTTATTCTCTTGTGGTGGTAGATAATAGACTTGTAAAGAATTTCATTTGGGGAGGAAAAGGACACGAAATCACCAACCACAAAAATTTCCTACAAATTTTCTTTTTTACTTTTTTACTTACAACAAAAAAATTAGTATAACTTTTGAAATCTTTTTTAAATAAATTTAATTTTGAGGATACCTAAATGCAATTGGTATATTTTATTTTTTTTAACCTTGTAATTCTTTATTACTAAGTTTAATACTCTTGCAAGTTTAATACTCTTGTAATTTATGATATAAATAAAACCAAATAAATATATCTTTTTAAAATGATATAAACATAACCAATTGGTCATACTGCCTTTAAAATAATACGCAACGTCATTGTTTTATTTGATAAGCCATAATCATAATATAATTATTAGGTTCAAATTGAGAATGCTTTCAATTTTAATAAATTTAGTTTTAATTTAAATAATTTCAAAGTTTTATATAAATGTAAAGTACTAAATTAATTACACTAATTGAATTTCACTTCAAACAAATGCTACTTAACAGGCATAAAATACAAATTAATATAGAGATTATACTGGATTATGTAGCAAAATATATTTGATTGCCTTCAAATTTAAAGGTAATCATAAATATTTTACCATATAATCTAGCATAACCTCTATAAAAATACTAAATTCCTAATGCATTTAGAAAGATAGGCGTATCAAATTAACGATCCAATCGTTAGATTTGTTAAATAAAATATTATGATCTAATTTTAAGATAATTGGATATATTTTACCATATAATCTAGCATAATCTCTATTAAAAATATCTAAAACCTAATGCATTTACAAAGATAGGCATATTAAATTAATGATCTAACTGTTAAATGTACTAAAATTGCTTTAAAAAGTAATACGACAAGAGTTAAAGATAATTGGATATACTTTGCAACATAATCTAGCATAATTTCAATAAAAATGCCCGAAACTTAGAGCATTTTAGAAGATATGTGTATCCAACTAATGATGCAACTGTTAGATTTGTTAAAATTACTTTTAAAAAAAAGTGTCATGACTGAATTTGAAGCTTATCGAATATATTTTGCAATATAATCTAGTATAATTTATATAAAAATGCTAGAAACCTAATGCTTTTACAAAGATAGGCATATCCAATTAATTATTCAACCGTTATATTTGTTAAAATTGCCATAAAAAAGTATTATGACCAAATTTTAAGGTAATTGGATACAATTTGAATTATTATGAAAGGATTTTGTATTGTGTGTGTGTGTATACGCGCGCACGCAATACACTCTGTGTGTGTGTGTGTGTGTGCGTGCGCGCAATACACACACACACACACACACACACATATAAGCAACATATTGTAAATATTTAAATATTTAGGAATTAATTTGGAAAATTTTTGAGATTATATTGTAAATGTTCAAAATTTTGAAGACCAATTTGTAAGCTTTTGGGTACTGTTTTAAATTTTACAAAATTTAAGGGTCAATTTACAAAATTTTGAGTCATATTGTATATATTTAAAAATATAAGGATCAATTTTTAAAATTTTTTAGGGTCATATTATAAATATTTTAAAATTTAGGAATTAATTTATAAATTTTATGCCATTTTGCTATTATACAAAATTTAAAGACCAACTTACAAAATTATTAAGGACATGTTGTAAATATTTAAAATTTTAAGGATAGGTATTATGAAGGAAATGCATATTTTATCGCTAAAAATATAGTTAATAGCGATAAAAGTTAATATTTTTAACTTCGAAATGAATTTTAGTCGCTGTTGATGCATTATTAATAAGGAAATTTAAATTTTCATCACTAATACACACCATCAATTTTAGCTAGGAAATAAAAATTTTATCACCAAAGACTTTAAGCAGTAGCGACAAAAAGTGTTTGTCACTAAAGAAAAAATTTTGTCACTAAAGGGTACTTTTAGCGATAAAATTTTTTTCTTAACTAATGTTTTGTCGCTAATGTATCATTTTCTTGTAGTGGGAGTATTGCTTTTATTTTCCCTCTTATCTTTTTAGTCTTTTTGGCTATGCTTTTTTTTTTTTGGTTTTATTTTTAGACTATTAAGGACAATGTCCAGTTTAAGTATGAGTACAGGATTGGTGTTACTCTTACCAAGATTTTTTATGTTAGTTTGGCGTAATATTTTTAGTTACGCTACAAAAAATTAAGCTTTTTTTTTTTTAATTTTTGTTGATGGAGATGTTATTATTTCTTATACTTTAGAATATATCATGACTTTTGTTTGGTTGAATTAATCCTTGGTTAACTTGTGTATTAGGTTAGATATGCATAAGTCTTGAGAATTTGAGTTATTTTTGTTCATGTTTATTAAATGTTTAGAGCATTATTCTTTTGATTCTTGATTTAGTTGACTCAATGAAGCATAAGCAAGGATGAATAGTTGTTACTTGTTTAATGGTAATTTTTGAATTTGTCCTAACTTTATGGTGAGTAGATAGGAGATGAGTGAAAAGAAAATGAAGATGCAAGTATCCAAAATTAGTTTCATTCTCTTGAATGGAAAAAAAGAAAGTAAAATGAGAGTGAAAACAGTGATTTAAAAAAAGGAAAAAGAATGCATGTTTCTTTCTTTACAAAAAAAAAAAAAAAAAAAGAAAGAAGAAGAAGACGAAGAAAAAGAAGAATGTCTACAGTGAAAGAGGACAATACGGAGAGAAGTAGCATTCGGTACACCCTTTTAAGGCTATTTAATTCATATGTGTTTATGTGAGAAAAATGAGTGTGAAAGCTCTTGGTCTACTACTTAGGTTGTAGAAGTTTAGAACCATTAAAAATTTAAATTTCGCAATGAATATTGGTTTATATCAATCATGTCGCTTTTTTCTTGACTTGATGAACATGTGAATGGAATTTAGTGAGAATAAACTTGTGTAACTTTACTTCAATGGTCTTGAGTATGCTTGATCTAATGTATGGATTGATTATGGATTAATTTGAGGTGAATAATAAGTGTTGTGGTATTTTCTTTGGTGTAAGGGATGATACTGCCTTTGTTATGTATTAAGGATGGATTGAATTTTTGCATTGTGAAGTTTTGCTTGCTTGAGGACAAGCAAATATTTAAGTATGGTAGAGCTGATAAGGCTTAAGTTTGACTATATTTCTCGAGTCATCTATGTTATATTTGTGATGTTTTTTAGTATAATGGCTATTTATTCTCTCCACTTAGCTATCTTTTATGTATATTTGTTTTAGATAAGTTTCCTTGGAGATTTGTTTGAAAATAGGAGAAAAAGTGGACGAAACTAGATGAGAACAGTGAAGAGCTAGTGCCGAGTGCTATGAAGGAGTCATTTCCAACTGCTCTTGATGCATAAATTTTGGGTGTATAAAAATCATTAAATTTCAATCCATCCCTTAGTCAAGTTTTAATTAAAATATTATTTCCAAAATACACATACGAGTAAGTATATTCATCACATGTATAGTATAGGGAATTAACTATTATCGATCTTTAAAGGAACAAGTACACTCTAATCACTTTTCATTCATTATTTAAACAATCTAATAAAGCGATAAAATAATAAAAAAATTAAAAATATATATACAACTCAAGGATAAAAGAATATGTAATTAGACAAATATCCTTGAAAATATGACCATGCAATTAATTATTATCTTAGTATCATGAAAGAATAAATTACAACCACTTCGTTTGCAATCCATAATTCCCTATCTTCTGCGTAACTTAATGGATATATTCTATCTCACCAATCTTACTTAAAAGATGCATTAAAATCAATCCTCAAATAAATTCCTATATTCTAGGTGGCTTAAAGCATGAAATTAGTCAATAAATTCATATTCTAGCAATCATCAATCAACCTTTGATTACCCAAGTTCTTAACAATTAATCCATTTTTCAAGCAAGTTAAGAGCCAACAAATATAAAATTAATTAATTGAAGTCATTATCAACCCTCTTTTCAAGTACGTTAATAACAAGAATCAACCAATCAACATCGTAATAAAAACAAGTAATCAAATACCAAGGAAAATAATTAATTGATCAAAGAACTACATTAACTCAAAATCATAAATCCAAGAATAATATCTAAATACAATTAAATCATGAAATTCATCAATGTTCAAGAAAAAGAAAAAAAAAAGGAATAAGATAAATTCTCATAGACAAGTCCTTCAATTTCCATTGAAAACTCCTTCCAAAACCAATGCTCCTTGAATTACAAATTTCCCTAAAGAAAATAGTAGTGGTGCCCTCTGAAAAATATTTCCAATTCTCCACATTAGGCACACCTATTTCTAATGTGAATGGCCTTATTTATAGGCTCACAGACTTCCTAAAAATCCAAAAACAAAAGAAGAGTTTCCTATTATAAATCTAGAATCAATTGCAAAATCAACCGCCTTAAACTGGAGTTGTTTCCTTTTCTATTGAATTTGGCTCACCCGAGCCGATTTTCCTTTTCCCAAGCCAACACAATTTCCTTTCTTCTAAAGCCAAACTGAGCTGAATTCTAATTTTACTGAGCCGATGAGCTTTGTTCAAGCCGTGAAAACCGAGTCCATCAATCGAGCCTCCTTTCTTGTTTCCTATCGAGCCGCTGAGCATCTTCTTCCTTTGCTGAGCC
Source organism: Voacanga thouarsii (assembly GCA_026120185.1). Lineage (NCBI taxonomy): Eukaryota > Viridiplantae > Streptophyta > Magnoliopsida > Gentianales > Apocynaceae > Voacanga > Voacanga thouarsii. Next base: position 1,265,654 of record JANUWF010001502.1, read on the forward strand.
GAGGCTTGGCTTGGTTGCATCCTTCCCATGATTCTTTTTTGTCCTTTTTCTCTTTCATCTTTTCTTCTTGTAGAGCCACAAAGCCGCCAAGCCCTAGCTTCCTTTCTTGAAGCCTCGCTCTAATGTGTTCTTACTATTTCCGTTAGTTTTCCAATTTTGGTTCTTTCCTCCCGTGACCCACCGAGTTTCCCTTTTTTTTTTTTTTTTATATTGTCTTGCAACTTCACTTGTTTTGTTTCCTTTTTTCAATTTCCCACTTCATGGTTTTCCAATTTCATGTTGCTTCGCTCTGTTTTGTGTCTAGACCTGGCCCAACGCCAGGTCCATCTTCTTAGCCTGGTGCTAGGTCTGAATTGGAAAACTATCAAATTACCTCCAAAATCACTAGTTTTTATCCAAAATCACATAAAGACATTTTTATAAGTGAAACATCAAATATGAAGGAATATGACTTGTTGCTACATCAAAAGTGTCACAATATATACTCAAATAACTAGAAAAATATATATATATTTAAGTAGTATCAATTCCCTCACACTTGAATCTTTGCTTGACCCTAAGCAAACTACTTAAACAAAGCACACAAAATAATTTATTTATTCTCACATTCATCCATAACAAAGCCATAATTTCCTTCCCAACCTTAGATATGTTGGGTATCTCACGCATATCATATATGGCGCAGCGGAAATATAAGAACGAGATACCAACCCAGGATCCTCATACGTATAGAAAACAAGACATAAAGAGAACAAATGTAACAGTTTTTTACCTTTCTTTTATCGTCTGAAGAACAAAAATTTTTCTTCCTCAAGTCAAGGCGTGATCCAGCAATTCTCTTAATCAAACACCACGAAAGTTGAATGTCCAACTACTACAATCACAATGTGTGATTGTCACTAACAAAAATCCACATGGAGGAACACTCAAGTACCAAGATTTTCTGTGCTAGCAGAAACAACAATGGCGGCTAGGGTTTTGTTCAAAAGCAACGCGAGAGAGAGAGAGAGAGAGAGAGAGAGAGAGAGAGAGAGAGAGAGAGAGAGAGAGAGAGAGAGAGAGAGAGAGAAGAGAATTATGTATCCTCTAGGGTTTGGAGTAGTTTTTCATTAATCACACCCAGCTAGGGTTTTGTGTGTATCATCAATATGTTACACGAAAATCTGCTGGAAAAAATACTCCAACTCAGGATTCTAAAACAATTAGAATTCCCTAATTGTAATTGGAAACATCAAGTTCTCACAATTACAATTTAGACCATAAATTATAACTAATTATATTTTTTCCACAACTTCTCTTTCTTGTAATTAACCCCACTATGTTATCAAATAACATCTTGAGTATATAATCCTCTATTGTGCGTGACCTATTAGGTTTCCCAGTCAATTGGTAGCGAATATGAATTAATTCAAATGTTTTTTAAATTAATAATTCATAATTAATTAGAATTAATCATATTAATTCTAATCAGGATTGGTTTATTAAATCATCAATTAATAAACCCACATTCCCGATCATGAGCGGTATCTTGCAACACATCATGACCACCTAAGAGTCTAGGAAGTCAAGTGGCTTGACATAAACCCATTAATAACAAACTACAGTGCAATTAACTCCTTTCACCATACAATATCTCATTCAGTTTGGAATACGGAATTAGTGCCAACTCCCTCTAGAATATTTATTAATTCTGGCCCGAATATAATAGTACTTGTACCAGGAATCCACTACTCCAGATGTGTATCAATTAGAAATGTTTCCAATACAGAGTCGCCTTAGCCAAGGACTTCTTAAATAGTAATTCCTACAAGTAGCCGTGAGATATTCACTCCTACTATTAGGAGTGGTGAATCATTTATTGACCATTTCAACTACTTTCGTTTACATCACAATGTACCCAATATCCATCCCATAGGCGGCCCTCGATCTGGCTCTAGAGATTGGAATCAAAGCACAATGCTCAGTAAACAAAGTACCTTGGAAATCTCAAGTCTAAGGATACTTGCACATTTGTTATATTGAGATTATATCATTGGCATTAAATAGTTATCCATATGATTATCTTATAGCTAGGTCATCCAATGAACTTGTTTCATTAACAAGAATCCATGTGTTAACTTTGAGTATATCAATACTCACAGATATGAGAATCACCGCCTGATCAAATCAGGAAGTCTAACACATGCTAGTCTTAATGCATTAATGATGTCCTATCTCATTAATACTATAACTAGGGACTTTTTCAGTACCAATACTATACAGTATAGTAGGAATCTTATATCATGATCTCTATCATAATTTCCTTAACACAGTGTTGTGCTAGAGACTTTATCTAACAATTATTTTCCATAAAAGTAAACAAAAGAAACTGTAAGATAAATAATGCCTTTAATTAAAATAAAATGTGTCATATACAACGTACAAGTAATTGCCTCTAAGGCATAATACTAATAAACTCCTACTTGCACTAGAGCTAATCATTCATGTATCTAATACCGAATGACTCAACATGACTATTATGTTTCTTTTGGGATAGTGCTTTTGTAAGCGGGTCAGCTATATTCTCATCCATGTGAACTCTCTCTATCATAATTTCTTTAGCTGCTTTAGAAGCGGTTAAGTACTTAGCTTCTGTCATAGAGTCGACAATAGTCTGTTGTTTGGAACTCTTCCAACTTATTGCCCCTCGACACAATGTATACACGTAGCCAGATTGTGATTTGAAATCATTTTTGTCAAATTGAAAACTGGCATCAGTATACCCATTTATTTTCAAATCACCTTCTCCATATACTAAGAACACATCCATAGTCCTTCGTAAGTACTTAAAGATGTTCTTTATAGCCGTCTAATGACCTTCACCATAGTCAGATTGGTATCTGCTCATCAAACTAAGAACACAAGATATATCAGGCCTTGTAGATATTATAGCGTACATGATAGATCCAACTACCGAAGCATATGGAATCTTACTCATGTAATCCCTTTCAACTTGTGTCTTGGGAGACATCGACTTTGAAAGGCTTACACCATGTGACATGGGTAAGAATTCCTTTTTGAATTGATCCATGCTAAACCTCTTCAGCACTTTATCTATGTATATAGACTGCGAAAGACCTAGCAACTTTTCAGATCTATCTCTATAGATCCTTATTCCAAGAATATAGGTTGCTTCACCAAGGTCTTTCATGGAGAATTGTTTGGACAACCAAACTTTAATCGTTTGCAAGACAGGTATATCATATCCTATTAGCAATATGTTATCTACATAAAGCAATAAGAAAACGATTGTGCTCCCACTAACCTTCTCGTATACACAAGGCTCATCCATGTTTTGAATGAAACCAAACTTTTTAATTGTTTCATCAAAATGGATGTTCCAACTCCTAGAAGCTTGATTAAGTCTATAAATAGACCTTTGCAGCCTGCACACCTTTGTGCTATCATTGGATGTGAAACCCTCAAGTTGCGTCATATACACTTCCTCGGTCAGATTTCCATTTAAGAAAGCTATTTTCACATTCATTTGCCAAATCTCATAATCATAATGAGTAGCAATGGCTAGGAGTATCCTAATGGTTTTTAACGTGGCTACTGTCGAGAAGGTTTCATCATAGTCAATACTATATTGTTGACGATAACCCTTCGCCACTAGTCATGCTTTATAGGTAACTACATTACCATCCATGTCCGTTTTCTTCTTGAAAATCTATTTGCACCCAATAGGTTTAATTCCTTTGGGTGGATCAACTAAAGTCCATACTTGGTTGTCGTATATGAAATCCATCTATGACTTCATGGCCTCAAGCCATTTGCTAGATTCTGAACTGTTCAGAATGTCCTTGTAGGTAGTAGGCTCATCTTCATCTATGAGCAATGCGTCATTCTAGTCACTAATGAGAAATTCAGATCTCTCAGATGCCACACGTATCCTACTAGACCTACGAGGTTCTAGTGTAGTAGAAGGTTTATCTATTCTCTCAATAGACGTGGGATCAGACGGTTGATCCTTGTTTATTTGATCTTCGTAAACTTCACTAAGCTCAATTTTACTCCTACTGTCCCATTTGAGCATGTGCTCCTTCTCTAAGAAGACAGCATGCTTTGTAACAAACACTTTGTTTTCAGAGGGTAGGTAGAAGTAATATCTGAAAGATTCTTTCGAATATACCACAAACAAACACTTGTCAGACTTACTATCAAATTTGTCTGACTGCGGCCTTTTAACAAAAGCAGGACAATCCCATACTTGCAAGTAAAATAACTTTGGTTTCTTACCAAAGAACATCTTAAATGGGGTAGAATCAACCGATTTTGTCGAAACTCTATTTAGTATATAAACAGAAGTCTCTAGTGCATACCCCCAAAACGATTTTGGTAGGTCTGCAAAAGCCATCATGGTCTATACCATGTCTAGAAGGGTTCGATTCCTTCTCTCAGATACATTGTTTTGTTGAGGTGTATGTGGTGTAGTCTATTGAGATAATATCCCATTATCACTAAGATAACTCAGAAACTCTTGGCTCCTCCTCGATCAGATCTTAGAGTCTTAATACTTTTACCAAATTATTTCTCTATTTCATTCTTGAAGCCTTTAAATTTATCAAAGGTCTCAGATTTGTATTTCATTAAATATAAATACCCGTATCGTGAGAAATCATCAATAAAGGTTATGAAATAGTTATAATCTCCTCTTGCTTGTATTGATATTGGGCCACATATATCAAAATGTATGAGTTCTAAAAACTCCTTGACCCGTTCTCCTTTTCCTGGAAAATGAGTTTTAGTCATTTTGCCTAGTAAACAAGATTCGCATGTGCCATATAATTCATAATCAAATGACCCTAAGCCACTAAGCTTGTGTAACTTAGAAACATGATTTTCGTTTACATGGCCTAAACGAAAATGCCATAAGTAAGACGTGTTAGAGTTATCTATTTTAGGTTTCTTATTATTTATATTGAGAATTGGATTATCCAAGTCTAGAACATATAAACCATTAACCAGAGTTGCTGAACCATAATGAATATCATTCAATGAAAAAGAACAATATTTATTCTTAAATATCAAATGAAATCCATTTAAGTCTAAACACGCAACTGAGATAATGTTTTTCATTAAAACTGGTACATAATAACAGTTTTGTAATTCTAGAACTAATCCTGAAAGTAGGTTTAACTCGTATGTCCCCACAGCAAGTGCAGCAACCTTTGCCCCATTTGCAGTACGTAAGTCCACATTGCCTTTCTCTTACCTTCTATTGCTCTTTAGTCCCTACAAGTTATTGCACAAATGAGATCCACATCTGGTATCTAATACCTATATCTCATTTCTAAAAGCAGTATTTATCTCAATCATAAACATACCTCGAAGTAGAAGTAGAAGTGCTTGCAAACTTCTTCTTCTGCTTCTTGTCCTTAACGGTCTCCAAGTAGGCCTTGCAGTTGCGCCTCCAATGGCCCATTTTACCACAATGATAGCATGGGCCCTTAGTAGCAACGTCCTTCTGCCTCACACCACCTTTGGGCTTTATGGGAGCCTTCTTCTACTTTTGAACTTTCTTCTTAGAAGAAAATGATTCTACTATTAAAACTGCATTGGAATCCTTCTTCATGGAGGACTTAGCAGTTTTGAGAAGATTGATCAACTCAAGAATGGTGGACTTAATCTTGTTCATCTGATAGTTAATCACAAATTGTGAGAAACTATTAGGCAAAGATTGCAGAATTAAGTTAATACTTAAGTCATGGTCGATTGCGAACCCGAGTGATCCAAGCTTCTCTACTAAGCCCAGCATCTTTAGCCCATGAGTGGCCATAGAAGAACCTTCTGCTATTGTGCAACGGAATAGTTGCTTCAAGATCTCATATCTCTCAGTTCTGGCTTGGGCGTCAAATAGCACTTGAAGATCTAGGATAATCGATTAAGCATCTATGTGCTCGTGCTGTTTTTGCAACTCGGGAGTCATGGATGCCAACATAATACATGATGTTGTATCACTATCCTCCTTGTGCCTTCTGTGGAGAGCATGATCATCAGCATAAGCATCTTGAGCTGGTGGTGGCAGAATAGGAGCATCTAACACGTAGAGCAACTTTTCCGATTTGAGAATAATTCTCAAATTTCTATACGAGTCGAGGTAGTTTGATTCGTTTAACTTCTTGGTTTCCAAGATGCTACGTAGGTTTATATTTGTTGACATGATGCAAGTGTCCTAAATGTAAAGATGGAGAGGATTAGCTATTATATATGCACATGAAATGCAAATAATTAGGACTTTAATTAAACGCATTTTTACTCCACTATTTTACCCAAACTAATAGCCCCTAATACTAATTCGGGAAAGCCTATTAGAAGTTTTCCTAATGGATCGGTATCCAAATTCCTCAAGAATAACCTTGGGTTTGCCTAACAAGCCACCCTTGAATTCATTGATAGATATCCAATACTAATTACATCATATGTAACTACTGGATCATTGGGTGATTAACAACTTTTAATCTTAAAGCCTTTTGGGTTACCCCAACATTTCCTCTAAATTTCTTTATACTTGAGTTTGCTCAACCAGGATAAATAGTTTAGTTAAACCTGACCAATTAATCAGGAATTTAATTCCATAGCTTGAACATGCCCGATGTCAAGTAGGCATGGGTTTGCCCAACAACCTAGTCTCGAAAAAGGACTCTCGTTCTTACTATATTAACGGAATGAATTAGGTTTAATATTAATTGAGGGATTTGTTCCTTTTAACGATTTCAATAAATGACATGCATAAAAATTAATAAATCACATAATTGATAATTATGGTAATAAAGCAATTATATGGTATGGTTATGGACTTTACCCTGAATTAATTTTTTTAAGCCATAAAAGAAATTAATATAGTTAACCCTATGTGTTCGTGCATGATTTAAGTAGAAGGTCTTACCTTCTCGCCTTGTTTTGGTTGTCACCTCCAAAATAAAATAATTCTACTCCTATCTAACCTATGTAAAGTAATTACATACTTTTCTAAAGAGAGAAAACCTCAAGTTACCTTCGAGGGGAGTTAGATGAGAGGAGAATTACACAAGAATTCTAGAGAAGGCAGGATATGCAGGCCCTATTTAATAAAAAACCAAAACTGTAAAATGCATGAATAGATATAATTGGTTTTAGTCCATAATTATCCACCATACCATTAATTATGCTTAAACAAAATAAGTATATAATATTTATTATTCTAAAATCACTATTTTGAAAAAATAAAACAAATTCTAAAATTAATATTTTAGAAAAATACATTAATTTTAAATTTTCAAAATCATTATTTTGAAAAAATAAAATTATTTGTCTTAAAACTAATTTTAAGAAAATACTTTTGGGTCCTGTCTCTGGCAGCAATAGCGGCGGTCCCTTGAAAGAAAATTTTATTTTACCGCCTCTCATTATATGAGATTTATCCCTTTCAAAATTCTCCTCTTTTTTTTTTTTTTTTGGAACGTCGAAACAAAGCAGAACTGGCGCCGGTTTGGAAGCCAGAGCCAACTCTGGTTGTAGTCTGGTTTTTAAGGAAAAATTTTTCTAGAAACGATTTTTGGACATTCACGAAACAGCACGGAGCCAGCACCAACTAGGAACTGGAGCCGGCGCCAGCTGTAGTCGGGAACAAGGTGGCGATTTTTGAAAATTTTCCAAAAATAGTTTGTGGTGCCTTCTTCTTTTGCAAAATTTTAGTGAGAACAATTCTCAACAGTATTTTCTCTTTTGAATCTCAAAACAACAACCAATTTGTTAGTTTAAACAAAACCAAAACAAAAACCTAGGATAAAATGGAAGGCAATCAATCATGTTCAAGAAAATGTTTTTCTGCAAAAAACTTGTAGCATATAAAGAAAGCATCTTTCGAAATATGTTGTAATCATATTGTGCTACGGATCCAACCCACAATGCTTGAAACAATTTCGACTCAAGTGAAAATAGTTTTCACAGCGAACAAAGACAAACACAAATTCATGAAAATAGCTTTTCATGCCAAAAACAATGTCTGTAATCCACACATAGCATGCCGCTGATACCACTATTGGGTATCTCATGCATATCATATATGGCATAGCGGAAATATAAGAACGAGATACCAATCCAGGATCCTCATACATGTGGAAAACAAGACATAGAGAGAACAAAGGTAATAGCTTTTTACCTTTCTTTGATTGTCTGAAGAATAAAATTTTTTCTTCTTCAAGTCGAGGTGTGATCCAGCAATCCTCTTGATCAAACACCATGAGAGTTAAATGTCCAACCACTACAATCACAGTGTGTGATTGTCACTAACAAAAATCTACACAAAGGAACAATCAAGCACCAAGCTTTCCTGTGCTAGCAGAAACAACAATGGAGGCTAGGGTTTTGTTCAAGACCAACAAGAAAGAGAGAGAAAAGAAGAGAAGAGAATCATGTATCCTCTAGGGTTTGGAGTAGTTTTTCATTAATCACACCCAGCTAGGGTTTTGTGTGTCTCATTTATATGTTAAACGAAAATCTGCTGGAAACAATACTCCAACTCAGGATTCTAAAACAATTAGAATTCCCTAATTGTAATTGGAAACATCAAGTTTTCACAATTACAATTTAGACCATAAATTGTAACGAATTATAATTTATCCACAACAACTTCTCTTTCTTGCAATTAACCCCATTATGTTATCAGATAACATCTTGAGTATATAATCTTCTATTGTGTGTGACCTATTAGGTTTCCCAGTCAATTGGTAGCGAATATGAATTAATCCAAACGTCTTTGAGATTAATAATGTATAATTAATTAGAATTAATCATGTTGATTCTAATCAGGATTACTTTATTAATTTATCAATTAATAAACACATATTCTCATATCATGAGCGGTATCTAGCAGCACATCATGACCACCCAAGAGTCCAGGAAGACAAGTGGCATGACATGAACCCTTCAATAACAAACTACAGCGTAATTAACTCCTTTCACCATACAATGTGTTTGGAGTACGGAATTAGTGCCAACTCCCTCCAGAATAAATATTAATTCTGGCTCAAATATAATAATACTTGTACCAGGAACCCACTACTCTATATGTGTATCAATTGGAACTGTTTCCAATACATAGTCGCCTTGGCCAAGGACGTCTCAAATAGTAATTCCTACAAGTGGCCGTGAGATATTCGCCCCTACTATTAGGAATGGCGAATCCTTTATTGACCCTCTCAACTACTTTCTTTTACATCACAATGTACTCAATATCCATCCTATAGGCAGCCCTCGATCTGGCTTCAGAAATTGGAATCAAAGCATAATGCTCAGTAAAAAGTACCTTGAAGATCTCAAGTCTAAGGATACTTGCACGTTTGCTATAATGAGATTATATCACTGCCAGTATATAGTTATCCATGTGATTATCTCATAGCTAGGTCATCCAATGAACTTGTTCCATTAACAAGCATCCATGTGTTAACTTTGAGTATATCAATACTCACGGATATGAGAACCACCGCCTGATCACATTAAGAAGTCTAACACATGTTAGTCTTAACGCATTAATGATGTCCTGTCTCATTAATACTACGACTAGGGACTTTTTAAGTACCAACACTATACAGTATAGTAGGAATCTCATATCATGATCTCTACAAATGATTTCTTAACATAGTGTTGTACTAGGGACTTTATCTAATAGTTATTTTCCACAAATGTAAACAAAAGAAACTATAAGATAAATAATTCCTTTTATTAAAATAAAATGTGTCATATACAACGTACAAGTAATTGCCTCTAGGGCATAACACTAACAAGATATAAAATTGTCATCCATTCACCATTTAAGAACCTTTGTAAACTCATGCATTAAATCAAATATATCAAGACCCTTAAAATTAAGTTAAACGAGTCTAAGAAAATTATTGTACCCTTCAAGCCAAGACATAGATAACACAAATCATATAAGTTAAGTTCTTTAACCACTTCAAAACTCATAGAATCAAATTTGCACAACTCTAAGTATCAAAATAAGGAGACGCTCTTGCTTTTTTTTTTTTTCCCCATCATTGTTTTTCAATCACTCTCGTTTTTACTTTTTTGGTCTCAAGTGCATGAACATTACCTTCACGCACCATATTGGCCCCTAACATTTTTTCTTTGCTTTTCGGGGATTAGCCTCAAGAAAGTGTGATGCTTACTGTTTTTTCTCTTCCACTAACCGTATTGGCCCCCTTAATCAATTTCCTAATAAGATAAGCATTTTTTTTTTTGAAATAAAATTAACATTGTTCTCATTCATTTTTGTTTTTTCATTCTCACCAAAAGAAAAATGCACTCTCTCTCTCTCTCTCTCTCTCTCTCTCTCTCTCTCTTTTTCAATTCTCACCGTCTATATGCACAACCTTAAGTTAAACAAATTTAGAAAACCATGAATCAAGAAGTAATCAACAACTCTTCCCATATTTCATCATATCTTCCATATCCAAATAAGAAAAGTATAATAAAGTTCAAATACTAAAATATAGCCAAGATTAACTTAAATTGCTAAGACTTAACATATTTAACTAAATACACAATTTTACGCAATAAAAATCCAACCAATTTGAATGACAAAATCACGTCCAAAGTAAAAAAAAAAAAAATCATAACCTTATCATCGGCAAAAACAATTTCATACCAATTTTCAAAAATTCAAAATATCATTGAAAATCCATTGAAAATAAAAAAGATGTACCTGAGAAAATATTAAATCCCTCCCCCACACTTAAATTGGACATTGTCCTCAATAGCCTGAAATAGCACAAGAAAATATAACCAAGGGACCAAAAATATAATGAGGGGAAAGAAAATAATACTTCTTAAGAAAGATTAGCTCCATGAAAAGAGAAGTTCTCCTTCAAGAAGTCGAAAGAAGTAGTGTCATCAACATAGGAGGTAAGAAACCTACTACAAGAAAAATAAACACAACAAGTAAAAGCCTAAAAAGGAAAGGAAAGAAAACACAATAAAAACACACTAAAAATTCGAAGAAAAAGAAAATTAGAAAATCAAAGCATTTAAGAACCCCTTGCAGTAGAGCCTCCAAACAGGGCACTTAGTTCCTCCATGTCAATCTCAAAAGGGGCGTCAGTAATCATAGTCGTCTCAATTGAGCTTGAGAGAGCACGAAATTACATCATGGTGCTACTTGTTGGTCATAGATGGTTTTGCTCAACAACAACAAACACGGCTCTTATTTGCAATGAAGCTCGAGAACACCACTTCAAAATTTTTTATAAATAACTCACTCTAAAAAAAATATGGTCCCACAAAAATTTCTTATGCCAATCCATTCCATAATTATAATAGCACAATTCCAATCCACAATTTAAACAAATTCATAGTCAAATTGCCATCTCAACAAGGTCAAAGAAAAATAGCAAAGAATCTCAAGATGAATAGCACCAAAATTACCAAGCTAAGTAGATACCTCCTATTTATAAATGTCAAGAAATTTCAAGAAGAAAGTAGTCACGATTAGTAGTAGAAAATTGTGGCACCCAGTAGTTTTTCCAATCTTCGTAGCTTCATGTGGTGCATTTGTGATGTAGTAGTAAGAGAATGAAGGAATTGTTAAAGAATATGGAAGGAAGAAGAAGAAGTGAGCTTTCGGTGAAGAAGAAAAAATATTACTAGCACATGGCCATGTCTTTTTTGGTGTTAGTATTAATATGCAATATTTAGCTAACCAATATACAAAAATAATTTTTATAGTACACTAATATTTAGTTTATTCACAACAAATACATTTTTTAATATTTTATAAAGATATGAAATATATCAAAAAAATAAAAATATTTCTCCATTTACATTATTTACACGTTTACATTATGTACCTATTCACATGAATCTAGGAAGAATAAGGAAAAAAAGAAAAAGGATAAAGTAAAGAAAAAGAAAATAGAAGGAAGGGGGGTAGAACATGCAAGCTGTGGGATTCCTTTTTTTTTTTTTTTTCCATTTTCATTCTTTTTTTTTTTTTAGTTTCATAAAAATAAATAAAAACTATCCAAAATGAATGCATGAACACAGTACATTAAAATAAGAATGCATAAATTACAAAATAGACTAAAATTTAAAAATAAAAATAAACGAGTTCAATTTATCATCCAATTTCGTGTTCTTACTCTTTCTCCTTTGTTTTCTTTTCTTGACAATGTTATTTTATTTGTGTAATTTATTTTTTTAAGGATGATAAAGATTACAATTTTATATTTAGTTTTGCTTTTTGATCAATTGATTGCCAAATTCCAGCATTTGGTTACTTGGATTTATTTGTTAGATTGATTATTTGTTGCTTTTTTCTAATTAACGCGAGCGAGAGAGAGAGAGAGAGAGAGAGAGAGAGAGAGAGAGAGAGAGAGAGAGAGATTAGAGAGTGAGTCTCAATTGATTCTATAATTTTTATCTCTTAATTAATTCGAGAAAATGTTAAGAGGAAGAACTAATAATCAAAAAGTTGTTAATGTCATTTAGAGATAGGAATGTTAATTTCTTTCATGTTGATGTTACCTAGAGATAAGAATATTATTGTTAAGGAATTAAGTTTAATGCATCTTCTTGGTTGATTAATGAGATAGAGATATCCATTAATTTTGCCTAAAGATGGTGAATCTGCAACTCGAGAAAGAGTAGAACCTATATTTGTGATCCTTCATAATGCTAAATTTAGTGATTAATTATGATAATTGTTTGCTTAATATTTACTATATTTTTAGGACATTTTATCTAAATACATGTTTTTAATCCTATTCTTATTCAATGATTGATCTTGTATGTAGTTGTAATTATTAATTTGTCACTTTTGTAGTTTTGTTAGGCTAAACAAAAGAATGAAAATAATTTATGGCAGTTGCTCTTTGTGGACCGATACTCATTATTCTCTATGTTATGCTTGCAATAAGTATATTTGTTCTATATATGTAGTTTTAAGTTAATGTTTTAATTAAAATTTTCTTGAGGAATGGTTTTGAAAAGAATGATTTTTATATATACCTAAAATTTCCGCACATCACATTTACTTATTCAGTTGATTTTTTAGATCAGCTATTTGATCAATCTTTTCTACCTATATTTTCTTTATTCTTGGATGGCTATTCTTTATTACATTTACCATGTTAATGTTAGCTTTAGGGAAGTGATCTGAATTAACAAGCAATTCAGAGGAAATCTTATCCGTAAACCAGAGTTATCTTTCTTGAATAGCCTTCTAGATAGCACTTCTAAAAATAAGGCAATTATTAGTAATATGAGTGAATATGTTATGCCACTTACAAAACCTTTTCCCTTGGAGCTCTTCAATCGAAGGAATTTACTTACCTTGAGACAATGTGATTTGTCCATCCTTTAGTAAATGATAAAAAATTTGATTGGCCTTTGTAATATTGAACACATAGCTATCCTTACTGTCTTCAATTTCAGTTTTGATAACTTCTTTACCTTTGGGAGGTTTCAAGATAGGGCATACATAAGCTCTTCTAGCTATGATCTTGGTACTATAATGTCACTAGCTTGGTTTTACTTTGACTCTGATAGATTATCAATAATGGATATCATGACTTGCCCTTTTTCTAATGTGGTTACCCACTTCTTTTCTTTTTCTTTCATGAACCCCTCAATTCAAGCTATATGCCAGGCTAAGCAAGAAATGTCAAAAAAAATCTTACAAAATTAGGGCCTCCTTAAGCAGAGAGCGCATCTAGCCGATTGTAATCCTAGTATACTTTAACTCAGGTAATAAAGTTGAACACTTTCCTTTTAGCCTCCTAAACCGTTCCAAGAACTCCTCCACAACTTCCCTGGGCTTTTATTTTATAACCAATAGATCAACTACAAAGACCTATGGGATTGGTTAATAGAATCTCTCATAAAGCAATCGTTTTCTCTGAACCCATATATGTAACGAGTTCAACAACAAATTTGTGTACCAATTGAATATTATGCCTATTAAAGATATTTGGAAATAATTGTTGTTTATAGTATTCTCTGTTGCCTAACTCACCACTTTATGTGATAAATATCCCTATATGTTCCACAGTAGTTTTATCATTGTTTTTGAAAAATGTGATGAAATATGGTAATCTGCAATTGTTGAATCAATCTATCTAGGATAAGGTTTCGTGTAAGTTATTTTTTTCAAATCCAGTAATGTTTTGCCTAAATTGTTTCCTTAGAACATCTGTGATTGCCTGTGAGTTAACTTACTATTAAGGATTACTAACCTGGTTTTAGATAACATTACATTGAATGGCTACTCATTGGCCGCTTGAATTCCTTGGTTGGGAAGTTTATCGTAGTATGCATCAGGAGCGTACATTTTTTAGGTACTATCAATTGGAAATTCTATCCAAGCCTGATTGTTGGCATGCTCGAATTAGGCCAAGGTCGTTCAAAACTTATTGGAATAGATCCAATTGATATTTGCCTTCCAGCATAGATTAGTGGCTATACTCCAACATGCATGAACCATTACCTCACATATATAAGTGCTTACCTTCCATTATAAACTGGTGGTTATTCTCCAATAGGCATAAACAGTTGTCCATCGTATGCATAGTTGCTGGCCCTTCAATAAATGATTGCTCCCTATATAAATGGGTATTTGTCCCCTAGTATCAGTTAGTAAGAGTATTCTTATACCAACTGATTGATATACTTCAGCAGGGCCAAATGGTTGGACAACTAGAAAGATATGACTAATTGTAGTATTAGAATTATTCAAATTTAGATATACTATCCATGGTGGACAAGCTCTAAGATTGACTGAAATAGGAGGTCTTGGTCCTATTTTGATGATGAGCCTATATCTTTGAGTGCAATAAAAACATTACCGTGCTACAAATAATTTGCAACATGGGCAACCTGTGGAGATGTAGCCACTGGGACACTTCCTCTATGTATGCTTGTAATTCATTTATAGCATTGGCCTACTCACGACAGTAAATTGTTGAACTAAACTTTGCATCAACTCTCCAACACTTTTATCAAATTGCTACCGAATTGCTGAAAGTGATTTGTATGAGCTATAAATTTAGCTTCGGTTTAAAGAATGGTCAATTTCATCATGGTGGCTAGCCGCATCATCGTCGTTTGGTTATATATTGGTGATAGTTCTTCTAGAACACAATAACATGAAATAATTAGATGGGATTAGTTTAAGATGATCCCATTCTTGACACCAAAAAATATTAGCATCCAGAACTCTAGCCGACCGATTGGCTGAGATATGGCGGCTAGCAAGCTAAAGTACTAATCTTAGATAGATCGACTAACACATAATTGAATCCCTTTTTGTAAATGAATAGATGAAACCCAAAAAATTAGATAAAAAGAAATTCTTATAAATGTCAAACTCCAATTATACCTTCGAAGTACAAGCACATTCTCAATTTGAAATGATGTAAATTATTTTAAAGAAGTAATAGAAATAATTAAAAGTAAGGTAAAACTAAACTAAAATTCCAAAAAGATAAAAATGAAAATTTTCTTGAATAATTCTTCTGATGTCAGTTGGTTTCCTATTTATCATTTCCTACTGAATTTAAAGGGATTTGATAACTCTATGTACACCACTTCCACTATTTTCTAGCTGTTTTGTTCTTCTTGATGCTTATGACAAACATAGTAGGAAAGTGGGCAGATGAATCGATCAAAACTCATACAACACTTTTTGAATTTTAGGCACTATCCCACTTAAACTCAACTTCTTGAAAATCTAATCACATCTACCAACTGATCCGCCAATTCAGTTGGCTAGCTATCTCTTAAGTTCGATAATCGAGCTGTCTAATGGCCCCAGCCTTCTGCTACCCGGTCATCCAGTCATTTAAGCATTTTACTTATCAATACCACTTAAACTCACCTTCCTAAAATCTGGTCATGTCTACCAGCTACCAATTTAGTCATCAGCTATCTTTTGGGTCGGCTAATCGAGCCATCTAATGGTCTTGCTATCTATTGTCCAACTATCCAGCCGTTTAGTCAATTTTACTTGTCAACAATATGTATCTGCAAATACAAAGATTATTATATTATATCAACTAAAAGGACCTTAGAGGTTACTCAAATTTTGAGGTCTACAAGTAATGATTAGTAAGTTAACTTCACCAAGAAAAAAAAAATTAGAGAATGTAATTCATGGTCATTTAGTGTTCCTGATAATTTATTATCTGTCTAGCTTAAAACTAATAATAAATAAAAATAATTTTTAAAAAATGGAAGAGGAAGAAGAACATTCACATTAGTAAGTTATCAAAATCAAGTGCTCTAATATCATCGTTGAATGCTTTCTCAAAGGGACAATCTAGTAAAGTTTGCCTATAACTAGAACAACTTGTACAAGGAATCTTACTACTTCTTTGCGGCCTATTCTTTATAAAATTTTAAGATTCATCCTTTCTCCTTTAACTATACATTTTAGGACAATCATAAGTAGTATGGCTATATCCCAAACAACTAGAGCATTCATAACTTTGCTTTCTCTGCAACACCTTCTTTGAAAGATTCTATATTCTTCTTGTTACGATTCGTAGACTCCTAAACACGAAAAACATCCATGAATCCCTTCCGAGGATCCAAGTAAATGATTAAGAAGATCGTAGGTTTGTAGAATTACCTCTGTTTGGTGTAATCGATATCCTTCGATTCCGATTCTGTTACTGTACGTGCAACCCGAACGATCACCAGACGCTGTAGTGTGCGAACATCCTCTATCGGATACACACCGCGAACTCACTCGTTACCCAATGAGTGTTAGTGCCTAGGGTTTGAAAGGTTTTTTTTTTTTTTTTTTTTTTGCTCAATGGAGGCACAAATGTTCTCAACAGAAATTGGCACACCTAAGAAAACGTCTAGGGTTTTCTTAAAAACCCACTTCAAACTTCTTAGAGTCCAACCCTAATAATATCTTATCATATTTTAATTTAAATTCAAATTAAATTAAAACTGATATGATAAGATTCTACCATTATCTTGGTAATTTAACTAATTAATTTACCGAGTTAGATTCTTATAATCTGGATATCATCCAGATACATCGAATGTGGACATATTTTCAAATTTATTGTATCTGGTAAATTTTTTAAAATCGATTAACTTAGACATATTTCCAGATTCATCGAATCTGGTCACCAGAAAAATAACCTAACAAGTTCGCTTATTATGTGACCCTATAAGTTCATTTAACACTGGCAGTATGCCTAAATCATATTTAAATAGCCCACAAGTTATAAGCGGCTTCTAGCAAAACATTATAACTATCTAGGTTAAATGAACATCGGTGATCTCTTTGAACCAAACCATAATTTTATATTTAGTCCTTTTGTCACATGATATCCAGATTAAGTATAAGGCACGGAGCATGTCATCCTTATTAAGTTTAATCAATTATTTCTTGATTTCATAGTAGACTGTTCAAATAAATGATATCAATATCTTAGATTGATATATTTGAGCACGGCTATGCATTTTAACAGTCTAACTTATCAAAGGGCCCATGGATATCTCTCCCATAATTGAGAGGAACAAATTCCTTCACTATCAATCATATTCCTCTCATTGATTTATTCTATATCCAACAGTAGTCTAATTTATTATTTGGTTAAAGACAACTTTAGACAACGTCAAAATACAGAATTTATCAAGTAGAAAACTATTATGAATTTAGGTCGAAGGACTTTTAATATTATTATGGCTAGAAAGTACTTATAACATGTTCCATGAAGTACTCTCACAATGTCATGTCCAATACATTGTTCTCTAACATTTATTTATATTTTGACTTGATATCACAAATATCCATGACTAGTAAAACATAGCCATCCAGTTACAAACATACTAACCTTAATTTATTATTGTTCCAATAATAATAAACAATCAGGGATAAATTTAGAATAGTCATTGTATTCATTGTTGGGTTTTACTATCAAGTCACGTACTTGATGACCACAAAATAAAACACACTATTCATGAAAAGGAAAGCCTCATATTATTATATAAAACATAACGACAATAGTATAAGTACAAATTGAATTTAGGGCATAGTCCCAACAGTCTCCTACTTGCACTACGACCAATTTGGCATAAGCCGTAATCCCATTGATCTGGTATGACTATCATATTTAGATTATGAGAGAGGCTTTGTCAGTGGATCTACAACATTGTCATCAGTTGATACCTTGCATACTTTGACATCTCCTCTATCAACAATTTCTCGAATGAGATGAAAAAGTCTAAGTATATGTTTGGATTGCTGATGTGATCTTAGTTCCTTAACTTGTGCAATGGCTCCATTGTTGTCACAATAGAGATCCATTGGGTTCACAATACTAGGAACTGCATCTAGTTCTGTAATGAACTTTTTAATCAAAACTACTTCTTTAGCTGCAGCTGAGGCAGCTACATACTCAGCTTCTGTAGTAGAATCGGCCACGGTGTCTTCCTTTGAACTTTTCCAACTTATAGCACCTCCATTCAAAGAAAATAGAAAACCTGATTGCGATCTATAATAATCTATGTCAGACTAAAAACTAGCATCAGTGTAACCATTTACAACTAGCTCGCCTTCTTGTCCTCCATAAACTAAGAACATATCTTCAGTTCTTCTTAAGTACTTCAGTATGTTCTTGACAGCAGTCCAGTGTACCTCTCCAGGATTTGACTGGAACCTACTCGTTATGCTAAATGCATATGATACATCGGGTTGAGTACATAACATGGCATACATGATAGATCCTATAGCGGAAGCGTATGGTATCTTGTTCATGCGCTATTCTTCATCCTTCGTAGAAGGACTTTGAGTTTTGCTGAGCTTAATGCCATGTGACATTGGCAAGAATCCTCTCTTAGAGTCTTGCATACTGCACCTTTTCAGTACCTTGTCAATGTATGCACTTTGACTTGGTCCAATTAGCTTTCTAGATCTATCTCTATAGATTCTTGTACCTAGAATATAGGCAGCTTCACCTAAGTCTTTCATTGAGAAACAATTTTCCAACTATGTCTTTACACTTTGTAGAGTTAGGATGTCGTTTCCAATGAGTAAGATGTTATCAACATAAAGTACCAAAAAGACTATTGCATTCCCACTTGTTTTCTTATAGATACAAGGCTCATCTTCATTTTTGATAAAGTTAAATTCTTTAATTGCTTCATCAAAATGAAGATTCTAGCTTCGAGATGCTTGCTTCAATCCATAAATGGACCTTTGAAACTTGCACACTTTATTAGAATTCAAAGCATCATCAAAACCCTCTAGTTGTGTCATGTACACATCCTCGAGTAAGTTTCCATTGAGAAACGCGATTTTGACATCCATTTGTCAAATTTCATAATCATAATATGCTGCTATGGCCAGAAGAATTCTGATAGATTTAAGCATTACAACTAGTGTGAAGGTTTCATCATAGTCTATACCATGAGTTTGTTTATAACATTTTGCTACCAGTCGTGCTTTGTAAGTATGCACATTTCCCTCCATGTCTATTTTCTTTTTGAAAACCCATTTACACCCAATGGTTTTTGAACCTTTAGGTGGATTAACCAAAGTCCAGACTTGGTTATCATACATGGATTGCATCTCAGACTTCATAGCCTCTAACCATTTTCCAGAGTCAGAACTCTTAATGGCTTCTAGATAGGAAGTGGGCTCATCATTAACCATAAGCTCCACATTGTGATCGTCAGTGATGAGGAATCCATATCTCTCAAGTTGTTGACGAACCCTATCAGATCTTCGAGGTCCTTGTTCTATAGAAGTAGGCTCATCTTGAACTTGTGAGCCATCTAATCGAGGTTCATTATTCGGTTTAGGTACTAATTGTGGCTCTTGAATCTCATCAAGATGTATTTTACTCCTACTGAATCTTTTGAAAATAAATTCCTTTTCAAGAAAGAATCTATTTCGAGCAACAATTACTCTATTTTCCTTTGGGAAATAAAATTGATATCCTTTAGTTTCTTTAAGATACCCCACAAATATGCATTTATCCGATTTAGGTGCAAGTTTATCAGATAATAAATGCTTTACATAAACTTCACAACCCCAAATCTTGAGAAATGACAAACTAGGTTATCTCCCAGTCCATATCTCATATGGCGTTTTTTGAACTGATTTAGATAGAACTCGATTTAGTATGAATGCAGCAGTCTCTAGGGCATAACCCCAAAAGAAGATTGGAAGATCAGTTTGACTCATCATTGATCGAACCATATCTAATAAAGTCCAATTTCTCCGTTCAGATACACCATTCCATTGAGGTGTTCCAGGTGGAGTTAATTGGGAAATAATTCCACAATTTTTAAGATGCTCGACAAACTCGTGACTTAAGTATTCACCACCTCGATCTGATCGAAGTGTTTTGATACTTTTGCCAAGCTGATTTTGTACTTCATTTTGAAATTCTTTGAATTTTTGGAACGATTCAGATTTCTGTTTCATCAGATACAGGTAGCCATATCTGCTAAAATCATCTGTAAATGTAATGAAGTATTGAAATCCTTCTCTAGCATGTGAATTCATTGGTCCACATACATCAGTATGTATTAGGCCCAATAAATCAGTTGCCCTTTCATTTTGACTCTTGAAAGGTGCTTTAGTCATTTTGCCTAATAAACAAGAATCACATGTTTTGTAATATTCTAAATCGAACGAATTTAGAAGCCTATCATTATGAAGCCTTGTTATGCGTTTCTCATTTACATGGCTCAAACGACAATGCCAGGAGTAAGTCTGATTTAAATCATTGGATTTCAATCTCTTAGTATTAATATTATAGATAGACTTGTTTGAAGATCCACGAAGATTGAGAATATAGAGCCCATTTGATAATGAGGCATCTCCATAAAAAAATGCCATTTTTATTAATGGAGCAAATGTTATTCTTAATAACAAATTCAAAACCTTCTAAATCCAAACAAGAAAATGAAATAATATTCCTACTCATAGCAGGAACATAAAAACAATCATTCAGTTCTAAAACAAGCACACTGGGCAAAATTAATTCAAAAGTTCCTACAGCTACTGCAACAACTTTTGCTCCATTCACAACTCGTAGGTCCACCTCGCCTTTTGCCAAGGCTCTACTCCTTTTTTAACCCTGCACATTTGCACAAATGTGAGATCCACAACCAGTATTCAATACCCATGAATCAGAAGTAGACAAATTAATTTCTATAACATAAATACCTGAAGTGGCAGTCTCACTGTCCTTCTTTTTCTTTGCTTCCAAATAGAGCTTGCAATTTCTTAACCAATGTCCTTGTTCTCCACAATGGTGGTAAGCTCCCTCATTTGGTGTCTTGGCCTTAGGTTTGGGCTTGAACTTGGACTTTGCCTTGTCCTTGCCCTTACTAGCCATGACTTTGCCCTTTTGGTTGTTCCTTTTTCCTTTCCCTTTTTGAACTATTAGAACACTAGGAGTATTCTTCTTAATATTCAGTTTAGCTTGTTTTAGCATTCCATGCAATTCAATAATAGATTTCTCCATATTATGCATGTTAAAATTCATGACAAACTGGTCATACTCAGGAGGTAATGAGCCCAAGATCAAATCTGTGGCCATGTCATGATTAACAGGAGCACCAAGCTTATCAAGATGATCAAGATAGCCCTTCATTTTAAGGACATGAGCACTTATCGAGGTGCCAGAAACCATCTTACGTGCATTTAATGCCTTGTGAGTTTCAAATCTCTCTTATCTTGCTTGCTCTTGGAACATTTCCTTGAGATGTAAAATCATGGCATATGCCTCTGCTTCTTCAAACTATTTTTGAAGTTCAAAGTTCATGGTTGCTAGCATGAGGCAAGTAACATCGTTGGAGTCATCTTTGTGCTTACTATAAGTATCTTTTTCAGCTTTTGAGGCGTTATTTGCTGGAGCAGGTGGAATAGGATTTTTAAGAACATAAAGCCTTTTTTCTTGCTTAAGAACAATTCTTAAGTTTCGTGCCCAATCAAGAAAGTTAGTCCCACTAAGCTTGTCTTTCTTGAGCATAGATCGCAATGAATTATTCCAACTGTTTGTTGCCATTATCTACATACAAAATATGCAAAGTAATTAATTTTAAGGCTTTGACGAAAAACTCCCACTAAAAGCATTTAAACTTTTGAAACTTCAACATTTTGATGTTTTATAATGGGTAAAAAAAAATATTTTTTTTCATAAATATTTTATTTTAATTATAAGTAAGCTTTGGCTTTAATCTTATAATTAAATAAAACTCAAATTTTAAATGAGATAGGCATCAAATGTCCCGGCTAACTTATCTCATATAATGCCCTAGGCCCAAAACCATTTTGATAGCCCAGTTAAGTCAAACCATATCAAACATATGGAAAACTATTTTCCATCTTGTCTCACTTAGATAATCAAAAGCATCCTACTTTGGCAGGAATGACTATATGATGATCTAAGTAATAACAAGTGTTTGATTTTGGAAGGCATTTAACACTTAAATTTTTTTTATTTAAATAAAAATTTTGATTGTAGTAAGCATGAAATAAACATATCAAATATGCATGCAAGACATAAATAAAAGTGACATAGCATGGCCCATAATCTATGTTGACC
Organism: Voacanga thouarsii; assembly: GCA_026120185.1. Lineage (NCBI taxonomy): Eukaryota > Viridiplantae > Streptophyta > Magnoliopsida > Gentianales > Apocynaceae > Voacanga > Voacanga thouarsii. The sequence goes on from JANUWF010001502.1 coordinate 1,288,252, forward strand.
ATCACGAACAAAGTGAAGATCAAGGTGGTCAATCTAGTTATATGAACTCCTTAAGCATTCTCTAATGCTTTGAGCATACTCCTCCTTAGTTGTAAATGTTGGCCGTCGTCTTTTTTTACATTGGATAGTAAAATTAAAATAAATTCTATTCTAGGAAAGCAGTACAATTTTACAATAATGAAAAACGACACACAGGCCGTATTTAAAAATTACAACTTAAAACAACCAGAATGTAACTTGCCAATCACATTGAGATAAAACGGGCCATGCTTACACTATTCAAAATAATCTACAACTACAATAAAAAACACAAATGAATAACACATAACGAATAGTTAGTCGGGGTTCCAAGGGGCAACGCCCTTGGTGGGGGTCAAGGGGGTAGCGCCCCTTGCGGGGGTCTCCGGGGGTAGCACCCCCGGAAGGAAAAACGATTTTTCCTTCTCTCATTGAATAAGATTTCACCTTCCGATTTTTGAATATTAATCAGATTAACATTCGGATCCTTTAGTAACCATCGCCGTGAAATTTCATATTACAGACAATCTGCGTTCCCCTTTAATTATATTCATACAGATAACATATTATCATGGCCGATTAATACAAACAATTTGCAAATATAGAACGACGAATAGCATGTTTACGATACCATATCATATTAAAACAGACCAGTTTACAGACAATCTGCAACTAATCTGGTCTGATCAGGCAACTAAAACGCACATATTAAACCTAATTCAGGTAGTCTGCATGCTAAGTATTCTAAAATCATAATCATGCGAACATGCTGATATACACCGTTTAAATTCACACACACACACACACACACACACACATACACACACATACATATACATATATATATATATATATATATATCATACATATCCACAACAATATGATTAACACAGATTAATCAACCTAATCGTTTAGCAAGTTGCTCTGATACCACTGTTAGGATTCGTGGACTCCTAAACGCGGAAAACATCCACGAATCCCTTTCGAGGATCCAAGTAAATGATTAAGAAGATCGTATGTTTGTAGAATTACCTCTGTTTGGTGTAATCGATATCCTTCGATTCCGATTCTGTTACTATACATGCAACCCGAATGATCACTAGACACTGTAGTGTGCGAACGTCCTCTATCGAATACACACCGCGAACTCACTCGTTACTCAGGGAGTGCTAGTGCCTAGGGTTTGAAAGGTTTTTTTTTTTTTTTTTTATCAATGGAGGCACGAATGTTCTCAACAAAAATTAGCACACCGAAGAAGACGGCTAGGGTTTTCTTAAAAATCCACTCCAAACCTCTTAGAATTCAACCCTAATAATATCTTATCGTATTTTAATTTAAATTCAAATTAAATTAAAACTGATATGATAAGATTCTGTCATTATCTCAGTAATTTAACTAATTAATTTATTGAGTCATATTTTTATAATCTAGATATCATCCAGATACATCGAATGTGGATATATTTTTAAATTCATTGTATCTAGTAAATTTTCTAAGCTCGATTAACTTAGACATATTTCCAGATTCATCGAATCTGGTCACCAAAAAAAATAACCTAACAAATTCGCTTATTGTGTGACCCTATAGGTTCATTTAACACTGGCAGTATGCCTAAATCATATTTAAATGACCCACAAGTTATAAGCGGTTTCTAGCAAAACATTATAATTATCTAGGTTAAATGAAGATCGGTGATCTCTTTGAACCAAACCATAATTTATATTTAGTCATTTTGTCACACGATATCCAGATTAAGTATAAGGCACGGAGTATGTCATCCTTAATAAGCTTAATCAATTATTTCTTAATTTCATAGTAGAATGTTCAAACAAATGATATCAATATCTTAGATTGATATATTTGAGCACGGCTATGCATTTTAGCAGTCTAACTTATCAAGGGGCCCATGGATATCTCTCCCATAATTAAGAGGGACAAATTCTTTTACTATCAATCATATTCCTCTCATTGATTTATTCTATATCCAACAGTAGTCTAATTTATTATCTGGTTAAAGACAACTTTAGACAACGTCAAAATACAAAATTTATCAAGTAGGAAACTACGATGAATTTAGGTCGAATGACTTTTAATATTATTATGGCTAGAAAGTACTTATGACATGTTCCATGAAGTACTCTCACAGTGGGTTATGTCCAATACAATGTTCTCTAACATTTATTTATATTTTGACTTAATATCACAAATATCCATGACCAGTAGAACATAGCCATCTAGTCACAAATATACTAATCTTAATTTATTATTGTTCTAATAATAATAAACGATCAGGGACAGATTTAGAATAGTCATTATATTCATTGTTAGGTTTTACTATTAAGTCACGTACTTGATGATTACAAAACAAAACACACTATTCATGGAAAGGAAAGCCTCATATTATTATATAAAATATAACAACAATAGTATAAATACAAATTGACTCTATAGCATATCCCCAACACTTCTTTCTCTTTATCAAAATATTCTTGGACAATCATAAGAAGTGTGGTTATAGCTCATACAAGTATAGCACCCATACTCTTTTCTTCTTAGCAAGCCACTCTTGGATAAGTTAGATTTGGCACTCTATATTTACCTTCATATGTTCCTACTTCTTATTTTTCCAAACTATCATAATCATCCTCACAACCTTAAGTACTTTCAACAAATCTTCCATACACACTTCTTCTTGATTTAAGCAGTTCATAGTAATCATTTCTTATACAATGATCATCTATTCGGGGATTGTTTCCAAAAGTTAAATAAAACTCCATAATCAATAATATGATCTTCTAAAAGAGATTTGCATGAAAGAAAAGGTGAGAACAAAAGAAAATGGTCCTCACTCACTCTCTTTCATATTTAGCACTCAATTTGATTGAATACTCTTCTCCCGTATTTCTGCTCTTCTTTTGCCTTTTGTCAATGTAAGCTCACTCTAAGAACTTTTGCAATCAAGTTTTTCCTAACTTTCCATATCAAAAGATTTAGCTCCACTAATAAATCTAACTAAATTCCAATAGATTACTAAGAAGAAAGGTCCTAGGAAGAAATTAGCAATCACTTGGTGGATATCCATGGATGAAATACTATTAATAACAGTTTCAAGAAAAAAGATGCCACACAAACTCATAGAATTCAAAGAGAAGATATAGGATAGACCATCTAAGCAAAGCAACATAAAATTCTAAAGAAATAAGGGTATTAAGAGATATGACTCAAGGATGCACAAAGCTCAACCCAATATCATGAACAGATTAGATTCTTGATACACATCCCACCAATAATAAGAAATATAGCATAGAAGTCAAATAGAAGTAATAGATATAAACTAAAGAAATCATACAAGGAATTTAGAGGCTATTAGCATTACACCAAACACTTGGTAGATATCTATTGAAATTAGGGATTTTAAGTAATATGAAGCTATCACTTCCCCAAGAAATCAAGTAGATCATCAACACTTTATTCAACATAATGAAAAAACAAAGAACTCAAAGACACAAAGATAGAAATTGACATGAACCGAAGATGCAACAATTGTTTTCCAAGCTATAGTAACAACACAATGGAAAATTGTTATGGTAGCAACACAAAAGAAATATCCTACTAAAAATAATTTACTAAGCAAGAAAACTATAGGAATTTAATGAAAAAAGCATTGATAGTCATATAAAAGTATTCTCAAATTATAAAATAACATATCAAATACTTGGTTTGCATTTTTCGTACACATAAATTTTGTAACAAATATAACCAATGAACCTTATAATTTCTGGAATTTTAAGCTTCAAATGACTATTCAAACATCAATCCAAAATATAAGCTCAATCTCATGCCAAGTTTATGGCTGAAATTTGAGTTAATTGCCTAAAAAATAGCAAGAAAAAGAGTATCAAATTTTAGAATGTTACTTGCAATGTTCTTGAAGAAATTTGTACCTTTTCCCAAAGAATGTTGTCATGATTGGAATCAAAACATGCTTATTCTAATACCATTTTGATATGAGCATGGAAGCCGCTCAAAATCAGCTCTCAAATTGAAGAATAAAGATAAGAAATTCGGAATAGAAGGCAAGCCAAAAACGGAGAATATATAACTCAAAAATGTTCAACATAATGAATGCACAAGTCAGCTCCTTAAACCCACGAATTAAGCCCACTCAAGAATGATATTTTAAGACTTAAAAAGCACAAGTTATTGCTCAAATTCATGGCTTAAAATTTGAGAATAAGAACAAAAATTGGTCACCCAATTCTCTATCTCTTTCCACAAAAAAAGAACTCTATACGAACTAAGCAACTAGGACCCCAATCTTAGTGGAAATTGGCCAACTATTTTAATGTCTAAGAATCCTAATCTAAGTAAAGAGCTTAGAACTAACAGGATAGGGAAAAGTAGGTGTCCAACTATAAATCCTAACAAGGACCCTAGGAGAACAAAGCAACTAAGCACCTAAATTAGAGAAGTAAGGTGGATTAACCTAAACATATTTAGAGATTCTACATAAAGATGGGTCTAATTCCTCTTTATGATCTTGAATTGTAGGAAGAAAAATATGGGATCACCTTTCCAAGAGTTCAAAAACTCCCTCATTTTGATCTTTGATATATGTCAATTATTATATAAGAAGTGTTATAAGAGTCTTTATATCGACATCATATCCTAAACTAATTAGTAAACTAACCTTTAGTATTAAGTGGCCCATAAATAAGTTTTGATTATGCCGTTAAACTTAATAAAAATGTGGAAAATGAAAAAAAAACAAAACAAAACAAATTAACTCAAAAAGGACCTGCAACGTTCACAACTATGCATGCAAGATATATGCAATATGCATAGTTGTGCTAAGCAAATTCTTAGCCAACCCCAACTCTAGCATGACTTAATGCATGCTCGTGTATTAAGTTATGCACAACTTCTACGAAAGTGCATTTTAAATTCTATTAGCATAACTTGATCCGTACCCATGCATCAAACCTTGTATCTCCTGTCTCTAACTTGGCAAATTTGTCTCCAATGCTCCCCAAAGCTTTCCCTTAGATTCCCTTGACTTTTCACATGAATTGTTTGTCACTTTGAGCTCTTTTTTGTCCTCCTTTTAGCAACCATTTCTTAACAACCCTCTTAGCTCTTAGCTTATAGGCTATGTAGGCTTGAAAGTCTCTTTGGAACCACTTGAATCTTTATTTTTCCTAAGAATTCATGAGTTATATCATTGCCATCCTTCTTCTCTTTTTGGATAGTTCTTCATACTTGGGTCAATTCCTATCAAAGTTTTCAATTTGTTCCTACGACCTATCCCTAAAATTAGTAAAGGATTCTCTATTACACTAGAAATTCATATTCCACTTAAAGACCCTCATTGGAATACAATGATAATGCTAATTACCTCATTAAAAGTCACACAAAGTCATCCTCCAAGTCCAAATGGCTAACAACATGTTGAGTATCCATAAGGCCAATTTGAAAAATACCATTCAAATAAATTATAGGAAAAACTTAATATAGGTTTCCACAGATGCCTTATCGTGGGAGAATTTTGCAACAAAAATAATTTTGAACATTTAGGTGAGAGCTACTATTTTATTATGAGAACAACACTGTCAGTTCTCCAAGATAATATCCAACTTGTTTGACTTTTGCTATAATAGAAAGATATAAATCGTGTGAGAATAATCAACAAAGGTCATGCAACCCCAAGCATAATGGGTGATTAGGTAGAAGCCACCAGCGAAGGGTGTGCTACCATTGATAAGGGTAAACTTCAAAATGGAAGAAAATTGGTAGGGAATCTAGGTAGCATCTTAACTTTACAACAATAGTATACCTTGTTGACCCCATAGTGAGAGAGGATTTATTGACAATAATCTCATTGACACTAAAATATTGTCATTATATGAATATATTAGTGACAAAAACCTTTTATTATCACTAAAAGGTCAAGTAGGCTAACCTTTAGTGACAAGTTAGGAAGTTGTCACTAGGTATTGTCAATACAATGACATAACTTTCGTCACAATGTAGCATTCATGACAAGAATGTTTTCTCACAATTATGCAAAAGTAGTTGAGCATAGTAGTGACAATATGTTTTAACACAAAATATATCATTTTTGTCACTAAGTAAATTTTTGTGACTTAGGCTAGAGCCTAGGATATATAAGATTTTTGGAGTTTAGGTCACACTCATTTATAATGTCTACGAAATTAATAATATATTCTTTTTTTTAATTTGTAATTGTAGATAGTATCTGTCCTAATACATAATATAAAACCCTACACACACTCTTTATACACACATATATGATATTTATTTCATTTTTATATAAATTTTAAATTCATTGTAATTAGAATTAGAATGATATATAATTGTGTAAAAGGGGAATTTGTGTGTACATCACATATATATATATATATATATATATATATATATATATATTATACTGTGACATTAAAAGGGTAAAAAACTCTTTTTTATATAGTAAACTTTTTTATTATCTACAATTAACTTTTCTTAATAACAACTATTCATTCATATTTAATATAGCATGCAAATAAAGAATCAATAATTTAAATGTTTTGAAATCGTATTTAAATAGAAAAAGATGAGTTATTGTAAATGTTTAAATTTTTAGGTATGGTTAGGAGAGATTAGTAATCAGATAAATTGTCCTTGGTCATCAACAATATAACTTAAAGGCATATAGGTCAGATCATTCAGTTACGTGTTTATAAAATATTAAAAATTCTATCTATTTATTTACTTTTGCATTCTAATAGATAAAGCATATTGTTCCAATATTTTTCCAAAAATTCTATCCATATATGTTAAGTAAAATAGCCCTTAGTAAAAATAATAGCTATCATACAGCATTTAATCTAAGTGCTTGTAACTTTTGTATATTTAATAATAATTAATCTAATAAAAATTATTATTATTTTTACATCATTTGTCTACAAACTTTTGAATTCTACCAAATTAGTGGCCATTAAATTAACAAAACAATTGCCACTATATTGTATCACTTTCCACAATATACATATTTTCCCCTTTTTTAGATTGATAGATATGGTCAATCATAATTGACCATCTACCAATTCATCCTGTTCAATTTTGGAGTATTGTTCAGGCATATCAATCCAATCAAAACATGTAGACTTGAATGCAATTGATGGCGCTTGAGCTAGGGGTTGAATGAGTTAAAAGAGTTTTTTTTTTTTTTTTAACATGACCAAATTAGCCATTTAGGTGACAATGAGAAATAATTAGGAGTTCAGTAACTCTTAGAAACATATTTTGTTTACTGACGGATCTAGCCTCTATATATTTGACATTATATTGTTGGATTTAGCTCTTGTAATAAGTAGTAAGTATAATCATTTAGTCCGAGTTTTCTTTTCATTTTTTGACCAATAGTATTTGAGAAATTTAGAACTTTAACAATTATAATAAATTACGCTACTATATGTATGTATATATATATATATGTATGTATATATGTATGTATGTATATATGTTTGAACACACACACACACACAAAAATAACTGCGAAAGGCTATTGAAGCAACACATGATACTATTCTGTGTTAACATCTCAAAGCAGTAAATTAAAGATTTTTTTCCTAATCTAGAATCATCATTCGTTCTTCAAATTTATCAATTTTTCTTTTTATTAAATACGTGCTTATCCATAAAGCTTCATACATTACATAAGCATTTGCATCTCCTTTTTTATATTATTGTCTCTTTCTCTTTCTTACAGAAACTACCATATCTCCCTTTACCCCCCAAACCTTTTACATTTATTGTTAGTGACTCAACTTCTCAATCGATCCATCATTTGATTTCATTCTCTCATTTCCATTTCTGTTAAAGGTAAACTCCTTTACTCTATCTTTTGTTTTCTTTCCATCCCTTTCTGTCTTATTGGTCTGTTATCTATGAGTTAATGGTTTCATTTGATATATTTGTTTATGTGAGATTAGAATTTGTTCTTTTTGTTGCATGTTGTGTTTGTGGATTTCTATTATAATGTGTGGCCTTTAGGGTTTCGAGGTTAAAGTTTTATGCTTTTGATTTCATTTTGCTTTGTCATATTGCTCAATTGAATCAATCTTGGATAGTGGACAAAATTGGGTAAATTTCCTTGATGAATGTTGATCTTTCTTCTGATAATCCTAATTTCATCATTCATTCGGGCTCTGTGCGAGTCTAAGGACATTTGTGATGGGGATGACATCGAGGTTGGTATCCCAACAAAATAAGCTAGTATTATACTTTGGTGTCTGTAATGAATTTGTGCACTTTGTACACAAATTAATTCAAATGGGTGACACAATTAGATTTGATTTTTCTATTTTTTCCTACGTCTATTTGCTTTTGGGTGAATATGAGATATTAGCTAAAAATTACTCTTTTAGTCACATCAAAAGATTTCTTCATGAAAATATTTATCTTCTATCTCAAAACTTATTACCACTTTTTCTTTATTTATTCAAAGAGAATAATACAAGTAAACTTCTAATTACATAATCAATTAAATAGGATAATCCACATTAAGTTAAAATATCAATGACCAATAAGTCATTTATGATGACAATTATATTTGGTGAGTACAAGCGTAGTCATTCTTGATGAGAGGAAAATAAGGAATGTAACACCCCACTACCTAGGCCCAACAGGGCCGGGAATGTCGCCCCATCCAAAGGACAAGTGGTCTTTATAACTAGGTCACACAAATGAAAATAAAAATAATACTTTAAAATTAAACTTATTACAACCCAAAAATTCATGTACAAGTCCAAAATAAATTGATCACTATCATCTCTCGAAACAACACATAAAATAAACAACATAAAGTCTTCAAAGTAGGCAACAAATCAAGCTACTCATCTCCACAACAAGATCGACCTGAAAACATGGCATAAAATGTGATGAGATAAAAATCTCAGTAAGTCCGTGTGTGCTTTGAGTGTTTCAGGTAAAATAGTTCATGTATGCAAGTTGTAAAAATTGTATAAAAGAAAGTGCTGGCAAGCAATAAATAAGGTTAAAAATAAAGAGTGGCGTTTTGCTTTTCGAACAATACATGTGCACAATAAATACAACCACTCAAATGAGTAGCCATGGGTTACCACACGTTGGGCCCCATGACCATATAATGGTCAAAATGCCATAATTTGTGCAGACTGACAAAAGGTAGGTAATCGGCCTACCGGGTGAGATACTCCTCCTTCTCTACATCCAAACTTACTGGTTGTCCACTCCAAAAATACACAGTCCACATGACTGAAACTTGCTAGCTCGGACCGACATGACCTACTGGACTGGCATCCTATCCGGGAATGACTCACCCCTCAGATGTGGCCACCTACTGAGAGACTTACCCTAACCCTTCAAAGACTAGTCCTAGTAGTCTACCCTTGTTTAGTACTCAACATTGATTGTCCCACTTGGGAGACAACTGATAATACATTACTTTATTTGGAAATAGCAAGAAAGGGTTTCGAAAATTCTTGTTAAAGTTGGGTTTTAGAAAGAGTTTAGTATTTGTGCAAAACTGCTTGTTTAAATTTTCAAATGATTTGCTTGACTAAAATAAAAAGGAAACAATCCTTAATTGCCTTTACAAAATGAGTGTCCATACACTTCGCATTTGGCTTGTCATAGTAATCTTTTGTCATCAAATAAGTTTATGCAATAACTTACCTGATCCTTTGCTTTATCAAATTCAAGAATCTTCCAAAGCTGACTTAACCTTGCCTGGGGTAAACACAAGTCATAAGGTTATACTCAAGCTATATTCGCTTACATAAATAATCCTAGTTCAATTTATTACAATCATGACCCTAATGTCTTAAGCTTTAAGGCTAGATGATAAAGGATTTTATAACATAAGACTAGCTTGATAAGTTAAAATAACTAGGGGTTGCAAAATAATTACTAAGAAGTTAGAGGTTCAAATAATAAATCTTGAGTGTTGTTATTAATAAATAAACTAGGGTTTCATTGCTGAAGAATCCTAAGTTCTAGATGGTATTAATAAATGATCATTCTTAAATAATATTTTTAAAGTAAATATTAAATTATTACTAATCTCTTTATTAATAATTAATAGATAGAAAATAATTAATAATAAGTAAAATTAATAATAAATAAATTTTATTAAATCTTGATTAGTAGATACCAAATACATATAATATTTATGAATATATGGCCTACAAGATCATTAATATTTTACCTATTATTATTATTATTATTATTATTATTATTATTATTATTATTATTATTATTATTATTTATATAAAAGGTTTTATTTATTATTATTATTATCATATATAAATATTTATATATTATTTTTAATAAAAGATATCATTTATTTGGCTAAAATATCACTATTTCATTTAATACTCCAATTCCAAAATGTCCTAGGGTTTTCAAAATCTTTGGAGGAAAATATAGTATTAATTTTAATTAACGTAATAAAATTGGCAAATTAAAATAACTTAGGATCACAAGGTCATGATCATAAATTTCCAATTGCTAACAAGATTCATGAGCACATACTCTAACATCAATTAACAAACTATTCTATTCATGAACAAAGGCTTAAATCCATTCCTACTATTACATGATCAAACCCCTACTAAGCATAATCATACTCACGGCTTCAATGAAAATAAGAACATAATATCCTATTCACCAAAGGTGACATAACATTCTAGCATACTTAAACATTCATAATTTCATAAGACATGATGAACATGCATCGATCCACAAGGAAATTCATAAAGCTTAACCATAATCAATCATCCTCATGCTCCAATCTCAACTCCTTCATACATATGCATATACTTAATCCCCCCTTCATATTCTATCCTCTCTATCAATAACCAAGAGACATGAATCCAGAATTCAAAAGAAAGGTTAAAGAGAAATACTTGGTTGATGACTATCTCGATGAAGATTTAAGAAGATTTACGCGCTTGAGAGGCTTGAATTGCCCAAGAGAGGAGAAAGAAAACAACCCTGGTTGTAGCAACCATTTCGGCTGAGAGAGAGACAGAGAGAGAGAGCATTAGTATGATATGTTAAAGATTGAAGGGAAGAAGATAAACAAAAGTTGTTCTTGGTTACCTTAATGATGTTCTTGAAACTTCAAAAAAAAAAATAGTTTTGATCCGATTGTCAATTTTTTTTTTTTCGAGATTTGATGTTATAAAATTCAGAAATGGACTCTAGAGAGTATGAAGGCATGTTCTGGAGTTTTTTGGAAGGGATTGGAGGTGTTTAGGGTGGTCTTTGGATTGAAGGAAGGTAGTGTGTGTTCTTGGTGTTCTTGGTATTCTTAGTGTTCTTGGTGAAAATAGAGAGGATTAGAGAGAAAATGCTGGACGAATTTCTGAAGGGGCTGGCCGAATGATTGAGGGAGTTCTGGGATTTTGATTTTTAGATTAGAGAGGAGAGAAAAATCTGGTTGTTTGAAATTTAAATGGAGAAATTTAAGGAGTGTTTTAACGTAAAAGATATGGTAATGGTGTTTGATTGATAGAGGTTCCTTGGAGCTACAATAGCCGACTGGTTTGTTGTATTTTGCTAAAATGAATGAGGGTTGAGAAGGCTATAAGGCTGGCCAAAATTCTGAGTTCAATGGTGGGGAGAATTTCTGGTTATGAAGCTTAATTCAAGGGTGTTATCATGGAGCAAATGCTGGAAATTTTGAAATTCAATTGAAAGTTTTATTGGAGTAATTGTAGGAGGAATTTGAGAAATGGCCATGGAGTCTAGCTGTGCAAGGTCAGTGGAGGAGGTAATGGAGTTCAGTTCATGGCTGAACAAAGGTTAATTTACAGAGGTTTGAGGTGGTTTTCGGACAAGGCTTGAAGAGAGCAAGGCTGAAATTTTTTTTCCTGGTTATGTTTCGAATTGGTTGCTAAAATTTGCTGTGTAGTTTTTCTGCAATGTTCTAGCCAATTTGCAAAGGGTTTGGAGAGGTATTTGACGGTCCTTTAAGGCTGGTTTCCAGCCTTCTTTATGGAGAAAAAGCAAAGGTAATTTATTAGTTTGAACGGTAGAAGAAATAGCTTTAATTTTGGCCTGCTATGCATCGAAGCTGTCCAGAATTTTTTTTCTACTTTGCACAGCTTTGTGCAGCTCGGTTTTTGGCAAAATAATTTCAATCTTCAAGCTGAATAAGTTGGCCATTTTTCTGGCAGCAATTGAGTAAGGAATATGGCTAAGATTTTTGAAAGCTAGGCTGCCTAAGAATCTAGAAAAATTTCAGATTTCTTCCATGGAGGAGATGAACAATATGGAGTGGAGTTTGAAGGTCCAACCATGGAGATTAATTTCTCTTGGGAACCTTCCTTAACTCCTTCTCTATTTTTAGTCAAATCTCTAACCTCTAAGAGCCATTTTCGAAATTCAAAGGCCAATAATCCTTGCTGAATTTTCTAGAATTAAGACATAGATTTGGATAAATTGAACAAATTTAATTAATAAAGAGTTTAGGGTAAGCTAGGGAATAAAAGGACATGAATCCCTTAAGAATTCTTTTTAGGACATAAGAATAGAATTAGGACATTCCCTTCATGTCTCCTCTAGGACAACACTCCTATTTTTTTTTTCTTCTATGGAATGCCAGAGATGAAAATCCAACCTTAAATTAAAATAATCATGACAAAAACTTAAATGATGGGATTTGAACTCAAAACCTTAGAGATTAATTCCAAAGCTCTAACCACAATAACTCTTGTTCTTATTTTCTCTCCCAAATATTCTTCCTATTTAATCCTCAAGCTATCTTCCTATTTTGACCTCAAGCAAAATTATCATTTTACTCTTCCTACTCAATAAGCATAACTAAGCATTCTAGACTATAAATCATAATTCTAAAGCACATAAAATCATTCAAAAATATATATATATTCATGCAAAGTAATATGATATACTTCTCAACCCCCTTACCCTAGGGTTGGCTTTAGGTGAGGTTTCACAAGGAAAGCTTGATCTTTAGATCTTAGTTAACTGATAAAAATAATTTATTTATAAAGCATGCTTAGAGGATAAAGGATTTAAGAGAAAATGGCCTGACACAGTGAAGTAATTTAGAGGCTACTTGCAAGAATCACTATCTTCAGACTGTTATAATCTGGTTACAAAAGACTATGTTTGCCCTTCATTACCCTAGACATACGTCTACTGATCATTGTTTTAGCATTTGATATATCCTTCTGGCCTGAATATTCATTGCAGCTATTTAGCATTCAAAACATCTAATTGCAATAACTATACTAGAGCATGAATATAGATTAGATTTCAATAGTCACATAGAGGGTAACTAGAATAGATCCTCAATTGGTGATACCTCCAATACACAATGTTAAGAATATCTATACATCCCTAAATAATGTATTCTACTATCATGTGAATATTTAAACTATAAAATCATGCGATTGTTTTCTTTTACAAGCTTGTGGAAGTTACACTGATGTCTGGGGAATTAAAATTCCACAAGGTAATATTGCTCTTCCAATCCATTCTAAGGATCACTTTGATGTTTGAAATTGATGCTGATTGACTTACACACCTATTTATATTCCGAAGGAATTATCCTCCACTAATGGCTTCATGGAAAGTAGCCCCTACTCTAGCTGATGGATGTGCTGCAGTACTTATGCCATCTGAATTAGCTTTTATGTAAGTTCATTTCACATTTTGGTTTCTTTTTCTTAACTTCACATGTTGTGCTTACAATTAAATTCATAATATCGAATCTCAGTGCTTGCTTGGAGTTGGTTGACATATGCATGGAGGTTGGCCTTTCACCTGGTGTTCTTAACATTCTTACAGGATTGGGCCAAAAGCTGGTGCTTCTTTGGCATCTCATCTGCATGTTAACAAGGTGTACTATTTTTTCCTTTCCATGATGTGCTTTGTATTATGACTTGAATGTGTGCCATATAGTAAGAGCTACCTAATGATAATAGATTGCATTCATTGGAAGTAGTGCTACTAGTAGTAAAATAATGACAACTGCTGCTCAACTTTAAGAAGTTGGCTATAGATTCCAACTTTAAGATTGTGCCTTTACATTCAGTTTAGGTTTTTTTATACAAGAAATCATGATTTTCTGGGGAAGTTTATATCTATGTGACTATCTAAGGTTGGTTGTGGGCAAATGTTTTAGCTTTGTTTTTATACATGTGCTTATATATTTGGATATAATTTTCTCATTAACCAGATCTATATATACTTACCTTATAGATGTAATAGATATGCAAGCTAAGCATAAGATTTTAAAATTTGTGGATGTTTGCCTTTTGATATTAATTATGTAACTATTTGCTAGAAAATATATTTTCAAGTTTGTATTTGGTCTTCTTGATCAATTGCCAAGTTGAATCCAACTTCTGTTGATTTTTGGATGCTCCCTTTGAAGTTTTTCTCGGTTATTTTTGAGTTAATTTGTGAAATAGTTTCTATTGGTTTTTGAATTCTAATTGTATCCTAAAGTGAATGTGAGAGGCTAAGAAGAATATGATGATCAGTGTGACTTTGGAACCAGGCCATTTGTAGTTGCATGGAGATGTTGTTGGACCTACTTAAATAGGAAAAAAAATTATCTATAGCCTTTCTTGGATTTTGATGCCATGTTTAGATTCAAAATGATAAGTTGATAGAAAAGATTGATATGTAATTTGATTTTTTGTTGGCACCTTCATCAAATATTATTTTGCCTTGAATAAGTTAATTGAATCATCACATAGATTAGTCAATCAATTATTCCAATAGAAAATATCTCAAAACTTAAAAATGCTCAATTTGGATTGATAATATGATTGGATATGACATCACTGTCTCATTGTTCTTGCTGTGGTGGATGTGTTACTTGGTCTCATCTTTTTCTCTATGGATTTCTCTTGCTTTTGAACTGCTGCATATTTGGAGTTATCTGGTTGTAAATGTTGGAAACCTAATTTTATATGGTTTTAAAATGGTAATGGGAAAGTGTCAATCTTATAAAGGTTTGACTTGATAAATTTTGAAGGCATGCTACATGAAAGAAACTTTAGATATTTGCATTCGTATGAGTTTGAGCTTTTAGGAGTTGTAGTAGCAGAAGTTACTTGAATTTCCCTTAGAATACAATAATTTGTATTATCAAGGCTCTTTAAATCATCTAATTAATTGATTTTTAATTAAAAAAGTTTTTGAAACGGTTGGATTTATATGGTTTTTTTTAAGAAAAAAAAAATAAAGTATTGTGTACTCCACGGTTTTAACCACGCAAATTATTGTATTCTTTTAAAAAGACATTTACCAAAAATGGTAGATATCCAAATATGGATAGGTATTTTTCATTCTTTTTAGCATAACTGATATTTATTATTTAAATAAGCATTAACTTATCAAAATTTATATGCATTTCATCCTAACAAATATTCAAACACGCACAGGTATGTAAAAAACAAAATGACGCATTTGTGGAGATATTTCTTCCCATAAAAATTTTCTAAGAAATTTACTCTTTTTCTTTTTAATTTGGAGGTTTTTTTTAAAAAAAAAAATCTATATGTATCCTACGCTCTCTTACATGGGTTTTTCTAAAAAGAAAAATATAAAGCATTGTGTAATTTGCAGTCAATTCATATTAGATTTTCATGAGTATATTGAGGAAGGAAAGTTTTACACAATGAAGAATTTTTTGCTGCAAATTCCCAAACCAAGTTACAAGATATTAAGTGAAGAATTTCGTATCATCGGAATTCATTGAAATGAGCAAAGCCATTCATATTATGACCGTTAATTTAATTTAAATGATTAATGCAAAAAATTATATTGTCACGAATATTTAAAAATAAAAAAAAATGATTTATGTAAAAGTTTAAAGTTATAAATGGATTCAAACGAATGAGGAGAATGAGAAAATTATGAAAACTATCTTGTGCAACACACAGGCATCAACTTAGTATCTGTATAAAAGTTGCAACAACATTTGTGTAGATAGGGAAACAAATGGATTTATACAGAAATAAAAAAAGGGCTAAATAATCCATACATTCAAAATTTATGGCCGTTAAACTTTTCCGAATTCCACATCCTCAAATCTATATTTAAGTTTCATAAAGATGCTATTTATTTAAACCACATGTTTTGCTAGTCTTTCTTTATTAACATCTTGATTAAATTTTCCCAAGGAGTCCTGTACTATTTTCCATTCTCTCCAGGAGGGAGAGAAGGGGGGGGGGGGGGAGAGAAAGAGAGGCTTACTAATATGAATCTAAAAAAGGAATTTACTTAGATTTTGATGGCTTCAAAGCTATAAGCCATTTGGTAAAGTTTTGGAACGTAGCTCCATCTGCCCTGTAGTGCCTAAAGGTATAGTCAAGGAAATAAAACCATGTAACTCAGGTACTTTCTTAGTTCTTCTCTGATAATGAGATCTTCCAGAGGTTTTACCACATTATCCTCCTTAGGGTTCAAGAAAAATGCCAGTGATATTCTGTCTTCATGATTGTTCACAATTACGCTGTGTAGGCAACTCTTGTATATTCCATTCATTGTTGCCTACAAATGGATCGAGAAACTTGAACCAGTAAACTAATTTCTCCTAAGGATTGCAAAATTTCCACAATTTCAACGCTGCAAAGACTAGTAAGGTTAAACATATTGTGTTCTTTTTAGCCTTCTTGTGGTTTGGTGTGTGGCATGAAAGGGAATGCATAAAAAAAAATATAGATGGAGGTGTAAACGAGTAGAATAAAAAAGAAACTCAATATTTTGAGCACAAACTCTTCTTTCCAAGCGTGCTAGTACATGCAATGAACCATATATACCGAGAATGCTGATGACAAAGTCATCATTTCTTGGTTGAATTAATTTCCATTTTTCATTCATGAAGACTTCCAAACCTCCAACTTTATCTTAATGCAGAATAGTCATAGATGTTGGGACGTGATATGGTCCAACACGTAACACCCTACTAAATTGAGAGTTAGGGAACTAACTACTTGATCGAATTAATCCCGCTTCATAAAGTAAATACATTACATGTGGCTATTTCATGTGCCTTTTATATGAATTCTTATAGAGCTTGCCTACTATAGGGCTTCTTATGTATGGATGTTTCGAACACTACTATTCTTTTGGTATATGGGATGCTTGATCACATACTTGATGGTGGTCGATTATGAAATGATGCTGGTTTCTGTGCTTATTTAGTTGCTGCATTATAATACTTTTTCGCACACGTTATATCATGCATGCACTACCCTTAACCATATAAATTTTTGCAAGCCCTGCTAACAATAACATTTGCATAATAAAGTGTTATCATTCCACCAAGACGGAGACTAATGGTATATCTTGTGGGCCAAAGGACCACCACCCCATGACAACAAGCATACCCTAAACCACTCTCCACTGAGCGAACAAAATGAGGGACCAAGAGCTGAAGAAGTGGGATTGGAAAATAAGGTGCCCAAGGAGATTACCATTGCCTAACCTTTTGGACGAATGACCAAAATTCTGCAAAATTTGATTAAATGTAGGGCCCCACGAGGTGACAACGAGGCATTTCAAAGGTTTCTCAAGTTTTAACCACCACTATATTTTGGTGGTACAGAAAAAGAGTAGAAGGTTGAGATGTGGATAAAGCAAATGGAAGATATTTTCCACACTTTGCAATACACGGAGGAGAGGATGGCAAAATTTGCAGCGTTCTGCTTAAGAGGACAGGCCTGAGATTGGTGGATACGGGTTCAAGAAGTTTGGGAGTAAACTGAACAGAATAGAACTAGGTCCATTTCTTGAAAATCTTCCTAGCAGAGTTCATCCCGCAATGGATTATTGAGAAAAAAGATGATGAATTTTAGAACTTGAAGCAAGACAACATGTTAGTGGCATAGTATGCGTTGCAATTTAGCAAATTATCAAAATATTATCATCGCTTAGTAGCACAGAGCAAAACTAGACTCGCCAATTCATCAAGGGCTTGAGATAAAAGCTAAGAAAAGCCCTAGCTCCTTTCTTGTCGACCACTTATGCTGTTGCAGTGGACGCTGGCACCAAAACAGAAAATTAGGATAAGAGTCAACTTGCTGTGAGGGCCTTCCCACCCAACAAGTAATTTTCCCATGAAAAGGCTAGGTAGACCACAAAAGAGAAACAAAAGAAAGCAAGTAAGGACAAACCCTAACAGGACTAGGCAAAACAAAGTAATCTACCCTCCTATGGAAAAAATGGGACACAAGAAGAAATATTATTGGCATAAAGATATAACCAAAAGATGCTTTAACTGTGAAGACCCCAATTATTTTGAGACAAGTGTCCGCAATTACAGTTCAACACTCATGGCAATCCTGTTCCACCAATGAACTGAGCAAATTGTGGTAATACCGCAATTCACAGAGTGAACAACCAGAAGCCATAGATGAAAGCTAAAGTGTTTGCACTGAATCACAGAGAGATAGGAGCTAATGTCGCGGTGGTCGAATGCATGCTTTCTATTCAAAATTGCAAAGTAAATGTGTTAGTAGATCCTGGTTCCACCTATTTATACATGAATAAATCTTGTGCATATAAGATGAGACTTGTTTGCTTAGAAATGCCATATACTCTATTGGTTAGCATGCCTTTGGGGAAATATGTAGAAGCAGGGGAAATTATAAAAAGGTGTGAGGTTGAAGTGGGGAAAGAGAAATTACCAAGGGACCTCATTCTTATGCATTTTGAGGATTAGGACGTCATTCTAAGCATGGATTAGTTGGTCAAACATAGTACTTGAGTAGATTGCAAAAATAAGTAGGTACAGTTTATTAGATCAGGACAAGATATTTTAGAATTTCAAGGACCTAAGGTGAAAGAATTTAAGTATTTAATCTCGGGGCCTGAAAAATGCTTAGGAAGGAATGTTAAAGTTACCTAGCCTACCTGATCAATCGATCCACGAAAGATAGTACATTGGAGAACACTGTTATATGAGTGAATTTACTGATGTCTTCCCTGAAAAATTGACAACCCTATCCCCACCTCAAGAGGTGGAGTTCACCATTGACCTAATACCTAAGCAGAATCGATTTTCAAAACCCCATACCGTATGGCCCCTATGGAACTCATGTAATAACCCAATCCCATATGGGATTGAGATAAGAAGTGTGAATAGTATATAAAGATGGGCTTAAGTACCCATTGTCAACTTGGGATATCCATTTTAGCCTAGCGAGGACGACGACTAAGTAGTTGACCGTGAGTGCTGCCAGGCCCATAGTCGCGCTCTCGGGTCCGGGAGCACGGGATGTGACATTTGGTATCAAAGTAAGTAACCAGCCCTCGGTATGGGAACTAAGTATTATACCATGCGCAGTAGGAACCACCTCTAAAATCTCATACCACCTGGTTGGTCTTGGGTTTGGCCCCTAAAGTGTGGGCTCAGAGAGAACGCTTGGGCTTAAAGGATAGGTGAATGTAATACCCCAATCCCACATAAGATTGGGATAAGAAGTGTGAATAATATATAAGGATGGATTTAAGTACCTATTGTTAACTTGTGATATCTATTTTGACCCAACGAGGATGACAACTAAGTAATTGACCGTAGGTGCTGTCAGACCCATAGTCGCGCTCTCGGGTTCACGGGCACGGGGCATGACATTTGGTATCAGAATATGTAACCAACCCCCAGTATGGGAACTAAATGCTACACCATGCGCGGTGGGAGCCACCTATAGAATCTCATATCACTTGGTTGGTCCTGGGTTTAGCCCCTAAAGTATGGACCTAGCAAGGACGCTTAGGCCTAAAGTAGGGTGAATGTGATACCCTAATCCCATGTGGTATTAGGGTATCATATCTCAAGAAGTTGAAGGAACAGTTGGAGGAGTTGTTGGGATAAGGGTACATTAGGCCAAGTAATTTGCCATGGGGAGTACCGATGTTTGTGAAAAAAAAGGATGGCACTCTACGGTTGTGCATCGATTATTGCGGGTTAAATGCCTAACAGTTAAGAATAAATACCTCATTCCACTTATTGATAAGTTGTTTGACAAGTTGAAAGGATCAAGTTACTACTCTAAGCTTAACTTGAGACAAGGATACTACCAAGTAAGAATTCAGGAAGAGGACATTCCGAATGTTTCATTTAACATCCACTATGGACACTTCAAGTTTGTGGTGATGCAATTTCATTTGACCAATGCCCCAACAACTTTTATAGACTTGATGCATCGAATATTCTAACCTTATTTGGACAAATTTGTCGTGATCTTTATCGATGATATATTGATTTATTCTAAGAGCTCGAAGGAACATGCAGAACACCTCAAATTAGTGTTGGAAAAGTTAAGGGAGCACCAGTTGTATGCTATGTTTAGTAACTGTGAATTTTAGCTAGATGCAATTTCATTTTTAGGGTATGTTGTGACTAAGAAATGAATCAAGGTAGACCCTGCCAAAATGGAAGCCATTGAAAATTTGAAACAACCAGAGACCATTAAAGAAATTAGGAGTTTCTTAGAATTAGTCGAATATTATAGGTGATTCATAAAAGGATTTTCAACCCTTGCATCATCTTTGACTAGGCTATTGTGAAAAGATGTGACATTCTCATGAAATGAAAATTGTGAGAAGAGTTGAAAAAGAGGTTGATGACGGCACATGTATTGACCTTGTCAGAAGAAGGGAAGCTATATACTCTATACAACGAATGCATCAGAAAAAGGATTGGGAGCAGTGCTAATGCAAGAGAGGAAAGTTGTGGCCTTTGCCTGAGAAAACTTAACCCACATGAGGTGAATTATCCCACGCACAACCTAGAGCTAGCAACTATCGTGTTTGCCCTAAAGAAGTATGGCGACACTATTTGTATAGAGCTGAATACGAGATATTCACAGACCATAAGAGCTTGGAGTATATATTGTTAGTGTTATGCCCTAGAGGCAATCACTTGTACATTGTACATGACACATTTTATTTTAATAAAAGACATTATTAGTCTTACAATTTCTTTTTGTTTACATTTGTGTAATATAACTATTACATAAAGTCTCTAGTACAATACTGTGTTAAGGAAATCATGATAAAGATCATGATATAAGATTCCTACTACACTGTATAGTATTAGTACTTAAATAGTCCCTAGTCGTAGTATTAATGAGACAGGACATCATTAATGCATTAAAGCTAGCATGTGTTAGACTTCCTGATTTAATCAGGCTGTGGTTCTCATATCCGTAAGTATTGAAATACTTAAAGTTAACACATGGATGCTTGTTAATCGAACAAGTTCATTGGATGACCTAGCTATGAGATAATCAAATGGATAATTATTTAGTGTCAGTGATATAATCTGAATATAGCAAATGTGCAAGTATCCATAGACTTGAGATCTCCAAGGTACTTTGTTAGCTGAGTATTGTGCTTTGATTCCAATCTCTGGAGTCAGATCGAGGGCCGCCTATGGGATGGATATTGGATACATTGTAAGGTAAACGAAAGTAGTTGAGAGGGTCAATAAAGGATTCACAATTCCTAATAGTAGGGGTGAATATCTCACGGCCATTTGTACGAATTACTACTCAAGAAGTCCTTGGCTAAGATGACTGTGTATTGGAAACAATTCCAATTGATACATATCTAGAGTAGTGGGTTCCTGGAATAAGTACTATTATATTCGGGCCAGAATTAATATATATTCTGGAGGGGAGTTAGCACTAATTCTGTACTCCAAACTGAATGAGATATTGTATGGTAAAAGGAGTTAATTGCACTGTAGTTTGTTATTGAAGGGTTCATGTCAAGCCGTTTGACTTCCTGAACTCTTGGGTGGTCATGATGTGTTGCTAGATACCGCTCATAATCTGGGAATATGGGTTTATTAATTGATATTTGGATTAATTCATGTTCGCTACTAATTGACTGGAAAACTTAATAGGTCACACACAATAGAGGATTATATACTCAAGATGTTATTTGATAACATAGTGGGGTTTAATTGCTAGAAAGAGAAGTTGTTATGGCCAAATTATAATTAGTTATAATTTATGATCCAAATTGTAATTGTGAGAACTTGATATTTCCAATTACAATTAGGGAATTCTAACTGTTTTAGAATTCTCAGTTTTGGTAGAGTTTTTCATGTTATATAATGATATGCACGAAACCTAATTGGTTAAGGATTAACAGAAACAACTCTCCAAAACCTTAAGACACACGAAACCTTAGCTTGAGAAGAATGGACACCAAAACAACATCTCCAAACCTTCTTTTCTCTCTCGTTTTTCTTCAGCAAAGAGGAAACAAAAAACCCTAACCCTAGCCACCATTTTGGTTTATGCTAGCACATAAACATCTTGGTGCTTGAGTGTGATCCTCCGTGTGGATTTCTGTTAGAGATAATCACACACTGTGATTATAGTGGTTAGATATTCAACTCTCGTGGTGTTTGATCAAGAGGATTGTTGGATCGCATCTCGACTTAAAGAAGGAAAAAATTTATTTTTCAAATGCTCAAGGAAAGGTAAAGCTGTTACATTTGTTCTCTTTATGTCTTGTTTTCCACACATATGAGGATCCTGGGTTGGTATCTCATTCTTATTCTTTCCGCTGCGCCATATATGATATACATGAGATACCCAACATATATTCACCCAGAAGAACCTAAATTTGAGACAGAGAAGGTGGATGGAATTTCTGGAGGAATATCTTTGCCCAATCAAATATCATCTGGGAAAGGCCAATTTGGTTGCAGATGCATTAAGCAAAAATTTGAAATTAGCTGGAATGCGAGCTCAAGTGGTGAAGGAGATACAAAAAGTACTAACGGGAGAAGCCACAGTAGAAGATGAGAAGATTTGGATAAGGAATCTTATTGTTGTCCCTGATCTAAAGCAGGAGATGTACAATGCTCAAGCAAACAACCCAAAATTTCAGAATTTTAAGGAAAAAGAAAATGGAAACGATAATTCAGACTTTTGAATAGATGATCAAGGGATAATGTATTTTAGGGACTGATTGTGTGTGCCGAAGGTAGAGAAGCTAAGGAAGAAAATTCTGGGAGAATCCCACAAGAACCGGTACACCATACACCCCGGGAAGACTAAGATGTATTAAGATTTGAAGCAGATATTTTGGTAGTCAAGCATGAAGAGAGATGTAGCGCAATATGTGTCTGTGTGCCTCACTTGTTAGAAGGTGAAGGCAGAATATAAGAAAGCTGTTAGATTGTTACAACCTCTACCAGTACTAGAATAGAAGTGGAAATACATTACAATAGACTTTGTCATTGAACTACCAATGAGTAGGATGTAGAAGGATGCCATTTGGGTGGTAGTAGGCCGACTAATGAAGACCACATACTTTATTCTGGTGAATGTGAGATATTCAATGGAGAAGTTGGTGCAAGTTTATATACAAGATGTTGTGAGGTTGCATGGAATGCCAACAAGCATAGTGTCCGATAGAGACACCCGTTTACTTCAAGATTTTGGGCAAAATTTCAAAAGTCTATGGGGACCACTCTAAAGCTCAACACTTTTGCTCACCCTAAGACAGATGGACAATCTGAGCGCATAATGCAAATCCTCAAGAATATGTTGAGGGCATTTATGTTAGACTTTGGGAACCAACAGATCGATAGTATTCCTTATGTAGAACCAGCCTACAACAACAATTATCAAGCATCTATTGGCATGGCGCCATATGAGACCTTGTATGGGTGGAAATATCAAACATCATTGTATTAGGGTTGGAACAAAGATGGTTAGGTTGATAAAAAAAGGGGGGGGGGGTAAATATCCAAGAGATGACTAATAAAGTAAAATTGATAAAAGATAAACTAAGAGCAGCTCAAGCAGGCAGAAAAGCTATGCAAACAATTGGAGAAGAGAATTGGAGTTTCAAGTGGGTGAAGAAGTAGTTTTTAAGCTAACACCAAGCCGAGGAATTTTGAGATATCCAAAAGGGGAGAAGCTTAGTTATGCGTGTTTTTTAGTGTAGAAAAAATTGCCAATGAATTCCACAATCAATCAAGCTTTAATAAAATGCTAACTACAAAAACCACACAACCGGGCAAGTATACCCATCATATAGTATATGAAATAGAAAGTATCGAATCTGCGAGAACTTAAGCTCACATCTTACTTTACTCAAATCTTTATTATTTAGCCAATAAAATAAGAAATAAATAATAAAGATAAAATAGATATAACTCAAGTATGCAATTTCATTTAACTAGACAATTATCTTGAAAATACAAGAATGAATCAATTAGCATTCATCACAATCAATTGTTATCTTGGCATTATAAAGGATTTAATATAGACCCACTTCATTTGCAGTCCATGGAATCACTATCTTCTAGTTAAATTAGTGAACATATTCTGTCTTGACTAACTTATCCAAAAGATGTATGAAAATCAATCCTCATATAAACCCCTATATTCTACATGATTTAAAACATGAAATTAGTCAATGAATCTATATTCTAGCAATTATTAACCAACCTTTAATTACTAATGTTCTAAACAATTACCCCCTTTTTCAAACAAGTTAAGAGATAACAAATATGAAATTAATTAATTGAAGTCATTACCAACCTCTTTTTCAAGCAAGTTAATAACAAAAATCAATCAACCAACTCCATAAGAAGAACAAGTAATCAAATACCAAAAACAACTATCAATTGATCAAAAGTTCCAATTAACTCAAAATCATAATCTCCAAAATAATATCCAATTACAACTAAAATATTAAGCACGTCATTGTTAAAGAAAAGTAAACAAAGGATAAAAGATAAAACTTATAGACAAGCCCTACTTCTTCTCTTGAAAACCTCCTTTGAGTGGCGATTGAGTAGCTAGATTAGACCCTTTAAATCACCCTTTTCTCTTGTATTTATAAGCCTCCTTGATACTAAAATCCATTGCTTGAGAAGTCTAGTCCGAGTAGAATTCAAAAAATACCAAAATCCTTTGGAAAATACAAAATTTGCGCACAACCGCCTCTGGACAAAGTGGACCTGGAGTCGAGTCCAGTCGACCTGCCTGGCGCCAGGTCCAATCTGTTTTAGACTCAAATTTGCTCTGTTTTTACTTCTTAACCAGAATGGACCTGGTGCCTAGTCCATTAGCTAGGCATGGCGCTAGGTCTGTTCTGGAATTGTTCACTTTTTGCTAAAAAACAACTTAAATCTACACAAATTTTTCAAAAATACTTTTTACAAGAAAAATATTAAATATGAAGGAATATGCCTAGTTATTACAATAATTGTATCTCAAAATAACGTCAAATAATTAGAAAAATAATGGTGATTGTAGCCCCTATCACATACTCCCATACTTGAACTTTTGCTTATCCTCAAGCAAACAAGACCTAGACACTAAGCATTTAGAACAAGACAAAACAATTAAGCATATGTTTCCTTAGAAAACTCATCCATAATGAAGACATAACCTTCTTCCAACCTTAAACATAAATTTGTCATTCATTTAACCCTTTCAAAACCTTATAAACCCTTGTATTAAATCAAACAATCTCAAGGCTATCAAAGTTAGGTTAATCAAGCTTATATCTAGTACAAGAAAATCATTCTACTCCTCAAACAAAAACATAGATAACATAAATCATACAAGTCAAGTCATTTAACCAATTCAAGTATTATAAACTCAAATTTACACAACTCAAGTTCGTGAAATAGGGAAACACTCCACCTTTTTTTTTTCCTCTCAAAATTTTTTTCAATGACTTAGGGAATTGATAACCTCAAGTGAATGGATTTCTCTTCATGCACCATATTAGCCCCCTTATAGTCATCATTTATCATTTTTTCAGTAATTTATTTTTCTTTCTTTTTTCTTTCCTTACCTTCTTACCTTCGAGATAGCCTTAAGAGAGTGTGATGCTTCTTTGTTTCTTCTCTTCCACTCACCGTATTGGCCCCCTTTTCAGCAAAAAGTCTCTCTTATTTTTTGTTCAAAGATAAAAACATTTTTTCAACTCAATTTTTTTCATCTCACATTTTTCTTTTTCACTCAAAAAAAAATTTCTACACATTCCTTATTCACAACTCAAAGTCAAGCAAACTTTAAATCTATAATACAAGAATTAATCAGCAACTCTTCCTACATTTCATCACATCATCCACATTCAAACTTAAAAAATAAAATAAAACTCAAATACCTAATATAACTAAAGTTAACTTAAATTCCCAAGACTTAGTAAAATTCAACTTAATATAAAGTTTACCTTTAAATAAAAATCCAACTATAATGAATGACAAATTCATATCCAAAATTAGTAAGAAAATCATCACTCCATTATAAACAAATAAGCTCAATTTAGCTCCAAAATCTCCAAACTTTCAAATTTTTAAAATTTTTAATTTTTTCAAATTTTCAACAAAATTGTTTGATACCAAGAAAATACCAAGATCATACCAAGAAAACACCAAGATCATTGATAAAAACTTCAATAAAGAATATTACTAAACCACTGCCCCACACTTAAACTGGACAATGTCCTCATTGGCCAAAAATTAACACAAGAAGCATCTCCAAAAGGACCAAATCTAATAGAGAGGTAGAAAGTTTAAGTAAAATACTTCCGAAGTGCAATAAAGTTCCAATAAATATTAAAACATGAAATAGATAGAAGAGCTTCTCTAAGAGCACTTTATTCTAACCTACAAAAGAAACCACAAAGAAAATAATAATAAAAGAACGACACACCTAAATAAAAGAAAAAAACTAAAAATCCTAAGAAAGCAAATAAAGACACGACTCACTCTGTAACACCCACCTTTTTACTTTCGGTTGGTTACTACCTATAATAGGATGAGAATTTATATCAACGGCCAGAACAAAAGTTGATCGGTGTATTGAGACGAACACTCTAGAGAAATAAAATTCTATCGGGACCTGGATGTAATTATTGGATTTATTTTACCCAAACCCTAAATTTTTAAAAAGCTATTAAGATTAACAGAATAAGAATTTTAGGGTACTCTAGAAAGAGAAATTGATCAGTGCAATGAGGCGCACGTTTTGGTGCAAATTATGCTACCCGGGTTATCGGGGGCATTTTCGTCATTTTGACCGCGCTCGCAACTTTGACCGCAAATTTGACCAAGTAGAGAGGGAATTGAAGAATTTAAGCATTACCAATGGATTCAGTGGAATTTTTGGAGTTGGGTAGTGAAATAAAATATTTTTCATTACGGACCCGATTTTGGTCATTTTTGAAGAAAATGAAAAATTACGGTTGGTAATGAGATGTGTGGCTTCTTATAATTGGTGGATGAAAATAAGTGTCATTTAGTGATTGGTTAATGAGGCCAAGTGTTTCTATTTGATTGGTTGTGATAAAAAAAAAAAAAAAGAAGGAAGAAGAAGAAATAAAGAAGAATGGCCCACAAGAAATAAATAAGAATGGTTCACAAAAAATACATAAGGATTGCCCACAAGCATGAAAATTTTGACCAAGTTGGACCACCTTTTGACTTCATTTGACCAAGCTTAATTAAGCTACTCTTGATTTGAGTAAGTTAATCAAGGTTGAATATGTATGGCCATGCAAAATTAGAAAATATCTATAATGTTCTAAGAGTTTCTACCTTTTTCTATAAATTTCTTTAAGGTTCTAGAGTACTCTAAAGTTTTCCATAAGTTTCTACAAGTGATGAGTCATCACCTAAAGCTTTTTATAAATTGTGGTTCATCATTCCATGTGTACCAATTACATTTCAAAGCTTCCTACTCAAGAGTCCTACATAAGCCATGACAAAAGCATGTGATGTAAGGCATTACATAAGCAAAGCTTCCTATACAAGCCTTCTAACATCTATAAATAGGCCATGAAGGCCAACTAAAATGGCTTTAGATAGCCAGAATTTCGGAGCAAACAAGAGAGAAAAGGGAGAAGAGAAAAGAAAAGGAAATAGAGGGAGAAACCGGAAATAGAGAGGAGAGAAAGAGAGAGAGAAAAGCAAGAAGATGCTTGGACTGTCCAGCCTCCAAACGCAGCAAAGAAAAGGTAAAGATCTACCTTACTTGAAGTAAAGTTATTATATAAAGCATGGAGATCATTTTGGTATATATATTGTGAGAAGTTTATGTGTGATAGTTAGGTGAAGTTGTATGAAAGCTGTCCTTGTGTGCAGAAAATTTTGGGAGGTTTTATATTCAGTAAATATGTAACATTTTTGGATTTGAATGAAACAGGCATATATTTTTGTATCTAAGGATCATAGAGACATTTTAGAACAAGTTTGACGTTAATCGGATTTACGGATCAAAAGTTATGGTGAAAATAGTAAAAGGTACCAAATCAGTGACGGGATTTTTACTATTAGAACTTTGTGTGCAAAACTGAACAGAATGGACAATCGAATTGGTACTCCATGAATTGGAACTAGTAAAGGAATGTCTTAAGGATATTTTTAAATTGTTTTGACATCATTTAGATTTGTGGATTAAAATTTATGGGCAAAACAAGTTAGGGTGTCAAACTAGAAAATTGCAGAATGTTAAGGAAAGAATGAATAGTGAAACTAAATCAAAACTACTGAGGCTATTTTTGCCCAGTACCGTGATGCTAGAACCAGAAACCTAAAAATGGCCTATACTGAATTAAATTTAAGATCGGTATATCATGGAGCCAAATCGGAGCTGTAAATTAAAAGTTATGTGCAAAACAAAATGGTGTGTCAAACCAGTGAAATTCCAGAAAAGTAGTCCGAAAATGAATGGACTTAAGGGTGATTAATTATGTGATTTTGGACAAAACAATTAGGGAAACATGAAGTGAATCCCTTGTTTATAAAGTGAGGAAGGATGTGGAAAAATAAAAATGAAAGAATTGATCAAATGATGGAAAAATGATGCGAACGAAAGTTGAACGTTTTTCTTAAGCATCGGCTAACCGCCGGCCCCAACGGTTAAACGACGCTTGAACGTCGACTAACCGTCGGGCACATCGGCCGGACGTCGGCTACCCGATGGCTATTTTTTGGCCAAACACCAATTGACCCAAAAACAATGTTTGGTGTAGGTTTAGTGACAAACAGCTGACAAAATGTCAAAAATGGTAGGAACGGAGGTTAGACGGTCGTGAACGGAATGAGAGGCTTAGGACACGAGGTGAGTCCCATTGATTTCTAAACCTTTTTAAAGGCTAGTGCGTTTTGATTTTCTATGAAATGCTATGTTTTGTGCCATTTTGGAAATCCTCGAATATGTTTAAGGTTTACATGAGCAACATTTGCTTTTATGCTATTTCGGACTCAAATAAATTTCATATTCAGCTTGGAACCTTACTGGATGTTTAAAACACGAATTTTGTGAATTTAGTCCTTTTCAAATTAAATATTTGGGATTTCTGAAAAATGAAAAATTTTGGAATCGGGTATTTGGAGAATAATCCAAATATCCTTATTGGAATATTTTATGAAAACTCTTGGAACTCGGGTATTCGGTAAATGATCGAAATATCCTTATTAGAACTTTTGCAAATATTTTTCAAATCGGGTAAGGGTAAAATGACCCAGATACCCTTAAAAAGTATTTTGGAATCTGGCACAGGTGAAATGACCTAAATACCCTTGGAAAAATGACTTTTTGTGATCAAGTACGGGAAAAATAACCCGGTTGCTTTTGGAAACACGTTTTGATGTGTGAATAGAACCTTTTCTCTGGTTTCAACATGATTTTGGAAAATGTTGTTTTGGCCCCAAAATGATTTTGATTTGAAGATCCTATGGGATCAGATGACCCTCTGGCCTGATCAGTCAGATGGGGTTGGTATTGTTGCGTTGAGTACTCAACAAGGACTTTGATCTTTGCACTAGCCCATGTTAGAGATAGACGACCCCAAGTAACCTGATCAGTTTTGGGAATTGTCTTACTCCAAACAGTGCGACAGGACATTGTGACGAGTCGTCCCTGTCTAGCCGTTGTGAGCCCGGCAATTGCCCGTTGATTATGATTGGTGGGTTGTTCAAATGAGACCGAGCGAGGACACTCAGTGTGTTTAACTCCTTACCACCTCGATGGTGATTGACATCCGGATTGGGACCCCTAACTTATGGTGGCAAGTAAAAGATCCTTAAGTGCTCGGTGAAGTACATTGGTTCGCTGCTCACCCTTCTGGCATGACATGGGTGACGTGCTGTAAGGCGCAGTCCCTGGCACAAGAGACCGTATAGCCGAAGGCGAAGTTCTTTGAACTTTGCACGCGGGTCGTATTTCTAGATGGGGAAGAACCCGCATTTATTGAATTGGGGGCCGTGTGTTTGAAAATTAATATTTTTCGAATGTATATGATAAAATGACCTGAATTTATCAATTATTGCTATTTTCCCTGTTATATAATTTACTTCAGCAAAGATTTTGAAAATCGACTCTCTTTTAAGGGAAACGCTGGCACTCACACGGGACTCACTGGGTGATTTTTCACTCACACGTGTCTTTTATCTTACTTTTTTTTGTAGGATCCAAAATTGGAAGAACCTATGGATAGAGGACGATACCACAGTGACAACATAATAGGTCTAGATGTCTCCTCTTTAGACCTTATATACTCTAGTGATTATTCGTTATAAAGACCCCTTGTCTGGGAATCTGGACGGGGCAACACCCAATATTGGTATGCTTCCGCTGTTACCTTTAGTAGGGGTGTTACACACTCCCCCACACTTAAGATGGAAAATATTTTCCTTATTGCTAGGAGAAATAACAACTAACAACACCATATACAAAACAAAGATACAAACTCTTTCCACTCATCATGCTTCCTCATCAAACCTTTGAAAAAGAAATTAATGCTCATTGAAAAAGATAGGCATGATGAAAGTAGAAATAAGAGAGGGTTTTGAAAAGAGTGGGTTCATGAAGAATATTAGTTGCAATAAATATACA
Organism: Voacanga thouarsii; assembly: GCA_026120185.1. NCBI lineage: Eukaryota > Viridiplantae > Streptophyta > Magnoliopsida > Gentianales > Apocynaceae > Voacanga > Voacanga thouarsii. Next base: position 1,319,184 of record JANUWF010001502.1, read on the forward strand.
TGTAGGACCCCCTTTCCATAATACTCTTTTAGACATGCAAATCAAGTTTCCAACACAAAGATGTAAATTATGTCTAAAAAGTGTGTAAACATGAGAATTACCACTTAACCCTTCAAAAGATTTGTCTCAATTGAAATTCGCGTTAAAACTTAGTATTTGAGTTTTCAATGATAGGATCAAGAAATTCTTGCTTTTCAATACTTCTACAAATACCAAGTTACCTCCCTAAAATTGGAGTGAAGGGTAGATTTTGTCAACATCCTCCAATGGCTTCTTATGATGAATCAAGTATAAATCTAACTCCTTGAGACATGTTAAACTCCATATATCATCATTTGGACCATTTTCCTCTAAGAATGGAGAAAAACTATGAAATCATGTGTCAAAGAGAGATTAGAAGTATTAACATATAGAGAAGAATCAAATGACATTGGGTAATTATTCCTCATATCCTTTCTCCTTTCCTTGGGGAATCTCTTGTTCAAATATATTGACCTTTATGGCAACTTCAACCAACTTGGCTAGTTGTGTTCTTTGATGGCTCATTTATTAGGATGGTTCTTCATGCCACCTAATTAATGGACATGTTTGTGTTGGAAAGAAAGGATTTGATTGAAGCTTCAAGTGACGTCCCACAAAAAAAACAGCAATCTGAGCTTGTAACCTTGCCAATCTATCGTTATTGTAACTTCATTGACATTGTACCCATGAATAATTGTCCATGATAAAGGTTTGAACCTCTAACTCAAAGAAAAATAAAATCAAATTGAAAATAACACTAAAAACAAACAAAAATAATCGAAAAATAAAGAAAAGAAAAATACACAAATTAGAAATATTCACGAACTACCTAAAAACAAAAGTTAGAGATATTTACAAATACAACAAAGGCTAAATCAGTAAGACTCGAGTGTTTCTGATAGTGCCCATCCCCGGCAACAATGCCAAAAATTTTATGCGTCTTTTTTAGTGTAGAAAAAATTGCCAATGAATTCCACAATCAATCAAACTTTAATAAAATGCTAACAACTGAAACTACACATACGGGCAAGTATACCCATCGTATAGTATAGCAAATAGCAAGTATCGAATCCACGAGAACTTAGGCCACCACCTTACTTTACTCAAATCTTTATTGTTTAGCCAATAAAATAAGAAGAGAATTAAAAAATAAACAAATATAAAAATAGATATAACTCATGGATTCAATTTCATATAACTAGACAATTATCTTAAAAATACAAGTTGGATCAATTAGCATTTATCACAAGCAATTGTCATCTTGGCATCATGAAGGATTTAATATAAACCTATTTCGTTTACAATCCATAGAATCACTATCTTCTAGTTAAATTAGTGAATATATTTTGTCTCAACTAACTTATCCAAAAGATGCATTAAAATCAATTCTCATATAAACCCCTATATTCTAGGTGATTTAAAACACGAAATTAGTCAACGAATCCATATTCTAGCAAGCATTAACCAACCTTTGATTACCAATGTTCTAAATAATTAACCTCTTTTTTAAGCAAGTTAAGATATAACAAATATAAAATTAATTAATTGAAGTCATTACCAACCTCTTTTTTAAGCAAGTTAATAACAAAAATCAATCAACCAACTCCATAAGAAAAACAAGCAACCAAATACCAAGAACAACAATCAGTTGATCAAAAGTTCCAATTAACTCAAAATCATAATATCCAAAATAATATCCAATTACAATCAAAACATTAAGCACATCATTGTTACAGAAAAGTAAACAAAGGATAAATGATAAAAATCATAAACAAGCCTTTCTTCTTCTCTTGACAACATCATTTGAACAATGCTCCTTTAAGTGGTGATTGAGTAGTTAGCTTAGATCCTTCAAATAACCCTTTTCTCTTCAATTTTTCTTTTATTTATAAGCCTCCATATACTAAAATTCATTGCTTGAGAAGTCTAGTTCGAGTAGAATTCAGAAAATACCAAAATTCTTTGAAAAATACTAAATTCTTGTACAAATGCCTTTAGGCAGAGTGGACTTGGAGCCGGGTCCAGTTGACCCTCCTAGCACCGGGTTCAATCTGTTTTCAGACTCAATTTTGCTCTATTTTTGCTACTTAACCAAAATGGACCCGGCACCTAGTCCCTTGGCTGGGCATGGCGCCAAGTCTGTTCTAGAATTGTTTACTTTTCACTCAAAATCAATTTAAATATGCACAATTTTGTCAAAAACACTTTTTACAAAAAAAACATCAAATAGGAAGAAATATGCCTAGTTATTATAATAAATGCATCTCAAAATAACCTCAAATAACTAAGAAAATAATGGTGATTTTAGCCCTAGATATATTAGGTCATTTTCGATCATTGAGAAAATCAGAACCATAGTATACAAGTTGGAACTTTCAGATGGATTAATTGGCATCCGCGACGTATTTCATGTATCCCAACTAAAAAAGTACAATTCAGATTTGGAGCATGTCCTGAATGATGAGCCATTACAATTGCAAGTGAATCTGACATATATAGAGATGCTGATCAAGATACTAGAGCAAATAGTGAAAGAACTAAGGAACAAGAAAATTCCTATGGTTAAGGTGATGTGGAAATATCATGGGGCTCGGGATGCCACCTAGGAGACCAAGGAAAGGATGATAAGGAAGTACCCTGACATGATGAGAGGTACGACGTAGTTTAATTTCGTGGACAAAATTTTTTTAAATGGGGAAGGATGTAACACCCTACTAAATTGAGAGTTAGGGAACTAACTACTTGATCAAATTAATCCCACTTCATAACTTAAATGCATCACATGTGGCTATTTCATGTGCTCTTTATGTGAATTCTCATATAGAAAGTAAGTGTATTAAATTAATTATTTGTATGGTTCGTAGTAGGTGATTTATACATAAGTAATTGTGCATTATATATATATATATATATATATATATATATATGTGCATATATGTATTATGTGTAGTAGACAAATTAGTCAAATTAATTAGTGTATCATATTTCAAATAATATTATAACAATGAATTTTTCCTTTTGAAAAATACATTATTGAACAAATTTAATTTTAATTAGAAGCTTGGCCTTGTTTGTTAATTAAAAAGTCTTGGTCAAATTTAATGTCAAGACCAATTTTAACTACTTGATCCAATTCTATTATTTGGCCCAAGGCCTATATCTAAGATCCATAGATCATTTTAACCCATTAAAATACCCTTCATCTTAGCCTTTGAATTTAAGATATATTTAAATGAGCTTATCCCAACCCTTAGATGGAAAATACCCTAGTATAAAATATATTTTTCTCTCCATTTCTTCCAATGTTGGCAGACACCCCTTCCCCTCATTTCTCTGCAATTTTTCTTCCTTCCTCCCCTCAAGAAATAGCCTTCCCTCTCTTCTTCAAGGTTGATCGACAGCCATAGAAAACAAGAAGAGAACTCTTCTCTTCTTGCACTAGCTTTATCTAAAACACATACTCCACTATTCTCTTGTTTGTGCTCTTTTAAAACCTCCAAACAAATCCTTCAAAGTGGTGTTGTTGAGCTATTTTTTCTGGTTGGATGCAAGCTTCAAAACTTCAAGGTAAACCATCCACCATTCTTGTCTTCTTCATGTAGCAGAAATTGTGGCTGATATCTACCTATTAAATCTGTAATTTTATGCTTTAGTTATGTTATATTTTGATGCCTAAATGTTGTACCTAATCCACGGTCTTGAGTTATCATGAAAAAAATGGCTTCTTATATATGATGAATGCATCTTTCCCTTCCATCTTCCTTGCTGGCCGAAAATCTGCAAATATTTTACAGATTGGAGTGGTTTGCTATATGTACTGATTTTTCATTGTGTTTTGGCTAAATGAATGGTGTAGGACACGGAAGTGAATCCTTTTATGTTAAGAACTCATTTTCTTTACTTGTTATGCTTGAAAATCGAAAACTACACTAAGTTGTCGAGATTTATTCTTAGTAGTGTAAAGTTGTGTTCTTGGTGAATTTTGGGTGAAAAGGGAGTTGGATTTCATGGTAATATGATCTATGATGTGTGTGTGTGTGTGTGTGTGTGTGTGTGTGTGTGTGTGTGTGTGAATGAATTGGGTGATTTTCTTTGTATTTTGAGAATTATGAATGTGATAAGAAAATAGAGTATTGCTAGTTCAGTTAAAAGCTGAAATGGGTCTACTTTCTGAGATGAACTTTGTTAATGGCTTGTTTGATTTTGAGTCCCTGAGTGTCCTATTATGTGTTAAGATTATTTTGGTGTAAGTTTTGTGTGAAGTACATGAAAAAAACTCAAGTTAATGGTTTTTGCATCAAGACTGCACAAACAGTATAGAAACCCCTGTACATATGGCAATATTAAAACCTCGAAACCCCTTTTTTCGATAAAAATTTCTTGTGATTTTTGGAATGTAGAAACTTGTAGGTGTTAGGAGAAGTTCAAAAAAAAAAAAACAATCATCAAACATCTATTATAATTTGGGATTTATAAATTTTTCAAGTTGACTGTGCAAAGCAGATTACTGTTCACCCAAGGCTTTAATTTTCTGACGATTGCATCTATTTGAATTATTACATTCATGAATCATGCCATTGATTTTCTAACTTCTATTTGCACACTATAGACTTATTGAGATTATTTATAATCTCACACAAATTTTTCTAACTATGTTTTTCAAGGTAGTCTAAGATTATCAACACCGAGAGCTGAGGATCCTTTCGTACTATAATTAGATCTTAATACTTTAATATTTCTACCCTACCTTGTTACATTTTATTTTTCCCAGCAAGACTCAACCATGGTATGTTAAGTATTAAGGATTTACTTAGTAATTTAAATTCCAGCTTTGAATTCTACTCGAGTATTTAGTTTACCTTGATTTCTTTTATTCACTGTTTCCTTGTTATAAAGACCCTGGTCCAAATAGGACGGGGCGACATCCCTAGCCATTCAAGCCATTTATTTAGGGGGTGTTACACGGCACCAAGATTTAATCTAGGGTTTGGACAAATCCGACAACAGTTAGCTCTCACAATAGCACTGCTATCCTTCTAGAACTCTTTGAAATAAGCTTGATCCACTCCCAAATTAAGTCCTAGAATCTCCATTAGAGAAAGAGATAATTTCTTCAGAGCCTCACAATATTTTTGAAAAACCATCCTGAAATGAAACCGTACTTAAGAGTGCTCAAAAGATAACAGGAAGAAAAAATATGGATATACTCTACTAGACTTACCCTATCTCTAAAAACTCTTTGCCAAATTTTGATTAAAAAAAAATTGACTAAAACAACATCAACAGAGCCACTATAAGGGAAAAAAGTAATCATTTCCTTCCATGGCAATTTTGCTAAATACCAAGAATAGTGGGCAATAGAATAGCCAAATCGGCTACCAGGTTGTGGTTCACGCCTTAATTTTTTAGCAATGGGAAGCATAAAGAAAGCTTTAGCATGATCATGAGACCTTCTAATAAGATTAGAATCAACTCCATGATTGATCACTTGGAAGAAGCCATGGTGCAAACAAGATGCTCTAATAAGATTTGTTGCACATGTTGTTGCCTCTTTATCACTTTTAAGATTTGCTGCATACATTGTTGCCTCTGCTATTTGCTCCACGATGGATTCTTGAAGTTCTTGTTGAGCACACACTAGGTCCTTATTGGGCCATATGTACTGGCTAGGGATGCTGCCTTTGTTGCACTTTTGATTTTCAAAAATGGATGAATTTTTCCTAGAATTATGGTGATTTTGCAAGCTAGATTGTGTAGAGACGGTTGAATCCATGGCAATTAGGATAGAAGCTACATAAATACAAGTGACTATTAGTCAATTTTGGTTGAAAAAGAAATGTAAAAAAGACAAAGTGTAGAAGACATGAACAATAAACCGGCAACAGTGTTCGAAAGCAAAAACTCTAGTCGAGCAAACAAAAGGAATCTTCCTCTTTGTTAAAGAGGAAATGAGTAAGGACTATAAAATGTTAAAGAAGGAAGATTATACTTTCTCTACTTTCTATATTTTTCCTGAAGGTACAAAACGTCTCTATTTATAGAGTAGAGAAACATATAAGGATAATGCATAGGTAATATTTTGCAGTAATGCAATTGAAGGCATGTTTCTTAGGTTGTCTACTAAACTAATAATATTGTTCTTTATTAATGAAAGAAAATTAAGGGATTTAAACCATTAAATTTTTAATAATATTATTAGTGTAGTAAACAACATATATACACTAAGGGATTAGAAAGGTCTATATATGACACAAAGAAAACATACGAGATATTCTTGGGGGAAGTCACAGGACTTACGAATATTTTAATAACCTATTATTGAAGGTGAAAGTAAACTACCAGTAATTATTTCATCTTTGTTCACGGCAGTGGGCTCCACAGGAAATGGAGAAAGCTGCGATGACGTTTAGCAACGGCCAAAATGTGGTGGCTGTTAGTGATGTCATAGTGATGGTAGTATGCACCGGAGATGAGTTGACTACACGTCGAGAAATAGTATCACATTTGCAAGGGAATTGCAACAGTGACAAAAACTCTCAAATTAGTGAAAATTAAAGGATATTTTAATTACCTGTTCTTGACGGTGAAAGTAAACTACTAGAATTATTTCATCTTTGTTGACAGATGTAGAGGAGGAAAAGTTGCTTAGAGTGTTTAAAGATTACGAAACGGCTTCTGGATTGCAAATAGCAGATATTAAGGGAATCATTCCATTCATCTATGTCTATAAAATTCTTTTGAAGCAAAGGCACCCCACTGGAGCATAGCCACCAAAAGTTAAATTCCATCATGTAAGAAGTAGAAAGGAAGTCCATTGCAAGTTGTTCTTAAGAAATGTGGATTTTTTGTTATTCAAAGTAGTGAAAGTGAACTAATAACTACTAAGTTTGTCACTAGGTAATACAATGCTAATACTACTGTGAATTAATCTTTTTTCACCCAGTACTATTATCCCAAATGAAGTAATATAATTGATACTAGACAACTTAGTAGACAAGGTACTAGAAAGACTAAAGCCTATCTATAATGCTTAGGGGTTGAGAAAATATTAGAAATATTTGAACTTAGTCAGAGATTTACAATATTTTGGTAAAAGATTATATGAGTTTTAATAAATCAAGCTTGTCTATTAAATTAATAATATTATTTTATATGAAATAATATTAGTGGTCCAAACTTTATATAAGTTTTGCAAGAATAATAAGGTATGATATAGCTTGAAAATAGGGAATTGGTGATGAATAAGTGCAATTCATTACAAGATGCTGACGCTAGTCTTGATCAAGTTAGCCCGATCAAGAAAGAATTGACGTTATTTTAGGGAAGAAACTTCATTTAAAAGAAAATGGAACTTTTCAAGATAAGTTTTCAGGGCTTTTTCAAAGATTTTTTGTAAATTTTTCTTATGAAATTGTGCAATGGGGTCCAATGATTGTTTGAAGTGATGCTTTCAAATAAATGCCTATGAATTTTGAAAATAGAACATATATCTAAACATGCTGATTCAGGGTTTGTATTGAATTTGCTTACTGGGTGTAGTATACCACTACAAGAAAAATGCAGTTTAACGATGGATTTTTCACTATCTCTAATTTGCGACAGAATAGCAATGGTTTAACACCCCCAATAGAAATATCACAGTATACGGTTGGTATCATATCGGAAGCGTGTAATATGTTGGATGTCACCCCGTCCGAACTTACAGACAGTGGGTTTTTATAACATTCAAGAGGTAAGAGAAACCAAATAATAATAATAATAATAATAATAATAATAATAGTAATAGTAGTAGTAGTAGTAGTAGTAGTAGTAGTAGTAGTAGTAGTAATACAACTATTACATCAGAGTTGCAAGTCGTAATATATGCATCAAAGTGATACAACTTATTGTACTTTAGACATATATCATATACGAACTATTCTGGAAATATACATAGAGTTACCGGGTATGTAGACCCAAAGTATAGAACTTACTTCTAGAGTGCTAACCTCCAGTCCTAAGACTTAAAGAAACAGTACAAATACAGGTGTGAGTGATTTACACTCAGTGAGTCCCGTATGTGATAGTAGTTTTTTGTAGAAAAATAAGGGTAGAAAATTACACATTATCCCTTGAAAAGTAAGAAAAAGGAATTTCAGCTCATTTTCTATAGAAAATGACTCAACAACTAAGTAGAGAATCTTTTCTCAAGAATTGTTCAAAATTTCAGGACATTTTAAAAATCGAGTTTTACAAACATCATTGTCCCATATTTTCAAAAAAATAGGCATTCCTCTCAATAGAAGATCGACCTGCATGCAAAGCTCACAAGGCTTCACCTTCGGCCTCATGGTCTTGTTGTGCTAAGAACTAAGCCTTCAGCACTCAATTGGATTATGCTGGAGTGATAGAATTGTCGTCACAATCTACCTCAAGTCATCTCAATTTTTTTTACTTACAGTAGTACGGGATCCCCACACCTGCACTCTCCTCTCAATAAGGTTAGCAAGTGTGATACCTCACAAAACTCACTATAGAAAATTAGATCATTTAATTTTATCATATGAATTTATTGAATGAAATTTCATTATATAAACCCATTGAATTGTTTGTGTGTTTACTTTGTTCAATTATATGAGGCTTCTTAGGGAAAGATAAATGATGTTTAAGTGGCTATTTACTTGATATGTGATAAATAAGACCATCTTAATTAATATTATTTTGTGTCTATGAAATATTTTCTTTTTACAATGACTTTTAGCAAGAAAAAAAATTAATTTCTTGAACAATTCAATTTTATTTCGAAACTACTTTTGATTCTTGATTAACTAAAAATCTTAGTCAAATTCAAGACAAGATTAATGTTGTCTATTTGACCTAAATTCAATATTTGACCCAATCTAGGACCCATGACCTATCTTGACCTATTAAAACATATTACACCTCAACCCTTCAATTTAGGGTGAATTCTTATGCATTTATTTCAACCCTTAGATTCCCATTTCTCACCCTACCCGGCTACTCCATTCACTCTCTACAAAAAAAAAAAAGAAAAAAGAAAATCCTCCAACTTCTCCCAAGGAAGAAAACTTCTTCTTGCCCTTACTCTTTCAAGCTGTCGTAGTTTGGCGGCTCCATCTTAGCTAACAAAATAGCCTCCACACTCCTATCTTGGTTTTACAAAGTCCTACCACAAGCTTACATGCATTCTTAGAGGTTTGAAGAATATTTTTCAGTGCTTTTGGAGCTAAGAAAACCAGATAAACTTAACCATTTTCTTCCCTTTTTCCTCTTGTAACCAACAGTATGCTCACCCTCTTCATTTTTTTTATTTCTTACCAAAAAAAAAACACCCTATTGGAGAAACAAGGACTTGAAGAACAAATCCTTCTTGCTACCTTTTCATTTTAGAAGGGTTGAACACAAAAAAGTAGGTTAAAGAACTCAATTTTCCCTTTTATTTCCTCTTGGCCGAATAACTTTCCTCTTACGGGATAGTTTGCATTTTGAATGGTTTCTTGCATTATTGGTGGAAGTATGTGATGGAAATGTATTGTTTTTGTGTTAAGGAGATAATATGTGTTATGAAAATAAAGTCTTGTAAATGAAGAACTCTTTTCTATTCACTTGAAAATGCTTGAATTTGGAGCAGTAAACATTTTGCCTAGATTTGCTTAAATGACTATTGAATGCTTTGTTTGTGTGTTCTCTCCTTGGAGACTTAATAACTGTAGTCTAGGAAGATGTTAAATCACTTGAGAATTGAAGTATTGTGCAAGAAAATGCTTGTCCCATTTTAGTTTTGTCAAAACCGAATGCTGCTCCATAGGTGCCTAAAATTCTGTTTGATGATGCTCAATGATTTGATGCTTTGAATGCTGCAATTGTGATGAGTAAAATTGTATTTATGTTCTGTATATGTGGTCCTATATGTGGTGTTTTGTTTTGACAAGCTTGATGAGTTTTGGTGCCTTTAATGCCTTAATGGAGTTGTTGGTAAAACAAAGTGCTGACTGGAGTTAGGCCTTTAACTTGGGTGTTGAATTTCTAAGCTAAACTATGGTTACAAGAACTTGGGATTGGTGTTATAAATGACCTAGGATGTGTTGGGGACATGTTTTAGGGTTTACAAGGGTTTGGTGTTTGAAAAATTGTAGTGTAATGTTGAATTAGAGTAGGCTGCCAGAAAATCCCTTTTCGTAACCAAAATTTGAAGCTCATAAAAATGTGCTTCCTGTTGGATTTTTGGCCTGAATTTCTTGCAGAATAAACTTTGAGATGTTAAGAAATTTTTGGAATAAGAATAACCAAAAAACTCTTTATAAATTGTAATATATGAATTTTTGAATATCACTGCTCCAGTATAGTTTTTCGTCAAACTCAATTTCAAAAAAAATATCATTTGCCCTATTTTTCAAAGGATTTTTGGGAAAAGGATTACATGGTAATTTACCTAACATCTAGGGGTGTCAAACTGATAATTTTTATTAAGAAATAAAATGTTTTTCTTTGTAAATTAAGTTAATCTTTGAGACCCCTAATTTACTTTGAAAACAAAGTTTCAACCTAAAAGTAAGAAAAATGAATTTTTGCCTTGGAAATTACTGTAACTGAATTAAAATGAACTTACAAGAATTTTATGGGATATTTTGATTTATTAGAAATTTATTTCTTATGGTTTTTATGCTCTAATAATTACTTGGTTTTGAAGTAATAAAACCCTAATTATATTTATATATATATATATATATATATATATATATATATATATATATATAGTCATAGTCTCAAAGATACTTTAATCTTTGCAAACTTTCCTAATCTTACAAGGGAATAAGTTTAATTGGGGTTGCTTGACTAATTAGGGATCTCGGTTTATTAAGGTTAGTATAAGTGAATAGTAAATTACTTAGGGCATAAGTAATCTCTTTATCACCTTAGGGATTTATTTGAAACCCCTTTTTTTTCTTTATAGACTTGTGGACAAGAGATTAATTCTTGTGAAATTTATCTTAAATTTGGAGTTGGACGTAAAAAGGAGTACTTAAGATAACTTGAAGTTATTTTGCTAAGCTTTGGACAAGAAGTAAGTCCTTGCATCTCATGACTTTTTTATGAAAAATATTTTCATAGAAAATCATATGATCATGCATACACAATTATGACACTGTTAAGCTCATGATATGATTTCCATACTATTTATCGCAAGAATATTTTGAATAATCCATTTTGTTGAACTTGGTGTCCCCCTTATTCACATTACGGATTTTACATGAAAATTATGCATATCAATTTTAGAGAAACTTTCTTATGAATATGGTGTTATGATTAGGAGCCATGCATCAATGCTATACCTAATTACAAATTTTCTTTTTTGCATAATTGCAAAAATCATAGCATGAAAATTTAGCTCTTGACAATATCACTTTTGAGGCAATTTATGAACTTAATGATTTGTTAAGCCTTGAGCAAATATTGATAGAACGGATGTAGGAATTTCAGTTTTCAAAAAATTTTGGGGAGTAATTATGATTTCATTTTCGGGTCGGATTGAATTTGGAAAACTGAGTTATGGAGATTTGGAACAATAATTTTGGAAATAAAATTATATATTCCGCATTAGAATGGGATTTTTTGAACCATACTATTTTAAGACTTGAGTACTCAAGGGGCAAGACTATAGGACTAGATTTTGTTGGAATATGAGAGAATTCCAATTCATTAGCTATCTTTGGAAAACTGTCTTTTCCAAACAGAGCGTCAGTCCTAATGGTTGTGTTGGGTCCTTAGCTAGCAATATAGCATCCAAGGGAAAATGGAGGACAGGTGTGAGACACCCGATCTGTTTATCTATGGGAGGGATGTACACCCTGCCCAATGTGTCTTTCGGCATTGATTATGTCGTGGTCATATTTGTAAAATATTGTACATGTGTAGTCTCGATACACAATATGGCTTATTGATGATAAGTTCAAGACTTTTACCGAAATAAACTTTCGTACCAGGAATTTAATTGGAAATAATTTACCTAACAAAATTCTTATCCAAATATCGTACTTAATCATACTTGTTGAATTTCTCCCCAAGATTTGGTAATGAATTTGAGATGTATAAATGCTAATTTTCTAATGATTACATCCATTTGAATTATTGCATATTCATGCATCATGTTATTTATTTTCTAGCTACCATTTGCATACTACGGACTTATTGGCACTATTTATAATCTCACACAACTTTTCCAACTACGATTTTCAGGGTAGTATAAGATTATCAAGACCGAGAGTTGAAGATTCTTTTGTAATAGAATTAGATCTTGATACTTTAATACTATTACTCTATCTTATTTCATTTTAATTCTACCAGCAAGGCTCAACCTTGGTATTTTAAGTATTAAGGATTTATTTAGATAGTAAATTACATTCCAACTCTGAGGTTTATCTAAGTATTTAGTTACCTTGCTTTTATTCGTTGTTTTCCTTGTTATAAAGACGTCTTGTCCAAAAAGACAGGTGACATCCCCCGGCCTGACTGGGCGACGTAAGCAGTGAGGTGTTACAGCTTGATCGTAGATTAGGTGTCCCACCTAAAATCAACCAATTAGCATCTAAAGACATCTGAGTGTCTTATGCAATCAAATCAATTACTTACGCATTGGGACAGTGCTAGCTGGGGATACAGTTAATTACAATGCCTATCACTCTGTTTGGAGTAAGATAATCCTTAGAACTAGCTAGGTTACTTAGGTCATCTATCTCTAACGCGAGCTAGTACAAATGTTATAGCCATTGTTGACCATTCAATGTCTTCACTACTTCACAAGACCAATCCAATAACACTGGTTCACAAAACCAGTCCAATATCACATTTCCTAACAAAACATCAAAAAAAAACTTTCCAAGGCCAAAATATCATTTTTACCAAAAGTTGATTCCATACTGAGAAATTGTTTTCCAAATTACTTGCGCAGAAGGATAAAAAGTCCTTCCAGTGTTATAAAACATTCATTAAGGGCATTTATATAAATTATACTTTTTATGCACGCCCAAGTCCATGAGGAATATCATTTTAGTCAATCTAGAATTCTAAATCAGAAAAAGGAAAATAAATTCAAGGATTTTATGTTTCGACGTGCTTGATAGTTGTAGAAATAATTCATTGTTCCGTTAAAGCAAAGAACTCATAACCTTACATGCTTTATCATTAAACGTGGAATGGAATACATTTGGGCTAGTAAAATATTCATTTTTGTCACACAATATATGAGCAAGATACTTTCCATAAATACTTGCATCCAAAATATTCATAGAACAAAGAATTCAAATCCTTTGTAGAAATATTCCATTTCCTGAAATTCAGAGAAACCAAAACTTTGTTCAAAAAAGCCCAAAAGGTTTATTATTCACATCTTCATACTTTAGGAAAAATAATCCCCATTAAATGGTTTTTGTTATCATAAGAGTGCATTTTTCTAATTAAATCGTACCATGAAATAAGATTTCACTTGTTCAGGAAAACCATATTTTTTATTAGGAAAACCAAAAGAGTTCAAATATTTACAACACATTCCAGAAATCCACTAGCAAAAAATGGTATTTATAAAACAAGTGGGACTCACCTTATGTAAGATTATCACTAATTATTCCTTGCACTTGCAATTTCACAAAGTTTTGAGGGTAGACATGTCGAAGAATAAAACGAGATACCATCCCAGGATCCGCATATGTGTGAAAAATAAGATATAAAGATAACAAAGGTAACAACTTTTACCTTTCTTTGATCGTCCGAAGAACAAAATTTCTTCTTCAAGTCGAGACACGATCCAGCAATCCTCTTGATCAAACTCCACGAGAGTTGAACGTCTAACCACTATAATCACAGTGTGTGATTATCTCTAACAGTAATCCATACAGAGGAATACTCAAGCACCAAAATTTCCTGTACTAGTAAAAAAAGATAGTGACTAGGGTTTCCCAAGAACAATCGTGAGAGTGAGAGAAGAGAGAAATCGTGTGCCTTAGGATTTGAAGTTATTTTCGTGTCTTACACTTAGCTAGGGTTTCGTGTGTTCCATCATCATGTTACCCGAAAATCTTGCTCTAAATAGACTCCAATCTTAGAATTCTAAAACAGTTAGAATTCCCTAATTGTAATGGGAAACATCAAGTTCTCACAATTACATTTGGACCACAAATTATAACTAATTATAATTTGTCCACAATAACTTCTCTTTCTCATAATTAACCCCACTATGTTATCAAATAACATCTTAAGTATATAATCCTCTATTGTGTATGACCTATTAGGTTTCCCAATAAATTGGTAGCAAACATGAATTAATCCAAACGTCTTTGAGATTAATAATCCATAATTAATTAGAATTAATCGTATTCATTCTAATCGGGATTGGTATATTAATTCATCAATTAATAAACCCATATTCCCAGATCATGAGCGGTATCTAGCAACACATCATGACTACCCAAGAGTCCAGGAAGTCAAGTGGCTTGACATGAACCCTTCAATAACAAACTACAGTGCAATTAACTCCTTTCACCATGTAATATCTCATTCGGTTTGGAGTACGGAATTAGTGTCAACTCCCTCCAGAATTAATCCTGACCCAAATACAATAGTACTTGTACCAGGAACCCACTACTCTAGATGTGTATCAATTAGAACTATTTCTAATACACAATCGCCTTGGCCAAGGACTTCTCGAGTAGTAATTCCTACAAGTGGCCGTGAGATATTCGCCCATACTATTAGGAGTGGTGAATCATTTATTAACCCTCTCAACTACTTTCATATACCTCACAACGTACCCAATATCCATCCCATAGGCAACCCTCGATCGAGCTCTAGAGATTGGAATCAAAGTACAATGCTCAGCAAACAAAGTACCTTGGAGATCTCAAGTCTAAAGATACTTACACGTTTGCTATATTGAGACTATATCAATGGCACTAAATAGTTATCCATGTGATTATCTCATAGCTAGATCATCCAATGAACTTATTCCATTAACAAGCATCCATGTATTAACTTTGAGTATCTCAATACTCACGGATATGAGAACCACCGCCCGATCAAATCAGGAAGTCTAACACATGCTAGTCTTAACGCATTAATGATGTCCTGTCTCATTAATACTACGACTAGAGACTATTTAAGTACTAACGCTATAAAATGTAATAGGAATCTCATATCATGATCTCTATCATGATTTCCTTAATACAGTGTTGTACTAAGGACTTTATCGAACAATTATATTACTTAAAAGTTAACAAAAGAAACTATAAGATAAATAATGCCTTTTATTAAAATAAAATGTGTCATATACAATGTACAAGTGATTGCCTCTAGGGCACAACACTAACAAGACATACTGACATCAAAATCATTTTGTACCCCCTCTTAGCAATCTTAAACTTCCCAAGAAGTATTACTAACAAAATAGTCCAATAAAAAGATTGCTAATTTTCCTAATTCTCATTTGCAATTAAAATGGAAATATATCTCTTAGGGAAAAATAAAAGGAAATGTCTTCTTCTTCATATTCATTTTTTTCATTCCTCCATCCAACACATTTCTGTTAGGCATCTCAGGCTCGTATCCTGTACGGCGCAACAGAAAATAAATCGAGATACCCTCCCAGGACTCTTCAATGTGTGAAAAACAAGACATAACTGCAATAAAGGCAACAGCTTTTACCTTTGGGTGATCGTGCAAAGAACAAAATTTTCTTCTTCAAGTTGAAGCGCGATCCAGCAATCCTCGTGATCAACCTCCACGTGAGTTGAACGTCTACCCACTATAATCACAGTGTGTGATTATCTCTAATAGTGATCAACACAGAGGAATACTTAAGCACGTAGCTTTCTGTGCTAGTAGAAATTCTAAGTGGCGATTAGGGTTCCTCCTTAAGATCAAATCGAGAGAGAAGAAGAAGAAGAAGAAGAGAAGGTTTAGGTGGCTGCTGTTTTTCTCATGTGAAATCACCCTTAGGGTTTTTCGGTTATATCATCATAAAACCGAAAAATCACTAAAAATCTAGAATTCTAAAACAATTAGAGTTACTTAATTGTAATTGGAAACATCAAGTTCTCACAATTATAACTTGTACCACAAATTATAACTAATTATAATCTGTCCACGGCAATTTCTCTTTCTCTCAATTAACCCCACAATGTTATCAAATAACATCTTGAGTATATAATCCTCTATTGTGTATGACCTATTAGGTTTCCCAGTAAATTGATAGAGAATATGAATTAATCCAAACGTCTTTGAGATTAATAATCCATAATTAATTAGAATTAATCCTATTAATTCTAATTAGGATTCGTTTATTAATTCATCAATTAATAAACCCATATTCCCAGATCATGAGTGGTATCTAGCAACACATCATGACTACCCAAGAGTCCAGGAAGTCAAGTGGCTTGACATGAACCCTTCAATAACAAATTTCAGTGCAATTAACTCCTTTCACCATACAATATCTCATTCGGTTTGGAGTACGGAATTAGTGCCAACTCCCTCCAGAATTAATTTTGGTCTGAATACAATAGTACTTGTACCAGGAACCCACTACTCTAGATGTGTATCAATTGGAACTATTTTTAATACACAATCGCCTTGGCTAGGGACTTCTCAAGTAGTAATTCCTACAAGTGGTTGTGAGACATTCGCCCCTACTATTAGGAGTGATGAATCCTTTATTGACCCTCTTAACTACTTTCGTTTACCTCACAATGTACCCAATATCCATCCCATAGGCGGCTATCGATCGAGCTCCGGAGATTGGAATCAAAGTACAAAGCTCAACAAACAAAGTACCTTGGAGATCTCAAATCTAAGGATACTTGCATATTTGCTATATTGAGATTATATCACTGGCACTAAATAGTTATCCATATGATTATCTCAAAGCTAGGTCATCCAATGAACTTGTTCCATTAATAAGCATCTATGTGTTAACTTTGAGTATCTCAACACTCACGGTTATGAGAACCACCTCCTGATCAAATCAGAAAATCTAACACATGCTAGTCTTAACGCATTAATGATGCCCGGTCTCATTAATACTATGACTAGGGACTATTTAAGTACGAACACCATCTAGTGTAGTAGGAATCTCATATCATGATCTCTATCATGATTTCCTTAACACAGTATTGTACTAGGGATTTTATCGAACAATTATATTACTTAAAGTAAACAAAAAGGAAACTGTAAGATAAATAATGCCTTTTATTAAAATAAAATATGTCATATACAATGTACAAGTGATTGCCTCTAGGGCACAACACTAACAATTTCCAAGTCATTTGTGTGACTTCATAACTTCTCATTTATCCATTAAATCTAATGGAACAATACATTAGCTTATTACTTGAACAAAATTCTGCATTTCTATTCCAAGACACCTTAGTATTTTTAGCATAACTTTTGGTCCACAAGTACAAATAATCTCAAATTTATACCAAAATACTATTAAGACATATTTTTACAAGTTCCAGTTCATGGAATACCAAAGATCTATCTCCATTTCGGTTAGTTTTGATAATAAAATCCCAGAAATGTAAATGAATTATTCTACTCGTCACAGCTTGGCAGCCTTTGGTAATTTTGTTATAACTTTCTATTCCCAACTCCAAATCATGTCAAATTGGTTCCAAAATGTTTGTAGGACACAATTAGCTAAAAAGTTAAAAGTTCAATATACCAAGATTTGCAACCGTTGTAGATTTACTCCAAGCAAAAATTTGCTGTTTCCAGCATATATGTATTTCAATATTGCAAAATATTATCTTTGCTTGTTCCGTTCTTCTCTTAGCACTTTAGTATCCATTCATTTACTCAATCCTTCATCATAACATCATCAAAGAAATATACTTTCAGCCATGAAAGAAAAAAAACTAGCATGATTTATACCCAACAAAAGTTATAGCCATGAATAAAGCACATGAATGCTTTAATTTCCTACAATCACAACTTATTTCTTCTATTTCTTCCCTTGTTCATTTTTCTCCCACAATTACAGCCATGATCAATCCATCATAACTCCTTCAAAAAATCTCCAAATATCACAAGAATCACATCAAAAAAATCCCCAAATCAAACGGCACAAAGCTTGAAAGACATCATTATAACAATAAATCTTCATAATTCACGACAGCTATTTCATACTATTTTCCATGAAAAATTCATATCATAATAATCCTTATGAACTTTAGATCAACTTTAATTCTTGAAGGAAGATGTTTATCTTGTGAGTGTTGAGTTCTAGCTTAAATTAGCCCAAGGTTCTTCTTTTTTCCTTCTCCAACTTCCGATTTCTCTCTCTCTCTCTCTCTCTCTCTCTCTCTCTCTCTCTCTCTCTCTCTCTCTCTCTCTTATTTTTCTTTTTTTCTCTTCCTTTCCTTTTTTTTCTTGGCCAATTGTTTTCTGGCCTTCCACCACTATTCTTCTTCTTTTTTTGTTGTTTAATTTCCCAGGTGCTAGAATTAGGTGTCATGAGATTTAATGGCTAAGCGATGACTAAGCATACATAATTTAATGATAGAACTTTGTAGAAAATCATGGAATCTTGTGGAAACTTATAGAAACCTAATTGTAATTGGAAACATCATTAATGAGACTGGACATCATTAATGCGTTAAGACTAGCATGTGTTAGACTTCCTGATTTGATCAGGCGGTGGTTCTCATATCCGTGAATATTGAGATATTCAAAGTTAACACATAGATGCTTGTTAATAGAACAAGTTCATTGGATGACCAAGCTATAAGATAATCACATAGATAACTATTTAGTGCCAGTGATATAACTTCAATATAACAAACGTGTAAGTATCCTTAAACTTGAGAACTCCAAGGTATTTTGTTTGCTGAGCATTGTACTTTGATTCCAATCTCTAGAGCTCGATCGATGGCTACCTATGGGATGGATATTGGGTACATTGTGAAGTAAACGAAAGTAGTTAAGAGGGTCAATAAAGGATTCATCACTCCTAATAGTAGGGGCGAATATCTCACAACCACTTATAGGAATTACTACTTGAGAAGTCCCTAGCCAAGGCGATTGTGTATTAAAAATAGTTCCAATTGATACACATCTAGAGTAGTGGGTTCCTGGTACAAGTACTATTGTATTCGGGCCAGAATTAATTTTAGACGGAGTTGGCACTAATTTCGTACTCCAAACTAAATAAGATATTGTATGGTGAAAAGAGTTAATTTCACTGTAGTTTGTTATTGAAGGGTTCACGTCACGCCACTTGACTTCCTGGACACTTGGATGGTCATGATGTATTGCTAGATACCGCTCATGATCTGGGAATATGAGTTTATTAATTGATGAATTAATAAACCAATCCTAACTAGAATTAATAGGATTGATTCTAATTAACTATGGATTATTAATCTCAAAGACGTTTGGATTAATTCATATTTTGTACCAATTAACTGGGAAACCTAATAGGTCACACACAATAGAGGATTATATACTCAAGATGTTATTTGATAACATAGTGGGGTTAATTGAGAGGAAGAGAAGGAGTTGTGGCTAAGTTATAATTAGTTATAATTTATGGTCCAAATTGTAATTGTGAGAACTTGATGTTTTCAATTACAATTAGGGAACTCTAATTGTTTTAGAATTCCAAATTTTCTATGGATTTTTGTGAGATATAATACATATATGCACGAAACCCTACTGTAGGGTGATTCACACGAAAACAACAGCCACAAAAGCTCTCTCTTCTCTTTCTCTCTCTTATTGATATTGATCAAGCCCTAGCCACCACTTAGTTTATTCTGCTAGCATAGAAAACTTCGTGCTTAAGTGTATCCTCTGGGTGGATTACTGTTAGAGATAATCACATGCTGTAATTATAGTGGTTAGACATTCAACTCTCGTGGTGTTTGATCTAAAAGATTGCTGGATCGCGCCTCGACTTGAAGAAGAAAAATTTTTATTCTTCAAACGATCAAAGAAAGGTAAAAAGATGTTACTTTTGTTATCTTTATTTCTTGTTTTCTACACATATGCGGATCCTGGGATAGTATCTCGTTTTTATTCTTCCACTGCGGCATATACGATATGCGTGAGAGATACCCCACACTCATAGCATGTGGTTTTCATGCATTCAATCACCAAAGCTACTTGTTCCTTAGGCAACCAATCTTCCTAACCCATATGGCTTTTACTCAGTCAATTACCCTAAAGCACATAACCTTGTAATCAAAATTCTCTTTAAATTCCATGTAATGGACTTCAATGAAATTAAATCCAACCTCTCTTCTCCTTCACACTTCATAGGTTTCTCAATTTTAACGCATAAATTTCCCTAAATCCATTTAATTAAATCTACCTTAACTATAGTTAACTGTACTATAAAAAATAGACACAATTAACGGTACTATTCATCCAAGTTAGGAAAACGTTTTATTTTACCAATGCAATCTACATGTTATAGTATACTAGTGTCTCTCAAAATTTTCAAATTCTTTCTCAATTTCTCTATATTCGTGATTTACAATACCTCTGATGTCCCTTAAAATTTTTATCATACCAAAATGTCCATCCAATTAAACTAATCGTTTCTTGTTCTGAGTCTTCATACAAATATTCAATCGACATAAAGTAGTCGGCTATTAAAGTACAAAAGGCAGGGATGTTATAGATGGCATAAGAATCCCTTACTAAGTTACGACGGCATTGCAACAAAAAACTAAGTTATGAAAATAAATTTTTTTTTGTTTGGATTTTTTTTACTATCCATCGCTAATTAGAGACGAATTTGCAATGGATTCACTTAATCATAAATTGAAAATAAATGAAATTAAAATCCATTGCAAATCCCTAACTAATTAGCGATGGCTTTGTGACAGCCATGAATACGTTGCTATTTGCGACGGATTCATCTAATCATAAATTAAAACTTTAAAAAATTAAAATCCATCACAAATCCCTTACTAATTAGCGACGCTTTGCGACAAAATTTCATTCAGTCTAGAGCATAGAATTAGTGCCAACTCTATCTAAAATATTATTAATTCTAGCCCGAATATGTTAGTACTTGTTCAAGAAATCCATTACTCAATATAGGTATCAAATTTGAAACTATTTTCAACACATAGTCGCTTTGATCAATGACTTCATGAGTAATGATTTCTACAAGTGGCCTTGAAATATACTCTCCTGCTATTAGGAATGTTGAATCTTTTATTAACCCTCTCATCTACTTTCATTTACTTTACATTGTACCCAATATCCATCCCATAGGAAGTCCTTGTAAGACTCCAAATATTAGAATCAAAGTACAACGCTTGATAAACAAAATACCTTGGAGATCTCAAGTCTAAGGATATTTGCACACTTGCTATAATGAGATTCTATCACTGACACTCAATAGCTTATCCAATTGATTATCTCATAGCTAGGTCATCTAATGAACTTGTTCCTATAACAAACATCCACATATTGATCTTGAGTATGTATCACAATACTCACAATTATGAGAACCACCGCTTGATCCAATCAAGAGATATAACATGTGCTAGTCTTGGCATATTAATAATGTC
Source organism: Voacanga thouarsii (assembly GCA_026120185.1). Taxonomy (NCBI): domain Eukaryota; kingdom Viridiplantae; phylum Streptophyta; class Magnoliopsida; order Gentianales; family Apocynaceae; genus Voacanga; species Voacanga thouarsii. The sequence goes on from JANUWF010001502.1 coordinate 1,340,777, forward strand.
TTATTTCATTAATAATATGCCTATGGATTATTCAAGCACAAACACTACATAGTGTAGTAGGAATCTCACATTATGATTTCTATCATGATTTCCTTAACACTGTATTGTACTAGGGACTTTATCAAACAGTTTATACACATATTAAGATATAGCAATCAAACTAAAATATAAAGAATGCCTCTTTTATTAATTATTATGCAATATACATGGTACAAGTGATTGTCTCTATGGCACAACACTAACAATCTCCCACTTGCACTAGAGCCAATCATTCATATATTGAATACCAAATGACTCAACATGTTTATCATGTTTCTTCTGAGAAAGTGCTTTAGTGAGTGGATAGATATATTCTGAATTCTCTCTATCTTTACATCTCGCCTATCTATGATCTCTCTAATTAGATGATAGCATCTAAGTACATACTTGGATCGTTGATGAAACCATGGTTCATTTGCTTGTGCAATGGCTCTATTGTTATCACAATACAAAAATATCAAATCTACAATGATAGGCACCACTCTAAGTTCAGTGACGAACTTCATGATCCACACTGCTTCTTTAGCTGCTTCGAAAGCCACTATGTACTCTGCTTCAGTTGTCGAATCGGCAGTAGTCTCTTATTTGGAACTTTTTTAACTAACTGCCTCACCACCTAACGTGAACACATAGCCAGATTATGATTTGTAGTCATCTTTATCATACTGAAAGGTGGCGCCAGTATACCCTCTTACTTGTAAATCACCATCTCCATATACTAAGAATACATCATTAGTCCTTTGTAAGTACTTAAGAATATTCTTTATAGCCACTCAATAATTCTCTCCAGAGTTAGATTGGTATCTGCTCGTTAAGCTTAGAGCACATGATATATTGGGTCTAGTACATATTATAGCATACATGATAGACCTAATTGCTTAAGCAAACGGAATTCCACTCATATGATCCCTTTCAACTTGTGTCTTTGGAGACATTACTTTAAAAGGCTTACTCCATGTGTCATAGGCAAGAATCCTCTTTTGTATTGATCTATGCTGAACTTCTTCAACGCTTTATCTATGTACATAGACTGCAAAAGACCTAGCAACCTCCTTGATCTATCTCTATAGATTCTTATTCCTAAAATATAGGTTGCTACTCCAAGGTCGTTCATGGAAAACATCTTGGATAACCAAATCTTTACAAATTGAAGAATGGAAACATCATTTCCTATTAGTAATATGTCATCTACATAGAGTAATAAGAAAACAACTACACACCCACTAGCCTTCTTGTACACACAAGTTTCATCCATGTTTTAAATGAAACCAAATTCTTTACTTGTCTCATCAAAATGGATATTCCAACTCCTAGATGCTTGCTTAAGTACATAGATAGACCTTTGCAACTTGCATACTTTTGTGCCATTTTTTTTTTTTTTTTTGTGAAATCTTCAGGTTGTGTCATATACACTTCTTCGATCAAGTTTCCATTAAGAAAAACTGCTTTCATATCCATTTGCCAAATCTCATAGTCGTAATGAGCGGCAAATGCTAGGAGTATTCTTATGGATTTTAGCATAGCGACTGATGAAAAAGTTTCGTCATAGTCAATATATTGCTGTTGTCGGTAACCTTTTGCAACCAGACATACTTTATAAGTAACCAATTTACCATCCATGTCAATTTTCTTCTTGAAACCCCATTTGCATCCTATACTTGTTTGTCATATATGGAATCCATTTCTGACTTTATGGCTTCAAGCCATTTGTTCAGAACGTCCTTATAAGTAGTAAGCTCATCTTCTTCTATGAGCAATACATCATTATGATCACTTATAAGAAATCCATATATCTTAGGCACCACTCGTATTCTACTCGACCTACAAGGCTCTTGTGTGTTAGAAAGTTCATCAATAGGTGTGGGTTCAGATGGTTTATTAATATATGTTTGTTCTTCTTGAACTTCACTAAGTTCAAACTTGCTCCCACTATCTTCTTTAAACATGTGCTCCTTCTCTAAGAAGACAGCATGTTTCGAAACAAAAACTTTATGTTCAGAAGGAAGATAGAAGTAATATCCAAAGGATTCCTTCGGATATCCAACAAACAAACATTTGTTAAACTTAATTTCAAGTTTATCTAACATTACCCTTTTCACAAAAGCAGGGCAACCCCAAATCCTTAAATAAGATAACTTTGGTCACTTACCAAAAAACAGCTCATTAGGAGTGGTATCAACCATTTTTATATGGAACTCTGTTTAATATATAAACAGCAGTCTCCAGTGCATATCCCTAAAACGATTTTAGTAACTCTGCAAAAGCCGTCATGGTTTGTACCATGCCCAGAAGGGTTCAATTCCTTCTCTCAAATACACCATTATGTTGAGGTGTATGTGGTGGAGCCCATTGAGATAATATCTCATTATCTCTAAGATAACTTAGAAACTCTTGGCTTAAGTATTCACCTCCTCGATCGGATCTAAAAGTTTTAATACTTTTATCAAGTTATTTATCTACTTCATTCTTGAAGTCTTTGAACTTGTCAAATGCTTCAGACTTGTATTTCATATACAAATACTCATATCGTGAATAGTCATCGATGAAAGTTATAAAGTAGTGATAAACTGCTCTTACTTGTATAGACCTTGGGCCATATACATCTGTATGTATTAGTTCTAATAACACTTTAGCCCTTTCTCCTTTTCCAGAAAATGGAGTTTTAGCCATTTTACTAAGTAAACAAGATTCACATGTGTCATATGATCATAATCAAATGAGCCCAAGTCACCCAGCTTGTATAACTTAGACACGCATTTTTCATTTACATGGTCTGAATAACAATGCCATAAGTAAGATGAGATTGAGTTATCTTTTCTTTGTTTCTTTACATTTATATTGAGAATTAAAGTATCCATGTCTAGAACATATAAACCATTAACCAAAGTTTCAAAACCATAATGGATATTATTTAATAAAAAAGAATAACGTTTATTCTTAAATTTAAATGAAATCCAAATAAGTCTAAACAAGCAACTAAGATAATATTTTTTCGATAAAATTGGTACAAAATAGCAGTTTTGAATTTCTAAAATTAATCCAAAAGGTAGATTAAGATGATAAGTCCCCATAACCTTTGCTCTATTTGCAGCTCGTAGGTCCACATCACCCTTTGATGCGTAAATTTTGAGTATATAAAATAATTCATTTTAAATCCATCCCTTAATCAAGTTTTAATTAAAATATTCATCCCAAAATACACAAGTGAGTAAGTATATTCATCGCAAGCATAGTATAGGAAATTAACGAGTGTCGATCCTCAAAGGAACAAGTACACAATAATCACTTTTCTTTCATTGATCAACTAATCCAAATAAAGTGAGAAAAGAATAAAAATAAAAATAAAAGAAACATGTACAACTCAAGGATGTAGATTTATGCAATTTAAACAAGTACCCTAGAAAACATAACAATGAACCAATTAGCAATTCTCTCAACTAATTATCATCTTGGCATCATGAAAGAATATAAAGTAAAACCCAATCGTCTCACAAGTCATGATTTTACTTAGGTAAATTCCACTTTGTTTGTCAATCCATAGAATCTTATATTTTGATTCATATCAACAGATTTGTCAATCAAGCTAACATAACCAAAATATGCATTAGGCTCAATTCCTTATAAACATGAAATTAGCTAATAACTCTATGTCAAGGTGAAATTAACATAACCTTTGATCACTTAGTTCTCAAATCCTAACTTCATCATTCAATTTCATCAAGACTTAACAAGTACGAAATCAATGTAATGAAACTCCTAACATCGTTGTGTCGAAGTCAATTAGAAGAACTCGCATCAATAACCAATAAAATCAAGTAATCAAACACCAAAGATGACAAAGAATTGATTAAATAACTAAATTAACATGAAATCATAAATCCCAAAATAATGTTAAATTAAAATAAAAATATTGAATACATCATTGCTAAAGAAAAAGAAAACAAAGAAAAAAGAAACCACTCATAGACAAGCCTCCTTCTTTTTTTTTGAAGACTCCTTTTGAACAATCCTCATTGGCTTGGGTGAATTCCTCCTTCAATGAGAGAATCAGAATTTCTGCTCTTTAACTCACCTCTCTTGATTGTATATTTCAAATTCTTGTGTTCTCTTATACTTTTATAGGTCTCTTAGATGCCTATTTTATGGCTACGGAAGTCTTGGCCGAGTAGGAATAGGAAAATATCAAAATCCTTGGACAAGCCCTAATTTTGCGTATAGAATTTTTGCCTCTATAACCTACCTAGCACCGGGTACCTTCGACCCACCTAGTGTCAGGTACACTCTATTCTTCCTCTGTTTCGCTCTATTTTTGGTCTGGTAGACAAAATAGACTTGGCACCAAGTACATTGGCCAGACCTGACGCCAAGTCTGTTCTGGAAAAATTCTTGAAGCTCGTTCAATCTCTGCTGCTAGACAGAATGGACTCAGCGCCTAGTCCAATCGTTGAGCCTGGCCCCAGGTGCATTCTAGTTCTGTGCACTTTCTACTCCATTTTAACTTAAATTTGCACATATTTGCCAAAAATACCTTTTACAAGCAAAATGTCAAATAGGAAGGAAAATGCCTAGTTATTACAACATATGTATCTTAAAACACTCTCAAATAATTAGGAAAAGAATTCTAATTTATCCCCTATCACATACCCCTATACTTGAACATTTGATTTTCCTCAAGCAAAACACTTTAATCTAAGAAAAAATGTCAAGACAACAGAAGATTTTCTTCTCATTCGAAAAGTTTCTTCATCATAGCAAAGATCATGTCTTCCTTTCAAACTTTATATACAACCCTTGTCATTCATACCCTTTGAAAACAAATTCAAACTTTGAAACATTGGCTAAGATATTACAAAACTCTTGAAGTCAAATTAATCAAGTGCATACTTAAGTTTAAGAAAGTTATTTCACTCTTCAAGTAAAAATATAGTTAACATGAATCACATAGGTCAAGCCATCTACCAACTTAAGTATTATAAATCTAAAAATTGTACACTCAATTATGATATGAGGAAAGCACTCCAAAAAATTTTTTCTCTCAAAATTTTTTCAATGACTTAGGGAATTAATAGCCTCAAGTTCATAGATTTCTCTTCACACACTGTATTAGCCCCCTTTTTTAGTATCACTCATCATTTTTTCACAATTCTTTTTTCTATGCTCTTGCCCGCCTTTTCGCCTTCGGGATAGCCTCTAGAGAGTGCACCGGATACGCTTGTTACTTCTCTCCATATTGACCATCTTTTCAGCTAAAGGTCTTCAAGGATCATCAATAAGAGCCTTTTCTCTAATTCACGCCAACAGTAGTGTTACTTTCACTCATTGTTTTTCTCTTCAACTTAAACCAAAATTTTCAACATTCTCCTCAATCTTTCCTCTCAAAGATCTTTTTACACTCAAATTTTTTTTCATCATAACTTAAAGCCAACAAAATTTAAACACATAATATAAAAGTTAACCAATAAACTCTTCTCATATTCATCATATCTTCTACATTTTAACTAGATAAGTTTAATAACATTTGAACACCAATGCATAAACAAGATTAATCAAAATTCTCAAGTCTAAACAAATATCTTTTCCAATAAAACCATTTCATCAAATTCTACCTAATGAATGACAAAACTTATATCCAAGTAAGAAAAAGAATTACAACATTGCTTAACAATGAAACCACTGAAATTTTTGAAAAAAATTATCACAAACACAAACTATATTCATGAAATAATATGGAAAATTACTTCTTCAACCTTTATTCTCCCCCCTCCCCAACACTTAAATTGGACATTGTCCTCAACGGCCAAAGATCAAATAAGAAAGGTATAGCCACAAAGACCAAGATGAAGAAAGAAGAAAAATAAAGTGAAGAAAATGCTTCCATTATATTGTTATGCCATCATGTTGAATCCATCTCAAGGAGGGGTCATTACAGGAGTACCTACTAAAAGAAAAGAAAGAAAACATAAATCTAGAAAAATAAAATAAATAAAATGAAAAAGAAATGAAACAAAAAGATACCTACAAGTTAGGAAAGGTTATTAAAATTTAAAAGAAAAAGAAATAACAAAAAAAAATACATAAGAGTGAGTCAAGAATCATCCTCATCATCATTATGGTCATCGCAGTCAGCATTAGTAGCTCTGCGACTGGAAGATGCACTAATAACATGTTAGATCAAAGTGGCCAGCTTTTGATCTTAGACGTACTAGTGGTATCAAATGTCGGCAACAAAATCACGAAGATGGAGAAGGATAGTCATCTAACTCTCTAGCTGGGCCTCCATACATGCCTCAAAATCAGTGTGTGAACAAGAGCTAGTGGCATGAGGGGCTAGTCTAGCAGGTGGCACCTCTTCCTCCTCCTCAACAGGGGGAAGCTCCTCCCTTCTGGGGTACTGCACCTCACATAGCCTCTTCCACCTTTTTGCCCTCTCATCATAGCGATACCCACATTAAACCAAACTATGCTCTATCACGAGATCACGGTTAGTAGTGGGCTCACTTAACTCTCCATCTAGTCGTACTCCAAAGTCTCTCAAAATGCGCATAATAACAACTGGGAATTTGAAGAGTTTAGTTGCAATGTTAGAGGCCACAACCTCTCTAATAGAGTTAATAATAATGGGAGCAAGAAGAATAGGCTCATTTTTCCTCATTTTGTCTAGAATTTAAAGATCAAGTATCTTAGACTCATTAAAGCCATTGCCTTGGGATAGACATTGAAAGCAAATATATAGACTAGAGCACACAACTGAGCCTCATAGTCATTATTGGAATAACACTGATATTGACCTACTTTCCCTTTTCTCCACATACGAAAACTAGTCCTTACAACCTCCACATCCTAGATAGGCTAAGAGATGATCTTCTAGTTATTATGGTCCACAACTATCCACGGTCCCTCATTTAGAATTTTTAAAATTCTAGCTAATCTAGCCCTATCAAATTCAATGGGAATCCCTTTTACTGTGGTGGAGACGACTTGGAGAGTGTTTTTCTTTTTGTCCTGCATATTGGCATAAACTTCTCTCACGCACATAGGATAATAAGAACCTTCCATCCTAATGTTGGGGCTCCCACCCCAGGCTCCTAAACACAGTAGAAAGCTATAGGAAATTGCCTAAAGATTGCTTGTAGTGATTTTCTACTATAATCTTATTATGTTGGTGCCTATCATACCAAATTTGGCACATCGAATAAAAAATTTGGGTAGGTTGTATGTGTAGAGGCTCGAAAGAAGGTGTAAATGAAGATGCCTCTCGAGCTCTCTTAGCCTTTGGTGCTAATCCTCTAGGTCATCTAGATATGATGGGAGGATGAAGAAAGATGAGACAAATAGAAAAGTATGAAGCTATTTAGGTCTCTCTTTACAACAAATGTTCATTCTCAACCATCTCACAATCACAACACCATACAACAACACCACCACTCAACATAAAACACCTCAAGATATTTAATAAACACCACAAAACACCCTTCAATAAACCATTTAAATCATAATGCAAAGCTTATCAGCATAAGGCTAAGTGAAACATTGAATAATTATCCCGTATCCCAAAAGTTAATCAAAAAGTATATATGTTCAATCACTTCCCAAAATGCCAACTATCAATGGCATTAATCATAAAGCATTATCCATGATATTCCCATGCAAATGGAAGCTCAAAGAAAGTAATCTCAATAATCAAATTTTTTCACTAGAAAATATTCAAGAATTTTTGCCCAAAAATGCAGAGAAAATTACCCCAAAATTCATAAGAAAAACTTAATCGTAAAAAGTGTAGAAAATTCATACCATGATATTTTCCAATGCATGGGCAATGATTCTATGCAAAAAGTTTGAAGAAATCATGCTCCCAATGGAAGGATTGAAAAATGGGTTTTGGGTGAAAATGTTGGATTTTTCCTTATTTTGATCCAAACTTGCAAGAACAAAGTGGGGATTTTTTACTTTGGAAGTGTTTTAGAGGTATGGAAATTGATCCAGCGGTGTTTTGAAGATGAACCCTGTTGGACTGTATGCCCTATTAGACTAGGTTTCTGATGTAAAATCTAATATTTTAATAAAAGAATTTATTTTCAGAAATTGTTTGTGAATTTACTTTTTGTTTGTGCACAATTTTCGTTTGGAACAGACCCATTGTGTTTAAATAAGTGGTCCATGTGAATGGTGGTCTTTCACAGTAAAGTATGGGTCACGGGTTATTTAACACATAAACTTTTGTTCTTAACCTATTGATGAGACTGCGAATCTCATCATGTTTAGGTTATTATGTTATGAATTCCAAATGGAGAATGGCTTACCTCTAGCCAGTGAGTAGTCCACTCACTTCATGACATAAGCGTATTTCGAATACGTAGGACAGGACCTGTAGTAGTGGTTTCTAAAAGTATTATATGATAGAAATCTAGACTACTACCGCTACAGCGTGGACTAGTACTCTATGACCTGAGTATGAGTTGGTGGTCTGGCGAAGCTGATAGAATATACTTTGATTTGCTATAGTTGAGGTTCTATCGTAGAGCCAATATACTTGCATGTTAGGTATGTGTGACTAGTTAGTTAAGACAGACTTATACAAGATAGTTTTTGCACTATATCGCCCCTTGTGGTTGTCCGAATGGTCTAAAATGTCCAGGGCCCTGGGAAACATGACTTGGATGTTTGCTTTAGGGTAGCTCCCTTGGAAAGCGAAAACACTCCAGGAAGTCGTGGATCATTGGACTAGAAGCCTAAGGATGGTAGATGTCATTTAGAGGGGTGTTAGTACACTTCTTCCTCTCTAAATGTACGGCGATGTGTAGAGGGGTATTTTAGTCATTTCACCTGTGGGTCGGAGACTTTGCTAACGCAACATTGCCCTTGGGGTCAATATTTCCTTATGGTGATATTAGAAAATATTTAAAATGCAAAATACAGCTATTTTTATGGCAAGGTTATTTTGATCATTTTAGTAGCCAATGCGGTGTGTCTTTTGGTCCCCAGTATAGACCGTGAGTCCTAATTAAATACGGGCTAAAGAATTGATTTTAAATTAAATGGAATTTATTTTATTAAAGTAGCTTATTTAATTATTGGGCTAGAATAAAATAAAGGTCCATGGAGAGAAAGAGAATTAATTAAATTAGTTTGGTGGGTTAATTAATTATTCAGGGCTTTGGCCCAGTTTGAATAATTAAAGATTAACCTGGGACTAAACTAATATAGGCTTAATTAATTGGACTGGTTTATTTGGGCTGAAAAATTAATTATTTATTAATTGGGCCATTTATTTGGTTTTATTTAGAATAATTAATTTAGCCCAAAAAGGTTAAACTAAGAGTCCAATGGCTCAATCCAGTTTAACCTAGGGTTTTATTTAGGTTAAACAAGAGAAAAAAAACAACGCTGTTTTTTCCAGTGCTTCCTCTCTGTGAAAAATACCATACGTTTTTCCTCTCCCTCTCCAGAAAATATTCTTTGGCCCCTAGGTTGTTTCACCAAAATGATATTAGGCAGGCCATATACTGGAAGATCGAAAGCTAGGTGTTCATCTACATGCAAAGACGAAGTAGAAGGCTTGCAGGAATTGCACCAGAAGTTTCCACGAGCGTGCCTACCCTAGTTCCGCATATTCCAGTTCAGCCGATTTTGAGAACAAGAAGAAGAGGTAATGAGAAAAAAAAAAATTCCCTTTTTCTTCTTCACGCAGGAGTGCTGCGTTTTTTTTGTTCCTTGGCTGCCTTTTTGGCTATGTTTCGCTTGCAATTTTATCTTCAATTGGTATCAAAGACATGAAGATATTTGCACATATAGGAATCCTGTATGCTAGTTAATAAAATCGGATAGTTATATGTGATTAACTGTGATCCTTCACTGTTTTGGTATGGGATAACATCTCTGTGAGCTTCACCGTTGAAGCATAGGCCTCTGTAATTTTTTTTTTTTTTTTTTGCTTTGATGTTTTAATCGTGTAAACCCAATTTAAATGGGTATAGGTGGTTGTAGTTTTGTTTTGAATGAGATTTTGATATGAAAAATGTCCAAGGAAGCAAAAGGAAGTGAAAAAAATGGAAAATCCGCAGACAGAACAGAGAAACTCGTCACGGGGAAAAAGAAGCACTGTTCCTAAGCCGTCATGCCGAGCCAAGCCTCCAAGCCGAGTTGCCACTGTTATGTGTCACGAGCCGCTGCCCTTGAGCCGCCTAAGCTGAGCCGATTTCTTTTAATTCCAAGCCGTTTCAATTGCAGAATTGCAATAGAAATGCAATTCAATTGCCCGAGTCGCGCGCGGGTTGTCGGGCCGACTTGCAGGCCATGCAGTAAGAGAGGCACCGGGTCATGGGCGCGGGTCAACGGGTAGCTGCTGCGCGGATTGGATGCTGAAGTTCTGGTGCGGGTGGTGCACCGGGCGCCCGGTGGACCGCAGGCCAAATGGGCCCGGATCCGGTGCATCGGGTGCACGTGGACCGACAGCTATATTTGTAATTTTTTTTCTCTTTTTCGTTTTGGGTCCCATACCAGGCGAAGTTAATATTTTTGCAATATTTATATTCTTGGAATATATTTGCATTAAAAATATTAGTAAGGAATTTTAGGATTAAACAAGATCATTAATTAATTAATTAATGTGTTTAATTCTATTATTTGGGCACTTAAGTTTAAAAAATAGAAAAGCATGAAAATGTTTACTATTTTCTAGCATGCTATTTTTTTTATGTACCTATGTGTGCTTTTTCTCAAAGACCAAAGTCTTTGGGAACACTTTTGACAAGAAAAATATTTGTCTTCAAAAATTAAATGGTTATTTTAATTTGTACAAAAATTAATCCTTGAATATTTTCTCAAAGGATTTAATCATTGACATAGAAAATATATTGAATTTAGATATTTTTGTAAATTAAAATGGAGAGCCATTTTGTTTTGTTTTGGACTAGAAAAATGATTTTATCAAATAAACTTGAGACCAAAGTCTCTAGAAAGTTTTAATTGAAAAATTTTTGAAATCGTTAAGTTTTAACTTAAATAAAATTAGTCCATGGAGAAAATCTCTCAAAGGATATAAGCCTTGACATAGAGATTTTAATGGACTTGGATATTTTATTTTTGAGTTAAGAAAAACTTAATGGAAATTTCAAAAGGATATTTTTCCAGAGAACCCTTTATTTTAAAAGACTAAGTGGGAGAGGGGTTCCAACGGCCCCACGGCTTCCATCACGGTCCTCATTAGAGATCGTAGGTCCCCTCGCGTCACCCTGGGAGTGAACCCGTATAGGATGGGGATACCACAAGGATCTAGATCTAATGGAAGGATGTAATTAATAACCCGGGGCACGTACTATGATCGGCCAGCCCACATTGGAGGTTATAGTGCGAGGTATGTCCATAGAAAATGAGAGGAAACGGCCATCCCACGATGGAGTTATCCTCTAGATCATTACCTAGAAGGGAAATTAATTTGTGGTAGTTAATACACTTAGCCTAGGAAACTGTTAATCTTCCCAAGAAGCTATGTCAGTTCTCCTAAGAGCCAAATTATTTTCAGTGCACAAATTTTATTTTGTTTTCACAAACTTAATTCTTTCTTTTATTTTTCGATTTTTAGAAATGGTGGGAGGTTCTTTTAGTCCATTGGCCATTATTCTTAGGGAGAATAAGTTAACGGGTCCAAACTATGTGAACTGGAAAAGGAACCTGGACATAATACTCACAGCTGAGGAGTATAAGTATGCCCTTTATGAGACCTGCCCTGTTATCGGGGAAGGTTCCACTGCCGAAGAGCGAGAGGCTGAGAAGGCGTGGAAGAAGGCTGACGAAATGGCACATTGCTATATGTTAGCCTCCATGTCTAATGTGCTCCAGTCAAAACAAGAGCACATGGCTTCTGCATATGACATCAGTCAATCATTGGTTACTATGTTCGCGGACAAAAGCCGGCCAGCAAGGCAGGAGGCTCTTCGAACTATTGTTAACACTAAGATGGTTGAGGAAGCTTCAGTCCGAGAGAATATGCTCAAGATGATTGCTGCTTTCGAGGAGGCAGAAATCTTAGAGGCTGTCATTGACCCCGAGAGCCAAGTGGACATGATTCTCGAATCTCTACCGGGCTCTTTCACTCTGTTCAAGTTAAACTATAACATGAATAAGTTGAACATGAGTTTAACTGAACTGATGAAGGAGCTCCAGATGGCGGAGAAGGTCATGAAGCGCAGTCAAAGGCCATGATTGCTAAGGCTTCTTCCTCAAGAACTGGGCCTAAACCCAGAAAGTTCAAGAGGAAGAAGGGGAATGCAGCAGCCCAGCCCAAGAACCAGCCCAAGGACAAACCAAAAAGCAAGTGTTTCAAATGTGGCAAAAAGGGACACTGGAAAAAGGAGTGTCCAAATCTTCAAACCAAGAAAAACCCCACAGGTAATATTTTCTATCTAGAGTCCATATCAATGGTAGGATCAACTTCCACTTGGATTGTTGATTCAGGAGCAACTAATCATATCTGTAACTCCTTGCAGGGGCTAAGAAAGATAAGAAGACTCAAGAAGGGAGAACATGGGCTTCAAGCGGGTAATAGAGCACAAGTGTGGGCCTTTGTAGTGGGAGAGCTGGATCTTATTTTTTATTGTAATAAGATAGTGGTTTTAAAAGATATTTTATATGTACCTGATTTTCGTCAAAATTTGATTTCAATTGCAAAACTTATTAATCAAGGATATTATGTATCTTTCCATTCTGGTATTTCTATCAGTAGAGATGGAGAAATTTTATGTACTGAGCACATGTATGGTAATCTGTTCTTTTTAAACCCTATTAACAACCAATCAAATAATGCCCAGTCTAAACCTTTTATTAAGAAGAGAAAGACCAATATCAATGATTCATACATTTGGCATCTAAGGTTGGGTCATATTAACTCAACCAGGATTCAGAGGCTAATCCATGATGGGCCTTTAGGCTCATTGAGATTGGAAAGTTGGCCTCAGTGTGAATCCTGCCTGATGGGAAAGATGACCAAGAGGTCATTTACACCAAAGGCAGATAGAGCCAAGGAGGTGTTAAGTCTTGTTGACACTGATGTGTGTGGTCCGTTGTCTACACCAGCTAAGGGAGGTTTTGAGTACTTCATCACTTTCACGGATGATTGTACGAGGTATGGTTACATTTACCTGATGAGACGCAAGTCTGACTCTTTTGATAAGTTCAAGGAGTTTAAAGCTGAAGTGGAGCGTCGGACAGGTAAATTAATCAAAACCTTACAATCGGATCATGGTGGAGAGTACCTCCTAGGTGAATTCAAAGACTATATGGTACATCATGGGATAGTATCCCAACTCTCTACATCGAGAACACCCCAGCAGAATGGAGTAGCTGAGAGAAAGAACAGGACATTGATGGAAATGGTCCGAGCATGATGTCTCATGCTACTCTTTCAGTGTCCTTTTGGGGATATGCCCTGGAGACAGCGGCATATATTCTGAACTTGGTGCCTTCCAAGTCAGTATCTAGGACTCCCTATGAGATGTGGACTGGGCGTAAGCCAAGTCTGAATTATCTCAGGATTTGGGGATGTCCAGCTTATGTACTGGTCAAGTGAGACAAGTTAGAACCAAGATCAGAATTATGCTATTTTGTTGGCTATCCAAAAGGGATAAAAGGAGGTTACTTTTATCATCCTAAGGAGCAGAAGGTGCTAGTCAGTACCAATGCTAAATACTTGGAAGATGATCAAAGTACTTCCACTAAAGGTTCTACGAGGTTGGAACTTGAGGAGAAGTTATCTACGGAATCAACTTCTTCTGACCCGATTCTAGAACAAGAAGAGGCACAGCCTTACATGCCTATGCAAATGGAGCCTCGTCGTAGTGGGAGAGTGTCTAGGGTTCTGGATAGATGGACAGGAGAAGCCTTTGAGCTGGTCTCCGACCATCAGGAAGAAGACCCCACTAGATTCGAGGAGGCTATTGCTGATGCCGATGCAAATCTATGGCATGAAACAATGAAAGCCGAGATTGAGTCTATGTACCTCAATCAAGTTTGGGATCTTGCAGCTTCACCTGAAGGGATAAAACTCATTGGGTGCAAGTGGGTGTACAAGAGAAAGAATGGAGCGGATGGGAAGGTGGAAACCTTCAAAGCTAGGCTTATGGTGAAAGGGTATACTCAGAAAGAGGGAATCGACTATGAGGAAACCTTTTCCTCGATAGCCATGCTTAAATACATCCGCATCCTCCTTGCCATCACATGTCACTATGACTACGAAATATGGCAAATGGATGTCAAGACGGCATTCTTAAATGCCCATCTTAGCGAAGACATCTATATGTCCCAACCGGAAGGCTTCATTGCTAAAGGCCAGGAACATATGGTTTGCAAGCTTAATAAGTCCATTTATGGACTTAAGCAGGCATCAAGAGCATGGAACATTCGTTTTGATGAGACTGTAAAGTCTTATGGTTTTATTCAAAATGAAGATGAACCATGCGTGTACAGGAAACTTGAAGGCATTAATGTGGTTTTTCTTGTCCTGTATGTGGATGACATTCTACTCATTGAAAATGATGTAGGGACATTGTCATCTACAAAAGTTTGGCTGTCTAGTCAATTCAGTATGAAGGACTTAGGAGAAGCCAGCTACATTCTCGGGATTAGGCTTCTTAGAAATAGGAAGTAGAAAATGTTAGGGTTATCCCAAGTAACATACATTGACAAGATGCTGGCCAAGTACAGCATGGACTCATGCAAGGGAGCTCTAATCCCTTGCAGACATGAGTTGTCATTTTCTTCGAAGGACTGTCCTAAGTCTCAAGAAGAAAAGGATAGAATGAGTAGGATTCCCTACACTTCGGCTGTAGGAAGTCTCATGTATGCCATGCTGTGTACTAGATCAGATATCTGCTTTGCCGTGGGCTTAGTTAGCAGATATCAGTCAAACCCCGGGGAGGTTCATTGGCAAGCTGTAAAGCATATTCTCAAGTACCTCAAGGGAATGAGAGATTATATGCTGGTTTACAGGGCTGATGATTTGGTTCCTACAAGATACACAGACTCAAACTTCCAGGCGGATAAGGATGAGAGAAAATCCACTAGTGGATATGTCTTCACCTTGTCTGGAGGAGCAATTTCATGAAGGAGTATCAAGTAGTCTTGTATTTCTGATTCAACCATGGAAGCTGAGTATGTGGCAGCTTCGGAGGCATCCAAGGAAGCAGTCTGGCTCCGGAACTTTCTTTCAGAACTTAGAGTCGTACCACATATGGACAGGCCGATTGTGATGTATTGCAACAATACTGGAGCAGTATCGCAATCTAAGGAGTCTCGGAACCACAAGAAGGGGAAACACATCGAGAGGAAGGACCACCTGATCCGGGATTTCATCCAGAGACGGGAAGTCGTGGTGGAACATATTACCATAGAAAATAATCTAGCAGATCCATTCACCACGCCTTTGGCTGAGAAAGTCTTCAAGAGACACTTAGACGCCATAGGTGTAGGCACCTATGGACTTACCTAGTCTTAGAGTGCAAGTGGGAGATTGTTAGATTGTATGCCCTATTAGACTAGGTTTCTGATGTAAAATCTAATATTTTAATAAAAGAATTTATTTTCAGAAATTGTTTGTGAATTTACTTTTTGTTTGTGCACAATTTTCGTTTGGAACAGACCCATTGTGTTTAAATAAGTGGTCCATGTGAATGGTGGTCTTTCACAGTAAGGTATGGATCACGGGTTATTTAACATATAAACTTTTGTTCTTAACCTATTGATGAGACTGGGAATCTCTTCATGTTTAGGTTATTATGTTATGAATTTCAAACGGAGAATGGCTTACCGTTAGCCAGTGAGTAGTCCACTCACTTCATGACATAAGCGTATTTCGAATACGTAGGACAGGACCTGTAGTAGTGGTTTCTAAAAGTACTGTATGATAGAAATCTAGACTACTACCGCTACAGCGTGGACTAGTACTCTACGACTTGAGTATGAGTTGATGGTCTGGCGAAACTGATAGCATATACTTTGATTTGCTATAGTTGAGGTTCTATCGTAGGGCCAATATACTTGCATGTTAGGTATGTGTGACTAGTTAGTTAAGACAAACTTATACAAGATAGTTTTTGCACTACATCGCCCCTTGTGGTTGTCCGAATGGTCTAAAATGTCCAGGGCCTTGGGAAACATGACTTGGATGTTTACTTTAGGGTAGCTCCCTTAGAAAGCGAAAACACTCCAGGAAGTCGTGGATCATTGGACTAGAAGCCTAAGGATGGTAGATGTCATTTAAAGGGGTGTTAGTACACTTCTTCCTCTCTAAATGTACGGCGATGTGTAGAAGGGTATTTTAGTCATTTCACCTGTAGGTCGGAGACTTTGCTAACGCAGCATTGTCCTTGGGGTCAATATTTCCTTATGGTGATATTAGAAAATATTTAAAATGCAAAATACAGCTATTTTTATGGCAAGTGTATTTTGGTCATTTTAGTAGCCAAGGCGGTGTGTCTTTTGGTCCCCAGTATAGACCGTGAGTCCTAATTAAATACGGGCTAAAGAATTGATTTTAAATTAAATGGAATTTATTTTATTTAAGTAGCCTAATTTAATTATTGGGCTAAAATAAAATAAAGGTCCATGGAGAGAGAGAGAATTAATTAAATTAGTTTAGTGGGTTAATTAATTATTCAGGGCTTTGGCCCAGTTTGAATAATTAAAAATTAACCTGGGACTAAACTAATATAGGCTTAATTAATTGGACTAGTTTATTTAGGTTGAAAAATTAATTATTTATTAATTGGGCCATTTCTTTGGTTTTAGTTAGAATAATTAATTAAGCCCAAAAAGGTTAAACTAAGAGTCCAATGGCCCAATCCAGTTTAACCTAGGGTTTTATTTAGGTTAAACAGGAGAAAAAAAACAACGTTGTTTTTTCCAGTGCTTCCTCTCTGTGAAAAATACCAGACGTTTTTCCTCTCCCTCTCAAGAAAATATTCTTTGGCCCCTAGGTTGTTTCACCAAAACGATATTAGGCAGGCTATATACTGGAAGATCGAAAGCTAGGCGTTCATCTACATGCAAAGACGAAGTAGAAGGCTTGCAGGAATTGCACCAGAAGTTTCCACGAGCGTGCCTACCCCAGTTCCGCATATTCCAGTTCAGCCGATTTTGAGAACAAGAAGAAGAGGTAATGAGAAAAAAAAAATTTTTTTTTTTTCCTTTTTCTTCTTCACGCAGGAGTGCTGCATTTTTGTTGTTTCTTGGCTGCCTTTTTGGCTATGTTTCGCTTGCAATTTTATCTTCAAACCCAGCGATGGGTTGAGAGAAAATTAGAGAGGAGTGGAGATTTTTTAACAAAAAATGGCCAAGAGGGCCATTTTGAATGTGACAGCCAAACAGGCCTAGCACCGGGTCTGTTCTCCCTGCACTTTTCTGTGAAGCCGTGCTAACCAGGTGCCTAGGCCACAGGTTGGGCCCAGCGCTAGGTCAGCTCTGGCTGAAAAATCATTTTTTTTTTTTTTGAAAAATGCATTTTAATGAAAATAAAGACAAATGAACATGAAATCATATGAAGCATGCAAACTAATTGCTAAATACATGAAAACATACGAGAATTAAAAAAATTGTTCAGCAAAAAGTAAAGCATTTCAAAAATCAGTATTTCTCACGGTCTTAGTCCCATGTGTTTGTCTCCACGTTGCCTGGCAGTGTTCTAGGTTGACGATCACTAAGTAGTTTGGCTAATTGTCCAATTTGACCCTCCAGGTTGCACATGGACATCTCCTAGTTCCTCGTGGTCGCATCAATTCTTTTGAACCATGTTTCTATTCCACTTACTAGTTTAGTGACCATTTCCTCCAAAGATGGTTCGGCTAGTAAGGTGTTGTATGGTAGAGATGGTTGAGTCCTTTGCATTCCAAAATTTGCAGAAGCTTACCGAGGTTGGTTTTGGTTGTTTCAAGAAAAGTTAGGGTGATTCCTCCAACCTAGGTTGTAAGTATTACTGTACGAATTATTACCTTGCTCTACAAAAGTCGCTTGGTCCAATGCTTCTTGCGAGGACCCTATATTTTGGCACTCATGATTTGGATACCCTTCCCCATAAAAATCACAAGTTACACTCATTACCTATCCTTGGGAAGGAAGCATTACCAATTAATCTATTTTTTGCGTGAGTGCTTTCACCTTTGCCTCTAAGGCAGCCATTACATCCACCTTATGCACTCCATGTACACGAGCTCTAGACCGTGAATTCCCCCAGGCATAGTTATTAGTCGTCAGGTTTTCAATTAGATCAAAGATTTCTTCCAGGGTTTTGGAATTTATGGAGCCTCCTGCAGATGAATCCACTAATTGCTTTGTAGCGAAACTCAACCCATTGTGAAAAATCTGCATTTGCATCCCTAACTTAAATCTATGGTGAGGACACTTTCTCAGCATTTCCTTAAATCTCTCCCAATACTCATAAAGGTTTTCGTCCTCTAATTGTTGAAAAACAAAAATATCAGTCCTAAGTTTGGAAGTTCTAGTTGGTGGGAAATATTTAGCCAAGAATTTTTCAGCTAGAACATTCCAAGTAGTAATAGATCCGGTGGGCAAAGATTTTAGCCATGATTTCGCTCAATCTCTCAAGGAAAAGTGAATAGTCTTAGCCTGATGGCATCCTTAGAAACACCATTCATCTTAAATGTATCACATATCTCTAGAAAGCTCGCAAGATGGGCATTAGGATCTTCCTCAGGTAACCCATCAAACTGGACCATATTCTGAATCATTTGGATCATATTGGGTTTTATCTCAAAATTATTGGCCTCTATCCTTAGCCGTGCAATACTAGAGCCTGTACCTAAGATTGTTGATTGTACAAAGTCATTCATCACCTGCCTATTAGCCCTGCCGTTACCACTATCTTTGGGCTGATTCACCTCCATTGCTCTCCTTACCCTTTCACTTATAACCTTCCGGGCTTAGTGAGAGTTCTCTCGATTTTCGAATCAAGGTCGACTATCTCAGCTTTGGATCGTCTATTCATAAACTAAAGGCAATGTCTACATAAAACAGAAAAGTTTTGAGATTATAGAATTTACAAGTTAACCAGTTAGGGTACGTTTACAAATTAAGTTACAAGGAATTACAACATACAGAGACATTAAAGTATAAGTATACAAGAAAACAAAATACAACACCTAGTTATACAAGGAACATATATACATATTTACATATAAATATATTAACATGATTAAATCAACAAAATCCAAGCTTTCATGATATTGTTCCCCAGCAACGATGCCAAAAACTTTATGCATAAATTTTGGGTATATAAAATCATCCATTTTAAATCCATCCCTTAATCAATTTTTAATTAAAATATTAATCTCAAAATATATATGTGAGCAAGTATACTCATCGCAAGTATAGTACATGGAATTAATGAGTGTCGATCCTCAAAGGAACAAGTACACACTAATCACTTTTCTTTCATTGTTCAACCGACCTAAATAAAGTGAGAAAAGAATAAAAAGAAAAATAAAAGAAATATATACAACTCAAGGATGTAGGTTTATGCAATTTAGACAAGTACCCTAGAAAACACAACAATGAACAAATTGGCAATTCTCTTAACTAATTATCATCTTGGCATAATGAAGGAATACAAAGTAAAACTCAATCGTCTCACAAGTCATGATTTTACTTAGGTAAATTTCACTTCATTTGTCAATCCGTGGAATCCTATATTTTAATTTATATTAACATATTTGTCAATCAAGCCAACATAACCAAAATATGCATTAAGCTGAATTCTTTATAAACATGAAATTAGCTAATAACCCTATGTCAAGGCAAAATTAACATAACATTTGATCACTTAGTTCTCAAATCCTAACTTCATCGTTCAAATCCATTAAGACTTAACAAGTATGAAATCAATGCAATGAAACTCCTAACATCGTTGTGTCGAAGTTAATTAGAAGAACTCACATCAATAACCAATAAAATCAAGTAATCAAATACCAAAGATGACAAAAAAATTAATTAAATAACTAAATTAACACGAAATCATGAATCCCAAAATAATGTTAAATTACAATAAAAACACTAAATACATCATTGCAAAAAGAAAAAGAAAGAGAAAGAGAAAGAAAGCACTCATAGATAATCCTCTTTCTTCTTTGAAAACTCCCTTTAAACAATCCTCCTTGGCTTGGGTGAATTCCTCCTTTAATGAGAGAATTAGAATTTCTACTCTTTAATTCACCTTTCTTGTTATATATCTCAAACCCTTGTGTTCTCTTTTACTTTTATAGGCCTCTTGGATGCCTATTTTTTGGCTGAGGAACTCTTGGCCGAGTAGGAATAGAAAATTACGAAAATATTTGCACAAGCCCTAATTTCGCGTACAAAATTTTTGTCTCCAGAACCTACCTGGTGCTGAGTACCTTCAATCCACCTGGTTCCAAGTATACTCTATTCTTTCTCTATTTTGCACTATTTTTGGTCTAGCAGATAAAATAGATCCGATGCTAGGTACACTTGCCAAACCTGGCGCTAGGTCTGTTCTGGAAAAATTCCTGAAGCTCGTTCAATCTCTATTGCTGGACAAAATGGACCCAACATCTTCTCCACTAGCTGGGCCTGGCGCTAGGTGCATTCTGATTCTATGCACTTTCTGCTCGATTTTAACTTAAATCTATAACTATTTGCCATAAACACCTTTTACAAGCAAAATGTCAAATAGAAAGGAATATGCATAATTATTACAACAAATGTAACTTAAAATACCCTCTAATAATTAGAAAAAGAATGATGATTTTAACCCCTATCACCCTTTTCCAACCTTCTACTACCCTTGAGTCCCTGCAAATTATTGCATAAATGAGATCTACAACCTGTATCAAATACCCATATCTTATTACTAAAGGTAGTATTAATCTCAATCATAAATATACCAGAAGTAGAAGTAGAAGTACTTGCAAGCCTCTCCTTCTCCTTCTTTTCCTTCACGGTCTCCAAGTAGGCTTTGCAGTTGCACCTCCAATAGCTCATCTTGCAACAATAATGACATGGGCCTTTAGTGGCTACTTCTTTCTTCTTCACGCCTCATTTGGGTTTGGTAGGATTTTTCTTCTTCTTCTTGGGAACTAGCTTTGTAGAAGACGAAAAACCTACTAGCAAGATTACCTTATCATTCTTCTTCATGGGTGATTCAACAGTCTTAAGCAGATTGATAAGCTCTGGTATGGTGGTCTCAATATTATTCATGTGATAGTTAATCACAAATTGTGAAAAACTACTTGGTAATGATTGTAGAATTAAGTCAACATTTAAATCGTGATTCATTACGAAACCAAGAGACCCAAGCTTTTCAATATAGCCCAACATCTGTAGCCTATGAGTGGCCATTGAAGCACCCTTAACCATCTTAGAACGGAACAGTTTCTTAGAAATCTCATATCTCTCAGTTCTAGCTTATTTATCAAACACCTCTTTAAGATGGAAGATAATATTTGAGCATCCATATGCTCATGTTTTTTTTGTAACTCAGGAGTCATTGACCCCAGCATAATACATGATGCAGTGTCATTGTCCTCCTTGTATTTTTTGCGAATAGCATGCTCATCAGCAGAAGCATCTTAGGCTGAAGGTGGCGGAATAGGAGCATCTAGCACATAGAGCAACTTTTCCGACTTAAAAACGATTTTCAAGTTTCTATATCATTCTAAATAGTTTGATTCAGTGAGCTTATTTATTTCCAAGATACTACATAGGTTTAGATTTGTTGACATGATGCAAGTGACCTAGATCTAAAGATAGAGTAATTAGAACATGTATATGCTCATGATATGCAAGTAATTAGGTCTTTAATTAAACGCATTTTATTCCACTATTTTACTCAAATCAATAGCCCCCACTATTAACTTGGGAAAGCTCATTGAAAGCTTTTCTAGTCGACCAGTATCCAAATTCCTTAAGAATGACCTTGGATTAGCCCAACAAGCCATTCTTAAGTTTTGTGGTATGTATCCAATACCAATTACATCAAAGGTAACTACTGTATCATTAGGTGAATAACATCTTTTAATTATTAAAGTATTTAATACTATCTTAACCTTGCCTTTAATATTCTTTATGCTTGGGTTAGCCCAACTGGGATAAAGAAATTAGTTAAACCCAATCCATTAATCAGGAATTAAATTTCAAAGCTTGAACATACTCAATATCAAGTAGGCTTGGGTATGTCCAACAACTTGGTCTCGAAAAAGAGCTCTCATTCTTACTATATTAATGGAAGGTATTAGATTTAATATTATTTGAGAGATTTATTCCTTTTAGTTGTCTCATCATTTGGCATGTATACAATTTATCAATAAGCAGTATAAATTGATGAACATGGTAATAAACAATTACGTGGCATGGTTATGGACTCTCTAAATTAATTTTCTCGAGCCATCAAGGAAATTAATATGGTCAACCCTATGTGTTCATGCATGATTTAAGTAGAGTGTCTTACCATCTTGCTTCATTTTGATTTCCACCTTCAAAATCTTGTAAATAAAATTCTACATCTATCTAACCTATATAAACTAATTACATAATTTCCTAAAGGAATAAACCTTGAGTTACATTTGAGGGAGTTAGATGAGAAGAGAATTACACAAGAATTTGAGATAAGGCAGGATGTGCGGCCCTATTTAATTAAAAAAAAGCGATAAAGATGTATTAACAGATAAGTTTGGTCTTAATCCATAACCATCTACCATGCGAATAAAACGTGCTTAAAATACAACATAAAACATTCAATGCACAATCATCCAAAATCAGTATTTTGGAGAAATCTAGGTCCAATATCAAATTTTAGAAAGTTATGGGTTGAAATTAAATTTTTAGAAAATTTTGGGTGCTACATATAATTTTGAAAATATTTTTATCCAAAAATCATGAGTTTCAAATAAATTCTAATCATTATTAGAACCTATTCTCAAAATTAGAAAATATCAAAAAAAAAAATCATAAAACAGTGCAAGAACAAAATGCATCTAGCACCAGGTGGGTAGAAAGTAGCCGGCGCCAGGTCTGCTCTAGAGGCACGCACAGGGAAAGAATAGAGTGTACTTAGTGCCAAGTGGATTGAACGTACCCGGCCCCAGGTATGCTCTGGAGGCGGAAAAATACCACTGTTCATCTTCTTTCCTGAATTTCTGCAAATTTTTCAGGAACAGCAACAAGATTTTCAAACCATTCAAAACATTTTTTATATCAAGCATTATTAATCAATATCAACAACTAACTATAATCTACATTACAATTTAAACAACAATCCAAATTATTAAATCAAAAGCTTGATTGCAGAAAAATCTAACGCCAAAACAAACCCACATGGAAACAACTTCCCAACCGTTTTTCAATACCCAGAGACTCTTCAAATCAGAAAACCCAGACACGCCATACAAAGTATTAGATATACAATCACCATGATCATTTAGTTATATGCTCAGAAACGATTTCAAAGCAATTAATGACCCATTAAAACACAAATATGAAGGCTCTGGTACCATTGTTGGGATTTCATCATGCTTATCAAATAAGAACGCAGCGAAAATAACTATAAAATCCCTACCCAAGGATCACATGTTTGAAATTAAAATGGGAATAGATGAAGGAAACAGAGATTACTTTCTGTAGCAGAAAACAAAAATTTTCTTGCGCCAACTAAGGAACCAATTCCTCTGTTTTGATCATCCACCCGGTCCCACTACAATCCAAGAGTAGGATTGTCTCTAGCAGTAATCTACACAAGGTTGAATTGCTCACAAAGCCCGCTCAAAACTATACTAGTAGAAGAAAAGCGGCTAGGTTTAATTGGAGAAGAATACGGAAGAAAAGGAACGTCCGTCTCTCTCCCTCTATTTTTTTTCAACGTTTGCACAAGGGAACAATTCCCATATTTATAGTTTTTAGGATCTATTTTAATTGCACTTAAGTCCTCTAAGATCCAATGTCTATAAATGGGCCCTTGAAGTTTATATAATTGCAACCAAGTCCCATGAATTATAACAAACTTATAATTCACCTATAAATATATTTTTTTCCTTAATTAACCCCAAGATATTATCAAATAATATATATTGAACATTCAAACCTTTATTGTGTGTGATCCATTAGATTTTCTAGTCTTATTAGTTTTATAATATAAATTAATTCTAACAGTTTTAGAATTAATAATCCTAAATACAATATAAGATTAATATATTAATTCTTTAATTAATAAATTCATATTTAGCATATCAATAGCAACATCTAGCAATGACTCTTGATCACCCAAAAGTCCAGAAAGTCAAGTGGCCTGACGTGAACCTTTTAATGGCAAATAACCAATGCAAGAAACTCATTTCACCATATTATATCTCATTCGGTCTAAAGCATGGAATTAGTGCCAACTCTATCCAAAATATTATTAATTCTGGCCCAAATAGTTTAGTACTTGTTCAAGAAATTCATTACTCGATATGTATATCAAATTTGGAACTATTTCCATCACATAATCGCCTTGGCCAAGGACTTTATGAGTAATGATTTTTACAAGTGGCCCTGAGATATACTCTCCTACTATTAGGAGTGGTAAATCCTTTATGGGCCCTCTCAGCTACTTTCGTTTACTTTACATTGTACCTAATATCCATCCCATAGGCAGTAAGACTCCAAAGATTAGAATCAAAGTACAACGCTCGATAAACAAAATACCTTGGAGATCTCAAGTCTAAGGATACTTGAACACTTGCTATAGTGAGATTCTATCACTGACATTCAATAGCTTATCTAAGTGATTATCTCATAGCTAGGTCATCCAATGAACTTATTCCTATAACAAGCATCTACATATTAATCCTGAGTATCACAATTCTCACAGTTATGAGAATCACCGCTTGATCCAATCAAGAGATATAGCATGTGCTAGTCTTGGCGCATTAACAATGTCTCATCTTATTAATACTATAACTAGGGATTATTCAAGCACAAACACTACATAGTGTAGTAGGAATCTCACATCATGATCTCTATCATAATTTTCTTAACACTATGTTGTACTAGGGACTTTATCAAACAGTTTATATGCATATTAAGATATAGCAATTAAACTGAAAAATACAGAATGCCTCTTTTATTAATTATTATGCAATATATATGGTACAAGTGATTACCTCTATGGCACAACACTAATAATGACTTCGACGTGATTTTCATTTTTTCGTTATTTTCTGCAATAAAAAGCTAAAACACCTTCCCAAGGGTAAAATATGAAATATGAAGGAATATGCCTAGTTATTGTACCAAATATATCATAAAACATCCTCAAATAACTATAAAAATATAGATGAATTTTGCCCTTATCATATTCCCCCATACTTGGACATTTGCTTGTCATCAAGTACAGTCCTTTAAAATAAAGAAAAACAAGATAATCTTTCAAAAAGTTGACTTAGAACAATGCTACAATTACGTTTCAAACTTTAGATATGTCCTTACCATTCTTTCAACCCTTTGAAACATTCACAAAATAATGTACTAAACAAGACATATCAAGGCCCTCGGAGTTGAATTAAATAAGTTGACACTCTAGTCTAAGAACATTATTTCACCTTTCAAGCAAAAACATAGATAACATGAATCATACAAGTTAAACTATCAACCAACTTAAGCATTATAAATCCAAAAATTGCACAACTCAAGTCATTATTCAAGGAAAACACTCCAATTTTTTTTCTTAATTTTTTTCAATAACTTAGGAAATTGATAGCCTCAAGTGAATGGATTTCTCTTCACACACCGTATTGGCCCCTTTATAGTCATCACTCATCCCTTTTTTTTTCAACGAATTTCTTTCTTTTCTTTGCTTTCAGGAATTAATAGCCCCAAGAAAGTGAATTTCTCTTCACTACCTGTATTGGCCCCCAAAGTAATTTCTCACCCTCAAAGATGAAATAATCAACTTTTTTTTTTCTCATTTTTCATTTTTCATCTCACAATCATTTTTTTCCACAATTTTTTCACTCAAAGATTTTTTTCCTCTCATTCCTTATCATAATTCAAAGTCAAGCAAAGTTCAAACCCATAATACAAAAGTTAGCCAAAAACTTTCCCCATATTCAACTAGATGAATCAAATAATACTCAAACACTAATGCATAAATAAGATTAACCCAAATTCTCAGATCTTAATATATCACATCCAATAAACCATTTTATGGGTAACAATCCACCATATGAATGACAAAACTCATATCCAAGTAAGAAAGATAACTACAACCTTACTAAAGTAATAAAAACCACAAAAATTTTTGAAAAAGTTCACAAAATGGATATGGAAAATATCTTTAATGCTAAACTGTCTCCCCACACTTAAATTGGACATTGTCCTCAATGGAAAAAAATAACAATGAAAGCAAAGCCAAGAAGACCAAAATAAATATAGATGAAGAATAGAAAAAAGAAAATAGTTCCATTATGGATTAGTTCCAACACATGTGAATCCATCATAAGAAGTCATTAGGGAAATTATACCTAGATAAAAACAAAAAAAAAATAGAAAACATAACTTTAGAAAAGGAAAAAAGATACAATAAAAAGAAAAATCAACCAAAAAGAAATCCTAAGAAAAGTAATGAAAATATAAATAGAAAATAAATACAGATTAGTGGAAGAATGCTTAATCCCTATCATCATGATCATCCTCATCATTAGCCCCATGGCTACCATTGCCCTCTTGAGTTCCAGGAAATCTTTGCATCCATTGCACCCATTGTTGTTCTTGAGCATCTTGTCTCCTAGTGAGGACAGTCATAGACTCACAAAACTATAGCAATATCTCCGTTTAGGTCTCCATACCAACTCTTAATTGCTCTAATTGACCTCTCATCTCAACCTCAAAGTCACCCCTAGATTGGGAATATAAACTACTAGCACGAGCTCAAGGTAGTGGTGTAGGATGCTCTTCTTCCTTAAGTAAAAGCTCGACTTGTCCCGAGTGCTGCACATCAAAAGGTCTTAACCAACGTCTCACCTCCGTGATGTATTGATAACCACAACTAGTAAGTGTTTGCTCAGTAACCAGATCACGCTCTATTGTGGTTTCAGTAAGCTCTCCCTCCAAACTAATGCTAAAGGATTCTAGAATTTTTATTATCACGAGGGGGAAAACAAAGGCATTGGAGGAAAGGCGAGAATAGACCATATCTCGCATAGATTGGATAATTGAAGGAGTAAGTGGGATGGATTGAATGTGCATCATCCTATGAAGAACATACAAGTTAATCACATAGGACTCATTGAACCCACTAGCCTTTGGAATAACATTATAAGTAAAGATATAGACTAGGCACGTAGGTTGGCTTCAAGATCATTATTAGAGTAAAACCTGCTTGCCCTATTGGACCTCTCCTATACATCCTCAAAGTAGCTCTAGTATCACTTACTCTTCACTTAAGATCAGACAGTATCTTTTTATTGTTGTGATCTACAGCTAACCAAGGACCTTCATTATTAACACAGAGGATGGCAGCGAGTCTCTCTCTATATAGAAAGATAGGGGCCCCTTTTACCCTGGTCTCAATGGTTTCAAGGTGGTTATTGCGGTTTTGGACCATGTTAGCATAAAATTCTTTGATCATAATAGGGCAATAGTGTCCCTTCAGTTAAACTATTGGTCCCAACCCCAATTGTCTAAACATAAGTCCTAATTTGAGGGCACTGTCTAAAAAGGGTGCAAAGGTGCGTCCTACAATAATTTTATTGGCAACCCTCTTAGTGTACCACTCTTGGCAGGACTGATCAATAAAATTAGTTAGGTGTAGGAACAATGGGTCTATGGATGTAAGGGTAGAGGAAGACGAAGCTCTAGCCCTTTTAGAAGATTGGCCCCTTTCTTTAATCATGTTGAAGGGATATGAAGATGGTTAATAAGGAATATAACTAAGGCACCACCATAATGTAACATCAACGTCCAATGGGATCAAACCACCACAATATAACTCAACACACGATCGCCAAGAATCCACAATTTCTAATTAATCCACAACAACCTTAATCCATTTTATTAATTAAACCCAATCTCCTTTCAAAACTTGCAAAAAATAATAGAATGCCACAATTCAAACCATAACATGATTCCTAAGGAATACACATCCTGATCATAGCATGAAAAACAAGTACATATCCCAAGCCAAGAAAAATAGCTATGCACATTATCCATTTTTCATGAATTCATCAATAAGACAATTGCCATAACCTAAAAATAGACCACCTATGATCACAATATGGACATGTAGTTGTAAAAATAATCCGTGAATCATACTCTCATGCTATTCTAGTCATAATAACACCATCAATTCAATCAAATTTAATCAACAATTCTAATATATGCAATTTTTGTCCAAAAATATGCCCAAAATAGAAAAAAAAAATCAATGGTAAGAATTTAATCTTAGGAATTAAAGAAAAATCATACATTTGTATTCTCTAATGCATGGCCAAGAAAAATATGCAATCTCTTTAAAGAAATCCTTGCTTTAAATGAGAGATTTGAAAGTGGGTTTTTGAAGAAAAAGTTAAGATTTTTAGAATTTTGATCCATAAATTCAACAACAATAAGAATATTTTGTATTAGATTGATGTTTTTGAAAGTAAAAATGGAACCGGTGGTGTTTGGGGATGAAGAAACGGTATCGGGTGGAGAGAAAATTTGAGGGAAGTTGGAATTTTTCAAAAACAAATGGCCAAAATCGGCCACTTAAGGAGGCACTTAACAAGAACAAGCACCGGCTCCATGCGGTTGGGTCAGCACCGGCCCTAGTCTGTCCGAGCCAGAAAATTTTTTTTTAAAAAATATAAATACGAAAAACATGATAATGGAAACCACAAAATCATGAAGAAAATGCCATTATTCTAAAAATTACAAATACATAAAAATAAATAAAAGCACTCAAAAATTAAATAGATGTCCCAAAATCAAAAATCAAATTAGTGAAGATCATTTTTTTTCCACGGTCATGATCACGTGGATTTGTCTCAGTATTCCTCAGAAAAGATCCTGCTTGACGGTCTCCAAGAAGTTTGGCCAATTGTCCAATTTGATTTTTCAGATCGCGCATGGACGCCTCCAAATTCCTCTTGGTTGCATCAACTCCTTGAAATCGTGCTTTCATGGTACTTACTATTTGGTTAACTAAGTCCTCCAATGATGACTTAGGCGGTGGTGCATTATAAAGCAAGGAGGGTTGAGTCATTTGATTTCCTCCAAAATTAGAAGAAGGCTACCTAGGTTGGTTTTGGTTGTTCAATGAAAAGTTAGAATGGTTCCTCCAACCAGGATTGTAAGTGGTACTATAAGGATTGTTAGCTTATCTTCCATTACCCACAAACGCAGCTTGTTCTAATGACTCTTGTAATGACCCCATGCTTTGGCACTTATGATTTGGATGCCCTTCCCTACAAAAATCACAACTCATATTCATTACCTATCTTTGAGAATAAAATATCACCATTTGCTCCATCTTTTGTATCACTACCTCCACATTAGCCTCTAAAGCTGCCGTTGCATCCACCTTATGCACTCTATAAACACGAGCTTTTGACCTTGAACTACCCCAAGCATAGTTGTTTGTTGCAAGATTTTTGATTAAATTACATACCTCATCCAAGGTCTTAGAATTAATAGAACCTCTTGCAAATGCATCAACCAATTGTCTTATAGCAAATCTTAAGCCACTATGAAAGATTTGCATTTGCATACCTAGCTCAAACCCGTGATGAGGACACTTCCTAAGTATCTCCTTGAACCTTTCCTAACACTCATAGAGATTTTCAGATTCTAACTGTTGGAAGGCAAAAATGTCTGTCCTAAACTTGGATGTTCTAGTCGAGAGAAAATATTTTGCTAAAAATTTTTCACCCAAAACATTCTAAGTGGTGACAGATCCAGCTAGCAGAGAATTTAACCAAAATTTTTTATATGATCTTATGTGGGCTTTTTCTTAGTGTTGTGGGTGGTTTAATTGGTAAGAAGTTCAGCTCAACCAATGGGACAAAAAAAATAGACATTCTTCTTGAGACAAAAGGAGAAAATGAAATAACAACCTACCCTCTATCAAACCCTTGAAGAACTAAGTTTCAAAGACCCTCAAGAATAGTGGAAAGTTCTACTATAATCTCACCCTAATATCCTTGAAGCAACAAAGGCAAACAAGAACAAATAAAATAGAGAAAATAGGCATCCAAGTAATAGAATTCAAACAAACCTTAGAAGAACAAAGCAACTAAGACCCATTCAAAAAAAACCACATTGGATTATCCAAAAGATTTACAGACTCATTCATAAGGAGGACTAACCCTTAAGCTTGGCCTTGAATAAGATGAACAAGATTCTCTTTCAAATTTGAATTAAAGTATGTGAATTGTATTGTCAAATCACTAAAGGTTCTATTTATACTACCCTAACCCTAGCTAAATAATCCCTGAGGTTCTATTACAATTTAGGGTCTTAATAAGTCTTTACAAACACTTAAAATTGGACAAAACCAGAGAAAACATCAAAAACGCGGGGCAGTCGTCGGCTACCCAGGATTACAGACAAAATTTAACCAAAATAAGGCCTTACAATGGACAGCCGACGGCAACCCAAGCATCAGAACCGGTGCCGGCCTCAATCTGCAACACGATCGGCCCGAAGGTAGCGCACAACCGGCACTGGCTAGGGCCTTTGAAGCCGGCGCCGGTTGTGCGCTGCCTTCAAGCCGGTCGTGTTGTAGATCGAGGCCGGCGCCAATTCTAATGCTTGGGCTGGCGCCGGCTATCCACTATAAGGCCTCCTTTTGGTTGAATTTTGTCTGTATTTGTTGCCGGCTTGAGTTCTTGTTGGGGTCCTTCTTGCTCTCATAAAAAATGAGCTCTTGGCTAACTTACTCAACTTTCCAACCCTCTTCCTTCCTCAAGCATGATTTTATGAGCAATTGAAAATCAAGTTGAAGCTTCTTGGACCCAAATCTTGTCATCGTTCCTTGTCCTTGCATGGTCACGCCTCCCCCTCCTTGATCTTGACTTCCATGATGAAGCGGAGTCTCATCAATTTCTCTCTATCTCTCAAAGAAAAGGGAAAAGCCCTTAGTTTGATAGCATCTTTAGAAAAACCATTCATTTTAAATATGTCACAGATTTCTAAAAAACTCGCAAAGTGGGCATTAGGATCTTCCTAAGGTAACCCATCAAATTGCACTATGTTTTGAATCATCTGGATAATATTGGGCTTTATCTCAAAGCTATTGGCTTGTATCCTAGGTCTCATAATACTCGAGCCTATACCAGAGATTGCAGGCTTCACAAAATCATCCATAGTCCTTATATTATTACCACTATTACATCCATTGTTTTGTTGGTTAACCTCCATATCGTCTCTTACCCTTTGTTTAACCACCCTTCGAATCTTTGTTAAGGTCCTCTCAATCTCAAGATCAAGATCTACTATGTCTTATTTAGATCATTAGGTCATACACTAAGAGTTAGATCTATAGAGAAAAGAAGATAGTGAGATTATAAAATTCACAAGTTAATCAATTACGATACATTTACAAAATAAGTTAGGAAAATTACAACATATAGTGAAATTAGGAAATTAAATTACAGTTATACAAACAACAAAATATGGCACCTATTCGCACAAGGAACATATATACATATTCACATATTTACATATAGACATATAAATATATAAATATCGTTAAATTAACAAAATCTAAGATTTCATGATATTGTTCCCTGACAACGATGCCAAAAACTTGATGAGTAAATTGTAGGTCTATAAAAATCATTGAAATTTAAATTCATCCCTATCCAAGTTTTAATAAAAACATTAATCTCAAATTACATATACGAGTAAGTATACTTATCGCAAGCATAGTATAGGAAATTTACGAGTATTGATCCTCAAAGGAACAAGTACACACTAATCACTTTTTATTCATTGTTTAACAGACCTAATAAAGTGATAAGATGATAAAAAAGAAAAATATATACAACTCAAGGATGTAAAAATATGCAATTTAGACAATTACTCTTGAAAACATAACAATAAATCACTTAGCAAATATCACAATTAATTATCATCTTAGTCTCATGAAGGACTTAAAATAGTCCCACTTCATTTGCAATCTATAGAATCACTATCTACTAGTCAAATTAGTGAACATATTCTATCTCAACCAATTCATTCAAAAGATGCATTAAAATCAATCCTCATATAAACCCCTATATTCTAGGTTATTTAACACATGACATTAGTAAATGAATCCATACTCTAGCAATTATCTGTTAATGTTGCGCCCTAGAGGCAATCACTCGTACATTGTATATGACACATTTTATTTTAATAAAAGGCATTATTTATCTTACAGTTTCTTTTGTTTACTTTTAAGTAATATAACTGTTCGATAAAGTCCCTACTACAACACTGTGTTAAGAAAATCATAATAGAGATTATGATACTGTATAGTGTTAGTACTTAAATAGTCCATAGTCATAGTATAAATGAGACAGGACATTATTAATACGTTAAGAATAGCATGTGTTAGACTTCTTGATTTGATCAGGTGGTGGTTCTCATATCTGTGAGTATTGAGATACTCAAAGTTAACACATGGATGCTTATTAATGGAACAAGTTCATTGGATGACCTAACTTTGAGATAATCACATGGATAACTATTTAGTATCAGTAATATAATCTCAATATAGCAAACATGTAAGTATCCTTAGACTTGAGATCTCCAAGGTACTTTGTTTGCTGAGCATTGTACTTTAATTCCAATCTCCGGAGCTCAATCGAGGGCCACCTATGGGATGGATATTGGGTATATTGTGAGGTAAACGAAAGTAGTTGAGAGCATCAATAATGGATTCACCACTCCTAATAGTATGGATGAATATCTCACGGCCACTTGTAAGAATTACTACTCGAGAAGTCCTTAGCCAAGGCATATGTGTATTGAAAATAGTTCCAATTGATACACATCTAGAGTAGTAGGTTCCTGGTACAAGTACTATTGTATTCGAGCCAGAATTAATTCTGGACGGAGTTGACACTAATTCCGTACTCCAAACCGAATGAGATATTGTACGGTGAAAGTAGTTAATTGCACTATAGTTTGTTATTGAAGGGTTCACATCAAGCCACTTGACTTCCTGGACTCTTGGGTGGTCATGATGTGTTGCTAGATACCGTTCATGATCTAGGAATATGGGTTTATTAATTGATAAATTAATAAACCAATCCTGATTAGAATTAATATGATTAATTCTAATTAATTATAGATTATTAATTTCAAAGACGTTTGGATTAATTCATGTTCGCTACCAATTGGCTGGGAAACCTAATAGGTCACACATAATAGAGGATTATATACTCAAGATGTTATTTGATAATATAGTGGGGTTGATTGAGAAAAAAAGAAGTTGTTATGGACAAATTATAATTAGTTATAATTTGTGGTCTAAATTGTAATTGTAAGAACTTGATGTTTCCAATTACAATTAGGGAATTCTAATAGGATTAGAATTCTCAGTTTTGGTAGGGGATTTTCATGTAACATATAGATGAGATACACGAAAACCCTAGTGTAGTCTGACACCAAAAACCCAACACACGAAAACCTTCTCTTCTTCTCTCTCTCTCTCTCATTTTGCTGAAAACGTGAAGAACCCTAGCCACCACTAAGTGTTTCTACTAGCACAGAAAGCTTCGTGCTTGAGTGTATCCTCTGTGTGTATTATTATTAGAGATAATCACACACTCTGATTATAGTGGTTAGACGTTCAACTCTCGTGAAGTTTGCACAAGAGGATTGCTAGATAGCACCTCGACTTGAAGAAGAAATTTTTGTTCTTCAAACGATCAAAGAAAGGCAAAAAACTATTACATTTGATCTGTTTATGTCTTGTTTTCCATTTATATGTGGGTCCTGGGATGATATCTCATTTTATTCTTCCACTGCGCCGTATATGATATGAGCCTGAGTTACCTAACAGTGGTATCAGAACTAAGTTATATGTGGTTTACAGACATTATTTTTTGCATGAAAACTAGTTTCATGTATTCATGTTTATCTTTGTTTGCTATGAAAATCATTTTCACTCGAGTCAAAATCGTTTCAACCGTTATAGGTTGGGTCCAAAGCACAATATGATTGTGTAAAAGTCACACGTATTTCAAAAAGATGCTTTCTTTAGGTGCTAATAATTTTCTGCAGAAAATCATTTTCTAGCAACATGGTTGTTGCCTTCTGTTTCATCTTAATTTTCTGTTTTGGTTTTGTTTAAACTAACAAATTGGTCGTTGATTTGAGCTTCAAAACAGAAAATTCTGCTGAGAATTATTCTCACTGATCTATTGCAGAAGATTAGGGCACCAAAAATTATTTCTAGAAAATTTTCAAAATCACCACCACTGTTCTTGACTACAGTCGGCGCCAGTTCCATGCTGTTTCGTGAACGTCCAGAAATCGTTTCTGGAAGAAATTTTTTCTTAAAACTCGAATGCAGTTGGTGCCAGCTTTAGCTTCCAAAGTAGCGCCGGTTCTGCTCTGTTTGCGACGTTCCAGCTATTTAAAAAAAAAATCTTGGAATAGAATTTTGAAAGGGAAAAAATCTCATTTGATGAGAGGCGGTAAAGTAAAAATTTTCCCAAGGGAGCGTTGCCCCCCTGACCCCCGCCCGCTGACCGGCCAGGGGGACCGCCGTTTTCGCTACCAGAGACGGGACCCAAAAGCATTTTCTCAAAATTAGTTTTGAGACAAATAATTTTATTTTTCAAAATAGTGATTTTGAAAATTTAAAATTAATGTATTTTTCTAAAATATTAATTTTAGAATTTATTTTATTTTTCCAAAATAGTGATTTTGGAATAATAAAAGTATATTTTATTTTGTTTAACCATAGTTAATGGCATGGTGGATGGTTATGGACTAAAACCAATTATATCTATTCATGCATTTTATAGTTTTGGTTTTTATGAAATAGAGCCTACGTGTCCTGCCTTCTCTAGAATTCTTATGTAATTCTCTTCTCATCTGACTCCCCTCGAATGTAACTCAAGGTTTTCTCTCTTTAGGAAATTATGTAATTAGTTTACATAGGTTAGATATGAGTAGA
The DNA here is from genome assembly GCA_026120185.1 of Voacanga thouarsii. Lineage (NCBI taxonomy): Eukaryota > Viridiplantae > Streptophyta > Magnoliopsida > Gentianales > Apocynaceae > Voacanga > Voacanga thouarsii. The sequence continues at coordinate 1,375,962 of JANUWF010001502.1, forward strand.
ATTATTCTATTCTGGAGATAGCAACTAAAACAAGGCGAGAAGGTAAGACCTTCTACTTAAATCATGCATGAACACATAGGGTTAACTATATTAATTTCTTTTATGGCTCAAAGAAATTAATTTAGGAAAAGTCCATAACCATACCACGTAATCACTTTCTTACCATGATTATCAATTATATGATATATTGATTTTTATGCATGTCATTCAATGAAATCACTAAAATGACCAAATCCCTCAATTAATATTAAACCTAATTCCTTTCGTTAATATAGTAAGAACGAGAGTCCTTTTTTAGACTAAGTTGTTGAGCAAACCCAAGCCTACTTAACATCGAGCATGTTCAAGCTATGGAGTTAAATTTCTTTGGAATTAAATTCCTAATTTATGGGTCGGGTTTAACTAAATTCTTTATCCCGGTTAGGTAAACTTAAGCATAAAGAAATTTAGAGGAAAGATTGGGGTAGCCCAAAAGGCTTTAAGATTAAAAGCTGTTAATCACCCAATGATCCGGTAGTTACATACGATGTAATTGGTATTGGATACCTACCAATGAACTTAATGGTGGCTTGTTGAGCAAATCCAAGGTTATTCTTGAGGAATTTGGATACCAGTCCACTAAGAAAGCTTCCAATGGGCTTTCCCGAATCAGTAGTGGGGGCTATTGGTTTGAGTAAAATAGTAGAGTAAAAATGCGTTTAATTAAAGTCCTCTAATTATTTACATATCATGTGCATATACAAGTAGCAAATGCTCTCTATCTTTACATCTAGGTCACTTGCATCATGTCTGCAAACTTAAACCTATGTAGCATCTTGGAAACCAACAAGTTAAACAAATCAAACTATCTCGACTAGTATAGAAATTTGAGAATCGTTCTCAAATTGAAAAAGTTGCTCTACGTGTTAGATACTCCTATTCCGCCACCACTAGCTCAAGATGCTCATTATAAAACCCTATCTAAAACCAACCTTAGAGTAAGGGGGTGGGGATGCATAACATAATTTTTTGCATACATAAATATATTTTTATATGATTTTATGTGCTTTGGATATGTGATTTGTAGTCTAGATGGCTTAATTGTGCTTAGTGAGTAAGAAGGGCAAAATGGTAATTTTGCTTGAAGTGGAAATAGGGAGATAGCTTGAGAATTAAATAGGAAAATATTTGGGAGAGAAAATAAGAACAAAAGTTATTGTGGTTTAGTGGTTAGAACTTTGGAATTAATCCTTGAGGTCTTAATTTCAAATTCAATCATTTGAATTTTAGCATGATTAAATTTTATTTTTGTTAGATAGGCTATATTTCGGCCCTTGCATGCCTTAGGGAAGGGTAGGAGTGTTATCCTAAGGGGGACATGAAGGGAATGTCCTAATTCCACTCTTATGCCCTACAAAAATTTCTAAAGGATTCATACCCTCCTTAATCTCTAGCTTTCCTTAATTCTTAATCAATTAGGTTGTTCAATTTATCCAAGCCAATTTTATTTTCAAAAAATTCCAGTAAGGCTCTGTGGTATTGAGGTTTCAAATATGTCTATGTGAGGATATCTTGTTGGCCAAAAATGGGGAGGAGTTATGGAAGGTTCCCAAGAGAATTAATCACCATAATTGAACTTTCAAACTCCTACCTATGTGTGTTCATCTTCTTCATGTAGTAAATTGGAAATTTTTCCAGTTTCTTGATCAGTCCAATTGTTGGAATTCTTAGCCATATTTTCCTCTCAAATACTGCCAGAAAAATGACCAATTCACTCAGCTTGAAGACTGAAAACTTCAGCCAAAGCCGGACTGCACAAAAGTTGTGCAAAACAGGAAAATTCCTGGACAATTTTGCAACTTGGTGAGTCAAAAATCAAGCTGTTTCTTCCATCTTTTCAACCAAAAATTCAGCCTTGTTCTTCCTCCATAAAGAAGGCTGGAAACTAGTCTTAAAGGATCCCCCAAAACCCCTGCAAATCTTCTGCAAGTTGGTTGAAGCATGGCAGAAAAATCAGCCCAGAAATTTCAGCAAGCCTTGCGAAAGGTTAATCAAAATTTCCAGTTTTGTTCCTTCTTCACCCTTATCCGAAAATTATCTCATTTTTCTATAAAACCCATATTGAACAGCCATGAACTGAAGTTCATCATCCCCACCAGTGTTCTGCATAAAAGGAGCTCCATGGCTGCTCCTAAAATCTCTCCATCAATCACTCCAATCAAGCCATCAATTGGAGTCCAAAATTCCAGCAAACTTCCATAGATTAACCCTCAACTAACCAGAAAATTCCTTCACCATTATACTCTATATTTCGGCCACCCTAAAGCTCATTCAAACATTATTCAACTCAGCAAGAATTCTAGCCAAGCAGCCTACCATTGCAGTTTCCAAAAGACCTCCATCAACAAAGATCTCCTTACCATATTTACTACCAAAATTTATTCCCTAAATCATTCCTTTTGAATTTCAAACAACCAGCTTTCCTTTTTCTCCCAAATCTAAAAATCCAATTACCAAAAATCTCCAATCCATTCGGCCACTCCTTCCAAGCAGAATTTCGGCCAGTCCTCATCCAATCTCGCTATTCTCTCCAAACCTCCAAGAACACCTACCACCATTCTCACACCTAAGACCACTCAAAACCTCTCCAATCTACTCCAAAAACTCCAGATCACACCTACTCATCCTCTTGAATCTATTTCTGCAATTTTTAACATCAAACGCAGAAATTAATGTTCTGCCTTCGGATCAAAAACTAGAATTTTCTTGAAGGCTCAATAACACTCTCAAGGTAAGCATGATCAAATAACTCCATCTTCGACCTTAATAAATATATACTAATGAACTCTCTCTCTCTCTCTCTCTCTCTCTCTCTCTCTCTCTCTCTCTCTCTCTCTCTCGGCCGAATGGTTACTTCCACCATGGCCATTTTTCTTCTTCTCCTTGGACGGATTAAGCTTTCCTAGCGAGAGGATTCTCTTGAAACGTCTTTGACGTAGTCATCATTCAAGTAAGCCTCTTCAATCTTCTCTTTAAATTCTAGATTCATATCTCTTGGATGTAGTTGGAGGAGGATGGAGTATATTAGGAGATTGATCATGTGTTTTGTGATGGAGTTGGGATTGAAGCATGAGAATGAATGTGTTTTTGTGATGGAGATGGGATTGATGCATGTGATGATTTGTCTTGGTTGAATGTATGGCGTTTTTAGGGTTTGTTGCATGCCTTCATGTCGTGAGTAGTATGAATGATCAAACATGTTAGAGATTATGTCACCTTTGGTGAATGGGGTTTTATGTTCATGTATTCTTGTTAAGGCCATGAATATGATTATGTTTAGTGGAGTTTGGATCATGTCTTGGTAGATTTGGATTTATGCCTTTATTCATGATTTGGATATTTTGTTGATTGGTGTAAAGTGTATGTTCATGATTATAGTTAACAATAGGAATTTCGATCATGACCTTGTTGTCCCTAAACTAATTGAGTTAGCCAATTTTATTTCATCAATAAAATGATTAATATTATTATTTCTTCTACTGATTTCGAAAACCCTAGGAAAATGTGGATTTGGACTATTATATAAAATAATAATATTTTAGTCAAATAAATGATAACTTTTATTAAAGAAATAAAATATATAGATATTATATAAAATAATAATATCAAATAAAGCCTCTTATATAAATAATCATAATAGGTAAAATATTAATTTTGTAAGTCTTATATTCATAAATACTATTAAAATTTTATTTATTATCTTTCAGTCAAGACATATTAAAATTTACTTATTATTATTAATTATATTTACCAATTCTTTTCTAACCATTAATTATTATAAATCATTATTTTAAATAATATCATTTAGGGCCTAGGACCCTTCATCAAATAAACCCTAATTTATTTATAGCAAGATTTAAACCTACAACTTATTAGTATCTAATTCACAAACCCTGGTTATTTTAATATCAAGCTAGATTTATCTTGTAAACCCTTTATTTATTATCTAGCCTTAAAGTCTTGGGACACTAGGGTCATGATTGTAGTGAGTCGAGCTAGGTTTATTTATGAAAGTAAATTTTGGCTTGAGTTTAATTATGACTTATGTTTACCCCAGGCGGGGTTAGGTCAGCTTTTGGAGATCTTTATTTTATCTCGAGCAAAGGATCAGGTAAGCTCCTGCATAGAACCTGTTTGTTGCAAAAGTTGTTATGGCAAGCTAAACACGAAGTTTGTGAACACTGATTTGGTAAAGGCAATTAGGGACTGTTTCCTTTCTTGTTTTAGTCAAACCAATTATTTGAAAAACAACAAGCAGTTTTATTCAAACACTAAACTATTTATAAAACTAATTTTGACAAAGACTTTGGAAACCCTTGATTGTCATTTTCAAGTAAAGCTATGTTTTATCAGTTTTCTCCCAAGTGGGATGAACTACGTTGAGTACTCAATAAGGGTAGGCTAGTAGTACTAGTTTTAAAGAGCAAGAGTGAGTCTTTTGGTAGGAGGCCACCTCCAGAAGATGAACTCAACTTAGAGAAATGCTAGTACTACTTAGTCATGCCGGTCCAAGCTAGCAGGTTTCAATCATGTGGACTGTGTGTTGCCGAAGTGGACAATCGATTTTGTTTGGGTGTAGAGAATGAGGAGTATTTTACCCGGTAGGCCGATCACCTGCCTTTTGTCAGTTTGCACAAAGTGTGGTATTCTGACCGTTGTATGGTTATGGGGCCCAACGTGTGGTAACCCATGACCACCCTTTTGAGTGGTTGATTTTATTGTACATATATGGATGGAAAAGCCAAAACACCACTCTTGATTTTGAACATTGTTTATTGCTTGCCAGTATTTTTCTTATGAAATTCTTACACTTTGCATTCAGGAACTATTTTCACTAAACACTCAAAGCACACACAAACTTATTGAGATTTTTATCTCATCACCCTTTTTACCATGATTTCAAGTCGATCCTGCTGTGGGGATGAGTAGCAAGTCGTTGCCTGCTTAGAAGATATTCTATTATCTATTTAATGTAATGCTTTGGGAGTTGAGAGTAAACAGTTTTTATTTTGGATTTGTCTTGAATTTTTGGATTGTAATAAGTTTTAATTTTAAAGTTTTTTTTTTTATGTGACCTGGTTATAAAGACCCCTTGTCCTTTGGACAGGGCGACATCCCCGGCCCTATTAGGCCTAGGTAGTGGGGTGTTACACTCATGCTGATGAGCATGCTGTCCACAGAAGGCACAAGAGGGATAGTAATACAGCATCATGTATTATGCTGGCATCCATGACTCTCGAGTTGCAAAAACAGCATGAGCATATGGATGCTTAATTGATTATACTACATCTTCGAGAGCTGTTTGATGCCTAAGTCAGAACTGAGAAATACGAAATCTCGAAGCAACTATTCCGTTACAAAATAGCAGAGGGTTCTTCTGTGGCCACTCATAGGCTGAAGATGTTGGGCTTGATAGAGAAGCTTAGATCTCTCGGGTTTGCAATGGATCATGATTTAAGTGTTGACTTAATTCTACAGTCTTTGCCGAATAGTTTCTCACAATTTGTGATTAACTGTCAGATGAATAAGATTGAGTCTACCATTCCTGAGTTGATCAATTTTCTCAAAACTGCGGAATCCTCCATAAAAAAGGATTGCAATACAATTTTAATGGTAGAATCTTCCTCTTCTAAGAAGAAAGTTTAAAAGAAGAAGAAGAAGTCTCCCATGAAGCCCAAAAATGGTGTGAAGAAAGAGGACGCAGCTACCAAAAGCTCATGCCATCATTGTGGGAAGATGGGCCACTGGAGGCGCAACTGCAAAGCCTACTTGAAGACCATTAAGGACAAGAAGTAGAAGGAAAAGCTTACAAGCACTTCTACTTCTACTCCGGGTATGTTTACGATTGAGATAAATACTGCCTTTAGAAATGAGATATGGGTATTAGATACCAGATGTAGATCTCATTTGTGCAATGACTTGCAGGGACTAAAGAGCAGTTGAAGACTAGAAAAAAGAAATGTGGACCTACATACTACAAATGGGGCAAAGGTTGCTGCACTTGCTGTGGGGACATACGAGGTGAACCTGCCTTCGGGATTAATTCTAGAATTGCAAAAATGTAATTATGTACCAGTTTTAATGAAAAATATTATCTCAGTTGCGTATTTAGACTTATATAAATTTCATTTGATATTTAAGAATAAATATTGTTCTTTTTCATTGAATGACAATCATTATGGTTCAGTAACTCTAGTTAATGGTTTATATGTTCTAAACTTGGATAATCCAGTTCTCAATATAAACAATAAAAACCTAAAATGGATAACTCTAACACCTCTTACTTATGGCATTATCGTTTAGGCCATGTAAATGAAAATCGTGTTTCTAAGTTTCACAATCTTAGTGACTTAGGGTCATTTGATTATGAATCATATGGCACATGTGAATCTTGTTTATTAGGCAAAATGACTAAAACTCCTTTTTCAAGAAAAGGAGAATGGGCCAAGAAGTTATTAGAACTCATATATTCTAATATATGTAGCCCAATGTCAATACAAGCAAAAGGAGGTTATGACTATTTCATAACCTTTATCGATGATTTCTTACGATATGGGTATTTATATTTAATGAAATACAAATCTGAGGCCTTTGAAAGGTTCAAAGACTTCAAGAATGAAATAAAGAAACAAATTGGCAAAAGTATTAAGACTCTAAGATCTTATCGAATAGGAGAATACTTTAGCCAAGAGTTTCTGGGTTATCTTAAATATAATGGGATATTATCTCAATGGACTCCACCACATACACCTCAATATAACGGTGTATCTAAGAGAAGAAATCGAACCCTTCTAGATATGGTACGGACCATGATGGCTTCTACAGACCTACCAAAATCGTTTTAGGGGTATGCACTAGAGACTTCTGTTTATATACTAAACAGAGTTCCAGTAAAATCGGTTGATACTGCTCCATTTGAGATGTTCTTTAGTAAGAAACCAAAGTTATCTCACTTGCGAGTATGGGGTTGTCCTGCCTTCGTCAAAAGGCTATAGTCAGACAAACTTGATAGTAAGTCTAATAAGTGTTTGTTTGTAGGATATCCGAAAGAATCTTTCAGATATTACTTCTACCTCCCTTCCGAAAACAAATTATTTGTTTCGAAGCATGTCGTCTTCTTAGAGAATGAGCACATGCTCAAAGGAGATAGTGTGAGTAAGATTGAACTTAGTGAAGTTCATGAAGATCAAACAAACAAGGATCCACCGTCTAACCCCACATCTATTAGAGAATAGATGAACCTTCTAATACACAAGAACCTCTAGATGTAGTAGGATGTGGCACCTAAGAGATATGGATTTTTCATTAGTGACCACAATGATGTATTGCTCATAGATGAAGATGAGCCTACAACCTACAAGGATGTTCTGAATAGTTCAGAATCTGACAAATGGCTTGAAGCCATGAAATCAAAGATGGATTCCATATACGTCAACCAAGTATGGACTTTAGTTGACCCACCTAAAGGAATTAAACCTATTGGGTGCAAGTGGGATTTCAAGAAGAAAACGGACATAGATGGTAACTTAGTTACCTATAAAGCACGTCTAGTGGCGAAGGGTTATCATCAACAATATGGTATTGACTATGACGAAACTTTCTCGCCAATAGCCATGTTAAAATCCATTAGGATACTCCTAACCATTGCTACTCATTATAATTATGAGATTTGGCAAATGGATGTAAAAACAGCTTTCCTAAACGAAAATCTGACTGAGAAAGTGTATATGATACAACCTAAGGGTTTCACATCCAGTGATGGCAAAAAGGTGTGTAGGCTCCAAAGGTCCAATTATGGACATAAGCAAGCTTCTAGGAGTTGGAACATCCATTTTGATGAAATAATTAAAAAGTTTGGTTTCATTCAAAACATGGATGAGCCTTGTGTATACAAGAAGGTTAGTGGGAGTGCAATCGTTTTCTTATTACTTTATGTAGATGACATATTGCTAATGGGAAATGATATACCTGTCTTGCAAATGATTAAAGTTTGGTTGTCCAAATAATTCTCCATGAAAGACCTTAGAGAAGTAACCTATATTCTCGGAATAAGGATCTATAGAGATAGATCGAAAATGTTACTAGGTCTTTCGCAATCTACATACATAGACAAAATGCTAAAGAGATTTAGCATGGATCAATCCAAAAAGGGATTCTTACCCATGTCACATGATGTAAGCCTTTCAAAGTCGATGTCTCCTAAGACACAAGTTGAAAGAGATCACATGAGTAAGATTCCATATGCCTCGGCAGTTGGATCTATCATGTACGTTACGATATGTACTAGGCTCGATGTATCTTGTGCTTTTAGTTTGACGAGTAGATACTAATGACCCTGGTAAGGGTTATTGGGCGGTTGTAAAGAACATTTTTAAGTACTTACGAAGGACTAAAGATATGTTCTTAGTATATGGAGAAGATGATTTGAAAATAAACGGGTATACTGATGCCAGTTTACAATCTGACAAAGATGATTTCAAATCACAATATGGCTACTTGGTTACATTGTACGGAGAGGCAATAAGTTAGAAAAGTTCCAAACAAGAGACTATTACCAACTCTACGATAGAAGTTGAATACATAGCCGCTTCTGAAGTAGCTAAGGAAATAAAGATAGAAAGAGTTCCCACGGATGAGAACATAACTGACCCACTTACAAAAGCATTATCCCAAAAGAAATATGATTGTCATATTGAGTCATTTGGTATTAGAAACATAAATAATTGACTCTAGTGCAAGTGAGAGTTTGTTAGTGTTGTGCCCTAGAGGTAATCACTTGTACATTGTATATGACACATATTATTTTAATAAAAGGCATTATTTATCTTACAGTTTCTTTCGTTTACTTTTAAGTAATATAACTGTTCGATAAAGTCCCTAGTACAACACTATGTTAAGGAAATCATGATAGAGATCATGATATGAGATTCCTACTACACTGTATAGTGTTAGTACTTAAATAGTCCCTAGTCATAGTATTAATGAGATAGTACATCATTAATGCGTTAAGACTAACATGTGTTAGACTTCCTGATTTGATCAGGCGTTGGTTCTCATATCCGTGGGTATTGAGATACTCAAAGTTAACACATGGATGCTTGTTAATGGAACAAGTTCATTGGATGACCTAACTTTGAGATAATCACATGGATAACTATTTAGTGCCAATGATATAATCTCAATATAGCAAACATGCAAGTATCATTAGACTTGAGATCTCCAAGGTACTTTGTTTGCTGAGCATTGTACTTTGATTCCAATCTCCGGAACTCGATCGAGGGCCGCCTATGGGATGGATATTGGATACATTGTGAGGTAAATGAAAGTAGTTGAGAGCGTCAATAAAGGATTCACCACTCCTAATAGTATGGACGAATATCTCACGGCCACTTGTAAGAATTACTACTCGAGAAGTCCTTGGCCAAGGCATATGTGTATTGAAAATAGTTCCAATTGATAACATCTAGAGTAGTAGGTTCCTGATACAAGTACTATTGTATTCGGGCCAGAATTAATTCTGGACGGAGTTGGCACTAATGCCGTACTCTAAACCGAATGAGATATTGTATGGTGAAAGTAGTTAATTGCACTATAGTTTGTTATTGAAAGGTTCACGTCAAGCCACTTGACTTCCTAGACTCTTAGGTGGTCATGATGTGTTGCTAAATACCATTCATGATCTAGGAATATGGGTTTATTAATTGATGAATTAATAAACCAATTCTGATTAGAATTAATAGGATTAATTCTAATTAATTATGGATTATTAATCTCAAAGACGTTTGGATTAATTCATGTTCGCTACCAATTGACTGAGAAACCTAATAGGTCACACAAAATAGAGGATTATATACTCAAGATGTTATTTGATAACATAGTGGGGTTGATTGAGAAAAACAGAAATTGTTGTGGACAAATTATAATTAGTTATAATTTGTGGTCCAAATGTAATTGTGAGAACTTGATGTTTCCAATTACAATTAGGGAATTCTAATAGAATTAGAATTCGCAGTTTTGGTAGGGGATTTTCGTGTAACATATAGATGAGATACATGAAAACCCTAGTGTGGTCTAACACCAAAAACCCAACACACGAAAACCTTCTCTTCTTCTTCTCTCTCTCTCTCTCTCATTTTGCTGAAAACGTGAAGAACCCTAGCCGCCACTTAGCATTTCTGCTAGCATAGAAAACTTCGTGCTTGAGTGTATCCTCTGTGTGGATTATTGTTAGAGATAATCACACACTGTGATTATAGTGATTAGACGTTCAACTCTCGTGGAGTTTGCACAAGAGGATTGCTAGATCGCGCCTCAACTTGAAGAAGAAATTTTTGTTCTTCAGACGATTAAAGAAAGGCAAAAAATTGTTACCTTTGATCTGTTTATGTCTTGTTTTCCATATATATGCGGGTTCTGGGATGATATCTAGTTTTATTCTTCCGCTGCGCCGTATATGATACGAGCCTGAGATTCCAACATCATCAACTAACATTTGATTACCCCAGTTCTTGACAATTAATCCATTTTTCAAGAAAGTTAAAAGATAACAAATATGAAATTGATTAATTGAAGTCATTATCAACCTTTTTTTCAAGCAAGCTAACAACAAGAATTAACTAATCAACTCCGTAATAAAAATACGTGATCAAATCCCAAGATAAATAATCAATTGATCAAAAATCTAAATTAACTCAAGAAATCATGAATCCCAAAAATAATGTCAAATTACAATGGAAACATTAATTACATCATTATTCTAGAAAAAGAAAACAAAGGTAAAAAGAAAGAACTCATAGACAAGCCCTTCTTCTTCTCCTTGAAAACCTTCTTGAATAATGCCCCTTGAATGATGAATCTCCTCCTTTTTTGAGTGATTGACAACTTTAATCCTTGGATTCAAACATTTATCTTGTGTTTTTCTTGTTTAAATAGCTTCTAATAGGCCAAAATTCGTTCCCTAAGAGTTTTGGGTCGAGTAGAGATTGAAAAATACTAAAACTCTTGGGAAATTACCAAATCTGCACATGAAAGGAAAATTCGTCAACATTGGGCAAATCAGGGCCGGCACTGACCGTGCCCTATTTTTTCCTGAAATTCCACTGTTTCTTCCAAAATAAGGCCAGCTCCTGCTCCATGAGTTAGGGCCAGCTCCGGCCGTGCTCTGACGGCAACAGGATTTTCTTTTTCTTTTTTTTGTCATTTTCTGCAATAAAAAGCTAAAATACCTTTTCACGGGTAAAATATTAAATACAAAGGAATATGCCTTGCTATTGTACCAAATATATCATAAAACATCCTCAAATAACTAGGAAAAGATAGATGAATTTTGCCCCTATCACTGTCTTATTGGAAGGATAATATAACTCATATAAAATAAGCATTTGTATTGATATCCAAATGAACTTTTATATTGTTCATTATCTAGTTGAATACAGAATGGTTTATACATGTGAATGCACTAAATACTACTTTTTTTTTTGCTACTAAAAACTGGGGGGGTTTCCCCTTTTCAGCTATGGCTCGAAGGACTAGAAGAGTAAAAGGCAATCCAAATGTGACAATAACACAACCACAAGCACATGAAGGTATTAAAATCATTTATGTTCTGTTTTTTTTTTTTTTAACTATGATCATGAAAAAGTTAATAGAAGCAAAGTGTGGGTTCATGTGAATTTTTTTTTTCTTGATTTTACTTGTGAAAATATTGATAATTAAAATCAGCTTGAAACCTTTGTGTAGTAATTGTACTTACAGTGAACTAAGTTACTATCACCAGGTTGTTTGGTTTTGAGTTCGGCAGATCTACTAGAATTTTCGATCAAGTAACTGTTGATTAGAAATTCTGGTAAAAATTTGTGCTATATGAAGTCTTTCTCATACTTTGGCTATTTCTTCTAGTACCTTTGTTGTTTTCTTATGAACTGAAGTCAAAGTTAGTGCTATGCTAACCTTTTCACCAAGCTACCTTCTCTTTTAATTAAAGAACAACAAGTTTATAAAGCATCAACAACATTAACTTGTTAACAACTAAATTTACAGAGAACATTTGTTAAAGTGAAAATGCAGTATCTATTGGAAATGGATGAAAAATGGCAGCCAAGCTAAAACTAATCAGTTAGATGGTCTTAGCATCTCTAGTTTCTAGAAATATTTTAAAGGCCTATGACAGGGTGGCAAAAGTGAGGTAAGGCAGTTGGAAGATAAATGTTTTTCTATAGAGATTAATCATGGAGGTTAAATTTGGTGCTTTATTTTTTTCTGCCCTCTTTCTAATTTTAAATTTTAATTCGTTATCCATGTTTAATTTTTCCGTTTCAAGTTCAATTTAAGGTCCTCACCTTCCCCTCCTTGAAAACTTATTTGCCCTCTTCATAGAAAATTAGAAATTTTTCCTTAATTATTTTTCACGATTGGATTCTTGATGATGGATTTATAGGGGGGGGGGGGGTTCAAGTAGTTGAGAACCATCTTTAACTGTAGTCTTTGTAAGGGAAAATATTAATTGCTCCTTTTAAATATTAAATGCATATGAATGCACTAAATGAATTTTCTTGATACGCCTATTTTATTTTAGTTGCATTTATATGCCTATTTTATTTTATCCATGTCTTTTCTTGATATAACTGTCTAGAGGAAAGGTATGAAGTGGATGGTTAACTGGCAAAAACATCATAAAATACAACAAAGAATGAAAACATTCTTTTCTTGAACAAAAGTATCGCTACCAACGAATTAGACATGGACGATCATTTTTAGATAAATTAACATCTTATGCACAATTTCACCAATTTGAAATCTAGCAAAAGATGCAATTGTATTAATTTTATGATGCAGATGAGTTGCTACTCATGCATGATTTTGCAGATACATCAAGTCCCACCAAGAAAAGTTCTATCTAGCTTATAGAATCAGTATTGTATATGCTTTCTACTAATCAGTGCCTATTTTCTGATCTGAAATTACGATTTCAGCAAAACATGTAATGAAACACGATGGGTTACAAAGGTCCATCATTAACTTATTAAAGATTTTTATTTTTACCAAACTACCTTCAAGGTAATATCTAGATTCTAGACATGAATTATCAAAATGCTGAGGGACTCTAAATTTACCATGACCTGTTCTTCTTTTGTGTTCCACTAAATTTATGTACTTTCTTTTCAGGGAATGAAAATGGTGGTGCTGAAGTGAGAAAGAAAATGAGAGGACCTACACATATGCCTAATCTTTGCGCGCATAAAGAGGGTGGCCCACTTATTACAGTTGAGTGGAATAACTGAGGACAACCATTTGGTTCAAATAAAAAAACACTTATAGAGTTCTTGGGAACTATTTTAAGAACTAGAAGGTATGCCCCACTTGATATTAATGACTGGCATATAGTATCTCAAACCAAGAAAAATGAGATGTTTAGACTCGTAAAGGTATGAACTAATGAGTATTTACCTCATTTAAAGCTAGCATAACTATTTTGCTTTGTAAAATACTTTATATTATTTCATAGCAATTTATGAGTGGTCAATGGCAATTAAATTTGGATAGGAGAGATTCGGAATATCTCCAAGTGTAGAAATTTGGCTTTTGAAGTCTTTAGGCAAAAAGATAAGAAATTGGAAATCAAAAGTCAAAGCTGCACATTATAAATCCAATATATCAGTTGACGATATAGTAGCAAATAGGCCAACTTGTGTTGTTGAAGATCAATGGAACAACATCGTGTCTTGTTGGAATACAAATTATACAAAGGTTAGAACAAGGAATCTTGCTCATTTCCATATATTATCACCTTGCTCCTTATTCTTTTCCTTTTTTGTTTTCTCTTAAAAAAAAAAAAGCAAGTTCTTAGTGAAAGAAATAAGAAGCATAGAGAAGATAAGACAACAAATCAAACAATTGGAAAATTAAGCTTTCCAGAAGTTGAACAAGAATTGGTAATTTCCTAAATCTTTCCCAATTTTTGTCCATGTTGAAATCTTATTTGACACCATATTTTTTGAAGATTTATACTAAAGGTTCCATCAATGAATCTATAACTAATTTTACAGGAAGTTGAATTGGGACTTGTACCATCACAGGCAGAAATGTTTGATGCTTGTTACACTAATAAGATTGGAGAAGCAACTACTGAGATAGTAAGGGAAAAACTAGTGGTCTCCATACCTCCATTGCTTATTGATAATAAATAATTGTGATTTTCAAGTTAGTACACAATGCTAATTTATTTTGCTTGGATTTATTAGGTGCAATTGAAAGAGCATCAAAGTGAACTTCCACCTGGATCACTAGACCCTATTAGTGTTGATGATTCATTTTCCAAGGTTTTTGGTAAAGATCCACTTTGAAGAGTTCGTATGTGTGGTTTGGGACCATCACCATCAGATTTTTTTAGTCCTATCCCTAGTGCTACAACATGTTACCGCATTGTTAAGGAAAGCGAGGCCACCATAAAGAGGCTAGAGGATAGTGTCACTCAACAAAATGTAAAAATTGGTGAACAAGCTACACAACTTGTTGATTTAATAAGTAGACTTGAGCAGCAAAATGGAGGACAAGCTGGTTGTTCTAATGTTCCTTGATCTATTACTTCTCAGAGTCTTAAGGTGAGCACAAAGCTAGAAAACAAAAAATGAAAAAGTTAATTAATATGTTTTGGTTAAAAATTGGGGATGTTATCTAATTTATGTATATTTCAATTGCAATAATGATTGAACTTGGTCTTTAGTTTGGTGATAACGTTTTCCTAGTGAGCATGTTTGAGAACACTAAAAAGGTAGCTAATGGAATCATTCGAAGTTTGGATTCAGCAACAGAAGTTGGAGGAATGCACTTGGGGCAACATTGGTGTGAAGTAAAGATACTATGTCCATTTGAGTAGGAAGAAGAATTGATTAGGCTATATAGGGCATTCATGACAATAGGAGATACACTTGGGTAAAGCATTGCATATCCTTGTCATTTGGTATGTTATGCTTCTATATATCAATTATTTTTTTATGTTTCTTATCTCCAAGTTAGTTGGGCCTGTATTTTGTATTTGTTTGTTACTTTGTTGATTTGGAGATATGGGTAGACAATATCAAAAAAACTAAATCTTGTGTTGATAACTGACTCTTGATTTTGCAGGAGCTTAATGTTTAGTTTTTTCTTTATTTAGGCAATTAAAGAATAAAATACAAGGATTATTTGATGAAAATTTTTTCTTAAAATAGTTGAAATATTACCTTGTTTGCCAACTCATGGTTGCTCTAATGTATGTAATTTTTGTTTTTTTTTTTTTTTTTAACTTGCATATGTAGTCCTTTTGGTATTCAACACAAGTTCAGCTAGAAATGAGTAAGTTGAGAATAAAGGTTGGTTTTGTGGATCTTTTTCATGGCTTTGTAGTTATAGGATGATCATTATTTTGGGATAGATGTTAACTGTAAATAAAAACTAATTGGGTTTATGCATTATCTTGTTTAACTGTAGGTTTTCAAGGAAGGTGCATGATTTTGGTGCAACTTATCCTTCTTACAAGTTTTGGCCACTAATACAAGGAGGTCTCGTGTACTTTTTGTGTATTGTTAGCATTTTTGGGAGAAACACAAGATGTTATGCTTCTATTCTTTTTTTTTTTTTTTTTTTTTTTTTTTACTTTTGGAATCAAGTGGATAGGAGACATAATGCTTTTTGTTTATTGTTAGCACTTTTGGAAGAAAAACTAGATGTTATGCTTCTATTTTTGTTACTTTTGGAAGCAAGTGGATAGGAGACATATATATATATATATATATATATATATATATATATATATTTGTTACTTTTGGAAGCAAGTGGATAGGAGGCATATTTTTGTTTTTGAATATAAAGTCGACTTGATGATGATGGTTCAAAATTGGCTAGGAGACATATATTTTTGTTTTTTGAATGTAAAGTCGACTTGATGATGATGGTTCAAAATACATTGATATTAGTTCTTATTTTGATTATTTATTAGTATGTAGATATTTTACTAGATTTGTTACATACTTACCATTCCAGAAGAAAACAAAAAACAAGCACAAACTGTAAAAAACTTGAGCAGAAAGCCAACAGCACTTAGTGTCTCAAATATGAAAATAATACTGTTTAGAAAAGTGCCTTCAAATGTGATAAAATAAGGCATATCTATAAGTGCCTTAAAAAGTGACAAAAAAAGGCACTTATAAATTCCCCAATCTAAAGAATTTTTTGGGGTCCAAAGTTGATGATACACATATAAGTGCCCTATAAAGGCTAATGCGTCACTTCTAAGTGCAGTTTGAAATTCTTACCCTTAGCATATTTTTAAATTATTCTTTCGAGTGCCCTATTATATTTGTACCTATTAGGGCACTTTGAAGTGCCTCAACATGTTTTTATGATGGTCAAATGGACGGCGCTTATCTATGTGCCTCATTAACATAAATGCCCTATTATGATCCATACTGAGGCACTTTCAAGTGCCCTAAAATACCTCTTTTGTAGTAGTGAGAAAAAAGAGGAGGAAAAAAGCAAGCACAGCGGATTGCCCAAGATAAAGATTCCAAACTATGCGTTGATTCGATAGAAGATGATATGGATGAGTTTGATGGTGATGATTTTACACTAATACCCTTGAAGAAAAAGGGGGGAAAGTAAAAAAAAAATCATCAACTGATCAAGCATGAAGTGATAACATGACAAGTTGTACGTAGTTACTAAATGAAATTTTATTTCAATTAATATCCATATGCTTCCTACTTATGTTTTACAAATGGCTTTTCTCTATATTCTTATTTCATTCTAATAAAGTTTTCACCTCTTTTTGGTTTTTTCAAAAAAAAAAGAATAAAGTTAAAAGATTTTTTTCTGATTTATGGATTTTAGTTTCCTTAATATAAAAATTCTAGGAATATGACCGTGGCCATGTCTCAAATTTGAAGGTAATACATTTAATGGGATCAGAGCATAAATTATGAATTTATGGATAGATCTTAACTGTTGATATATTCGTTATGATATCTTATATAATTAAAAAAAAATCTTATAGTTAAACGATAAAGGCAAAATATAATTTTATACGAAGTTTTGATCTTTTCATTAAACATTGAGTTCGATCTTGAAGTGTAATAGGTGACAATTGATTGCCCAATTGTTATCTAAGAGGCATATCGGAATTTGGAATCGTGCATGCCCATAACTCATAGGTTCTAGGTTATGATATCCTGGATAGGTAGCTAGAGATGAATTGTTTGCCTAAGCTCATAACCACTTATAATGTGGTAAGTCAAGGATTGGATGGTACTACTTTAATATTTGGTTTTCAAATAAGGTATAACATATATGCTTTTCCTTCTCTTTCTTCTTTCTCTCTACAAATTTCTTTCTGCCAAAGCTCTCACATTTCCTGCGTCTGTTTATAGAGCTTGGCCACATCCAAGCTCCAGCAATCTTGGTCAAAATTTCTGCCTTTGTTTCTCTTTTATGTGCTCCCATTCCGTCAAAATCCACAAACCATGACAATCTTCTAATTTAGTCTTGTTTATAAAACTCACAGACCCTTTGGCATGATTTCTTTTCAGATATCGAAGTTCGATCCTCGTTCGGAGTTTGTTTGTTCTTCTCAAATAATTTTCAAGAACACTGATTCGCTTTGGGACTTTTAAATTGCTATATGAGAGCATTGATACGTCTAAAACCTTTTAAATTACTCTATACAGAATTGAGTTTTAATTTACTATGTTACTATTGGTTGAGGATGACAATAAAAAAACTAGGACGCTGATTGTTATGTGTTTACTATATTTTTTTATATTGTACTGTATTTATCACAAATTTCGAGGTGTGATATATTTTTTATTACTCTAAATTTAATGATCCTTACATAGCTTGTTTCTATTTAAACGAATAAAATTACTTAGAAAAATATATATAAAACAAGTTTTGAATTGAAACTTTTGTAAAATACTTAAATTACATTAGGATTTGACCTACTATGGTCTACATGAGTATAATATTCCTTGCTGTTTTTTTTTTTTTTTTTTTGGCTGAATAAGAAAAGCCACACTCTAATAGATATACTACAAAAAATAAAAAAGAAAACAAAACATATAAAAATTTGTTTCTGAACTTCCCAGAGAAATTAAAACACATCTAAATCTGCGAATAACAACTTAAAAACTTTGGGTGCGCCAACCTTCTTAAAAATTACCTGAGAAAGAGATGAAAAATGAATAGAGAGTCCAAACCGAGATTAGATAAGAGGCGAACATCAAGAAACAAGAATTTGATTTTTTTTTTTTTTTTTTTCAAAATCAATGCCAATGAATGTTAGATCTTGACAAGGAAAAGCAAAGAGAAGGATTTTTGTAACTTAAAGAATAAAACAAAGGGTGAGATCAAAAAAAAAAAAACCACCATTAAAAAAGGGAAAGAAAAGAGCTTTGGCCAAGATCTAGCCAAAGGAACGCAGAAGTTGGAGAAGACGATGTTGTATTAATCTGTGTACTTTGGTGGCGGTGCAAATGTTAAACCGCTCAGCAAGTCCCAGCATTGCTTCAATTTCAAGTAAAGAAATCACAAACCACGACAGCAGTGGTAAAATTAAATTCTGCACCTAAAACACATGCTCAAACCACAATGAAGAAATAAACTCCACTCAAATCCATATTGTTATGTTTCATAAAATGAATTCAATTCCTTAACATGTCCCAGATGGAATGAGTAAAAATCATTCCATACCCAACTATTATTGGCATCAAGGGATGGAATATTGATATGTGGATGATATAGATCAACTCACCCCACAAAAAAAAAAAAGAAAAGAAACAGAAAAAGGATTTCTGTCTTCATTCAAATTGAAAAGGGTCCGACCTCTTACAACCACTGTGCCTATACCCGGTGCCCTAGTTTGTACAAATAGGTTGACGAACCTACAGTAAGATTTAATACAAAATTGAAAGAATCAATTAGTTTTCCCTATCATACAGCTGCTGTTCTGTGTCTATCATACCCCCAAATGGACTACATAAAAGTAATGAAAGCCTTTAACTTACTAGGGAAAAAATTGGACACCAGAGAAAATTTTCCTCAAAGCTGCAAATCTCAGTGAAGGTTGAACCAGAGATGAGAAGTGCCCCTCTAATCCCTCGTGCTGTATGGAGAGAACCTTGGACATATGCAAAAATAGCATGCCAAGCCAGCTTTCAGTTTTGCCCGAAGTCATTCTGCTTATTTGAAATGATCCTGTCGGATTATAGCAACAAATTCAGGATGCATCTCGTCGTTGTCTTTGTGCTTCCATATTTCCCCATTGGCATGTACCATCCACGATATTTGAGGAGAAAGTGATGTATATGTATCTGCAAATATAAAGATTATTGTAGTGTATCAGCTAAAAGGACCTTAGAGGTTACTCAAATTTGAAGGTCTACAAGTGATGATTGGTAAGTTGACAACTTCACCAAGGGAAAAAAAAGTAGAGAACGTACTTCATGGTCATTTAGTGTTCGTGATCATTTATTATCTGTCCAGCTTGACACTAATAATTTAGAAAAATAATTTTAAAAAATGGGAGGAAGAAGAAGATTCACATTAGTAAGTTATCATCTTTTTATTATTGTTATTGAATCTTTTACTGAATTTGAACCACAGCAGTCATAAAGATCCATTAGAAGACAAACAAGCAGAATGGTCGTTTTTCATTCCAAAGTCATCGAAACAGATTACCATTCAACATAACCATATCAGCAATGCAAATAGAAGAAAATGTTCTAGACCTCTAGGGAAATCATCCTTCAACTTTACCCACAGATTCCATTTCCCATCAGTATCACATTAACTATCTAACACTACTCCTTTCCAAGACTGGTTCTCACCGGTCCCCACCCCTCAACTAAGACCATTCTCTATTTTTATAGAATCTCTTAACCAGCATCAGCAATACAAATGTGCAAAACAGGGCAAAAAGGAAAAGAAAGAGGAAAAAAGAAAAAGTTGACCTCTCGGGAAATCATCCCTCAACCTTACTAACAGATTCCAATTCCTAATGTCCCCAATATCTCATTATCTAAAGCCTCTCCTCTTCCAGGACTGGATGTCACCAGTCTCACCTCTTCAATTTAAGACCCTTGTCTGTTTCTGCACAAGCTATCAACCAGACCCCTTCCAGGTTGGAGAGTCAACTGAGTTCTTATTATACTTTCCGAGAACAGAATTCTTTTGCCAAAACAACTTAAAGTTAGGAAACTGTCATCCTCTAGATAATATTTAATACTTTGGTTTGGCTGACAGGGCATCAATGGAGTGTTGTGTCTACTATAACATAATATAATTATCATGAGAAGAGATTTCCTAAAAGTTCTTAATTGGTTTTCTACAGCCAACAAGTAAGTCTATCAAATAAATCAACCCATATTTGGAGATGAAATTTAGCATATTTCTTTCCTCTCAACTATGTAAACAGAAGACAAGCATACTGTCATAATATTCTGAAGCACATTAAACAAAATAGGTGGAATAGCACTAAACCAATATCAATGTCCCATAGCTTATGTCAATTTATTGCAGTAGCTAACTCCTATGGTCTCTTCAAAGGCAATATAAAGACTGCTGCAAGCAGCTAGGCGATACGCAGATTTACTTTCGTTATCCATTTACCTGTGGTAGGTGGTGACTCTGGATCTCTTGTACCGTGCAAAACCATTGTACCTGACAGCACAGTGACAAATCCACATAGCACAGAAACGATGCTGCTAGCACTCTGACCAGCCCAATCCTGAAACACCAATTAAAAATGTAAATTTAACATTTAAAACAAGCAAAACATCTGTAATTTACTATATCAACTTCTAAAAGTACCTTAAACATTATGGCACTGGCAAATATTGTGAGTGATGTGAACATGGCATAGTAGATGGGAGAAACAACGGCTGTATTAAATGTGTCCAAAGCCTGAAAAGCAAAATCCAGCCATTATACAAAGTATTTCTAATTCAACACTAAAAGATGTAAGGCAAGCAAAGAATAGAAACTGAAAATCTCCACATCTTTTACTTCAGATAAAGTTTCTTTTGTATGCCATTGGAAATCTCTATACTAAGTAGGTACTAGCATGTGTTCTCCATTAGGGTTATGTTTGCAGTCTGCACATGCTACTGATGTTTCTAAAGGAAACCTCCAGATTGGAAGATTTTAACTACTTATCTTTCACGGGTAAGGTTTTCTATCTTCCATTGGACAATCATTGCATATTTTGGCAAGTCCTGTGTTGGATAGAAGAGTTTTCAAAAGAAATTCCTTGCACAAATTGGTATTGCAATACAAATAGCGACTTTATGGAGCACCAAAGACGCCAAAAATAAGGGAAATCCAGTGAACCAACAGGCAATATTTCTTGGGCATACCCATGGCCTAAACCCCTCCATCAAGCACAAGAATAACTGCATCCAAACAAGACCAAAGCCAAATAACTAGGCCCAGGCCATTTCTGCTATCTGCTATGCTCATAATCTCATGGACATTAAAATTTTTTACTTGAATTACAATCCATTTAAGTCAATGCACAACTAAAAGTCAATTGTAAAATGTCAGCAACAGCTGTACGAAATGAATGCTACTTAAAGAAAAGGATAGCTGGGTTTCAAAGTATGTTTGTTGTATACAAAGTTATATGCAATGAGGATGCTTCAGTTCCAGTACTCTTTTCCATTTTGTTATAGTTTCTCAACTGAACCTGGGCTTATTTTCATGATGCAACACATTTAAAAAGGCTGTTTGGAAGCATATTAAAAGAAGTAAAGATTTTTGTACTCCAACACTGTTGTATAATCAAATCTGTTTCCAAGATTAATATAAGGCACATTTACATACTAAGATATAACTGATGAAATTTTTGTCCACCTTACTGCACAAAAGGAAAATTATACTGCAAGAACAACAAAACATTTGTAACCAAAATTCATAGCCATCAGGGGCAAAATAGTGGTGATTTTTTTTTTTTGGGGGGGGGAGGGTTGGGAGAATTGAGGGATGGAGCCAAGATAGGTTTGATAGAGGTAGAGGCAGGCCTAAGAAGATGTGGATAGAGGTGATTAAGAGAAATCTATCTCTATTGAATTTAGATAAGAGTATGATAGTGAATAGAAAGAAGTGAAAAGAAAAGATTCATGTGGATGACCACACGTAGTCTTGTATTGGTTTATATAGCTTACCCCAAATTACTTGGGACTAAGGGTTAATTTTTTGTTGTTGTTGTTGGTTTTAGGTCATAAAAATTTATTTTGCAACAAAAATGTACTCGTATGTTTTGTAACGCCAGAATAAGCCCAAACGCACTATGACACACACATGAAAGCAGAATAGCAAGCTAGAAGACAGAAATCAGAGCCCATTTCTAAAACATGCTAAATAAATTGAAATTTCACAATAGACGCCAATTCTCTAATTTATTCCACCTTCCATTTTTTTGTCCACTACTTCTGAAATCTTGCATCATCTTCAATTACTCAATCCATGATATATTTCTTTTCTATACCTTCTCACAAATGTCAAGTTTTTACTCCTAATCAGTCAATCAGAAATGTTATCCAAGGTCAATTCAAATAAGCAAATATTTCATTCAACATTATTAAGTCTATGAAAAATATCAATTTTATTGCATAAGTTTTTATCCATTTAGATCGATTTACTAAAAGCAGTTTTTGTTCCAGTTTTGCATCATGCATCTACAATGGATGAAACAGAAAAGAAGCTTCAGTTAAAACACTCCACAGCCCATTGAAATGTTTATCCCAGTTACAAACTTGAAAATTTTATAATTAGGAGTAAAAATTGAAGAGATAACTCCAACAAAAGAAGTAAATATCCAAAGGAAAGAAGCGATTTTACACACCATAAGAGGTCATGTGCAGAATCTACTAGAGTTCCTCTTTAACCAAAAAGTGAGGGTTAGGCATGGCTTATACCCAAAGGATGTCAATAAAAGATTGATTAATTGCTCTTGGGACAAAAAAAAAAAAAAAGAGAGAGAGAGAGAAAATCTCTATAGTAAACTTCTCAAATGGATTTCCTGCATACAAGTTTCCACTTTACTAGCAAAGTATAAATGGCATTCAATAAGGCAGTGTTCAAATAGTGAATTTCCTTTAGTGTAATTGGCAAACGTTCCCTGACATTCACTGATGCTCTTGTTAATGGGATCTACCATTTTTTCCTAAATTCACACTGAAATCCTTTCAAGATGAATAGTCTTTTAGAAATCCCTTAAGATAGGGATGGCACCAACCCAAGATAAAGTAATGTGCCAATTCTTAGAAGAGGATAAAATTACAAAATTTTCATTTACATTTATATAAAACCCATATTTAAGTGTGTCTGTCAGGAAAGAAGGTATTTAGTAATCATTCAAAACCATATCTTAGTTACCCCAAATTGCAGCTGATCCTTTATTTGCAATAATAATATAAAATGAGTATTTCTCCTTTTTTTTTGGGGGGGTGGGGGGGTAAATGTAAGCCTATTTATTGAAAGATAGCATCACTACACTATACAATTTAAGGGTGAATCAATATTGAGCATAAATACAATCAAAACAAAATTCATAATCCACCATTCTATTACAGAAATATTTCCTTGTTTAAACCAAAGACTAAGTGAAAACTACAAATATATATTGGCCACATTTTTTATATTTTCAACTCCATAATAAGACTCCATACAATTGTATTTACAATTGTTTTTCTTCTATTACTTTTCTGATGAGGGGTGTTCAATTGTATTAGTATGAACAGAAAAAGAGAGAAAAGAACCAAGCTCAGTACCAACTCCCCAGCACAGAAGTGACATAGTGAGAATAAATAAATAAATAAAGATTAAGAAAGGCACCAAAGTGCCGGCACACAACACTATATATAAAACAGCAAATGAAGATGTGAAGATTTGTATGGTAGTGGCTGTGCTTTTGATTTTACGAGGTTTCCAACCGAAACTGAGTGGGATTAAACAGCGTAAAACATCAGGACCCAATTGATATTATTTCCTCTTGGATCTGAACCTGCAATTCCTGAAATCCTTTCCTGGATTTTAGTAGAGTCTAAGGCTGGACATAGTTTTGCAATATTGAGAGGGGCATTCTCGAGCAAGATTTGTGAGTTAGTGAATAAGTTGTGGCCCTTTGAAAACCCGAAACATTCAAATTTTGCAAGAGAATGCTCCTTCAAGAATTGAATGGTCTTCAAAAATGTATTTGTACACCTTCCCTTTCACAAACCAAACTAAGCCTATAATGCCAAAAAGCCACCAAATACCATTCTGGAACCATATAGCTTAATGAAATGTCTGTGCTTCGGCTTCCTTGCGTGGCAGTTCCAATTAATTGACATAGGAAGATAATTCAGCCTTAAGGAAAAAATGGGCTTAAGAAAATTCTCTTGTCCATGAGTCACTGAATTAAAAATCTTCTCAGCTATTCACGAACTAAACAAATCCAGTTACTGAAATTCAGATTAAAGAGAGCTAGAAAATAGAACCGAAGAAGGAAATAAGTAATGCAAAGAAGATATATTACGCCTCCCATCAATATAAGATTTTCTGTGCTCCACGAAAGTATACATTCATTCTCCTTTATATAGGATCATATTTGTAAAGATAATTTGACATGGACAAAGATTTAACTAATGCATGGACCATGGTTTATCTAGAATAACAACTCCAAAATACAAGACAAGCACACAAGATGAGGATCAATTACAGAAGAACACAAGTAAAGCCCATTGAATGAACTACCAACTTCAAAACTGTGAAGAAAGAAAGAGAAAACAAAGGAAAAAGAAAAAGTTAAAACCACAAAAAAATTTCCAAGCATTTATTAAGGTTTTCCTCACAAAAAAAAAAGTCATTTATTAAGGCCGGTTCTGTGCAAAGCCAAATAATTATCCTTTTGGAATTTGAGTTTCAGCTCACTTCTAGTATCTTCCAAATCCTCCCACATTAAAGTCATGTGCATGATAAATGGAAAGCAAATCATGTGAAAGAAATAAGGAACATTTTCTCATGACATGTTAGGAAAGTAGATCTTGATATCCAATTGTGGACCACATACCAATATTGCCCTATCTCATAAATCCTAGACATAAAACTAACATGCCAACTGAAGAAGCTATAAATTCTGAATATCCAAGTAGTCACCTCAAGTTGGCATACTCATGTAAAAATTTTGTTACTCTGGGTGCCACTAAAGTTATCCTCCTAAATGAGATGGTTACAACTAACAAACTTTCAAAATCATGATGTAGAAAACTGAGATGCAATGTGTCAAGGTTAAAGAATGCTGACCTTGTTTAAGTAATTCAGCTGTATAACTATACATGTCACAGCAACCATCACAAATACCCATGTTTGGAAGTGTCCAGCCTGATTGGAACCCTCCAATGTGAGCTTTATTGCAATACCTATTGCTTTTATACTCATAACCTGCAATAAAGTGCCAGCTCTATGACAAAACAGTTTCTTTAGGTGAATTACTTCCCTTTTGGTGAGTGCTGAAACTAAATAAGTACCAAACATATAGCATGATCAAGATTGTTTGCAAGACACATATCAAACATGCACATCACCATAAACTTGTAAATCCTTCAAATAAATAAGCAACTTAAGGTATTGGTTTTTTTCATCATTTAATAATTTCCCTAGAAATGAATGGATGGTGGAATTCACTTTGAACTTATAGAATATTTTGTTACTCATTCAACTGAATGTTCTTTATCCTGATCAATGTGTGTGGTTCCTCACTAAGGCTGTAAGTGGGAAGGGATCCTTCCCTTTCCAAACCAAAACTCAAATTTAAAATAATATTAATTTAAATAATTTTCATTTTCTGAAACCTGTCATGTACTCACAACACATCATATTCTCTCCCTTTAACCCCACTTTGAACCCACCTGACCCTACATATTTAATATTTTTTTATTACATTCAAACAATCTCATCTCAAACAAATTTCTATCCACTTAAACCTAAACTTTCCAAGAAATGACATAATTAAGCAAGTCAATTTATAACTATGGAATTTTAATGGAAAATGTTTGTTCTAAAATTTTCAAGTAAAATACAGTTTTTCCTTTGCAATGATGTAGTAAAATAGGAGACCATATACCCTGCTACCTCCTTGCCTCCCCCCTTCCTATTTAACTTTCCTCTGGAATTGTATTCTTGGCAATGAAGTAGACACCACTAGTATTATTTCCTAACTTCAGAAATTAAATTCTTAACACTCTTTAACTCTTCTTCAATTTCATGTGTGCAATCAAGGTAACTACTGAAGTGAACAGTTCCAAAACAAATACAGAGAGCTTCCCTGTTACCTTTTACAGTGAAAAAAGACAAGTGGTCTTTCTCAATTACGTTAATACCATTAAAAAAAATCTGGATCAATTGCTTGCATAGGGATCTTATATTTACCAGTATTCTTTACCTATAACTTTAATTGTAGTTGAAATATATTATCCAATCAATGCTCGACTATTATCAGTGCTTCTTTTCTTTAGTTCCCATTGTTTTGTGGGGAGCTTCCCTAGAACAGAAGATTGTTAGGATCTAAGTACACAAATAAATAAATACCTAGCATTCTGATATAATTCTCTCTAACAAAAAAGGCAGTAAAAGAACAACAATTAGATCACTCACCGTTAAGGATCCAAAGATGGAACATACTCCAACATAGACCATTATGTTCGTCTGCCCATATCGTGGTTCACAATACAAAACCAGTACTAGTACAACTGCTACTGCTGAGGCTGTGTATAGAAGAAAAGCTGGCCCAACAAAACAAGAGTCCAAAACATAGATTTAAACAATATGCAGAACATGAGAATAAAAATATTAATCAAAGGACAGCAGGCAGAGTACACCAGGTTACCAGGTTGTATTGCTAATTTCCAAATCTCATCTACTGAAGTTATTTCATGTTCCCCTGGTGCATGAAGCACTATAATTGTAGAGCCCACCACGCACAATACACAGCCCAATATTCCCATTTTTCGCAATTTTTCCTTCAACAAGAAATGTGCAAGAATAGCACTATGAATGAAAAAACAAAATGAAGACATCAGCGCTTAATGAAATAGAATATATTATTATGATGCCAAAAAAGTAGGCAAATTAAACTTTACCTAACAATAATACTTAAAGCACCAAGTGGAGTCACTAGCACAGCAGGAGCATATATATAAGCTACAAAATTGGAAAATTCCCCAACAATCACTGCCAAAAAGGTTAGATATTATTCAGTCCAGGTTTCCCCACCATCTCAAAACATGTTTCACAAGAGTTAAAACTTTTGAAACATGAGAGTCTTACTGGCTATCATCCCAATCCACCAAAGTGGCTCACGCAGATACCCATGTCCTCCTGAGCCTTCAGTAACATTCAGAACAAATTACAATTATTACACAGACACAGGCATATACACACACACAGAGAGTGAGCGAGTGGAAGCAAGAGCAATTATGTGCATTTCAAGCTGCATATCCAAGTAAATGGCATGTACAATTTTCTTCCTTTTCTTTCTCTTTTTCCCATGAGAAGGTTGTGCAACAAAGTTAGCTCTTTCCAGAAACAGGTGTCTAAATTCTTCTCTTTCTTTATTCTTTTCGAAATAGCTACATTTTGGTTGGTATTCATGAATTGTAACATGAACTTCCATTTAGAATTCCAAGTAATTTGAGCTGATAATTTCACTGCATATTATTCATGACATAATTTGAAGTCTCTGATTAGCTATTGCTTAGGAGAAAAGAAAATCATTTTCAGGGAATTTTACTTTGACATGTTCTGTTTCTGAGGAAAACAAGAAGGAGAGAGTATTACCATTTATTAAGAACACCCCAAAAAAAATAAAAAATAAAAAAGCTTGAATCTATCTCAATTAGCTCAAAAGATTTCCTATTTTTCATCTATGAGCAACTTTCTTGAATTCCCCTTAACAATCTGATATTAAAGAAAATCTTTTTTAAAAAAAATAACTTCCCTCAAAGTTACATTTTTCCCTTCAGAACATCAACAACCAATCGGAGCTTCAAGATAGCATTGCCTATATCTTTTTCATTACTCTAACAAGTTCCTATTTTCCACATTATCCAAACGGTTAGGACTAACCAACCACTTCCCCCACTCCACCACCCAGAAAGTTTAAAAAGAACAAATTATGCCCAAACAGATATAATACAAGAACTATGTCCACTAACAACATCTTACCCACACTGAAGCTTCATTAAACCCTTATAACAGTAACTTGTACAGTCATGATAAACAAAAGTACCTTTCAATTGGCAACAATTTCCAATAAAAAAAAAAAAACCTAATAGAAAAACGATCACTTCAACATAATGAAATACATACTGGCACGCGTGCCGGATGCGCCAGCCCGCTGAAGACCTTTCTTCTTGATGATGAAGCTGGATCCAATAAACGAGCTAGAAGCAACAGCTAACCCAAACCCAATCCAATTAGCTGAGTACATCACGCTGCGTTCTTTCAACAAATCTAAACCTAATTTCGAAGCAATACAACAAAACTGGTAATAGTACAAGTAATAATTCACTAGAAAAAATTCCCCAGAAATTAATTCTCATCTGACTTTCAATCTCATTCATAAAAGCGAAAAAAAAAAGATAATGAAAACAGAGCTTGGAAACCCTAAGAAATTGGATTTGAGATTGAATTGGGGAAAGTGTAAAAATTTTGGGAAGAAACTGGAGTATCGTTCAGCTGTCGGTCAAAGGCCATGGGTAGGGATTGTGTCACAGTTATTCTCAGGGTATTTATGGTTGGAGAAATTTGGTGGGGATGAAGGGAGGGAAAATGTATCAATAATAGTTTCTTTTCAAAGTATTTTTCAAATGACCAATGCGAATTTACCTGCAACTTTAAAAAAAATAATAATATATTCAGTTTTTTTTTTTTTAAAGAAAAAGCACTTTTGGTGAGATCTCATTATTTTTTATATATGAGATTTATGAAATAACATCTCGGTCCACTTATTTTTATTTTAAAATATTTTCAAAAAATTAACATTTTTAAAAGAAATTTTGAAATATATTATTTTTCTAAAAAATTTAATATTTCTATCATAAATTATCTTTTTATATTTAAATTTTGAGATAAAGTATTTATAAACTTCCGTGTTTTTCATCGATTATTATATTATATTATAATTTTATATTAAATTAAGTTCAATTAATTTTGATAAAATACAAAAGTATTTAATAATATTATATTTTTTTTAAACTAATCAAAGCAAAAAATCATTAATTTTATTGATTTAATTTTGAAAACCTTTGCTATAATCATACCATGTTCGACAAGTAATTGTTTCAATTGAAAAGAAAAAATTGTTTCAATGACTTCTATGAAATTTTAGAAAATTTTTATGAGCAATAGGGTTCTAAATCCTCGTCAAACTAAAACATAAGTGTTTTAACAATGAATTAGTTGGCTTGATTTGGACCTTCCTACCTTGTGTCTCACATTTTACCTTTTGTTCTTGTACTACTCCTTTGTCATATGATACATGACTGCTATTTTATTATATAAAAGGAAATTTTGCATAATGAAGAGAAAAATTTTCTAACCATTTTCAACATTTTGAAGTATATTTATAAAATAATTATAATCTAAATGTATATTCTAAGAGTTAGGGGGATAGAACTGGCATTTATATATTATTTAAATAATTTTAATTTCTTTTTCTTTTTCAAGTATTTTAAAATTTAATAGTTTAAATTATAAAATTTTGTAATGAATAGATCATATTTTATGTCAAACATTTTATGACTCCTTTTATGGTTCAGATTATTTTGGTGGTTATGGTTAATTTTGTCATTTTATATAACATTTTCTTTTTGCCCTTCCTATTGAATTTAATTTTAATAGTTTATTGTCCCTTGATTCCCCAAAATTCCTACCCCATCGCTATCCCGGTTCTGCGTTTCTCACTCTTCATCTTGCAAGGTTTTTCAACTCTCCTTCCCTTTTGGTCTGGCTTCGTCGTGCATCTGGACTTTCCATCCATGTTCCACAACCCTTGGCTTCGTCTTCGTGTTCGTCTTCGCTTCACAACCGCTGTGTCTTCTTGTTTAGAACTGCTGTTTATCTTTAGAATAAAACCCAAACAGCTTAGGGTTTACTATTTCGCAGAATTTGTGAAGAGGAATTGGCCAAGAATGCAGAAAACGACTGCATAAAATTGAATAAATTGTCCCGAACTTTTTACGCCAAGCGTTCAATCTTCTCTCCTTAGCATCATCAAGGGAGCCAGCATCCAATTTTTGGCGTGCCGAAACCAAGTGGCCAATTTTTGGCTGCGCCGTTTTCGAGAAAAATTGGTGTCTTTGTAGAGTCGGCGAAAAGCGTGCCAAGAGGAGGCAGATGGTGAAGCAGATGGCAGTGACGAGGCAAAGAATCCAAAGGCAGAGAAGTCTGTCGAAGAAGAACAGGTTGAGGAAAAAGATATTTGCCACGGTGGCTTATATAAACATTATTATACCTTTCTGTCAAGCATGTGTTGTCTCGTGAGCTTCAGGTATTATGAATTATTTCACCTATATGTCCTCTTTTTTCTCATTTTGGACTTCTTTATGTAGTGATTGTTTTTCTGGTGATGTTGCAGCTTTACTTTGAGAAAATTACAGAGCTTAATTACTGTGAGTAGATCTAGCTCCCTTCTCTTCAAAGAAGCACTTGTTAGCTTATCAACTGACTCAGGGCTCCACCCCTTAGTTCCTTTTTTTACCAATTTTATTGCTGGCGAGGTGAATCTTATTCAATTATGGTAAAATTTTGTTTCATTCCTATTGAATTGTAGTCTAACAACCATTTGAATCATGTAGGTTTCACAACGGTGGTTGGATTAAGGCATTACTTGAAGAAGCTGAGAATGAAAGGATGCACCTAATGACAATGGTGGAGCTTGTGAAACCAAAATGGTATGAGAGGCTGCTAGTTCTTGCTGTGTTGGGAATCTTCTTCAATGCTTTCTTTGTGCTTTACTTGCTTGATGATGCAACTTTGGAGACTGCCTGATGATGCAAAACAGAAACATGCATCATAAGACCACAACTTAGAAGATTTAGGATATGTTTCCATGCAGATGAAGCTCATCATCGAGATGTCAACCACTTTGCTTCTGTGAGTTTCATCATTCTTTAGTTCTGTTTCATTTTCACTTGACTTCATTTTTGTCTCTTTTGAGGAATTATTTTATGTCGTCTTTGTCCTCCAGTTATATTTCCTTGGCTGACTAAAGAAGGCCAATCTCAGCAACACCATCCAAATTAGAATAATTGTTAAGGTGGAAGAGGTCACCTAACCTGATGTGTTAACATCTATGTAGTATGAACAGCAATCTGATTTCGGCTTTCTTAGTTATCTGAACTCCTTTATACCTGATTCTGTGTGTTGATTCATAAAGGTTCCAAGTGTATTTGAAATTATATATATATATATATATATATATATATCTCTCTGAGTTTTGTTATTTAATTATAAAATATGTATTTTTTATTCTTTTATATTTTTTACTATTAAAAACCAATGAAACGAAAGCCTTTTAGTAAATTTTAGTTTTTTTTGGGGGGGGGGGATAAATTAATTAAATTTACTTATAATGTTTTTCTTATGCGAATGGTATAATGTTTTTGCATTAAGGGTGTGATTGGGGTGCTTCTTATTTCAATTTTAATTCTAATTTAAAATGATAATATTTTAAATAATTTTTATTTTTCAAAAACTATAATTTACTTAATGCATGATACTCTTTCTCATTAGCTTTATATTGAATCCTATCTGATCCCACATATTTAGGCCTTATTTGGGAAGCAATTATATTGAACCATATGTAAGTTCTTTTGTCATCTCAAGACTTCTATTTTTCCTTAGAGGTAGCCTGTTATCTTGAAGAGAATGATGTCTGACATTCTAAATTAAAAGTTAAATGAAATTTGCAAAATTTTGGGTGTGGGAAGTTTTTCTTTTATGAAATTAGTAATCAGTTTGTTGTTCTGGCTGACATGTCTCCAAGCGATTAAGTCATATGCACTCCAAAAATAAATACATAAATAAATAAAATAAGTAAGAAAGGATAAGATGGAGACAGACCTTCAATTGCCTTTTTAGATTTTTCCCCCTATTTTCATGTGTACACTTCATTTGCTTATTATGCTTTTGTCTAATTTCCCTATTATTTGTCTATATCTTCAACTGCATCAGTTGATGCCATCTTTTTTAACATGTCTTGTTGCAAAGAAGCTGGGCAATAAATTAGCAAACAATCACTGGGAACTAAGAAATTTCTCCACTAACCTGGTTGCATTGATATGCAAGAGGTGCTGATTCCCTTTATTGGCTTACATCAATATATCTATTTGAGCAAAACATTCTCAACTTTCCCTTGGAAATATGTTGTCCTCAAAGCAAGTTTCTCAAGTGGCCTTTGTGAGCAATTATTGCTTCCTCTTCTATAAAAGATATACAATGAGCATACATTATGATTGATGACTTACTGGAGATATTATTGTTATAGAATGCATCGCATTTGGCACTATATATATATATATTTTTTTTTTTTGTTTTTCACCTGTAATTCTGCATATAGTTTTACACACTTTTAGGACTATGTTTTACAATACTTATAAATCTCTTGAATCCATATCAATTCATTTCCGTATTAAATATGTGATTCTAGAGATGTCAAGCAATGTTTTTTGTTTATTATTGTTCTGATGGTCATATCTTGAGAACCACTCCCATTGTCAATAGGCATATGCGGCATGAATTATGCTTCTGAGCTGATATCTTACAGATTTTGCTTAACTATTTGTATTTTGTGGGATCAATTCAGTTGTCAGTAGTTTTAATCTGTTCATGTTTCAGTTTATTGCATGGATGAAAATGGCAATTCCTTGCATTTGGCTTATTTACCAGCCGTCCTATGCCTCAAGTTTGTTATGCTTGTGTGCAGCATTTACAATGTTTATAATGTGGTTCAAGCAAGAAGAGGCAGCATGCTATTGGCTTTGGCAATGGTAATCCATGTTCTTCTACATGAGAAAAAAAAAAAGAAAGAAGCTTTTTATCATTTTCTCACATTGGTAAATTATTTCGATTTCACATGGTGACAGCTTTACCCTTTTGCTTTGCTGTTAGGTGGAGTTCTTGCGTGGTTTGTCTCTCTGTTGAATTTGTTTTGTGCTTTGTTTTTTGTTTCTTCACGTCTTATTATTGACTTAATTTCTGATCCAGGGATTACATGCACAATGCACCATACATTCTCAATCTTGATTGTCATCACTATGTTAATAATAGCAAGTCAATTCGTGAAGCAATGTGTTCCTTCATAGATCCAGAAGTTGGCAGAGATGTGTGCTATATGCAGTTCCCTCAGAGATTTGATTGTATTGAATATGATTGTTCAAAGTTTGAATCTGAACATTTTATCTTCCAATTTGGAGGACAACTTCCTTTTGAGGTGTGTATGGCCAACCTTTTCAGTTTGCTGCATCAGCATGACGGATTTTTTGTTGGTGAAATTGCTAGGTTCTAGGTGCACAAGATTATTGGCTCCTGAGATTTATAGTTTTTCTTCTGGCAGATGTTTCAGTCTTTTGTAAATTTTGGCTTCTCAAAATCCACTTATAATCAAACTGGCATCTTTCCCTTCTCATCTTCAAAGTTTCAGAGGCCAGGTACTCTGTTATTGCTTCTCTTTCTACATTATATAATTTAGTTGTGTGAACTTTTGGAGTGAAAAGAAAAGATGTGCTTTTGTTTTATGATTTGAGACATTATTCCGGGGTATGCAATTTTGCTCTTTTGTGTGAAAATGTTGTCAATATTTATGTGTTTATCTTATTCAAATTTTTTGGGTTATTCGCAAGTCTTGTCTTTGTTTCAGTTTAGATATGCTTGTTACATTTTGGCCTTAGGCATTAGAGGAAAAGCTTGAGGAACTCCATAGGCAAAAACATGAGGCAACCATTAAGATGAGGACAGTGTTTCCTTTTAACTCTTTTATTTCTTAATATCCATCTATGAGTTAGCAAAATGCTGCATGTGTAGAAAATCTTCAAGGTTCACAGCAAGGTCTTACCACAATTTTTAGCACTAATGCTATAGAGTTTCATATTCCAATTTATATAGATATTATCAGTTAGAATTAGAGAAAATAAACTCCTCTCTTGAAGTTTGTATGAATCTCTAGTTCTTTGAAGATGCCCTTGAATGCATACAATTAGCAAAAGTGAGTATATTTGCATCCTAGAGAATTTCATTCCTAAACACAAAATGAAAAAAAAAAAAAAAACTAAGGTAGTCAATATTTATGTGTTGTAAGCTTACTAGATGTGTTTGTGTGCTAAGTATATTGGGCGTCTATATAAACATGATTGGACAACTATTCGGTGTTTTGTGACGATGGTTAACCATCAAAAGCCCACATATGATGTACAATGTCATGAAAATGTTAACGTATTTGGACATAATCCATTAGGAAAATATATAAGAAATATGGTAAATCAATAAAAAAAGAGTTGAAATCAAAAGGTTATAGTGGATTTGCTTGTGTGCTAAGTATATTGGGCGTCTATATAAACATGATTGGGCAACCATTCGATATTTTGCAATGATGGTTTACCATCAAAAGCCTATGTATGATGCACAATGTCATTAAAATGTTAACATATCTGGAAAAAAAATAAAGGAAAAAAGCATAAGGAACATGCTTAATGAATAAAAAATATTGAAATCTTAACCATATCCATATGTTTTGTATCTATGTTATGTAATAGAACCTTTTAGATTATAATTTCCTAATTTTCATAGTTAGTGAGCTGAAAATATAAATAATGCACTGGAATATTGTGTTGCATATGCTACGAGCTTAGTGGATCAAATTGTGTGCTAAGTATATTGGGCGTCTATATAAACATGATTGGGCAACCATTTACTATTTTGCGATGATGGTTTACCATTAGAAGCCCACTTATGATGCACAATGTCTTGAAAATGTTAACGTATTTGGACAGAATTCATAAGGAAAATAATTTAAGAAAGGTGCTAAATCGATTAAAAAGAGTTGAAATAAAAAAGTTATAATGGATCTGCTTGTGTGCTAAGTATATTGGGCGTCTATATAAACATGATTGGACAACCATTCGGTGTTTTGCGACAATGGTTTACCATCAGAAGCCCACGTATGATGCACAATTTCATTAAAATGATAAACAACACAGATGCCCAAGACAAACATCGACATACTAGATATCATCGGATAGCTGCACAAGATTAATAGATTGGAAATGGTCCCTTTTGTCCATCACATCTAGCGTATCTTCCTTGTCCTTACATCGTCATGTATGTTTTAGCATTGGCAGGTTTACAATCAACTCTGTCCATTATTTTAGTCTCATAGGCCCATGGCTTCAGTAGAAAAACCTGTGGAATAAATCAAAGAATTTGCACTTTCTTTGGTTTTCTATCAAAAATGGTTCAATGCTGTAAATATGTAAGCTTGATCAATTATTGGTAGATTTTGTACTTGACACTAACACATTTTCCTGTTTTCACTCTATCATACTGCATTTTGGCTTGATATGGGGTTAATAGAAATCACTGCTGATAGATGTAGTTTCCTTCTCCTAATATATTTGTGCCTATGTGGGTAGTTTTTCTTTTATGAAATCAATAATCAGTTTGTTGTTTTGGCTGACATGTCTCCAGAAGATTAAGTCATATGCACTCCAAAAATAAATGCATAAATAAATAAAATAAGAAAGGATAAGATGGAGACAAACCTTCAGTTGCATTTTTAGATTTTTTCCCCCTATTTTCATGTGTACACTTCATTTGCTTATGATGCTTCTGTCTAATTTTCCTGTTATTTATCTGTATCTTTAGTTGCATCAGTTGATGCCATCCTTTTTTACATGTCTTGATGCAAAGAAGCTGGGCAATAAATTATCAGACAATCACTGGGAACTGAGAAATTTCTCCGCTAACCTGGTTGCATTGATATGCAAGAGGTAATGATTCCCTTTATTGGCTTACATCATTATATCTATTTGAGCAAAACATTCTCAACTTTCCCTTGCAAATATGTGTTCCTCAAAGCAAGTTTCTCAAGTGGCCTTTGTGAGCAATTATTGCTTCCTCTTCTATAAAGGGTATACAATGAGCATACATTGTGATTGATGACTTACTGGAGATATTATTGTTATAGAATGCATCGCATTTGGCATTATTTTTTTTGTTTTTCTCTTGTAGTTCTACATATAGTTTTACACACTTTTAGGACTATGTTTAATACAGACCATAGTAAATAGGGACATAGTATATGAGACCAACACTATTTCAAGTTGTTGTTTGTCTTTTGCATCTAGAATATACTTAGAAAGTGGTGTGCAACATATTCTGTATGTTAGGGCACAAGAATTTGAAAACAAGCGTAATTTGGTAGATGCTCTGTCTTTCAAAATGTTGTATGTGGTGCATTTGTCATGCATCTAAATGTGCCTGCATAAAGATCTCTTTTACACTACCAATAGAGATTAATCTTGTTTAGGTATATGTGAGATCAGTCATTTTTTATGCAGGTAATTGATACAAGTAGTGTCTTGTTTTCTTCTTTAGTTTGATGTGCTTGGATTTTGTGGTTGCATTTTCCAGCCTTGTGAATTAGTTCGGAAGGTGTCCTTGCCTTCTTGTGATGTCATTGCTTTTCTTCTACTTCTTTCTTGCAGTACTATTCAGAAGTGCCTTGGTTCACTCCATATGTTATCTTAGGTTCATTATTAAAGAGCTTTTTAACCAATTGGAGACGGTGAAAGTTGAGGCCGATGCAGCTTCCATTACTGCTGAACAAACCTACAATCTTCTTGAGCAGAAATATATTTCCCTCTCGAAGGAATTCTCCAGCCTACAGTCTCAACACTACCAACTCAACGCCTCTCTGGACAAACGTGTCTCTGAGGTCGCTCAACTCCAAGCCCAGAAGCACCAAATTCAACTCCAGTTGGTAAACACCCTATGTGCTGCTTTCCTTTATTGTACACTATCTGTGGATATGAATACATTTTTCTCGCTTCTGCTGAGCTTGCTGATTTAATATTTCTTTGGAAATTTCCCATTGGATCCCAAAAATAGATTGGAAAAGATGGGGAGATTGAACGGCTGTCAACAGAGACGTCCAAGTTGCAAAAATCTAAAAGACAAGTGACGGAATTATTGGAGCAGAAGGATGTAGACATCAGTGAGAAGAATGCAACAATTAAGAAATATCTCGATAAGATTGTATGATATTATTTTATTCCATTTAATATCTATTTATGTTCCTCTAGACTATTTTGGTGGATAGTTGATTATTGTATTAGTTTACTTGTTCCTCTGCACTTCTTGTGAAGGGAATACAAAACAAATATAAAAGGGAAATAGGGAGTTACTTTGATCCCATCTGTTAAGTAGTTATTGGAAGTTAAGGGAACTTTTTGCAGCCAATGTATTATAGAAGACAAGATGAAATGTAGGGGGAAAAAAATTCTTACATCTACACATAGATCTTATAATAATAACCTTGATTTCCATGGTTGATTGTCTTTTTTTACCGTGATTTTAGCGGTTGATTGTCTTATTTTCACTAGAAGAGGGATATGCACTCAACTATCATGATATCATGATAATTCTGTTTTTTGATTTCCTAACACGAAGGTCAACTTGACTGAGAATGCTGCATCAAAGGAGATACGGTTGAATGAACTGGAGTCTGCACTTGCTCGATCAGAGGCTTCTTGTGCCTGTCTTTCTCAAGTAAGTTGATATATTGTATATATGATTGCAGGAAATGTATGTTGATTGTTGATCGTTGGACTGTAATGATATTGTGAACCAAATTAGTTTATTAGAGCTATTTTATTACCACTTGATGACAGTTTAAGTGTTTGCTTTACTGACCAAGAATGAAATAGACCTTAATAGCATATTTTAGCTCGCTCCATTAACTAATTGCAGAAGTTGGTTTCCATTTATAAGACATCTTGAAAATTTGAAATTGAATATAATGGTTGTCAAAACTATTGCTTGCTTGTGTTTAACATATAGATACATTATCTTATTTGTTCTTTGAAGTTTCTTGTTTTAGATTCACACTATGATGCTCTGCAAATATCCTGAAAGTCTATTGTTGGAGTGTTAAATGTCTTTTATGGGCAAAAGACATGATGTAACTTGATTGGTTTAATTTGTTGAAACTTGCATACTTGATAAAAAAAAAAGGGGCAAGAGATTAGTAGTTAATTACAATATGAATGGGAAAAGGTGGTTTATTGGTCGATTTTTCCACTATCACCCCCCAAAAAACCAAACTCCACCATTCGTAATGTTGTTGGTTGGTTAATTGGTCTCATTTTATTCATGAAATGTTAGACAAGCTCTTCTATTTTGGTTCATGGGTGTTTTGTTGGCTTAAGTGTCCCTTTGATTCATCTACTTCAAACTGGTTTCACTCTCCAATACTTTAAGATTGCTTATTGAGTTTTTATTATACGCAGGAGAAAGAACTTCTAGAGAGGCATAACTCATGGCTTAATGATGAGTTAAAATCCAAGTTAGATAGCCTCATTCAACTGCGTAAAACATACAGTGAACTTGAGGCTGAGATGTCTGCCAAGCTTGCAGATGTAAGTTTTGTTCAGAATACCTTTGCCTTTCTATTTATTAGTGCTTCTCTGTTGTCTGATGCTATCTTCTCTCCTCTGATATAGATGGAGAAAGGATGCAACGAGACTTCCATCTCTTTAATGTGGCACAAAGATAGAGTAAAAGAGTTGGAATCGAAGTTAGCTTTCTTAGAGCAGGTTCTTTTAGTTGTACATCTCTCTTAAATTGTTTCTGTAATGCCGCACCAATATGTCTGCTTTCTCATGTACATGTTTGATTGATTGTAAAGGAGTTATTGTCATCTAAGGACCTGACTGCTACTACTGAAAAGTAGTTTTCTGCTGAAATTTCAACTGTAAGTAGGACATATTTGAAGTTTGATTTCTACCTATATATGTTAAGGCATGTCCTCTTGTTAGTTTTCTTTTTATTCATATTCTTATTTAAAATTTTCCCATCTTTGCTTTAATTTACTTTCTTCATGTTATTCTTGTCGGGCTTTTGAGATGGGATGGGAAGATTTTGGCTTTGGCTTTCTTCATGTTATTCAAGTAAGCCATTGTCATATAACCCTTTCCTCACTTACCTATGAAGAATTTCTTACAATACTTATGAATCTCTTGAATCCATATAAATTCATTTTCGTATTAAATATGTGATTCTAGAGATGCCAAGCAGTGTTTTTCGTTTATTATTGTTCTGATGGTCATATCTTGAGGACCACTCCTATTGTTAATAGGCATATACGGCATGAACTATACTTCTGAGCTGATATCTTATGGTTTTTGTTTAACTATTTGTATTTTGTGAATCAGTTCAGTTGTCAGTAGTTTTAATCTATTCATGTTTCAGTTTATTGCATGGATGAAAATGGCAATTCCCTGCATTTGGCTTATTTACCAGCCATCCTATGCCTCAAGTTTGTTATGCTTGTGTGCAGCATTTACAATGTTTATAATGTGGTTCAAGCAAGAAGAGGCAGCATGCTATTGGCTTTGGCAATGGTAATCCATGTTCTTCTACATAAGAAAAAAAAAAAAAAAGGAAGCTTTTTATCATTTTCCCACATTGGTAAATTGTTTCGATTTCACATGGTGACAGCTTTACCCTTTTTCTTTGTTGTTGGGTGGAGTTCTTGCGTGGTTTGTCTCTCTGTTGAATTTGTTTTGTGCTTTGTTTTTTGTTTCTTCACGTCTTATTATTGACTTAATTTCTGATCCAGGGATTACATGCGCAAATGCACCATACATTCTCAATCTTGATTGTGATCACTACGTCAATAATAGCAAGTCAATTCGTGAAGCAATGTGTTCCTTCATGAATTCAGAAGTTGGCAGAGATGTGTGCTATATGTAGTTCCCTCAGAGATTTGATTGTATTGAATATGATTGTTCAAAGTTTGAATCTGAACATTTTATCTTCCAATTTGGAGGACAACTTCCTTTTGAGGTGTGTATGGCTAACCTTTTCGATTTGTTACATCAGCATGACGGACTTTTTGTTGGTTAAATTGCTAGGTTCTAGGTGCACAAGATTATTGGATCCTGAGATTTATAGTTTTTCTTCTGGCAGATGTTTCAGTCTTTTGTAAATTTTGGCTTCTCAAAATCCACTTATAATCAAACTGACATCTTTCCCTTCTCATCTTCAAAGTTTCAGAGGCCAGGTACTCTGTTATTGCTTCTCTTTCTACATTATATAATTTAGTTGTGTGAACTTTTGGAGTGAAAAGAAAAGATGTGCTTTTGTTTTATGATTTGAGACATTATTCCGGGGTATGCAATTTTGCTCTTTTGTGTGAAAATGTTGTCAATATTTATGTGTTTATCTTATTCAAATTTTTTGGGTTATTCGCAAGTCTTGTCTTTGTTTCAGTTTAGAGATGCTTGTTACATTTTGGCCTTAGGCATTAGAGGAAAAGCTTGAGGAACTCCATAGGCAAAAACATGAGGCAACCATTAAGATGAGGACAGTGTTTCCTTTTAACTCTTTTATTTCTTAATATCCATCTATGAGTTAGCAAAATGCTGCATGTGTAGAAAATCTTCAAGGTTCACAGCAAGGTCTTACCACAATTTTTAGCACTAATGCTATAGAGTTTCATATTCCAATTTATATAGATATTATCAGTTAGAATTAGAGAAAATAAATTCCTCTCTTGAAGTTTGTATGCATCTCTAGTTCTTTGAAGATGCCCTTGAACGCATACAATTAGCAAAAGTGAGTATATTTGCATCCTAGAGAATTTCATTTCTAAACACAAAATGAAAAAAAAAAAAAAAACTAAGGTAGTCAATATTTATGTGCTGTAAGCTTACTAGATGTGTTTGTGTGCAAAGTATATTAGACGTCTATATAAATATGATTGGGCAACCATTCGGTGTTTTGCAACGATGGTTAACCATCAGAAGCCCACGTATGATGCACAATGTCATGAAAATGTTAACATATTTAGACATAATCCATTAGGAAAAAATATAAGAAATGTGGTAAATCAATAAAAAAGAGTTGAAATCAAAAGGTTATAGTGGATTTGCTTGTGTGCTAAGTATATTGGGCATCTATATAAACATGATTGGGCAACCATTCGGTGTTTTGTGACGATGGTTTACCATTAGAAGCCCACATATAATGCACAATGTCATTAAAATGTTAACATATCTGGAAAAAAAAATAAAGGAAAAAAGCATAAGGAACATGCTTAATGAATAAAAAATATTGAAATCTTAACCATATCCATATGTTTTGTATCTCTGTTATGTAATAGAACCTTTTAGATTACGTTTTCCTTATTTTCATAGTTAGTGAGCTGAAAATATAAACAATGCACTAGAATATTGTGTTGCATATGCTACAAGCTTAGCGGATCAAATTGTGTGCAAAGTATATTGGGTGTCTATATAAACATGATTAGGCAATCGTTCGGTGTTTTGCGACGATGTTTTACCATCAGAAACCCATGTATGATGCACAATTTCATGAAAATGTTAACTTATTTGGAAAGAATTCATAAGGAAAAGAGTGCTAAATCGATTGAAAAGAGTTGAAATAAAAAGGTTATAGTGGATCTGCTTGTGTGCTAAGTATATTGGGCGTCTATATAAACATGATTGGGCAACCATTCGGTGTTTTGTGACGATGGTTTACCATCAAAAGCCCACGTATGATGCACAATGTCATGAAAATGCGAACATATTTGGACAGAAAAAGTATAAAGATAGTGCTAAATGAGTAAAATAGACTAAAATAAGAAGCATATCTTACATGTGCATAGTATCGTGGATTAAATAGAAATTTTATTCTTTTCTTACTTTCTATATTATATTTTTCAACTCTTTTGCTTGTCGGCTTTGGTGATACTTAATCCAGTCATTGTGTATTTGTGATGTTTTTCAGTTTGTGATGTAATTTGCACTTTGTTGTATATTTCAACTTTCTTCATAGTGTTTACCCTACTTGTTTGTGTTTTCCTATAAAAAATGATTATATGCAGATTAGTGAAGCTTCTTGAAGATATTATTGATGGTAGCCGGATTCTGATATTCATGGATACCAAGAAGGGTTGTGATCAGATCACTCTGCAAATGCGAATGGATGGTTGGCCTGCACTCTCAATTCATGGACATAAACAGTCAACCAGAAAGAGATTTGATTCTTTCAGAATTCTAACCAGGCAAAAGTCCTATGATGATAGCAACAGATGTTGCTGCTCATGGTCTAGGTAGACCTACATTGTCAGTAGTCCTATATGCATGATTTTGCACTTTACTTCTTGTTGAATTTCTTGTAAGATCTTCCCTCAGTAGAACAAGAGAAACAAGAAAATAGAGAAGGCAATAACCAACCAAAGTAGTATATCTAAAGGATTCTCCTCCTATTCCTTCCTATCCCATGGCTAATTCCAGCACCCACTAGAACCTAAATAATAGGAAAACAAACACTCATGTCTTCATCCCTCTCACTGCCATCCCTTGGAAACATGCTCTGGAGGTTATAGTTTTAAAGGACCAATCTCTATGAAGTCCACTTTTCCTGTAGTAATTTCCCAAGGAGAAACATGAATGATATTCTTTAAGGAATATCAAAGAAGTTTCGTTTGTGCATACGTATTTTATTTTCGTATTTTTCTTTTGCTGTGTTCTATTAGATGCATTGAACACATCTGTTGACTAAGTCATCTTAGTTGACAAACCAAAGGATATAAATGAAGCAAAGATATATGTGATCTCCTCTCTTTTTTAGATGAGGTAGAATGGAGTCTGCATCTTTGGTGCTATGAGCTTATGTTTTGTGTAAAAGTTTATTGTTCATTGAAGTGTGAAATTATTTATGACAATATATCCTCTATGTGCAGCAATTTTTGCCTAGAAATGCCATTAGGTTTTTTATGCTATCTATTTTGGCAACAATATACAATATACATTTGTATGTCTCTAGCTATTG
This sequence comes from Voacanga thouarsii, assembly GCA_026120185.1. Classification (NCBI taxonomy): domain Eukaryota; kingdom Viridiplantae; phylum Streptophyta; class Magnoliopsida; order Gentianales; family Apocynaceae; genus Voacanga; species Voacanga thouarsii. The sequence goes on from JANUWF010001502.1 coordinate 1,419,123, forward strand.
TAGCTGTGTAGAATTTACTTCTTCTTAGAAAGAAAAATCTAAAATATTATTGATTATGGCAGAAAGTTAACTTCTTTAGCATAGTAGTTTGTTGGTGCAATGATAACTGTTGATTTTTTTTACTGGATATGCTATAAGCTTACTGAATGTGATTGTGTGCTAAGTATATTGGGCGTCTATAAACATGATTGGACAACCATTCGGTGTTTTGTGACGATGGTTTACCATCAGAAGCCCACGTATAACGCACGATGTCATGAAAATGTTAATGTATTTGGACAGAATCCATAAGTAAAAGAATGTAAGAAATGTGCTAAATTGATTAAAAAGAGTTGAAATAAAAAGGTTATAGTGGATCTGCTTGTGTGCTAAGTATATTGGGCGTCTATATAAACATGATTCGGCAATCATTCGGTGTTTTGCGACTATGGTTTACCATCAGAAGCCCACATATGATGCACAATGTCATTAAAATGTTAAACAACATAGATGCCCAAGATAAATATGGATATAGTAGATGTCATCAGATAGTTGCACAAGATTAATAGATTGGATATGGTCCCATCTGTCAATGACATCTAGTGTATCTTCCTTTTCCTTACATCGTCACGTATGTTTTAGCATTGGCAGGTTTACAATCAACTCTGTCCATTATTTCAGTCTCATAGGACCATGGTTTCATTAGAAAAACCTGTTGAATAAATCGAAGAGTTTGCACTTCCTTGGTTTTCTGTTAAAAATGGTTCAATGCTGTAAATGTGTAAGCTTGATCACTTATTGGTAGATTTTGTACTTGACACTAACACAATTTCCTATTTTCACTCTATGATACTGCATTTTGGCTTGATATGGGGTTACTAGAAATCACTACTGATAGA